>CM062816.1:888379920-889042822 GCA_031772625.1 Pinus tabuliformis | reverse complement strand
AAGTGCCTCAAACAGACTCGTCCTAGTGATTTCCTAATACACATTATTGTAAGAAATTTCAACCATTGGAAGATACTCCTCCCACCTCCTCTACTGGTGCATAACATACATCCTCAACATGTCCTCCAAAATCCTATTGATTTTCTCTATCTGTCCATTTGTCAACGGATGATAAGTTGTACTAAAGGATAATTCTATATCCAAACCTGCAAATAATGCCTCCCAAACCTAGAATTAAACTTGGCATCTCTGTCTGACACAATATTCTTAGGAATACAATGCAATATCACTCTCCATGATGAAGGCTTGTGCTACCTCACTAGTTGAATAAGTAGAACCAACCGTTATGAAGTGAGCTACCTTAGTCAACTTGTCAGCCACAACCATGATGGAATCATGTTTTCTATATGTCCTAGAAAAACTGTAATGAAATCCATAGAAATGACCTCGCATTTCCACTCTAGAATCGAAATCATTTGTACTAAACCACTTGGATGCTTACACTCTTATTTTACCTACTGACAATCTAAACACTTGGAAAGGAACTCAACTACCTCTTTCTTTAGATTTGGCTAATAATAAAACTGAATAACTTCTTTGAGAGTCTTATGATGTCCTAGATGACCTAAATACAGCTTAACATGAAATTCCCTCAAGATAATATTCTTGAGCTCGTTTTTTTCCGGCACATTTATCTTGTTCCTAAATCTAACCAAACCATTTGTCATGAGATGATAATCCACATCCTCATCACTTGTACCCTACTTTTGTGACTTGTGCTTAAGCTCCCTGTACCTATCATCCTATTTTCCTGCCTATAATATTCGATCTTGTAAATTTGTCCCATATGAACTCATAGATGCTATGTGATTTTCCTGCACTCTTCTACTAAGAGAATTTGCAACCTTGTTCTCTTTATCCTTAATATACCTGATATCAAAGTCAAACTCACTTAGTGTGGCAAACCATCTATATTAACTAGCATTCATATTAAGTTGATCAAATAAGTATCATAGCCCATTTTGATCACTCATCAACACAAACCTCTTGCCCAGAAGATAGTGGATCCACATCCTTAATGCATGAATGATCATTCCCAACTCAAGATCATGTGTCACATAGTTCTGATCATGCTAATTCAATGTACTTGCCTCGTAGCATACTACATGTCCTTCCTACATTAGAACTCCACCAATTTCTCTCTTGCAATCATATGTACATACCAAGAACTGTTTATTTGCATCTACAATCTTTAGAACTAGAGCTTTTGTAAGAAACTACTTCAACTGCTCAAAACTAGTTGCACATTCCTTTATCCATTCAAATTTATTTCATTTCCTTTGCAATGATGTGATAAGATAGGAAATTCATGATAATTCCTGATGAACTTCCTGTAATAGCCTTCTAACCCCATGAATGATATGACCTCATCCACATTCCTAGGAGCTTCCCATTCCATGATAGCTCTGATTTTTTTCGAATCCACTGCTATGCCTTCCTCAGAAACAATATATCCCAGGTGATTTACCTTTTCTTGGAAGAAACTACATTGACTAAGCTTGGCATACAACTAATACTCTCTTAGTAATATCAACACTATCGCTACATGTTCATCATGCTCTTCCTCATTCTTAGAATACATCAATATATCATCAATGAATACAATCAAAAACTTGTCCAGACAAGGATGCAACACAATATTCATCAAGCACATGAAATTATATCTGATCTCATACTTTTGTGATCCATAATGATGTTTGAGAATATCTTTCGTATTAATCACATTGAATAATTTTATGGTCAACGTTTTGAACCTACCAATGAGGTTCATCTTTAGGACCAAGGTAGGTTCAAAACGTTAACCATAAAATTATTTGATGTGATTAATCCGAAATATAGTCTCAAACAAGGGAAAGTAGTTGTAGGATTATTAAAACAAGAATGAACTATAACAAACTCATAATGCCCATCCCTGGTTTGGAAAGTAGTGTTTTAGATGTCCTCTTCTTTACCTGACGATATCTTGATCTCAGATCAATCTTCAAGAACATTGTTTCTCCCTTCAAATGATCAAACAATTCATCAATCCTCAATAATGGATACCTATTCTTAATTGTCACTTTGATCATCTTCCTTTGATCAATGCATAACCTGAGAGTACCATCCTTCTTCTTCACAAAAAATATTGGTGCACCCCAAGGTGACACACTTGGCCTAACGTATCCTTTCTCAAGAATTGCCTTCACCTGTACACTTCTATTCCACTAGCTCTAGAGTGCTCATCTTGTAAGGTTTCTTTGATGCTAGTGTTTCTGCTGGTACCAAATCAATCGAAAAGTACACTTCCCTATGAGGTAGAAGGTTTGAAATATCTACTAGAAATACATCCTGACACTGCTCCAAAACCGGATACCTCATCAAGACTTCAACATCCTCAACATCCTTACCTTTATCACTAGAAACATGCATTGCGAAAAATACACACCCTTTCCTGAAATTGTGCTTTGCCTACATAGTTGTAACCATTAAACTGATTCCACCTTCTTCTTACCCTACAAGATTCTTTGTTCTCCATTGTCATCCAAGCACTCAATATCATTTTCATATAAATACACCTTAGTCCTATGAAGGTACAATCAATACATACCTAGAAACATATTGTATGATCCTAACGGAACTACATTCAGATGTGCTGATGTAGGAATACAATTCATCTCAAATGCATAATCTCTTACCCAATGATGAAATATTTTCTTAGTACCTATAGCCAACTACACTAACCAAGACTCTACATACGCTTCTTTTCTCAAACCACACTTATCCACCTTTTCAAGGTTAACATAACTATAATTAGATCCAGGTTCAATAAAAATAGAAACAAATCAATCACAGAGCTTACCTTCCATCTCAATAATAGATGTCTGGTGGTCCACCTACCTATTATTCAATGATTCATAGATCTGAGGAATTCTTTGCCCAACATCCATAACTGTCTATGCCTCCTAAGAACTATAGATCTAAGTCCTACCACCACTGATATGATGGGAAATCATTCTTGATATGCTCCTTTCCACATATCCATAATTTCAACTCTTCCCTACCATTACCTCTATTATGTTGCTCTCTAGGATGTGACCCATATCCCTCGTCAACTGCATTAAACTTCTTATTAGGAGTAACATTATCTTTCTCACGTACATCCCGAGTTCTTGTTCACTTGAATGGCCATTTACCTTTAATTTTTTCATTTCATTTCCAACTTTTCTTAGACTCGGTCTTACGCTTTGATTTATTATAAGAGCATTTCAACTTTTCAATCACTTCTTCCAGCAACCAAGGTTCATCATACTCAATCGAATCCTTAAATGTTAATGGTAATCCATTGATAAATCTCTAAACTTTGGTTCCTAGTCCTTAAGATACAACACATACCTCAACAACTCAAGGAACTTAGTCGTGTACTCATATGTCATTGATCCCATATTTAGCTCATATAACACCTTGGCTTTATTATCATAGTACCTCTCTCTCTCTCTATAGTCAAAAAATGGAATCCACCCATGGTATTCATCCACCAATTAAATTTACGCATGGTATTCATCCACCCATGGAATTTACCCATGGTATTGTAAGTGGCATCCAACCATGGTACTCATTCACCCATGGTATTTATCCACGGTATTGTAAGTGGAATCTACCCATGGTATTGTAAGTGATATCCACCCATGGTATTCATCCACCCTTGGTATTTATCCACCCATGGTATTGTAAGTGGCATCCTCCCATGGTACTCATTCGCCCATGGTAAGTGATATCCACCCAATATCTAAAAAAATGAAATGGATCCTGGGGGGAGACCCGTAAGATCTGAAAATTCGAAATGTGAGAAGAAAAAGAGGAGAACACACAATAAACAAAACCACAAAGAAACGTTTTATAATTAAAACATATAATAATTGTAAAGCTACAATGAGGTGGACAATTTGTCATTTTACAAAATGTGACTTATTACTTATAGATTTTTTTTTGTTACAATACAATAGGAATTCCATGGGTGGGTAAATACCATGGGTTAATGAATACCATGAGTGGATATCACTTACAATACCATGGGTAAATTCCATGGGTGGATAAATACCATGGGAGGATGAATACCATGGGTATATGCCACTTACAATAACCATGGGTGGATGCCACTTACAATACCATGTGTGGATTCCACTTACAATACCATGGGTAAATTCCATGGGTGGATAAATACCATGGGTGGATGAATACCATGAGTAAATTTAATGGGTGGATGAATACCATGGGCGGATGCCATTTTCCATTTGGATCATTCCTCCCTCCTTAAGAAGAAATGGTCCCCATTGCGTGAAGTTCCCTCCTGAGAAGTTTGTGTTGAATATGAAGAGCCACTAAAGAGGATGGTTTTGTGTCATTGGCCCATAACCGCGATGAACGAAGATCCAAGGATAGAGATATCCTGTAATGCTTGTGACGAACTGTGATAATGACAATGTGCGGCCTAACAAATGGACTTCGATGAAGTGTGGGTTTGTGGATGACCCATTACCATGAAAAATGAAGGTCCGGTGATAGAGATACCTTGTAATGCTTTTGACCAATTGTGACACTAACAATGTGTGGCCTAACAAATGGACTTTGATGACAAGGATTATGTGTGGTTGACCCATAACTGTGATGCTAACTGTTGAGGAAGTAGCAGGTGCCTACATAGGCTGGGTAGAAGGGAATGTCTCCAAAGAACCTAATTCAGATGTTGCTATGTTGAAACTGATGAATGTGAAGCAAGTGCCTACTAAAACAGGTGGGAAGGCACATCTCCAAAGGGAACCCGCTCTGAATGCTGCTCCAGATATAAAAACTAATTTAAAATGGGCATAACTCGTTCAATATAACTCATAATCTTTATTATAACGTGTTTTTAGAGATAGAATGACCATTCCGCATCTTCCCATGTCATTGAAATCCCTATGTGGACACTCTAGAAACTCATATTCACACTACAACTATCCCTTTGTCACACAAGTTCTAAAAAAATAACATATTTTAAATTAGCGATATCCCCCTCATCTGAACTCCAATTCGGCCGATTGTTTTCTTGAATTTGGGTATTTTTTCACAAGGAATCCAGATGTATTATTTTTTTCTAATGTTTTCACCAAAAGTTTCATATCTAATCTTCAAACTCGCTGCCCAAAACATTCATGAAAACAAAATTAAAAAAAAAAACTTCCCACTTTACCCAAGAAAGTGCTTTGTGGAGGTCATAGCACATGCATGAAGTTTGTTGAATATTTTTCAAAAACTTTGAAACTGAAATATGCATCAACCCCTTATTCTCATGGATTTGTAACCTCAATCTGATACCACTTATCCAATTTTTTTGGGGAGGCCCCGAAGATCTAAAAAATTGAAATGGATCTTGGGTGGGAAACCCCGAAGATTTGAATTATTGAACTGCCAGAAGAAAAAGAGGAGAACACACAATAAATAAAACCATAAATAATCTTTTTTTATTAAAACAGATAATAAATGTAAAGCTACATTGTGGTGGACAATTTTCCTTTTACAAAGTGCGACATATTACTTATAGATTATTTTATGTTACAATACCACAGGTAAATTCCATGGGTGGGTAAATACCATGGGTGAATGAATACCATGGGTGGATATCACTTACAATACCACGGGTAAATTCCATGGGTGGATAAATACCATGGAAGGATGAATATAATGGCTAGATGTCACTTACAATACCATGGATAAATACCATGGGTGAATGAGTACCATGGGTGGATGCCACTTACAAAACCATGGGTAAATTCCATGGGTGTATAAATACCATGGGTAAATTTAATGAGTGGATAAATACAATGGGTGGATGCCATTTTCCATTCGAATCACTCTCTGGCAAGTACTTATTCCTAAAGAGTCTCCTGAAATCATGCCAAATCAACTCCTCTATCCTGATGTCTTTGACATGCTTCACATATTCCCACAAAATGTAAGATTTCCCTTTGAGATCAAAAATAACTATCTTTGCCTTCATGTTCTCTGTGTAATCATGCAGCTCAAAGAACATTTTTCATTCCAAGTAACCATGCCTCTGCATCCTCGGGTTTCTTTAGCTCTCCATCAAACGTAGGTAGAATGGCTTTCTTGAACTCATCTGGAAAGTATCCCCTATCACTCCTCCTGTAAGGATGATAGTCATTGATGACCATGATACCTATCTGAACCAGAACTATAGTAAAATCCTTGTCCACTTCCTCTTCTATCAAGTGTATCCAAGAATCCACCATCTCTAACTGTGTCATCTCTATCTGACCAGTTCCCACCATGAGACCTATTTTCATATGCCCCATTAGTCTTGTCCTCCTATCCTTAATTGATCTGGTTTCCCATGTTTCTACAAATCTGATAAACTCTGAAGGATAACTACATTGACCTTTGCTTGTTTCTCTGTGCCCCAAAAAGTCTTTCCTATGACTGAATAATTTTGTCATTATATACTTTGCAACTTCTGATCTCTACCTTTAAACTTCTCAAGGTGTCTACTATGTCTGAAGAGTACTCATCTCTTGGTTGCTCATTTGAACTTTAAGGGGAGTCTTGTGAACTGTAATCCACCATTTTTCTATTCATCTTTGATCCTCTTCTTCCTGCAACCATACTAGGTCAAATAAACCAAATATAAACATAATCAACATACCCCATTTTTCTATTCATCTTTGACCCTCTTCTTCCTGCAACCATACTAGGTCAAATAAACCAAATATAAACATAATCAACATACCTCAGTGAAGTTCAGGGAAGCTATCTCATCTGCAAAATCAATCCAGATTAGCACGATACATGTATATACATAATCATATAAATATATCGACATCATCTCAATCATCATCCCAGTTACCATGCATGATGTCACAAACTATAACATTGACTAAATACATGCTAATTATAGCCACTATAGTGCATGCATAACAATAACCATAACAATGTAGGCATAAGAACCATATAGACACAGACATTCATGCACGACAAAAAAATTCTACCCATTGAGTCCAAGTATTGAACCATGCTTTGATACCACCCTATGGTATCAGATATTACCCAAAGAGAATGAAACTTGCTCTGATACCACCCTGTAACCACCCCTCCCACATTTACCACTTTCACTGACCTGTCAGGGTAAACATAAGCTTAGGGCTACTATGACATGACCCAACCTCTTACGTCCCACTAAGGAAGTGGGGTCAAAAATTGATGACAAACTTCCCTTTCTCAACATCCTACAGGTGCTACAGGACACCCAAGAGCCAAACAACCACTCCAAATGCCCAAACCCTAAGCTGGAATGTTTTTTTAGTGACCTGAGCTCCCAACTACATGAATGACAAGGACTCCATGTAGTTAAGGGCCTCCAACCACATGCATAAGGCTATTAGGTGTGCTTGTGACCTAAAATGACCAAATCAGAGGGTGTGATCTGAGCTTTTGATCCTAATTTCTAGGTCAGCCTCCAGAACACTACCCAAAACTCAATGAGACTTCCCACAATGAAAATTACATCAAGGAAATCCATTCAGACAATACTTGATCAAATATTTAACCTAACCAGGCCTAATCATGATAGGCATTTCGTCAAACATATTGAGAACATGTAATCTATAGGTCATGAATGCATATATGAACATGGGATCTGATACATATCTAAGAATCATCAACAAGGTCTAATTCCCTCTCAAAATAGTTGCAATAATATTTTTTAGCTCATGCATTCATTAATCATTCATCATTTAATCAAAACATTTCAAGATCCGTAACTAGAACATGTAATGAAACCATGCTTATAACCACTATATATCCAAAGTAATAACCATAATAGAACAACCATCAAATCTACTTAATAACAAGTACTCATGAAATACAAGAGGAATATAACTCTTATTAACATATGCAAAATCCAACGAAGGCAAGGACTTCCACGTACCACTTACCATAGATTGGGCTTAACCAAATATTTCTTTTAGGAAATCACTCTTGTGCTATTCCAAGCATGAATGTGGGACTCAAGGTAAAAGACAACTAGGGCTTCATGAATATTAAACCACCTCCACCCTCATGATTTACCGCAATCTTACCAAAATTGGTCAAGGGATTCCTAGACCCAAAAAAAGCACATAAAAAACGAGGCTTTACCTCAATCTCGACAAAACTGGTCAAGGGATCACTAGGCCCAAAACAAACACATAAACAACCAAGCCTTACCACAATCTTGCTAAAACCGGTCAAGGGATAACTAGGCCCTAAACAAGATTGGATGCCTCAAAATTTATTCACCAGTACCTTGAGGAATTTTCCTATCTCCACCCTTATGCCTTACTGCAACAAAACTAGTCAAGATATTCCTAGGCCATTAGGAATTTTCCTGAGACCACCTCACCTGATCCTCAAAGGATCTGGCAATCCAAATCTCAACCAAATGAAAGAACCCCATCACACCATGGTTATCCGAAAATGGCAAGGCAAGTCGGAAACCACTGTCACACTGTAAAAACCCATGCCAATGACAATAAGATAACCAAATACACACACATATGTACCATGCATTCACAAACTGGCTAGGAAATCACACATGCAACCTATTACCTACAAGTATTCTTGTTGAAGCTGCTTGATCCAACTTTTCCTTGCTTGTCCCTTGCTTTCCTTGTCCTTCCTTTTCATTGTTTCCTCAATGCTAGAGTGCCCCAAGAATGTTGTAAGTGTGCAATAGTATGAAATAATAGAGAGTGCTCCAAAATTGAACTGGAAAAAGTTACGAATTGATCCTGAGAAGCCCTTTTATTATTTAGGTCTCTACTTTTGTCAATTTCCTCTATTTTTCCTTCAATTTCCTTCTCATGAAATTATGTGACCTTTCACCTTCCTTTTGTCCCATTTTCCTTAATTTTCATAAATAAAATGTGAATTAATGTCTCTTTTCCTTTTCAAAGCCCTTACTAATGTCTTTGCCAATTTTCTTAGCCATAATAAATCCATTGAATGCCACTAGGATGTTTTTCCCAATATTCATATTGGAATACATGTCCCATGACATTGGTCATATTTTTCCTTTATTAACTTTATTACAAGAACTTTTAACCCATCGTTGTTACATGAAATATTTCAATATCCATATTAAATAATATAATTTTACATCAAATTTATATAAAGAAGGATAAAGTAATTGAAATTAAAAAATTTCTTATGTTTTTAACATGTTATTGTAAGGGGGATTTGTAATTTGTTCAAATCGTAATAGAGAGTTGATATGTCGCATTTAAAAAGTATTATTAAAAAAAGTCCTAGTTATTTCTAATTCAAGAGATAAGGGAGATTTGTAATTTCTTCCATGTTTAATATGGATTTATATATATATATATATATATATATATATATATATATATATATATATATATATATATATATATATATATATATATATGTATGTATATGTATGTATGTATATGTATGTATGTATATATATATATATGTATGTATATATATATATATATATATATATATATGTATATGTATATGTATATGTATATGTATATGTATATGTATATATATAATATAATAATATATATATATATATATATATAAATATATACATAATATATATATATATATATATATATATATATATATATATACATATATATATATATATATATATATATATATATATATGAGTGTCAGTGTGTGTGGAGAGAGAGAGTTTCTATTGAGTGGTTATATTCTTTCTAGTTCTTAATATGAGGAGGATGTGTATTTAAAATGTACTAAGAATATAAAAAAATTAATGTTGAGAATATGGGTCATTCTACACACACACATGATGCATATCATCCACATTTTTAAATACCCCCTCATACTGAGAAGTAGAAAGTATATATATTAAGGAAGAATATATACATCTTCGAGCATAGTATATTCATTATTGGCCTTTACTCTTCACTTTCTTTCACCCTGATCCTTCAATGAATGCCAACAATGGCTAAGCTACCTTCACAAGTAGAAATTTTGAGGTGCAATACCCTCCAAGGTAGAAGCTAAATTTGATATTCTCTTATTCAAAGAAAAAATAGATGTATATGCTTTGGTGAAATGACTTAAACCCATTAGAGGTATATTACTCTATCCATGATTTTCCCAACAATGAGAAGATTGCTTTTGTGCTCTTGAAAGAGTTTCCAAATATTTGTGAGAAGGTTACTCGGAGAGAAATAATGAAGAATGTTTCATGATATTCAATGCATGCCCCAATCGGGGCCACTTTTGTTGATTCCCCCAACCCTGTAGGGAATTATGATAACAAGTACATGAGATGGAGGACTCTACGACAAGAGAAAGACTAGACAGTGCCATAGTACACCAATATTTTCATACCTTTCACTCAAAGATGGTATCAAATACTCTGATAGGAACTTGGATTTGAAGTATTGTAGTGGCCTACATAGGTACATCCAAATGGAGATGGATTTCTTAGACATCTTCTCACTAGAAGTCACTTATCAATATGATTTCAAACTAGAGCAGAAATTGAAGAAAAGTAATAAGGGAGAGTTTGGGTCTACAAATTGAGTGCAACATAAGCCTACAAAAGGAGGTCCTAACTCACAGAACAAGGGACAAAGTGACGAGATCAATCATCAAGATATGAAATGCAATTCATAGGCAAATAAGTATAATGGGAAGTCAATGAAGGACACTAGAAAGAGGTGTGAATTCCAAAAGATCCCCAAGAACACCACTACTGAATGTTGTTTGAAAGAATTATTATTGGATAAGATTAAAGAGAAAAAATGGACTCTGAATTAAATTTCGATTTAGAACAGGAGAAAAGAAAGCTAATCGTTGATGTAGAGCCAAATTCTACCATTGTAGTTGTTAACATGAAGGGGGCCCTACTACATTTCATTGTTAGCAATGGGAGTTGGAATAACCTGGTGTTAGACAAGATCATAAAGAGATTGAAGTTGTTGATAGTGCCACACCCCCCACCGTACACCATTAGTTGATTGAATGTTGGATCAGACATATGTGTTAGACGACAATGTTGCATGTCATATGGCATCAAGCCCTACAAAGATGATGTAATATGTGATATTTATCCACTTAGAATTTGTGATGTTCTTTTAGGATGACCTTATATGTGGAAACATTATGTTGTTTGAGTGTTGACCCTGTAGTGTAATTGTTACTCTATAAGATACCATACGTAGAACCAACTATAGGAAGTTCATTGATCTTGGAAAGGAAATGCAAAAGGGTATATTTTCCTACTTCCAAGTTTGTCCTCTTCATGGTTCAACAAATAGGAGAACAAAAGGCCATCACAACCACTACAAATTCAACGCAATCTCTCTCTATAGAAGATAAACATATGGGAAATCTTGTAGAATGGTCTAGAGACATGCTCACCTCACATAAAACGGTGCCCCTACACTTCTAAGCCACACATCCACATAAATGGGATGACATCCTTCAATATGCTCACCATGGTTATAACATCTCTCCACAACTCCACTGGCCATAGCTCTTTTAGAACATGTTTGGGGTTCCATTTAGTAGTCCCCATGGATGCCATTCTTCTGGCTACATCTTCACCAACAAAGTCATCCCATGCTCAGGCCGAAGCAGATGAATTAGCCAAAATTGTTGAACAGATCCAACACTTCCAACAACATGTTCATGGCATCCTGTAGAAAGCCAATGCCATGTACAAACATTTGCATGACCAACATTGAGTTCCATAGAATTTTTACGCTATAACAGATTAGATTATGGACACCACAATGAAGGATACCTTCCAAGAGAATATACAACTTAATAAAGTTGTTAAAGTAAGACAACTTATTCACCAAGACCAATGGCTCAATAAGAGCCAAATTTAGCGAAAGCTTCCCCATTTAATTAGGGAACTTGATGCGATACAAACCATGTAATTTCTTAAAATAAGAAGATTGAACCATGTAGATGTCCATGAATCACAATAATCAGTAAGAATTTTCTACTCTTAATAATTAATAACACCATAATTTTGATAAATCATGATATCCACCCATAATAAATTCAATTATTTTGAGCCAATTCACTTTACAATGCACATAAAGCTAAAGATTATTCTTACATTTATAAGATCAATGTGGAAAGTTATAATGTGAAATTAAAAATCCAATCGAGGGTTTTGATCCCTAGTCAGCTCTTTTAACCTAGAAAAAGAAGTTAAATATTATTTTGATAAAAACGCGGATCTATCAGTTTTGAACTTTTGCATTTTGATTGTTCCAATCCTAATGGAATTTTAAATGGTGGACTTGAAAAAGTTCGATTCATTTTAGGCCTTTTGATTGAAATATAATAACATAAATTAATGTCAATTTCTGGTTTCAGTGTGTGAAAAAAATTCTTAAAACTTAACAATTTAAAACTCCATTTTTTTTTATCATTTTTAACTGAATTTCAAATTACATTTATAAGCAAATCTGCTAAATCCACAAAAGTAAATTTAAAAATTAATAAAATTAAAAATATTAACATTTTTGAAATTTTCATACTGACTTAATTTTTCCCATTGTAAGTTTCAAAAGTTAATTTTTACACCTTCCAAAAGCAATCGGTAATTATTAAAAAAATATTAGCTTCACTCGTTATAAGAATTTGATTGTGCGTCTCCGGCAATGAAGAACTTACTGTAAAATTGGATTTTGCCGCCAATCTCTGGTCACGAACGTAATCGTTTGATGGGATTTTGTATCCAATCTCTGGTCACGAACGTAATCGTTTGTTGGGATTTTGTATCCATTCTCTGGTCACGAACGTAATCGTTTTGACTCTGAATGTATGGTAGGTCGGGATAAGTCAATTGTTGCTGCTGCCACGAACTCATTTTCAACAGTTTGGCTGGAAGGACACGTGATGGCATTGAATAATGGCAAAGTTACGTTAGGTTTATATTTTGGACTTGTTTATCATCTATTCCTTACTAATGTTATGGATAAGATTACTCTCCCGCGTCTTTTGTTAAGTTTTTTAGGTTTAATTGATTTGTTTTTGTTGGGATTTTTTGGAAGTTTTTTAGAAGTTTTTTGGGTCTAATTTCTCTACAATCTTGTAAGAATTTCTCTAAAATTTTATAAGAATTTATTAAAATCATAAATTTGATGAGTAACCTCTACACAATGAAGTGCCCTAAAGATTTTTATCATATCAAATTTATATACAATTAAAAGACTAATTTAAATAACACAAATCAAAATCTTACACGCAGGAAATTTTCTATCCAATTTTAACACGAAAAAATCTAAAAAATCACAACTCCGTGTTTAATTTGCACGAAAGGATCATACAATTTCCCATCCAATTCTAACACGAGAAAATCCAAGAAATCACCACAACTCCGTGTTTAATTTGCACGAAAGGATCAATACAGTATTAGCACGTCTTAAGACGCCTCTGTGTTATTGTTGAATACTAATCTGCACCTGAATGTTCATTCGACACTTGTCTCTCAATTCTTCAGAACTTTTCTGCTGCATATTTGACTTGTCCTGTCCTGCATTTAATGCTGTTTTGCGTTCTCATCGCCTCTCACCTGTTACATGTATTACACACCCCTTCTAATTTGTCCCCGTCTTCTGTGGAAATCATGTCAGTTCAATACTTTAATGTTGGTTTCAGAAAGATTTTTGAGATATACGTAAGGGTTGCAGAGAGGATTTCAAATGTTTCTGAGATATATACTTAACCTTGCAGAGAGGATTAGAGAGAAGCAACAGCTCCTCTGCTCACGTAGAGTTTGGATCATCGTGATGATGTAAGGTGGCGTTTGTCGCTTAAAACAGGAAGACCATCCTATTCTGTCCATAGTGTGGATTGACTTTGGTCGGTCGAGTAGATGTCATTGGTAGAAAACTGATTGATTGAGATCTGTTGTCAATGGTGTGGTTCCCAGGCATCATCAAGATGCGGGTTGAAATTGGAAGACAGTATAAAAAAGTGGTGAAATTGGGAAACAACATAAAGGAGAGGAATAGTAAAGAAGCAGTGAGTACATGCTTTGAAAGTATGTTTACGTTCCGTTCACTTGATAAAGATAATAAATAAATTTTACATACATGATAATAGTATTTTTATTAAATTTTTTGAAACATAATTAGTAGATTATCTATTTAGTATAACGTTAATCTTACAGTTATAAGATTTGTAAATTCATTATATTATCTATTAGTATAACGTTAATCTTATAGTTATAAGATTTGTAAATTAATTGATATTTATATAACGTTAATTATTTATATATATATATTATAGATTTAATTATAATTATAATTATTAATTTGATATATGGATATAAAATTGTATTTTATTTAACTAAAATGAATATATTCACTATTTGTATTTTATAGTATTAAGAAAGGGTTTGAAAATATAAATAATAATAGCATATATTATCTATTTATAAATAAATAAATAATATAAAATTATTTAAAATATATATAACTTCTGAGATAAAAATATTTTCTTATAATTGAATTTATATAGTTTATTTATTGATGTATTTATCAATTTTTTGGATGTGTTTTTTCAATACATTGGTGCCAATAATTTACATAAAGTGTTTTGATAATATTAAAAAAATCATGGAAATGAAAATTATGTACAATCATGTAACAAAATAATTGATATGAAGAAGAAATAGTAACTTAGCAGAGCATATCCCTCTATGTAGTATATAGATAATAGTGGACATTAGATAATGTCAAACATGCTCTACTTATTCAACCTATGGATTTTTTATTCACATGAATAAAGGAATACGCATGATGGATTAATAATTGTGTGTCATGTAGACAAATGAACAGAGTAGATAACAATGAAATGTAAAGGAAATAGATGGACATATTACACAATAATGTACAAGAAATTTATCATAGTGAAGAGGGAGTAGAAAACATGCATAGAATTTATCCAACAATCAATTAATAGAACTTATGCATTAAATGTGAGAAGTCCGAAGTAAAATTCACACGAAGTGTAAGAATGAATACCAATGGAGAAAAACTTTTAACAGACTAGCAATAACGATAAAGACATAGTGATAAACCCATTTGAGTAAAATCTCTAAGTTAATGGACAACTTTATCAATGTAGATGATGCATAAGTAGAGAAGATCAAATAAAAGTAAAAGAGTATAAAGCAAGTGATTCTTACATTTTAATGCCCACAAATTTATAAGATTATATAAAATTGTAATTTTCTTAATCTAGTAAATCTTAAAAGGGTTTTGGTCATTCCATACATTATCAACCTTTATTTTCTTGCATATATTTCCATCTATATTTGTTTACTCTGTAAGATTCTAGCATTTTAAAAATATCTATAATTTTTTACATATAGTACTTTTGTTTGAATTTTTAAAATACCTGATCCCATACATATTGGTAAAAAAATAGATAAACTATGAAAAAACAAACTAGTTCCAGACCATTGGTGTAACCATAACTTGTATATACTCATGGTTACATGAAGTGTTATGCAGGTTCATTTTTTAGTATCCTTAACTTCTATCATGAGTTAGCAACTTAAAGATTCCTAAGCACCCTACAAACTATATTTATCCATCCTACAAACTACATCCATCCATTCAATTTTAGTCATCTAAAAATAAGTAAAAATATATAATCATCAACTTTAATATGATTAACAACCTTTTGTAGTAACCAACTTTTATAATAATATATTATATAAAAAAAATTAACCCACTTATACAAAATCTAATAATATGTAATGTTTGATCATCAAATTTAATATGATCATCAACTTTTTGCAGCAACCAATATTTATAATAATATATTACATGGAAAAATGTCCAACTTACTTTATGCAAAAAAATCTAATAATATTTAAAAACTCTTTCATCTAAATTCACCCAACTTACTTTAGGCAAAATCTAATAATATTTAAAAACTCTTCGATCTAAATTCACCAAACTTTACGAATATTATTACAAAGAAAAATATATTCCTAAACATTATAGAAATATCCAAATTCTGAAAATGAATTCTAATTTTAGAGTTTACAAAAAACAACGTATGCCCTACTTGAGAAAGGACATAGACCTTTAATGGTTTGTTATGAAGGATATAGAGGCTATGGCAACCAAAGAGGCCACTTTAAAAGAAATTCAAAAGGAGTATTGTTAGGTTAAGATGAGAAAAGTTGTGTTTGGTCGAAAAGTCTCATCAAAACTCTTGCGAAAGAAATTCAAAAGGGGTAGGGTTAGGTTAAGATGAGAAAAGTTGTGTTTGGTCAAAAAGCCTCATCAAAACTCTTGCGAAATTCAGGAAAAAAAAAATGATGAAAAGTAAACTTCAAAGCAAGTGACGATTATGATATATTTATATTATTAAAATCATGGTCATGAAACTTTATTGCAAAACCTCATTTGTAATTAGATCAGGGACCATAGTAGTGTTGTTTATTTAATTATCAAGAAAAGATGATCAGAAAAAAAAAAACAATTTCCACAAAAAGAAAATGGGAGAGATCATTTAGGAGTTTGAGAATCGAGAATAAATTGTAAATTGTGGATAACGTTGTAATTATATATATACATATATGCCTAGTTTTTTTATTTTAGTGTATATTTTATAACTAAAAGAAGATTAATTTGTTTTATTAGGCTATGTTTTTTTTTTCTCAAAATAGTGAATCATCTATTTTTATTTTAATTAGCTATTGAAATACTAGTCTCAAGATTATCTCTTCAGGTGCGAGGCCAATATGTATGTTCATATATTCAATTATATGTAATATAATCTTCAACTTCATGAGTATTACAATAAGATTGAGCTTTGAATTTTTTTTGTGCAGTGCACATCAATTTGATAGACATGCATATGCATGTAAAATAAAAATAAATAAATTTTAAAATATTGTGCTCTTATAATATGAACTACATTTTACACACAAGCTCATAGGACATCAAGGATATAAGGCCATTTCAAGAATAAGGCCTTATGCATGGTCATTCTAAGCTGCAAATCATATATCTGCTAGTTTGGAGCAATTATTGGCGCTATAACATTTATGTTGATTGATCAAGGGAAAGAACATACCATTTTCCTAACACCTAACCCTTAGCATCAATCACTACATGTGGATGTAAAACTAGATGAACAGCAATAGCATTTTATTGTTAATGAAAAAATATCAAATAAATATCAACATAAAAAATGGATCTATAAAAAATAACACACATATCTAAAATGTAATTTGGCTTTCAATTTTTAATTACAATAATAAACACCTTGAGTTACATAAATATACCACATTTTGAGTTACATAAATAGGTGGTATATACATATTAGCTATGAGAGCATATCCTAATTGGATTGTATGAATTTAGATTTCTATACATAAAATCTTTATATAATAACAATTAAAATGGGTTTATATATTAAGATTTGTTTAATGGTTTAAAAAACACATATCCTAATGGTAAAGGATAAAATTCAATGCCTCTTAATGGGATCCACGGAAGGATTCCTTCCTCACTAAGAGAGACATCACAAAATAGTATAACATACACAAATAATACATATACAATGAATAAATAACTTATGGCTTAATAGGGAAGTCAGTTACCACATTTTTGTTTTCCTAATGGAATGTTTTGGCAAAGGATTCCACATCTCAATCATGTATTAAACAATATCTGAAAGTAAGCTAAGGTTTGGAGCATAAAATAGGGTCTCTACAATATGTTTCAAGGTTTTCTAATGGCAATGCAAACCCAATTACAAAGAAAAGTAGTTGTAGGTAAGCCTATCGTCTTATGCTTATGACTAAATCACTAGCTTCTACCTTCATTGTAAGGAATTTCTTCTATAGACTAAGGTTTTCTTTAATTTTACATACCTAGTGTGGAACATTATTTCATAGTTTCTCCTTTTTTCTATGCATGAATATCAATTTTGAATGAAATAAATGTATAGATATTAGTATTCTTCTAGGTTATTCTTTGAGCATCAAATTGAAACCCTATACAAACATAATATTTGTAGCAAGCTAAAAAAAATCATAATGTTCCCATTGCTTACTTTGAAAGTGAAAGATGAAACTCTTGATTTAAATGTAAAAGCAATAATGAGAAATGGCTCAAAAGAGAATTCTTTAAATTAATAAACCACTAATTGAAACATAAACCAATATACATCTGAAGGTTGCAAATAGTTCAACAAGTTTGATATGTTTAATATCTAAGATTCTAATATTTATATCATGCCATTGGTTTTTTTATTTTTCTTTCCTTGCAAACAAAATTTTTAATATAAATATTAACAAACAAATGTAATGGACATTCATAAACATAATAAGCCATTAATAAGTTAAAGAAAAATCATTGCTATACTAAAATGGTAATAAATGGAATAAATTGCACATGAATGTATTTGAAAAAAGATGAACGAGACAATGAATTTTGAAATTTTGGGTAAGCAAGGGAAACTAGGAATCTAAAAATGAAGAAATAATGATTGAAAATGAGAATGTCCAAAAGTTTCCAAGACAATGAAGCAATATTTAGCATATCCACCTCATTCCCAAGAACTTAAACTACTTACTTTATTGGTTACATGAGGTTTACACACTCTAATGAAGTTACATAGTGAAATGACACATGGAGTAGTCAAGGAAATTGCATAATGTAAATGACAGATGGACTCATAGCCAATCCCTTGGTTTTTTTAGTTCTATCATGCTCCCTACATTAAAAAATGCATCATGATGTCATTGAATTAATACAAAATATAGGAAAAAGGGGATCACAATGAAAGAAGGGGGTTTGGTGAGTGTATCAACTATTTGTCCTTTAGTTGATATATACTCCAGCTTTACAATTTTCTCAACAACTTACTCTCTTAGGAAATGATACTTGATAGGAATGTGTTTATTTTTAGAATGTGGGAATGGATTTTTTAATATGCTTATTCCACTTGAATTATCACATTTGATATATATTAGTATTGTGTGTTACATTCATGTCTTTAAGAGTTTGTTTCATCCAAAGTACAGTGTGCAACAAGATGTTGCTGCTATGAATTCGGCTTCATTAATAGATAATAAGACTAACATTTTCTTCTTTCTTAGCCAAGCAACCAATGATTCTCCTAAGTAAAATGCACTGCCAGTTCAAATTTTTCTACCATCTATGCAACTGGCCCAATCTAGATTTATGTAAGTTAGTGAGTGAAAATTATTTTCCTTTTAGATACCACAGTCCACAATCCATTATGCCTTTTAGATATCTAAATATTCCTTTTTTTTGCTAAGAGATGGATTTTCTTTGGAACTAATTGATATCTTGTTATTAACCCAAATACAAGCATTATGTCTGATATTGAGGTTATAAGATATAATAGGCTTCTTATCATAGATCTATATAGCTTTTGATCAACTTCGTGTGATTCATCATCCTTGATTAGCTTGCATCCAACAACCATGGGAGTGGTGGCAAGGGAAGAATCCTCCATTTTGAACTTTTTAAACATTTCCTTTAAATATTTCTCTTGAGAGATGAGCATGCTTTCTGAGATTGTAGACCAAGGAAGAAACAAAGTTATCCAATCATTGACATTTCAAACTCTAACTTCATTTAATTAGAAAATCGTTGAACTAGGGAGTTTTTGTTTCCTCCAAAAATTATGTCATCAACATATAAAATTGCAATTAAGATTTCTTTATCATCTGATTTTATGTACAAGTTGTTCTCAATTTCTCCTCTCTTGAAACCTTAATTTTCCCTTTGTGCTCCTGGTAGTGTTTCTCCATGTCATATATTAGTGAGAAAGTTAATTGGAGAGAAAAAATGAAGATGATTATATGATATTTAATGTAGGCCCCACTCAAGGCCACCTCTTTTAATTCCATTAACCCTATAGGGAACTATGATAACCACCCCATGTCATATATTAGTGAGAATGTTACTGGAAGGGAAACAATGAAGATGATTCTATGATATTTGATGTAGGCGCCACTCGAGGCCACTTTTTTTTTATTCTCTTAACCCTATAGGGAACTATGATAATGATTACATTAAAAGGACAACTTTACGACAAGAGAGAGACCAGATAGTTCCATGGTACACCAATATTTTCCATACCTTACACTCAAATATGCGTATCAAATACTCTAAGAGGCACTTGGTTTTCAAGTATCATAGTTGCATACATAGGTACATCCAAATGGAGATGGATTTCTTAGATATTTTCTCACTAGGAGTCACATATCATTATGTTTTCAAACTAGAGCATAAATTGAAGAAAAGGAATAAGTAGGAGTTTGGATCTACAAATCCATTGCAACAGAAGCATAGAAAACGAGGCCTTAAGTCATATAACACAGGAAAAAGTGAGGAGAGCCATCCTCATGATAACTAGTGTAATTCATAAGCAAAGAGGGGTAATGGGAAGTCAACACATGACACTAGAAAGTGGTGTGAGTTACAAAAACTCCATTGGAATAACACTAATAAATGTTTCTTGAAGTAATTATTTTTGAATAATATTAAAGAGACAAAAACAAACTCTGATTTGTATTCTTATTTAGAATAGGGAAAAGGAAAACTAATCATTGATGTAAAACCCAATGCATCCAACGAGAAGAGTCAGAGGAGCCTGGGGGGGGGGCACCTCTTCCATTCATAGATGTGAATGTAGGGGATCTCACTACATTTCGTTGTTGGTAGTGGTAGCTAGAATAACCTAATCTTATTTAAAGACATCAAGATATTGAATTTTTTGACAGTGCCACACCCTTGATCATGCGCCATTATTTGGTTGAATTATAGATGAGACATATGTGCTAGCCAATAATTTCACCTTTCCTATGGCGTCAAGCCCTTCAAAGATGATATATTGTGTAATGTTTCCTCACTTGAAATTTGTGATGTTCTTCTAGGACAACCTTATATGTGAAAACATTATGTTGTTTATGATTCTCAACCCAATACTGCCATTACTACTCTATAGGATACCAAACATAGATCTAGTTTCTGGAAGTCCATTGACATTAGAAAAGAAATGCAAAAAAGTAGCTTTTCCTACTTCCAAGTTTGTCCTCTTCATGGTTCATCCCAAAGGAGAATAAAAGTTCATCGCAAACACCACAAATTCAACGCAAGATATTTGCAAAACATAAAAATATGGATAAGCTTGTAGAAGGGTCTAGAGACATATTAACCTCACCTAAGAAGGTGCCTCTATACCTCCAAGTCAACAATTCATATACATGGGATAACATCCTTCCATATGCTCAACATGGTTATAACATATCTCTCCAAAAATATATTGGCTCTTTTCAGATGTGTTTGGGTAGCTAGTAGCCCCCATGGATGTCACTTTTATGATTGCTTCTCAATAACAAATTCCTATTGTGCTCAGGTCGAAGCAGATTAAGCAACCAAAATTGTTGAACAGATCCAATGCTTTCAACATGTTTAAGATGTCCTACAAAATTCTAATTCAAAGTAAAAATAATGACATGACCAACATCAAGTTCCACAAAATTTTTAGGTTACAATAGATTAGATTATGGAAACCAAGATAAAGGATACCCACCAATAGAATTTATAGCTCAATGAAGTTGTTAAAGCAAGGCAACTTCTTCACCGAGGCCAATGGCTTACTAGGAGCTAAATTCAAGAAAAGCATGCCCACCTGATGAGAGAACTTGATGCAATGGAGACCATTATTTCCTAAGGTAGGAGGATTGAACCAGGCGAATGTCGGTGAATCACCATGGTCAATAATTCTTTCTACCTCTGACAGTTTACAAGTTTTGGTCAACCATATCCACCAATGGCATTTGAAAGGTGGAAGAAAAAAATGAAAATATAATTTTACAATTAATTTTTACCATATACAACCATTCAATAGCTTTTACTTTAGTGATTTGTGTTATTCCATGGTTTTTTATAACCCATGGTATATGCCCATGGAATTTGAAATTTAATGAAAGTACATGAAGCTAGGTGAAAAGATATCCATAAATAATGTGAATACTAACCTTCACCATTGTAAAAATAATGAATTTTTTCATGATGTAGTTTTATGAGTTTTTTTATGTTTAATAAAAACATTTAAGTTTTTTTCATATTATTATTTCTTCTACATTATTTTCTATACACTTGTGATGTATTGTATTTTTGATATATCCTCTACATTATTTTATATACAATTGTGACATTCTAATGCTGATATTTAGTCTTATTCCTAAGACAATCCAAATTACCATATTTATCACAGATTTATCAAATGTTAAAAGAGATCAAATATCTTAAATTATGTATCTTTTTCAAACATTATATTGTAAAAAAAAAAAATACATTTACAAAACTTAATCTTTCTCAACCTTTAATCCATTAAAATTAATATAATATAAACTTTCCAAAAAAATATAAATGGCAAAATCAAAATTATATTGAAAATCAAATTCCTTATTAAAATATACATGTGAATATATTTAATATAAATTATATTAATTCAGTTTAATATTATTAAAGGCATTAAAACATAGTAGTTTAAAGAGGTCGCAAATTTGCTAGGAAAATAGTTGAAATTTCTGTACGATATTTGCCAAAATGAGATAGAAATTTTGGGAAATTTGGGTATTCACTGTTAAACTTTAGGATTTTGGGTGCCCAAATGGTTTTTTATGGGGTTGAACTTATTTTCACCATAAAAAATCAATTCAAACGCTTTTATGGTAGATTACTCTCTTAATATTAGTTAAGATATTAAAGGTAACTCTAAATTATTATACCAGCATAGATCCATCTTAAATATGGATCTAACATGAGCCCAGACGGATCCAATTTATTCACATGTAAAATTTTTTAGGAGATGATATTATTGTATAATTTTTTTTATTTTTTTTAAGTTTTTCCATCATTTTTATTTTGGTGGACATAAGTAAAATTTAAATTCAATTTTGATGATATCTAGCCATAGAATAAATCTCTAAACTCAATAAGCCCATCAACTCAATTATTTAGGATATTAAAATAAATTCTCAATTGATTGTGAATTAATGTATAAACGGTAAGTAAAATCCTCACCATAATAAGAATGGAGTTTTAAATTATTTAATAATATATAAGAATTAAATTTGTTATTAAATTTATATAAAGAGTATTTATCAGTTACTATAAAATTTTAAAAATTATTTTTATATAAACTAGTTATTTATTTTTTAAAAATTATTTTTATATAAAATAGCTATTTATTTTTTACATGATTATTGGTTAAGATGTTAAAATGCGCTTCTGAAATGGAATCTCATTCCACAACAACCAGAAGTGCTAAGACCTTTCCCTTATGATGAAGAACAAGTATATTGTATGTGTGAGAATCAAATAGTTAATAAATTTTTTTATTAAAATTATAAATAAAAGGAAAAAAATCATTTTTTATAATTAATTGAAAGCTAAAATATAATATTTAAAAATAAATAGTAAAAATAGTGTTTTATGTATACATATTTTTATTCTCACACATACCATGTATGATTATTTTTTACTAAAGTTTTGATGATAATATTAAAAAAAAACTAATTTGTTGAGTAAAAATAACATTAATACATATTTGTAATTTAGAAAATGTAAAATATCATTACAATTTATATTACAAAGAAGGGTGAAGAAAAGTTCCATGTTGCTTAAGTACTTTATTTTTATATGTTCTATTTTTAAGTAATTTTTGGTCAAATATTTTATATTCACATGTAGTATTTGATATGATATTAAAGGGAGGTTTTATTATCTTACCATGATTTTAGTGTCTCTTTCACAACATTTACCCTCTCAACTAGAGATGTTCTATTCTTTTTATAGGGAAAATCTCCAAGCATAGAGCATGGTCCTTGTGTTGGCATCCTTGATCTCATCCCAACAAGAACATCACTTATTTCTCACTAGATATCTATTTGTTTGTGGTACCATGTGACTTGTAGAGTTCCAAGACCCCCTATTTGGTATCATATCAACACAACTTCATATTTATTCTTGAAACCCATCCCCCTTGGTTGGCTTACTTTCCTTCTCAAGGATCTTACAAAGCTTTCTTTATAAACCCTAGATTGAACATTAATGGTCCAATAAACAAATTTTCTCCACAAGACCTCGAAAGAAAAATCCTTCTACGTAAATAATTACTACTCTCCATGATCAATCGAGAAACTAATACTCCTCCATTCAAATATTCTTCTCACCAACATTGGTTGTTAGCATTGATCAGCCTCCTCATTCTAGGGCTCCCTATAAGGTCCTTCCTATGATTACACAAATAGGGGCCATTGCCCCTAGGAAATCTCTAAAGGACATTATCCAATAGTGCATGGGTCCCTTTGAAGTGATTGTTGACTTGATTAAGGGGCCTTATTATTTTCTTCTTTTGGCCTTGAATTCATCCTCTTCTAGTTTCATCATGCCTTCACATACTTTTTCCACTTTCATTCTCATTGCCTTGCTTATACATTTATTAGATTTGCAATAGAACACTGATAGAATGAACCACTCTTAACATATTTAAAGAAATAAATGTACAAGCATCACATGAAGCTTTATCTCTATTTGATAGTTGATTTAGGAATCATGCTTCTAAGCTTCACCACCCATTTTCCAAATGAAATTATCAAATAATGTGTTGGTCCTTTTGTAGCGATTAATGACTCGAAAAAGGGACCTTATCTTCTCCCTCTTCTACCCTCCAATTGATGGATGATTTAATCATAACATGCTTCTAAGATTCAGCAAAGAAAAGAAGATGTGTGAACATTCAATTCATGCAAATTGTTAGATGCAACAATCAAGAATTCGTGGAATCTGCATTGGACTCTCCACTCAAAATAAAATTCATATGTTACTATTACTATCACTATCACTATAACTGTTACTATTATCTATGATAGTATCAATAACATATTAAATTTAGGTCTTCATTTTACTCTGAAAGTGAACTTGATGGTTTATATTTTTTTTATGCTAGTTGTATGTCGTGACTCCCTAGGGTGTTATTAATGAATTTCTTTTATTGAGATGGTACCTCTTTTGAAATACAAGAAGAGACAACATTTTGAACCTTATAATCTTCAACATTGAAACCACACCAATTCAAATAAGGAATTCATATTGATCTCATCCATCTCCTCAATGGAATTAAAATGAACACAACTTAGTTTATCTATCTAATATTCAAGGACAATACCCCTCCTATGTTCATCTGTATTAATTTTGTTTAAAGAATGCATCTCAATTTCAGATCAAATTAAATTAAAATGAGCACAAATAGTTTATATATTTGCTTTTCAAGCACGACACACCTCCCTTTCTTCATCTACATGGATTCTCTTTCTCGTACCATTCAAATGATTCTATACACTTTGTATATCAAAATAATCTTTACAACAATGTTAAAAACTATTTATTTTACATAAAAGCAAAAGCTTAAATTTAACTTGATGTTTCAATGTCAATCATAATGAAAGTTAAATAATCATTTATATTTAAAAATAATCCATATCCAATATTCATGTTAGTATCTAACCAATCTAAATTTGAAAATATGTCAAAATATAAATCTATATAAATGAAAATTACATTTATCATTATTGTCATATTACTCATCGAGAGGTACATTCAACTCACAATGCACATACACTTCACAATGCACATGGAGCTAGAGATCATTCTTGGATTTATAACATTAAAAGTGGAAAGTGAATCCCTTTGCACATAGAAATTGTGACACAATTCAATGAAGGGAGTCACCTATTTTAAACCAGGGAAAAAAAGAAAAAGGAAGCCAACAAATCCCCTGGCGCATAGATATTGGCCCATAGATATTGTGACGCTGAAAATCCAACCAAGTGTTTTATCCCTAGGAGCCTCTTTCAACCAAAAAAAAAAAAGGTCAAGGATTATTTTGAGAAAACATTCACGCGCATCGATAAATTTTGAACTTGTGCATTTTCATTATTCCAAACCTAATGGAATTTTAAAATATGGCGTTGAAAAGTCTGATTCGTTTTAATCCTTCCACTGAAATATAATAATACATTCTATTCCTTTTTTCAGTGTTTTAGAACGCTTTTCAAACTTAATAATTTAAATTTATAATTTCTCTCATTTTTAACTGTATTTTATATCAAACAAGAAGAAAAACTACTCAAACTGACACGCGTAATATTAAAAATTTAAAACCATTTAAAAGTTTGATAATATTTAAAAATCAAAATATCGAAATTTTCGCTTTATTATATGCTAGTTTTTACACCTTGCAAAAGCAACAGCGCATTATAAAAATATATTAGCTCACTCGTCATAAGAATTGATTGAGCGTCTCCGGCAATGAAGAACTCTCTCAAAAATGGGATGCTGCAGCCCATCTCTGGTCACGAACGTAATGTTTGATGGGATTTTGTAGCCAATCTCCTGTCACGAACGTAATCGTTTTGACTTATAATGTATTGTTGGCGCTATAAGTCAAATGTTGCTGCTGCCACGAACTCATTTCAATGGTTTAGTTGGAAGGACACGTCATGGTGTTGACTAATGCCAAAGTCTGCCAAGCTACGTAACCTTTATCGTATAAGTAGACTTGTTTGTCTTTTATTCTTAATGGAACTCATGTGATGGATACGCTTCCTCTGCCGCGTCTCTGCTCAAGCTTTTCCTTCCCGTCTCTCATTTTCACGGAAAGTTCAATACAGTTTTCGCACGTTTTAACGCGCCCTTGTATTATCGTTGAATCCTAATCTGCACCCAAATGTTCATGTTCGACATTGTCTTTCAGTTCATCCAGAACTTTTCTGCTGCGAACATATATTTGACTGGTCCTGTCCTGCGTTTAATGCTATTCACCCAGGACACTTCATTACGCGTTCCCACTGCGTCTCACCTGTTACTTATATTACACAGCCCCTTCTTTGTTTACCGGATCCTAATACATTTGCCAACCCGAATACACTCAATTCCCCCCAAATCCCAATTGCTTTCTTCATATAACTGGAGAGCTTATTTCAGTTTTTCAACAGAGATAATCTGACTTCAATTTCGAAGTTTGATCAATACAGGAGTGTTGCAGGAGGATCGAAGTGAGCGGGGCAATTTTCACCTACGATGGCAGATTCTCCGCAAGCCACAAGAACCATCCTCAGGAATTTTCTGCAATCCGATCCTGGCCTGCCTTCGACCAGCGCCTGTTCAGCAGACGAGAGTTTTAGCCTCAACAACAGCTCACCTATGAAGTCGAACCACAGCTTTCTGTCCGCAAGCGCCGTGTCTCCGACAAGATCCAATCCCGCTTCTCCATATGCGATGTCGCCGTGGAGCAACGCTTCGGTGTGTCCTTCGCCGTGGACATTAATGTCTCTTCTGCACTCCCAGCACTTGACGCCCTTGCTGGACGGGAGATCATACGGATGCGTCGCTACGATGGTGAGACAAGACGGCCACGTATACGCACTCGCAGTGTCTGGCGACGGCCTGCTTTACACGGGTTCAGAGGGTGAAAACATTCGTGTATGGAAACACCCCACTTTTCACGAATACGGCTTCTTTAAAGCTGGCAACGGGTCCGTCAAGGCTCTGCTTATTGCACGGGGCTACGTTTTCAGCGCGCACCACGACAAGAAAATCCGCGTATGGCACCGCCATCGAAAGGATTCCGGCGCTTGCAGGCGAGTATGCACGCTTCCTACCACGAAAGATCAAATACAGAGTTCCATGAATCCCAGAAACTATGTACAGGTGCGGAGGCATCACAGTGCTACTTGGATTAAGCACTTCGACGCCATTTCCTCTCTGGCTTATAATGAAGAACGGGGTTTGCTGTATTCGGGTTCGTGGGACAAGACCGTGAAGGTGTGGAGAACGCGGGATTGGAAATGCGTGGAATCAATCGTGGCTCACGACGATGCCATTAGTTCTGTAGCCGTTGCGGCGGATGGATTGCTCTTCACCGGCTCGGCTGACAGCACAGTCAAAGTATGGGCTCCGATTCCGGGAAAGGCAAGGGCAAAGCATGTGCTCACACAAACTCTGACCGGCCAACAATCTGCTGCAGTGAACGCGCTCGCCCTCAGCACAGACGGAGCGATTCTCTACTCAGGATCGGCCGACGGGGCTATTAATGTGTGGGAACGAGAAAAGCCCATCTACATGAATTCGATGCTGCAACACGCCGGGATTCTGGGAGGCCATAAGCTTGCAGTGCTGTGTCTGGCCACCGTTAAGAATCTCCTTCTCAGCGGGTCGGCGGATAAGACGATACAAATATGGAGACGAGACCATATTTCTGGCTTCCATTCGTGGTTGGTGGTGTTGCAGGGCCACAGTGGACCCGTAAAGTCCATCGCGGCCACCGTTGACGTTTCCAATTCCAGGGGCTTTCTTGTTTATAGCGGGAGTATGGATCGGTCAGTGAAAGCATGGTGGATTGAAGATGCTGATTCTTCACCACATCGGAATGCTACTTACTATCCCACAAATCCTGTGCTGTCGCCCGCCTGGGTGCAAGAAAATTTCACGTGCTAAATCATGCCTCGGTATTGTACAGCGAATTTACAAAGAAAGCCATTTATTAAAACTAACAGAAACAGCTTGCCAGCCTGTTCAGCAAACTGCCATGAACGGTGATCTTAATCTATGGGGAAACATTTACTTCATGTAAAAGGCGTGCAATTAACGGGAATACACTATTTTTTCAACAGATAACGGGAATACGCTTTATGAGCAATGGAGAGACAAAACAGATAGAATGTGTGCGCTGGAATCATTTATAATGCATGGTTATGAATGACGTGGTAAACCATTTGTCTTAAAAATGCCGGTTTATTACTTGGGTTCCTGCTGAACTTTAAAAATTCTCATCGCATATTTTTCATATCAATAAAAGTTACTTATCTGTGCAAATACTCTATGCAAAAGCTGGGAATTGAAAGTCCAGCGCCATTGTTAGAATCGTGACTGGTAATTTTTTTAAATCTCAGAGAACAGGTGCTTCTTCTAAAATAATCCCCCAAAATAGATGTAGAAAAGTTTTCTGAGGGAAACCTGTCACTTCAATACTTCAATATTGGTTCAAGAGTTTTTTTTAGATATACTTAAGGCTTGCAGAGGGGATTTGAACATTTTTGAGATATATAACTAAGCTTGCAGAGAGGATCTGCTCACGTAGAGTTTGGATCATTGTGATGATGCAAGGTGATGTATCTCTCTTGAAGAAAAGACCATTCTTCATGTCAATAGTGTGGATTGACTTTGGTCGGTCGGGTAGATGTCATTGGTGAGAAAACTGATGCCTTGATATTTTGGATAGTTGAGATGTGTTGTCAATGGTGTGGGTCCAACATCCAAGTTTGTACTTATCAACATGTTTGTTTGAAATTGGAATTAATTAAAAAAAAGACGGAAAAAAATGTGAAATTGGGAAATAACAGGAAGAAGATGAATAGTCAATAAGAAAGAGTATGTTTAGTTTCGTAAAGAATTTTTGTAGACGGTTAATAATAGTATTTTTAAAAAAATTAATTATATTATTTATTGAGCAAAGAGGTTTATTTTACAGTGTAATATGAGGGGAGAAGTGAGTTTGTCTGTCTGTTTATTTAGTTGACATGTGTTTTTTTAAAATAAAAATAAATTATTTTAAAGAGAAAAATAATGCTGGCTATAATAATAATAATAATAAATTATCGAAAATAATTAGAAGTAAAAAAATATTTTTCAAAAATATCTTAATTGGAGATTTAAATAAACTATTTGAAGATCTACGTTAAGTAATTTATGTCATATCAACTTCATATATATTTAGATATAAAAAAAAATTGTTAAAATAAAATATTTTAATGTTGTATATAAAAAAATATTCGATAAAGGTTATCAATAAAATATTTTAATGATGATGATGATAGTTAACTTCCACTGAGACCAAAGTTTGGTCTATCAGACCAAAAGAAACAAATTATTTAGTTTGATTTACTATTTTTACGCCGTAAGGCGTTTCCCTTTGGGATTAACTTCCCTGGATGCCACTGTGTAATGCCTTGAGCCGTTGATCCATTGTGTTAGACGATTAAAAAAATCTCTTCCGTCCGATCATTATAGGCGGTTGCCCATGTAATGTGACCGATTCATTCTCCTTGCAACACATCACATCTCGCAGCGCATCACATCTGGCCAGCATGCACCCTTCAGGTTACCTGTATTCCCATGTTTCTAATGGCGAATAGGTATAAGGAAATGTTACCCTGCATGATATCCAGGGCAGCCACAGTCGATGTAATATGGAGCGGGATGGGCGGTGCATGATATCCAGGGCAGCCACAGTCGATGTAATATGGAGCGGGATGGGCGGGACAAGGTATGGAGCGGGATGGGCGGGACAAGGAACGGTGCACTGCAATTGGTAAGCTTGTATTTTTTTTTTTTCAATTACCATTTTGTTTTACTTTCTGATTACTAAGATGCAGTTTTCTGTGACTTGCAGAAGATGCAGTTTTCTGTGACTTGCAGATGTATGCAGAATTGCAAGTGCTTTCACCGTTGGTTCCTGATCGAGAGGTTTACTTTCTTCGATTCTGCAAACAGCACGCTGAGGGCGTATGAGCATTGGTAGATGTATCTGTTGATGGCCTTCGAGATAATTCGCCTGCGGGATTTATGAAATGCAGGAGGTTGCCTTCTGGTTGTTTGATTCAGGACATGCCCAACGGGTATTTCAAGGTTGTGCCCGAATCTTATATCGCTGATAATGGGGAATAGGAATTATCAGGCGGGTACAGTAACCAATTAATCTCAGATGTAATGTATATGTGTTTGATGAGATATCAGGCGACACGGGTAGAGCATGCGGAGTATGATGTTAGTGGAGTGCACAGGCTTTACCGTTCTCTGTTAAATTCGGGGATTTTTTTTTCCCTTTCTTTCTTCATTGCTAAAATGTGGGAGTTTGTCCACTGAAGTCAGTTGTGTCATGTGTGGATAACGCCTGAAATTGAAGGGCTGCCGTTCGCAAGCTGTCATGATGATCAGCCGGTGTTTGGTGTTGATATTGGTAGCATGAGGACGGATAGAGGTTGGTATTAGGAACGCGTACCCAGTTGTTTTCTGTGTGGATAATTTAAGAATGGGATTGCTTTATTTATGTTGTGGGTTGATTGAATTATGAATTCAAGATGGGCTTAAATTCAACAGCAGTTTGTATCATTGGAAAATGTCATACAGAAGAATTGTTATTTGGTATTGGTACCTGAAGACAATGTCTGGATGGAGTTAACATTCAGTAGTTGTGTTCGGTAAGAGGTGAAGCTGAGATGGTTTATGTTGTATTATAGAAATCTCCAGGAGCATATCAAGCAAATATTTTCGCTCTTGGACTTCGAAGAATAACAGTGGAAATTGGGTGTTTTTTTACTACAGGAAATTGGAACCGTTTTTCCTTGATTTTAATATTTATGTCTATCTGTTAAAAACTTGAAATTAACGCAAATGCAATCACATCATTTTTTCAAGAAATATTCATGCTAAAATATCGGCCGGCTTTAACCAGAACTTATTATGAACATGCAGAAATATTCATGCTAAAAAAAAAAATTGGTATAGGATCCGGAGTTGGGACTTCTAATTTCTGCCCCGAGAGACTATTTTTACTTTTGCTATTTCATAATTTTCTTCATAAATATTGATACCCCATTTCAACTAGAACTTCAACGGTTCAAGAGGGCCAAAAAGTATGAGACCCTTGTAATTATGCTGGTATGGTCGCTTGATAAATGCTGGTATGGTGTTAGGTTCTTATCCCTTCATTGGTGACTCCTTGCAAGGCACATATGACAAGGTAAATGAATCTCTGCTGCTTTTGACTTTTCAAACAGGCCGGATGGAGGGAAATACTTATTTTGTTGTTACTAGTGGTGGCTTAGATTGTTCATGATCCACTTGTACTTCCAGAGGATATGAATCCAACACTTGCAAACTTACTCGAAGGTCTTCTTTGCAAGGGTAAGTGACTTTTCTCAATTGAATGTTTTACAGAGCAGATTTTAATTTTAAGAGTTGCATTGCTGCAAATTTTGAAATTCACCATAATAATCAAGCTGCCACTATTGGATTTCACAGATCCGAAGAAAAGGATGAGCTTAGAGGCTGTTGCAAGGCATCCGTGGGTTATGAAGGATTTCACGTCAACTGTGCAGGTTTTGGGGAAATGTGAACAGGGTAGCTCCAGATATCATTATGATCATCATGAGAAAACTGTAGCTTCCTTAACAGGGATGGTTATGGTTTTTATTTTTACATATTTCATGGCTGCTTAGTCATGGAAGAGATGCTGTGGTTCTTCAGAAGAGAGGGTTCCTTTTCTCATTGTATTTATATTGAGTTGCTCTATGATGCTTGTACATTGTATCTGCCTGTATGACTTTAGATATTCAGCGGCATGCTTTAGTTGGACTTCCTTCTAATGCAATTGGGACCTCAAAGGAATATTATTTGACAGTTCTAACCATGCAAATAATAATCAAGAATCACATGATATGGTGGCTAATGTTCAAACTTCAAACTTTCAAAGCACTTCACTGTCAAGAGCTCTGGGGGAATTCTTCAAGATATCGGTGTGTCAGTTGCAGATTATGTGCTGGTAAGGTTGCAGCAAGCAAGTTCAGTGTCTCTGTTGTAAAATATGTGCTGTTAAGATGTAGCAATCAAGTTCTTCATACTAGGAATTCCCTGGTGTAATTCACAATCAAATAATATTGCAATTTGTGCATCCTCCTTGTAAAGGGATGTGAGGCGGAGGGTTTTAAGCACCTTGTGCATGTAATAACTCTATTTATGATAGCTTATTTTTTACGGCTTTGTGCAACCTGTTTTCAAGCTAGGTTGGTTGCCAGTCCAAATATCTGCAGAGATCTTGGCCATTTCAAATTGATCTAGAATCGGTCAAGTTAGTTTTCTTGTAGTGGAATATTATAAAGACCTTTCCTTTTATGGTTGTGGTACACAACTTGACGAGTGTAACAATAGAAAAGCAAGCTAATTGTGTGGCCAGGTTTTTCATGGCAGTGATGGAACTATCCCTGAATAAAATGGTCATATGGGGCTTCATATTTAGATTGTGATTTTTATTCTTATCTATATGTTCTTCAGAAAGGATTAATACACAACCCTAAAAACCCTGTTATCCCCTTTGACAAGCCATTTTACAAATATTTGGCTGTACTCACTGGAGCTGGATTGATTGCAGTGGTAATGATTTGGGACTAGTTCTAGAGTGGCGGTAATGGTTTGGGACTAGCTGCAAATTTTGCCAATATAAAGTTCAAATATCATGGGAGGGAAGAGGAGGGGACGACTTGAGTTGATGATGAGAGCCCTACTGCTGCTATTTTTCCCTCTACCATCCCTGGAAATTGACGCTATGGTTGTAACTATGCCAGTGCTCTGCTCTATTGGTCATGGTTTTCTTCGGCCCTTCCTACTCAGAGATCAGGTTCATTTCTAGCTTATATCCTCTGTGTATCACTGTCTTATTTGTCTCTTTTTGGGTAAAGTAAATGCCTCTTAAATGGAAAAAGAATGGTTGTTTTTTTTTCTTTTGTCCCATGAGGTTTTTGGCCCACATGTATGCACGGTTCAATCACTAGACATATTTGTATATTGAGTTTTTTTATTTGTGTTTGGTAGCGTTAAGAATATTATGCGACTTATCTGGTTTTTTTTTATTACCTGCATGAAGGTTTGAAGGATCTATTTGTTGAGATATTTGCTACCAGACCTGCACACTGAGAAACAGCTGCATTTACTGAAAGCTAAATGAAATTCAGTTGGATGATAAGAATGAAACAGCTATATGCTATCAAAGGAGAAACTTTATTACCTTGTTGATTCTGTTACTTCTACAGCGAATCAGCCCACTCATTGATGCCTTCATAGGCAGTCCTTAATGGCTATTAGCCAAGCTATCCAGATTCAAGACAGTATGAAACATCAAACAGTTCTCCAAAATTCCTTCGTTAGGCTAGTGCTTAGGTACACACTGGAAGCTTGAATCTCTTTTTCAAGCTCTTTTTCTTAATGAAGTCGTGTGGCCTGCTTCCTATTTGTAGTTGGCATTTAGAGAGTTTATAGATCCCCTCAGTTGCCATACAAGCATTGCAAGCACCACAAGCAAAGTTATGATTAGAGGCCTGGCTTCACAATTCTACAGACAAAAAGGTACAAGACGAGGGTGGAACCTCAAGCAAAAGAAACTCCATAAAGCAGCTAACAAAAGTTAAAACGGAATTGGTGAACTTTGCCAAGTGGCAATCCTCAAAACCACTTGTTCAATTGAAAATGAACCCATTCCCCTGGATATCTTAGAGACACAGAGGCCAATTCTACAAATATTGCCATTACAGTGCTCAGAAAACTACACTGAAGAAAACCAAAATATTCTATTGAAATATGGCATCTTTGCAAAATTTCAGGCTGGCTTGCAAAAGAAGAATCTTTGTTGCTGAATGGATAGGCTATAGGAAGTTGGAACTGCATTAGAAGTATTTTTTCTGCCAAATGGTCCCAACAAATATGGTAGCAAAGGTGAATCCATGACACCTATCCTTAGAAGCAGGAAAGATGAATCCATGACACCTATACTAAGAAGCAGCAAAGGCGAATCTGCGACAACTATACTTACAAGTAGCAAAGGTGAATCCATGACACCTATTCTTAGAGGAAGCAATCACCGGAGGAATACTGAAAGGACATAATTTCAGCTTGAATTTTGGGACTGAAGGAAAAATTGGAAATAAAGACGTGAGATAAATCATAGAAAATATATCCAATATATCAAAAAGAAATTATTGCCAAACATTACACATTTATCAAACAATCTATCCATAGAATGGAAAAAAAAAAAAAAAAAAAATTGGTCAAATTCAATTTCAGGGCTCTTGACACAGTTATTTTTCCCCGCAGAGATAAACCCGTTACATTCCTTCAATACACATGGTGTGTATTCATATATCAAAGAAGACCAAAAAGGAAATGCAGCTGTGAGAGCTCATATAGGGCCGAGCTCTTGCCCAAACACAAAGCTGTAAGATTCTTTTTTATTTCAGAGACAATTTCAATTGCATATGATTCATGAACATCAGAGCCTTCTCCGTCATCTAGTAAGTTTTTGCCCAGAATTTCCAATCTTGACCTTGGAGATTTTTCTTCGGTCCCATCACTGCCTTCTATGGTTGGAGAAACATATGAAGACTCCTGAAAAGAGCTAGAATAAAAGCCTCTTTTCTGATTGACATAAGACTTGTTAAGTTCTGGCATCCAATCTTTCCAAGGTTTCATTTTCTGCGGTGCAGAGGGGGATTGTGAAGGAGTGGGAGAGGGCAGATGTTGAGTCATAAGGTGCATCTGCTCCCTAGGTGCCAAGACATTACAATGCTATCCAATAACATACCTACAATTACTCCAGCTTTTCCTTTTGGTGTTTAGAAGAACTAGATATTTTTTCTCATACATATCCGATGTATCCAGGCTTGTGATTGTTGTTCCAATCTTAACTTCATTGACAAGCTCTTCCTTTTGCTAAGAAGCACACAGTAAATTTCTTCACAAAATGATACTATTATGGGGATTCTGCCTATTTGAATCAAAGGGTGATGCAGTTGGAAATGGAATGTGCTTTCCTAAGAAGCACACAGTAAAGTCAGAATGATATTTCAGGTGCTTCTAATCACATAAACTTGGACTCTGCAAAGATTGGAGAAATCAGGGAAGAAGACACTGTGTGGCAGCTCTTTGAAGCCATGGAAATAGGAGATTTGGAACCAATGCACTCTACGCAAGGAATGGAAGAAGCTGACAGCTGTAACATCTTTTATTTTTCTGATGTATTTCAAGGTTTTACTAATACTAGGAAGCTTTTACAGCATTTATACTTGTGTGAACTGTTGGAAATCTTTGTTATTAGTCTTTTGTAAGCTGGAAATTTTAGACATGGAGCTGGAATGCCTAGCTTATCTGGAATTTCAAAGAACAATGTACTTCTGTTGTTACGTAGGGTAACTGTTTATATATATTCAATTAAAACATTTTTATTTTACAATCATTTAACAATTAATTTATAACCAATCAACTATTAAATTAATACAAAACATCAATACTTTATAATAAAAACATGATATGACCATTAAACTAACATTCAAAATCTCATGAGGCCACAAAAAAACACCCCTTACAATGTGTAGAACTACAACAACCACAGATCAGTAGAGCTCCTCATCAAATATCCAAGATTATTGCCATGCACATTCCAGACCCATGTAAATACACAAAAGCAAATTCTCCATTCCTTTCTCAAACAGTGAATTGAACTTTCTTATTAAAAGAGTTTTATATTTTAATTCCCTCAATACAAATACTAAGCATGCCTTGGGGGACTTTCTGGTGATCGTTAAGCAGTGATAAAACTTGCAATAGTTGTTTTCCAAGCTACAGCAACTGAAGTTGTTTCCCACATCACAGAAACTCGTTTATGACACTGGCACAAAACTATATTGTCATAAGCTTTATTAAGTATGCGTTTAAGTTCCTCTTTTACAACTAGTTGAGAAATGCCTTTGTCACTCAATTAAAATATTGCTCATAGTTAAATGCTATCAGATCTAAAGTAACAGCCAAGGAGTGTGCCCTCCTGGCTGGCATAACTCAAGTAAATAATGACTTTCCAGCAGGTCACCCTAATGTAACTCCTCATTGATGGTGCCCTTCATGTAATCAGTAAAGTTAACTCCCTCATGAACCTCTAACGCTGGTTGTAACTATTTATACCAGTAGGACTGCAGATCCAAAAATAATTGAAATAACCATCTCAAGTACTGTGCCTTCCTCTGCTGTCATAAATGAATGTGGACAGGCCCAAAAGTAGCATCAAATCAGCACCTTTCCTCTGCTGTTAAGTTATCCCTGCTGCTGGTTATAACTGCCATCACAAGCACGCCCAATTTCTTGTTGTAGATACTGTGTTTGGGCTTCAAAGGAGTGCCCCATATCTTGATATATCTCTTCAAAAGAACACTCGAACATCTGAACATAACCCACAGCCACATACTTTTACCGCAGTGCCCTATCTTATGCAAATCTGCCCTGGAAACAATGGGAAACATGCAGGAATGTGGCACAAATGTCCATGATTGAAGTGGCCACAAATCGACTTTGATTTAACTTGAAAGATATTATCATGAAGGTACTTCGAGCTTTTGCATCCTTGGTAGAAGTAATGAAGGAACTTCCTTACATTTATTTTTACTATGCCATTAATCAATACCGGTGTGGAAAGAAGTTGAACATCAGACCTCACTTCAGCATTTGTGGGATAAATTGATCCTGGAAGATTGCTTTCAAGAGCACTTTAATAGAAGAGAGCTGAAAAATAACACAAAATCAAATATCAGTAATAAGACTTTGGGCATAAAGAGAGCATCTTTATTTTTCTATTAGCATAAAGAGTTAATAATGCACGCTCATGTTAATAATGCATGCATGCTCATGAAAATGAGGATGTAGCATGACAAGAATAAATGAACCATTTAAGACAAACCTTGTCATGCTATCAAGGATTCTAAGGATTTAAAAATATCATCTTTTAATATCGATGGACATTATCACGACCAAATGCACACCAAGTGTAAGAAATATTATTTTCAGTGTCAACAATCTAGCACATTCAAAACTAATATTACAGGCAACTGCCATTTATGCCAAGTCTCCTTTCCTTGCACAACATAACATCTCAATCTAGTTGCAAGTTAAACATGAAAAAAATTGTGTAATTAAAAATTGAAAAACAGTTGGCTTTGAATACATAATGAATACAAAAATTGTAATATAGATTTCAGTTTTGACTTATGAGTTACCATTTCAAGTTTGTACAATACCCGAAATTTCCAGCATCTCCCCATTCAACTCTCTTCGTCTGCAATCTTCACTATCTGAGTTCCAAGTTCTAGAATAATTGCAATTTTTCTTTGAAATCGCTTCCTTCTAAAGCTCAGATAGAAACATTACAATGCCTAGGAATTAGACACAAGAAGCAGCCCACTTGAACAATTAAAGTGGCCCTTGAGGGGCAAACAACTGAACACGAGGACTTTCATTTGGTTAAGCTGTCATGACAGCGCGTACTTTTCTGTCAAAATCACCCAGAGATTTGCACATGGCTCCAATTGCTTATTCATGGCTCAAGAAATTTAACTTTAGTGGTTGCCTTAACATTTGTACATTTGTATGTTAAGGAAACCACTAAAGTTAAATTTCTTGAGCCATGAATAAGCAATTGGAGCCATGTGCAAATCTCTGGGTGATTTTGACAGAAAAGTACGCGCTGTCACGATAGCTTAACCAAATGAAAGTCCTCGTGTTCAGTTGTTTGCCCCTCAAGGGCCACTTTAATTGTTCAAGTGGGCTGCTTCTTGTGTCTAATTCCTAGGCATTGTAATGTTTCTATCTGAGCTTTAGAAGGAAGCGATTTCAAAGAAAAATTGCAATTATTCTAGAACTTGGAACTCAGATAGTGAAGATTGCAGACGAAGAGAGTTGAATGGGGAGATGCTGGAAATTTCGGGTATTGTACAAACTTGAAATGGTAACTCATAAGTCAAAACTGAAATCTATGTTACAATTTTTGTATTCATTATGTATTCAAAGCCAACTGTTTTTCAATTTTTAATTACACATTTTTTTTCATGTTTAACTTGCAACTAGATTGAGATGTTATGCTGTGCAAGGAAAGGAGACTTGGCATAAATGGCAGTTGCCTGTAATATTAGTTTTGAATGTGCTAGATTGTTGACACTGAAAATAATATTTCTTACACTTGGTGTGCATTTGGTCGTGATAATGTCCATCGATATTTTGTTCCAGTTTTTTGGTGGCTTGTAAGTTCAATGCATTATATCTTTATTTGTGATGTTTTTCGAAATTTCCATTTTATCATTAAATTCTTTTTATTCATTTGTTGAGGATTTGGTAAATTAATATCTAACATTAAGAAAAATAAGATTTACAAATCATTTTTTTGAGCAGCTGGAAAGGCATGACCCCTTTGAAAGTTGTAAGAGTAGGCACGTAGGCACAAGAAGAAGATCTAGAGCTGATGTTTGAGACATTTCTGAAGCACTGAAGACAGATAATGAATTTGGCATGCTTGCAACATTTAAATTTGACAAGTTTTGGGATTCTTTCCAATTCTTTGGATTAGAATGCCGACAACCCTTTTCTAAGAATTTTCTATCCCCGGGCATGTTCTTGTTTAGTGCATAATTTATGTTTTAATTTGCTAAATATACAATGAAATATAAAACAAATAAGTAAGCCAAATCCCCTTCAATCAACCTTCTAAAAAGGTGTGAGCATTGTGAGTCATCTGCCATGCTCCAGTGTTTATGTTATTGAAGAAACATAGAATGACTAAATGTTGAACCAATTGTTTCAGTTACCAGGCTTTTCTATCTGTTTAAATTCCTGCAATTACAGTCTTTTGACACATAGGCTTCCCTTCTGTACGGACCTGATCAAAGGCACTCTCCTTGGATGTGACATGCTTGAGATTAAAATCTTGAATTGAGTCAACTTCTGCCTTGCTTAACATGACAAAGCTTTCCACCCCCAAAGCTATGATATTTTTTGTCCTTTTTCTTCATGAAGTGTTTGCCTGTTGTGAACTCAACCTCTACATGCAGATTGCTCTCTGTAGTTTGGTTAACAAAAAACAATTTTCTACTTAGACCAGGAATGTAAAAAAGTGTTTTTGAACATAAACTTTACCAGTTAGATGTAGTGTTAAAGACCACCACAACAAATGTCAAAGCAATTTGTAGTGGTAATTAAATATCTCTTGCTTGCGTTAATAGAGAACGATTTTCATGGGCGCATTTTTAAAGAACATATCATTAGCTTAGTGTTAATGCATTTAAAAGATCGTATTACAATTCTGTTTCAATTTCCTTTATGTTGTTTTCTCTTTTTCTCTCTTTCAATTTCCAGTTTTTAAAGTTGAAATGAGCTCTAATCTACAATGTTATGTATTGATAAACGCGATAAGACCTTTATCTCTGACAGTTTTTTCGAAATTAATAGATTGCTAACATTTGTTATCTATAATTTTCACAACAAAATCTGTGAGCATTCAAGTTGTCTGTAAATTTCAGATATCAGCGAGAAGAAGCAAGAATTGAAGCTTTGGTAAATCTCAAGACTTCCAAATCTGAAGCTGCAACAAAAAATCTTAAGGTATAAGGAGTGTGCCTATAAATATTGGTAGACATTTAGGAATATTTCTATAATTCTGGTCATTTACAACATTTAGAAAAAGTGAATAGACATGTTGATATTCAGGTCATTGACCTAATGCACACACTATATGGATAATGGATTTCCGCACGCTTTGGTAAATCTCAAGACTTCCAAATCTGAAGCTGCAACAAAAAATCTTAAGGTATAAGGAGTGTGCCTATAAATATTGGTACACATTTAGGAATATTTCTATAATTCTGGTCATTTACAACATTTAGAAAAAGTGAATAGACATGTTGATATTTAGGTCATTGACCTAATGCACACACTATATGTATAATGGATTTCCGCACTTTATGCCTTACGGCGTTTCCTTTGCAACATCTGGTGCAAATGCTAGTATTTCTATTCTCAAAAAGCTTGGAGAGAAGCCTCCCAAGCTCACTATAATTTGGACATCATAAAAGGCTAGGAAGGTCAGTATTGCGACAAAGATTATGAAATTGAGATCTAATGTGGTTGTACGCGGGGCACTCTAAGAGGAAGTGGTTTTCATCTTCAATGTTCCTATTCTCACAGAGATGGCAGATCCTTTCCATCCATGGTGTTTTAGGAACTGTGAGAGTTTGTTCTAATCTTTGCTATATTAATTTTTTTCTTTGAGCTAGCTAAAACAGAGAGATATGTTTGATCTTCTAGGGTGGGGTTGATGACCTTCTTATAATAACTTAATTTTCTTTTAGCTGCTAAATTTTTCTCACACCACATTTTTTCTTTGAACTTAGAAGTAACAATATTTTTAATGTTATTAATGTTTTGCAATGCATCATTCTAGTTGATCTCCCAATGGTTTAAACAGGCCCTCGTGTCTTTATACCACCCCCGTTTGAGCCTTAGTTGGTTTTGGTTGGAATTTAAAGCTAGCTTAGGAAGTCTATGATCTCCTATGTTATTGGTCTTGTGCTTGTACAACAGAAGCCTAGTCATAGCTAGGATTTTGATAGGGGAAAGACCTGCGTCTATAAGGAGAATAGGGTAGGGTGTATTGCTTTTAATTTTTAGGTGATACGTTACAAAGCGCTTCTGGATTTGCTCAATCTTTCTCCAGGATTCTCTAGAGATGCTGCAACCCCAAACCTCACATCCATATACGAACTAATATTGACATGTATATGTGATGTAAATCATTTTACTGGCAATTATGTATATATCATATCATTTAAAAAAAATTATGTATATATCATGAAAATAAATAAACTTTTTTATGGTTAAAATATTTATTTGGTCATAAATATATTTTATATAGCATTCAAAAGTACAATTTAAACAACCAAAAATTATACATTTTATTTTGTACTTTAAAGAAATTTGATCTCTCAAGGCTCAAAGCTCAGATTAGATCCCTTAAATCTATGTTAATTTAGTATAAACTTAATTTTATATATTTACTTTCCATCCAATTTATAAAAATAATAAAAAATAAATAAAAAATTTGATAATAATATTTTTTAAGAAGTAAATCAAAATATTATCTATTTAATATAAACATAATTTTATAATTATAAAATTTCTAAATTAATTTGATATATGTATAAAAATTTATATATTTATTAGATTTAATCGTGATTAAAATATAGTTATGAAATTTAAATTAATAATTTAATATGTGTGAAGATCCATACCAGGTTTCAAAAAGAATTGTATCATACAACTTGAAATATTTAAAAAGCTACCGTACGCTTCAGTTTCATTCCTATCTTTTTTTTATTCTAAATTCAATAAAGAAAAAGGATTATAATTAATTATAATTTGTATTTTAATGTATAAGAAATAGGATTTGATGTATAAATAATAATAACACATATTATTATAAACGAACAAATAATATAAAATCATCTAATATATAGATAAAAATAATTTTAGGAAAAAATGGATTGAGTTTATATAGTTTATTAGTCCTTGCAATCTGAGCATAGACTCTAGTAATCGAAAACTATTAGTTTAGTATTATTTGAGTTGTTTTTAGTTGTGGTTCATTAATTATAACATTTTATAGACATATTGATTTATGATGTTATTTGGCCTCTTCCCGAGGACCGAAGCTAATCCAAAGCTAGAAGAATAGGTTATAATTTTTTTTGTTTGTTTCATATTTCCAAACTTGTAAATACTACCTAAACTAATGTTGGCATTAGTCGAGGGCATTAAATGCTCAAGAACATAGCAGATCGGGGCGCTGTCTATACCACATGGCGGTTGCACAACATTATTTCCGCCATCTATCAGTGGCTAGTGCATGTTTGTGGCGTGGCGTGGCCAGACAAGGCAGGTTAAGGTGGGCAAGGTGGGCTGGACATGCTTCCATTGACCATATTTCCATCACCTGATGAGCCTCCAATTCCCGCAAAACCATTAAAAATATTCTAAGCCTCCAATTCTTGCAGAACGATCTTAGTATTCTGAGCCAACTGCTTGGCCTGAGTTCTGCTGAAGCGATAGCAATCAGTCATCATCTCTAAGCCAACTACTAGGCCTGAGTTCTGCTGAAGCGATAGCAATCAGTCATCATCCAGGGGGCAAGTAGTTGCTATCCTTTCCCAATCAAGGGGGCCAGCGGTAGCGATCGATCATCATGTAACCCGCGGTAGTGTTCCTCATTCCTAAAATCATGGGGGCAAGGCGGCGGTAGCGATTATTTATTTACCAATCTAGGAGGCAAGCGACAGGGATCATTTCCAAATCCAGGGACAAGTAATGGGGGATGCATATATAATTGAATGCGGGTATGCAATAATGGGGTATGTGGGAATGGTAAATGGTAATGGGTGAAAACCAAAAAAGTACCCAATTGAACTTGATGATGTAGAATTTGAATCAATAAAACTCACATTGATACTGTGTTTGTTCAACTTATTCATTTAATGCGTTTGTTCTACTTATTCATTTAATGCTATAATTCACAGAGATGAAAATACCTTGATTTCCAGTGCGTGGTGTTTTCTCTCCAGAAACGCACATGGAATTGTTGCTTCTATCTACATATAAAATTCAAAAATTAAAGTTCTTAGTATTGTCCAAAAGATTTTGGGGCCAAACTAAAAACTTAAGAATAGATAGAAATAAAACATCACATTACAGTCCATACCTGTAGATATTTTAAGAAAACATTAAAGAAAAAAATAACATTCAGATTTATAAAAATATTGAAATATAACTCTATAATCTTTTGAATTTCTAGGATGAATGTTCAAATCTTGTAACCCACATGTCAGTCTTCTCTCCTCGATGGAATTTTCATCTTTACATACATCATTTGCACCTTTACCTACATTGCACCATTGTAAAGGCATGATCCAACGTTCTTGGCTATCTCACTTGGAATATATACAGTGATCTCTGAGCTATGTATGGAAATATGAGGCCAAACCTCATCTAGCGTGCATCATTCATTTATCCTTGAGGCAATTTTCTGACTATGCCTTTGTGTCATATAATTCAGACTCTGGACTCTGTGTCATATAATTCAGACCCTTGATAACTATAGGCTAGGTGTGTAGCAATATTTCTAAGTAGCTCTTTATAGCTGAGAACTTGAAACTTGCTCTAAACCTGAAGTGCCATGATTCCAGTTGTGAATTGTGAGTGGATGGGTCTTCTCTGGAATCCAACTAGATTTTATTATTTATGAAGCATGCCCTTTTAGAGTTTTTTACTATGACAACCCAGATGAGAATCATCCAGGCTACCAGGCTTAGTATGGGCTACCAGGCTTATTATGGGTTACTCGAGTGCGTACCCGTTCCACATTGAAGAAAGAACAGATAAGCGCTTCATTCACCCAGATCTCGATTATGATTTGTAGAGCCCTGCCTCCTCCTTGTATGGGTCCTCCATTTTCCTTTTCCCCTTGAGGGCATGACAAACAAGATTTGCTATGATGTTAAGGGTAGATCTGAGATCGACGAAAAAGCCACTTTACCAACTTCAGAGAGGAAGGAGCAAAGCTCGCATTCCTTTCTAGAGCCCCTTTGTAGAAGCATCCGTAGCAATGGTGGTGTTCTCTTTTTATGGACATCAAGACCCAAACACATCTCAAAGTTATAAAACAAGAACAGATAAGCAATCCATTCACCCAGATATCAATTGTGATTTGTAGATATCTTGTCCAGGTCTATCTAATGCCTTAGCTTTGGTCCTGCCTTCCCTCCTTCCTTTCATGGTCGGCGTCGAATCCTCCCCTTATTAATCGAGGTAATTCTCGGCCATGTTTCCTCTAATTCTAAAGCCAATCAAGGCACGTGGCTTGCATGCAAGAAACGCGTGTTAGCTATATCAAGTTGCTACACGGTCTTTTCTGCTTCACCGCAGGGCCATTTTCCAAGCTAGCGCGCGTAAACACTCTACGCAAGCAAGTAATACCAGGTCTGATGTGGGTTGCATGAAAGCACGATGTGGACCCACAAGTTTGTTGTGTTGTTTTTATCTCCTGATGTGAAATATTGTTTTAGTGAATATGAAGATTTTATCTCAACTATGTGAATTAGATTTTGAAGCCAGGGTGCAAGCATGACTGGTAGGGCCCATTAACCCAACTCAACATCCCTTTATTATTGTTATGGGCAGATCTGTCAATTTGTGTGTTTCAAATTGTAGTAATTATGTGTTGATAGAGTAATAATTTTGGTGTATTAATATATCGATAAACGCATATATCAGTATCTTGATTTCCCTTAACATATATAATGTTCTCATGAATGAAATATTAATTACACACATGATCTAAATATTATATCGGCTTTTAGTTAAGTGCCCTGGTGTTATCATATGATATCTATGCTCTGTTTGGTGATGGATCAAGTATGGTCTCTGACCTATATGTTCGGTTTCCTTTAAATATTGGTTTCGTTGTGAGATTTGGTCATTCGTGGTCGGATTCGAGAGCTTCCAGTCTTAGTAGTTATTTTCCTTTGAAAGCAGGTCATACCTACCTCTGTCTTTACCTTTGGTTCGAATTCACAGTGATCCTCTTGCGTTATTTTTTTCATGCCCGATCTAGATCTTGATTGAGGTTTCTGGGTTGTTGAATGAGTTAGATCTAGTTTTGGAGAGTGCGTTGAAGACACGTTGACTTGATAAAACTTTTATGCACCTTGATAAAATTGAGAGATTCTATGGTTATTAGTTTGACAATTGAGGTGTGCTAGATCCAGGGCATCCATTCCTTCCAACATCTTTGATAGTTGTGTATTCGATTTTATTAAGTCACTAAAATCTTGTAAATTTTGCAGTGGAGGAATCGCACTAAGTACAAGAAACTGTGTTAAAATAGTAGATTGAGACTTATTTTTTTCTAGAATGATGGTGTGATGTTTGTTTCAATAATTCCCCATTTGACTCCATTTGTTTATTTACCTACATAATATTATTGTAAACTTTGTTTTTATTAATAGTGGTTTCAGAACATTAATGGCTTACAACTGAGAAAGTTTCCGGCAGATGAAAAACTTTTAGAGCAAGTAAAACGTTGAGTTTGGCAAAATTGAATTTTGGAAACCTGTTTTAACAGACGAAGCCTGTTTTAGCATTCGGTAAGAAAAGGAAAATGCTGAGTTCGATAAAATTGAATTCTGCAAGCCTATTTTAACATTTGTTGGGGATTTTTCTGGTAAAATTCCAAAAACAAATTAACTGAACACAGAGACAATGCTCTGTTTCTCTCCACAGGATCTTAGCACAGGGAAGCTAAAAAAAATAAAAAAATCTGAGCAAATAGAGTTTTTCCTCATACAAAATAAAACTTGTATTCATTAATCAAAGACAACTTCAGTTACAAATTTCTTCCTCTCTCTCAGAGGGATTCACCAAGAACATTTCAACAAAAAAATTACTCTGTCTCCTCCTGAGATTTTACACTGCTGTGTGTAAAAATCTCTTTTACATTCACTGCTGTAAAAACAAAATCTTACATTTACTGCTGTAAAGAAAAATTTCTTTTACATGTGCTGCTGCCCATTACATTTCGTTTCTTCAACAAAAAAATCTTCATGCTGCTGCATTTTTCATATTCACACTGTTGTGTGAAAAACTTCTACATTCCCGAGCTGCTCTGTTCTAGTTTTTTTTTCATCTTCGCACTGCTGTGCGTATATCCTCTCTCACACTACACAACTTACATTACTCTTCATATGTGTTAACAAAAAGCATTACAATTTTTTTTTTTTAACAAAAAAAACGACTACCAAAATAAAACATTACAATATTACATGCCGTAAAAAAATAAACTTAAAGACTTTTACCTACTATCTACGACCATGATAAATTCATTAAAAGCCTTAATGATAAAACCGATGGTCAAACCATTTTTTTTTTTTACTCCACGCAATCTCCATGCCCTGCAGACTTGTGCACAGCTTTGACTTGATCGACGGTGGACAATCATCCTCGCAATCGGACGAATATCGCTTGCCCAAACTGAACGAGCGTTACGTCCCGATAAAAAGTGGTTTTGCAGAGAGTACAGTGGACGCGTGGCAGATTTTTATTGCATCGGGGGCGATTGAAGGAATACCACTCCTTCCGCAAAAGCGGTCTGATGGAGTCTGGGTGGTTTTCAGCTGAATTAATGCGCAGTTGAAATTAATACTTCAACACTCCCCTTTAATTTCAACTGCTGGGTTATCAAGCATACCCAGACGTTTCCTCAAAAATTGAAAGCTTTTCTGGTCCAATGGCTTTGTCAGAATGTCTGCTACCTGCTCCTGAGTCCTGCAATGTTGTAAAACAATTTCTCCATTGTTTACCAATTTCCTGATGTAATGAAACCTTGTGTCAATGTGTTTCGTTCTCTTATGAAAAACCAAATTCTTGGATAATGCAATAGCTGAGCTATTGTCACAAAAGATCACAGTTCCTTTTGCCTGCTCTTGGCATAAACTCCTTAACATTCTTCTCATACAAACTGCTTGACATGCTGCTGCTGTAGTTGCCACATATTCAGCCTCTATTGTAGACAATGCTACAATAGGCTGTTTCTTAGAAGCCCATGAAATTGCTCCTAAACCCATGTGAAAAACATAACCGGATGTGCTTTTCCGATCATCTACACTTCTAGCCCAATCACTATCAGTGTATCCAATTAAATATGAACATTCTGAAGTAGTATATAAAATGCCAAATCTTTTTGTACCTTTAACATACCTCAGAATTCTTTTTGCTGCCTGCCAATGTGCTTCTTTTGGCCTCTCCATGAATCTGGAAATTAAACTAACAACAAACATAATATCCAACCTAGTTGCAGTTAAATACATAAGGCTGCCAACTATGCTCTTTTACAAACTAGGATCAAAATCCTTGCTGCTGTCCTTTTTGCTGAGTTTTAATCCCATCACTGTGGGAGTGATTGTTGCCTTGCTGTCTTGCATATTGAATCTACCCAACACTTCATTTACATATTTTTCTTGCGAAATAAAAATTCCATTTTCATTTTGATCTACTTCTATTCCTAAGAAGTATCTCAACAAACCCATGTCAGTCATCTCAAATTCTTCTTTCATGACTGATTTGAAATTTTTAATGAGGTAGTCATCATTACCTGTAAAAATCACATCATCAACATACAACACTACAATTAAGATTTTACTATCCTTTTCTTTGATGTAGACGGTGGGTTCTCCCTCACATTTTTCAAATCCATTTTCCAGTAGATAGGAATCTATCCTACTGTACCATGCTCTTGGTGCTTGCTTCAGCCTATAAAGAGCTTTCTTCAATCTGCATGCTTTGTGCTCTTGGCCTTTCTTTTCATAGCCTAGAGGTTGTTCAATGTAAACCTCTTCCATTAACACTCCATTTAGGAATGCTGACTTCACGTCCATTTGGTAAACTTTCCACTTGTTTGTGCTGCTATGGACAACACTGCTCCCAGGGTTTCCATTCTTGCAACCGGTGCAAAAGTTTCCTCATAGTCTCTCCCATACTGCTGCTTATATCCTTTGACAACCAACCTTGCTTTGTGTCTTTCTATTTTTCCTTTAGCATTACTCTTGGTCTTGTAGACCCATTTAACTCCAATGACTTCTTTACCTTTTGGTAGCTCAACTAAATCCCATGTCTTGTTTCTTTCTATGGCATTCATCTCCTCATCCATAGCTTCTATCCATTTCTTATCTTTAATTGCATCTTCGAAATGAATAGGGTCATCAACATGACAATACAAAGCAAACAAGGAATTCATTCCTTCATCATAAATATCACTTAAATTTCTGAATTTCTTACCTCTTTCATTTGGTGTACAAGTGCTTGAAGACGCACTTGAATTTCCTCCTTGTGGTGTGCTTGGAGAAGCACTTTCATTTCTCCTCAAGGGTGTCCCTTGCTGTCCTTGTGTTGGCGCTACTATTTGGGGATGTATTTCAGCCATCTCCTCATCATCTTCATCATGAGACAAATATTTTTTAACATTCATTGTTTTCTCTATGCTTCCATCCCAAGCTTCCTCCTCAATGAAATGAACATCTCTGCTCACCAAAAACTTTTTGGTAGATGGGATATACAACTTGTAAGCTTTGGATTCCTCATTGTATCCAATGAAAATAAATTTCTCCCCTTTGCTGTCCAACTTCTTCCTTAGCTGATTTGGAATGTGTGCATAAGCCACACATCCAAAAACTTTCATGTGGGTGACTCCTTGCTTTCTCCCACTCCATGCTTCTTCCGGCACTTTGTTCATGACTGCTTTTGTAAGACACCTATTCAAAATATATGCTGCACAGTGTACAGCTTCAGCCCAATAATCATTTGAAAAATGCTTTGCCTTTAGCATACTCCTCGCCATATCCATGATGGTCCTATTCTTCCTCTCGGCAACTCTATTTTGCTGCGGGGTGTACCTAATTGTAAACTACTTGTGTATTCCATTTTCTCTACAAAAATGTAGAAATTCCTTGGAGATATACTCACCTCCTCTATCAGTTTTTAAAACTTTGATATGCAGCCCGCTTTGGTTTTCCACAAGTGCCTTGAAATTTCGAAATTTTTCAAACACTTCACTTTTGTTCTTTAGGAAATAAACCCAAGTTTTTCTAGTAAAATCATCAATGAATGTTAGAAAATATTGGCTGCCTGCTAGTGATGGAGTTTGCATTGGTCCACATAAGTCTGAGTGGACAAGCTCTAAGGGTGCCTTTTCCCTTATGCATTTCCTTGATGAAAAACTTTCTCTATGTTGTTTCCCCAAGATACAACCTTCACAAAGGCTGTCCGGTTTCTCTATCAATGGTAATCCTCTTACCATTCCTTTTCTACTCAACAAGTTAAGACCTCTAAAGTTGAGATGTCCAAATCTCAAGTGCCACAACCAATTTTCATCCTTTGGTACGCTTTGGAAAGCCTCTTGGGTAATTGCTGCAATTACTTCTTTATTTTTTAAATCTACCTTTATTTTGAGAGGGAACATCCTGTTCCTTGTCATCTTCACTTCAGCAATACATCTTTTGCTGGGTGCTCTATCCATGATGGTGCATACATCATTCACAAAGAAAACATTATACCGCTTTTGAACAAACTGTCCAATACTTAAGAGATTACATTTCATTCCAGGAACATAATAGACATCTGCTATGGTTTTCCTTTCTCCTTTCTTTGTAAATATTTTTACTTCTCCTTTTCCCATAATAGAAATTTTACTATCATTCCCAAGTGTGACTTGTGACTTCACACTCTGATCTAGAGTAGAAAACAGGGCTATGTTTCCTGTCATATGGTTGCTGCAATCGAAGTATAGAAACCATATATCATCACTCTTTGTTTCAGCCATATTACAAGCTAACAGCACATTATCTTGGCTGATATTTTCTCTAGTGATATTTGCACTAGATCTATTATTTATATCATGCTGCTTCTTCCTACATTCATTTGCATAATGCCTATATTTTTTACAATAATAACATTGGACATTGGATTTTTCATACCTTTGTTCTTGAGCATGATGTTGTCCACTTTGTTGGTTGCTGCCTTGGCCTTGGTTCTGATTTGAATTGCTGCCTCTTCCTTGAGCATTTGCTGGACTGCTCCTTCCACTTCTATTTTGGCTTCTGCCTCTTCCTCTCTTGTTTCCTCTTCCTTGACCTCTTCCTCTTCCATGACATCTGGGTCTTGAAGGCTTGCTCTAGAGATGAGTTTTCTTTTCTACTCAACCTCTGCTCATGTGTTATCAGTGATGCATGAAGTTCATCAACTGAAAAGTTTGAGAGATCCTTTGTCTCTTTTATGGTGGTGACAATCACATGGAACTTTGAGGGTAGACTCCTCAATAGTTTCTCCACAATCCTCCTTTCTTCAAGAACTTCTCCATGAATCCTTATTTGTGTGACCAAACCAATCACGTGTGTGAAGAATGAGTCAATATTGTTTGACTCCTTCATGCACAGGTTCTCAAAATCTCTCCTCAGCAACTGTATTTTAGCTGTCTTCACTTTCTCCATGCCATGATAGGCTGTCTTGAGAGTTTTCCATGCTTCTTTGGATGTCTTGGCTGTTGCTATCCTTGGAAACACACTCTCATGCACTGCTTGATATAAAAATACGAGCGCTTTCGAGTCCTTCTTCTTATAACTCTTCAACAGATCTTTCTCTGCTTAAGTTAAATTATTAAACTCTTCTTCATCTGTTGGTTCTTCAAATCCATCTTCAACTAATTCCCATAAATCTTGTGAGGCAAACAGGGCTCTCATGGTTATTGCCCAATAATCATAGTTTTTCCCATTAAGCTGTGGGAGCTAAGTATTAAAAATACCCATGCTAGTGCTGGTGCTGGAGCCAGACATTCCTTGCACTCTCAGCTATGCTTCAAATATTTGACTGTGTATTAAAATAAATCACTGTCTTTAACAGCAACACAGAAAACTAGCTTGAGAAATACCTTGGATTTTAGACTGATTCTTCACTCTGCTGGAGAAGCTGCTGCAACAAAAATCCTTCCTTCAACTTCTTTGACACCTTCAAAGAGCCTGGACAAGCTTTGATACCACTGTTGGGGATTTTTCTAGTAAAATTCCAAAAAAAAATTAACTGAACACAGAGACAATGCTCTGTTTCTCTCCACAGGATCTTAGCACAAGGAAGGTAAAAAAAAAAAAAAAAATCTGAGCAGACAGAGTTTTTCCTCATACAAAATAAAACTTGTATTCATTAATCAAATATAACTTCAGTTACAAATTTCTTCCTCTCTCTCAGAGGGATTCACCAAAAACATTTCAACAAAAAAAATTACTATGTCTCCTCCTGAGATTTTACACTGTTGTATGTAAAAATCTCTTTTACATTCACTACTGTAAGAACAAAATATTACATTTACTGTTATAAAGAAAAATTTCTTTTACATGTGCTGCTGCCCATTACATTTCATTTCTTCAACAAAAAAATCTTCATGCTGCTGCATTTTTCATATTCACACTGCTGTGTGAAAAACTTCTACATTCCTGAGCTGCTCTGTTCTAGTTTTTTTTTCATCTTCACACTATTGTGCGTATATCCTCTCTCACACTACACAACTTACATTACTCTTCATATGTGTTAACAAAAAGCATTACAAATTTTTTTTTTAACAAAAAAAAACGACTACCAAAATAAAACATTACAATATTACATGTCGTAAAAAAATAATAAAGACTTTCACCTACTATCTATGACCATGATAAATTCATTAAATGCCTCAATGATAAAACCGGCGGTCAAACCAATTTTTTTTTTTTACTTCTCACAATCTCCATGCCCTGCAGACCTGTACGGAGCTTTGACTTGATCGACGGCGGACAGTCATCCTCGCAATCGGACGAATATCGCTCGCCCAAACTGAACGAGCGTTACGTCCCGATAAAAAGTGGTTTTGCAGAGAGTACAGTGGACGCGTGGCAGATTTTTATTGCATTGGGGGCGATTGAAGGAATACCACTCCTTTCGCAAAATCAATTTGATGGAGTCTGGGTGGTTTTCAGTTGAATTAATACACAGTTGAAATTAATATTTCAACAACATTTGGCAAGAAAGCAAGCATGTTTTAACATTCGGCAAGAAAAGGAAAAGGCTCATTCTCAGTTGTACAATTCTGAACTCTGAAACTTTGTAAATTGCTAGTTTGCTAAATTCCATTGGCAACGTCCATTGCCTCGGCAAGGACTTGCTGCTCTGCAGCGATTCTTGTTTAATAATGCATCTATGTGCCTTGTCGTGTATTTTACAATGTTTTCAAACACATCGAGGTTCACAGTTTGAATGGAGTAACATAATATTAAATGAATCATGAAAATAATATTGAAAATTTTATGAAAATGAAAATTTTGTGTGATTTTGTAATAAAATCATTAATATAAATAAGAAAGAGAAACCTAATAGATCATATCTCTCTATGTAGAGTAAAGATAAAAGTGGAGATTTGACAATGCTAAACATGTGCTTCTTTTAACATATAGACTTTCAAGTCACAGAAATGATGGAATACACATAATGGATTAATATTGTGTTATAACAATGAAATGCCAAGGAAATAAGTGAACATACTATACGTTAAAGTTCAAGAAGTTTATTATAGTGAAGAGAAAGTGAAAGTAATCCTATAATTTATCCAACAATCTAGTAATAATACTTGTACATCAGATGTATGAAGTCTCTAAGTAAAATTCACACAGAGCGTAAGAAGAATTTACCGATGAGAAAATATATTAAGATACCAACAATAACCATCCAGAAGCAGTAAAGCGATTCTAGTAAAATATGTAGATATAATGTTAATGCACAACCCTATCACTGTAGATGATGTTTAAGTAGATAAGATAAACAAAAGGATGGATTCTAGTAAAATATGTAGATATAATGTTAATGCACAACTCTATCAATGTAGATGATGCTTAAGTAGATAAGATAAACAAAAGGATCGTGTTTAAGGAGAGTAAAATATGTAGATATAATATTAATGAACTCTATTCATGTAGATGATGCTTAAGTAGATAAGATAAACAAAAGGATGGTGTTTAAGTAGATAAGATAAACAAAATGTAAAAGAGTATAAAGCAAGTGATTTTAGTATTTTAATATTCAAATAAATTTATAATCTACGTACAGTTGTATTTTTCTTGGTTAATCTAGTAGAAAAGGATGGTGTTTAAGTAGATAAGATAAACAAAATGTAAAAGAGTATAAAGCAAGTGATTTTAGTATTTTAATATTCAAATAAATTTATAATCTACGTACAGTTGTATTTTTCTTGGTTAATCTAGTAGATCATAAAAGATATTTTGGGCTTTTTATATTTTAATAATCTTTATTTCATTGTATATATTTTTGGGATTTTTATATCTTAATAAATTTTATTTTATTGTATACATTTTTATATCATTAATTGGAAATCAAATATTTTAATATTTTAAAAATATCTATAACTTTTTGAATATAGTATTTTTTTTTTTTGAATATTTAACATACTTTATCTTAAAAAAAAAAACCTTGAAAAAACTATTTCAACTTTTGACTTAATAATAACTTACATATATTCATAGTTGCATGAAGTGCTATGTAGATCATTTTCTTAGGATCCTTGGCTTCTATTATGAGTTGGCAACTTCAATACTCGCCGCCAAAAACGACTTCCACTCATTCAATTTAGCCATCTATGAATTGAAGTAAAAATGTGTGAGCAATCAAATGGATACTCAACAACATTCCACATTTGAATTTGAGTAAAAGTGTGTGAACAATCGAATTGAAACTCATCCATTTTGTTTTTATTGTAGTCACTATTAGTGTTTCTATTCTTATATTATATGAAGAACAACTTACTTCATGCAAAATATGATAATATTTTAACAAGGGGAGCTGCAAAGCCGTAAGTCTCTACCATTGTGAAATAAAAACTATCAAAGCACAAGCATACGATTGGAGACACCATGGCGAATTAAGACATCTACACATACCTGGAACTAATCTTGGGAATAACATGCTTATAAAACAAAACCTTGAAATACTATCATTTCTAAAAGCAACTATGAGCACAAGCATGTGATTGGAGACACCATGGTGTACTAAGACGTCTACAAATACTTGGAATTAATCCTGGGAATAAGATGCTCATAAAACAAAACCTCAACAATATTTTTACGAACATAGTAACAAACCTCAACAATAGTTTTTCAAACATAGTAACAAGAGAATCAAAGTAGTTCATCACGGTTGCAAAAGCATGACACAACTTTTCTTTCAGTAAGAAGAAGACATTGAGATTTGTATTAATATCAAATATCAGTACATATACCATCAGTTATCTGTGCATATAGCATCCACCATATATGTAAATGTCCACATTAGTAACCCCATATAGTCCCAAAATAAAACCAGTAAACATACAAGGATAAGAGTGAAACTAAAATGTAACAAAGTTCCATCATGTGAACATCCTAATCAACTAAAAAACTGTCCTCAGAAAGACAAAATGATAGCAGATAGTAAACATGGGGTAAAGACAGAAGTACAACATCAAAAAAAAACTATCCAGGAAAAGGAAAAACACCAGCATCTAGGGTGGTGCCTCCTATCTGAATCTCAATATGCATACCATCCAGCGGAGCTAGTAAACCCATCTTGGACATCTTGTCAGCATTATGATTGTATTCTCTGCCAATATGCTGAATAGATATGTGCCTGAAAGTCCTCTAGAGAGTCATGATTTGTTTGAGCCAGCCTTGGAGATGTGGTTGTCTGATATTCGTGATACCTCGAACATGATTGATGATGGACTGTGAATCCCCATAAATATGTATGGAGGGAATGCACAGGAAAGATACGAACCATAGGAGCCCCCACAAAGCCATGGCCTCCGCTTTCATGTTAGTACCACTGCTAGCCCCCTAGTGTACCCAGTATTCCTGTTCCAAAGAGATGACGATCCAAAAGCCACATCCACATCTGCCTCCCTGAGCGGCACCATAAAAACAATAGTTAGATATAGTATCCCAGGGCCAATCTTCAGGATAGAAGGTCGAATGGGTCTAATAGGAGTGGACAAGGCAGAAGAAAACCAACCTAGAATGTGGTTAACCACCAGAGTCATGTCCCCCATCCCACCTTAAAAAATAATACGATTTCGCCATCCCCAGATTTCCCAAAAGTAAGAGAGGGGAATACAATGCCACTGGGGAGATTTTTGACTCCACCAAGACAGAAATTCCAAGATATTATCAAAAGGAGTTAATGGGAAATTGATATGACCAGATATCTCCTTCCAGATCTGCTATGAGATAGGGCATTTAAGAAATAAATGGACATTATCTTCTGCCTCCTTCCTGCAAAAAACACATATACTAGGCCCCTGCCAATTCCTCTTTTGTAGATTATCCCATGTCAAATTTTTGTTTTTCCAGACAAGCCAAACAAATAAGATGATTTTGATAGGCAACTTAGTTTTCCAAAACTTAAAAAACCAACATACCTCATATATGTTATGGTCGTATTGGCATATGGATTTGTAGCAGTCCTCCACCGATATATCGCCACACTTCATCTTCCCAAGCCATCCAATCTGGTCTCCCTCCTCCCCCCTACAAATGCCAATCAGTCACATATCACATCTGATATGTTCCCATTCCAAAGCCTCCAGACCACTAAGTCCCATCTCCCCCACCTCCTTCCAGATTGGGACATTCCCATTCCAGGTTCTGATGGCTTGGTTCCAGAAGAAATATCCCAAGCCATTAATGCAATGTAGGAGCCTGTCCGAGAAGTGAATATCCAATCTCATACCCAATATGTGATCCAGGCCAATCAGTATCTTGTTCCCAAATCCAAAAGTCAGCAAATGTGCCTCAGGAACCAGTGTCGGATTTTGTTTAGGCTGAGCCATATGGCCGACCCCATATGAACACCAATAATCTCCTTGCGCATCCAGTATGTAAAATCTTTACCTTTGAGGTATTTATTTATGATGATGTCCATCGAGATCTCGTTTCCGATGTTTCCACACCATAAGGTTTTATTCAGAAAAGCCCATCCGAAATGCCTCAGGTCCAGTATACCCCATCCTCCCATGTTTTTTGGTATAGCAATGGAGGCCATTGTAGTCAAATGGTATTTTCTTCTGGTGCCCGAGCCATACCAAATGAACTTAGCCATAATTCTGTTGAGTTTCGAGATGATAGCACCAGGAAGACAATAGAGATGCGCCCAGTAAACCACCAGCTGAGTGATGATAGACTGAGTGAGGGTGAGCTGCCCACCCAGAGAAAGACATCTATGCTCCCACCCCGAGATCTTACTGTAAAAATGATCCACCAGCCACATCCAATCATTAATCTTGTAGTTATTGGGTTTGATATGAAAACCCAGATATTTCATACCCCCCTCAATGCTATTAGCATCCACCCCAAATAAAGCCTTGATATATGCTATGTCCTCCTCATCACCCTAGCCGTATAAAATAATGGATTTCTGATGATTCATAAAAAGACCCGTGGCATTCCCAAACTTGAAGAAAATGTGGTGTAGCGCCAGCCATGCAAATCTAGTAATCATGCCCATAATGAGAACATCATCAACAAAAAAATTGTGCGAGATCCGAATGTTTCGTCCCAAACAGAGAGCCCAAAATTCTCCCACCACCACAACTTGTTTGATATGCAAGCCAAGTCCATCCATAGCCAAGATAAATAATAACGGAGATAGAGAGCACCCCTGTCTCAATCCTCGGCCCACCCCAAAATACCGAGTGGGATAACCATTGATGATCACAACATATCTAACATTTGAAACACATGCCATGATCCATTCAATGTTCCTGGGGTGTAGTCCAATTTTATGCAAGACCAGCTACAGATAGCCCCAGTCCAGGCAGTCATATGCCTTCTGCAAGTCAACCTTCATGACTGTCACATTCATATTTTTTGTATGTATGGTGTGTAAGCACTCTTGTGCAATAGCCACTACATCATGTATCTGTCTATCCTGCAAAAAGCCAAATTGATCGGAAGATATGAATTTGGACAAAATATGCTTGATCCTGTGAGAAATAATCTTGGAGATTAATTTATAGATGAGATTGCACAGAGAAATGGGTCAGTAATCCATGAAGGACCCAGTGAGTCGCTGCTTGGGGATGAGGGATATGTAAGTAGAATTGATATGCGGGTGTATGAAACCCAAAAGGCGAGATTCTTTGACCATCGCCAATAAGTTCGAGCATTTATCATTTTAAACGATTTGAGTACCTCCAGTACTTCTTCCTTTGTAACACATTTATATAGTGTGTCATTTGAGTCATTGTCAAACATAGTGGGATATAAACCCACTCCCCAGATTTGGTCCTCAATACAATCAGCCTCCCTGCTCTTGTATGCCCTTTCAAAATGGTTGACCGCCTCCCTTTGAATGTCCTGTAGTGTGTGAATCAGGTTTCCTTCAGAGTCCTTCATATCCCAGATGGTGTTAATCTTCCTTTTGTGGCTCGCATATCTATGGAAGAATTTTGTATTCTGACCCCCCTCTTGTATCCATAGTTCCCTTCTCTTTAATTGCCACGTAACCTCCTGGATGTGCAGGAGAGTTTGTCTTTTTTCTTCTAGCAACCTGATGGATGTCAACAGCTCCCTAGAAGGGTGTCCTGATTGTAGTTGCAGAACTAGTCTATCTAATTCATCTAAGATGTCCTTGAGGTCCTTATTCATTTGGTTTTTCTTATTTTGTTCCCATATTTTAACCACCACCTTAAGGGCATGTAGTTTCTCCAAAATCACCACCATAGGAGATTCCTCTTTTTCCCTAAATTGTGACTAGAAATCCTTTACAAGTGTGTCAAAATCTAGGTCCTCCAACCACACCCAATTAAATTTAAATGGCACACCAATTCTGAGATCACCCTTGTTCCATTTCAAGATAACAAGCATGTGGTTAGATATAAAAGAGGTGATGATACCAGAGTGGATCAAGCCCAACCTCTCAATCAAATGCTCATGTATACGAAATCTACCCAGTCGCTTAGAAATATGCATGTCATCCATCCTACCATTATCCTATCTATTTTTGTGCATTTTTTTGCACCATTTTTTGCATCCAATTTTGCACCATATGTTGAATTTGATTTAGCACCAAATTTTGCATCCATTTTTGTGCCATTTTTGCATCCACTTTTCTGTTTGATTTGTATCCCTTTTTTTCATCCTATTTTGCACCATATTTTGCATCATTTATTGCATCCAATTTAGCATCACTTTTAACACCATTTCTTGCATCCAATTTTGCATCCTATGTTGAGCCATGTGCTACATCCACTTTTGTATCCCATTTTGTGTCAATGTTATGTTCAAATTTGAGCCACTTTTTCGTCCACATTTGCATTTGTTTTTGGACCAAGTTTTGTATCATTTTTTTCACCTCATTTTGCATCCCATGTTGCATCTCAATTTGCATCCAAAATTGAGTCATTTTTATGCCCATTTTTGTAGCATTTTTCTACTTTTGTCTCCAATTTTGCACCATTTTTTATGTCTAATTTTGCATCCTTTTTGGTGTCTAATTTTGCATCCTTTTTGGCATCTAGATTTTCAGCATTTTCTTTGCCACATTTTGTGTCCACATTTGAATCTCATTTTTCACTTAGTTTTGAGTTTGAATTTGCATCTAGTTATGCATCATTTTTGGAATCGAATATGGCATCCTTGGTTTCACCCTTTTTTAGTCCCAATTTGCATCTTGTTTTGTGTCTTTTCTTATGTCCTTTTTTGTGCCCAATTTTGCATCCTAATTTTACACCATTCTTTGCATCCTCATTTTGGTGTCCATTTGTGTATCCTTGTTTGCGCCCAATTTGGTATCCTTTTGTATTCCTTATTTTGTTCCCTTCTTTGTGTCTAGTGTTGCACCCTTTTTTAATTCTACTTTAAAACCTTTTTTGTGTCATTGTTTGCATCTTGTTTTGATGCTTAGTTTAACATCGAATTCTACTCTCAATTTTGCATCCATTGTTACATCCACTTTTGGCTCCTTGTTTAGAGTGTACTTTTCTTTCAATGTATGACCCCCTTTATGGGTTCATTTTACTAATTTCAATTACATAGTGAAATATATTACAGTTTCTAAATATCATTTAAGAAGATATCACAATTCAAATTGATAACTTAATGTTTGTAAACAAATTTAAGGGTAATTGACAACATTCATAAAAAAAAATAGCAGTATCATCATATATAACAATTCTCCATCATAAAATCATTCACAAATTTTCAATATACATATATGACTCCTAAATCAACATCTATCACATATATCATTATTCCAAAGTAAATTCACAATATTACATCCAAAAATAGTAATAACATCATACATGATGATTCTCCGTCAAAAATCATTGACATTTTTCAACACATATATAAACTAACAAGATAATACTAACAATATCCTCATCATCTTTAATCAAATCAAATAAGATTCAAATGTGTGATTATTAGATCAAAATCTCTCATGACTATCATTATTCTAAGGCAAATTCACAACATCCATCCAAAGATAGTAATATCATCATACATAATAATTCTCCATCAAAATAAGGTTGATAATTTTCAATATATACATAAAATAACAAGACAATAATGATAATATTGTCATCATATTTAATTAAATCAACTAAAATTAAATGTATGATTGCCAAATCAAAATGTTTCATAGATATCATTATTCTAAAATAAATTCACAACATCCATACAAAAATAGGAATCTCATCATACACAATAATTCTTCATAAGAAAAGGTAAACAATTTTCAACATATTCATAAGGTAAAAAGATAGTATTGGTAGTATTATCATCATTATTCGAATCGACTAAAATTAAAATGTATGATTACCATATTAAGACATCCCGACTAAATATAAAAAATAATGCATGGCTAACTAGCACCACAAAAATAATAATCAAGATCATCCTCATGATCATTTCCATGATCATCATCATGGCCATCCTGATAATATCATCCACATCATCATCACCAACTCCATCGCCATCCTCATCATCATCATCTCTGATATATGATATAAGCTCAACATATTCTGTATCATCATCTTCGAAGTCATTACCTGTAGTGTTATGGAAAAAACATCAATATTACATGTTAGTACTAATTCCATAGCACAATGCATATTTTTTATACAATGCTAACCATAAAATGAGGTAGGACATAATAACATTTAGTAGTACTAAAACATAAAGTGAAAATATGGTTTAAGATATATTGGAGATCCAACTAAGATTACACTTGTAATCCACGTTAAGTAGTAGAAGCATTTTTAATTCATATGAAGTACGTAACCAATTGTTCTTCATATTCTATTGTGAATGTTTCTTACGATGTTCATGCATGATTGGTAAATTAAGAGTTACTGAAAGCTTTAGTTCAAATTACAATTGTAATTTGGATTAAAAATAGAAGAAATTTTAACAAAATAAGAATGTCACATGAAAAAATAATTTGTTTTTAATGAAAAAGAAGTCGCATACAATACACTGCAAGAAAAAATGACATTGGTGAGGGTAAAAAAATGTCACTGTAAGCTCATTGGTGATGGTAAAAAGAGTCTCTGTCACAAATAATTGAACGTTACCAAAAGTGGCCTTGCCAAAACTATAGGTGTTGTGGTAACATTCAAGGTTCATCACAAATAATGTTTTTTAATGACGGACAGTGACTGCAACCATTTCATATGCGAAATAGTGATGGAACTTAGCTTCCCTCACCATTTCATATGAAAAATGGTGATGGATCTTAGCCTTCATTACCAAAAACCTTTACATCTCCAAAGGTGGCATCGCCAAAAATATAAGTGTTGTGGTGACATTCAACGTCTGTCATTAATAATGATGATAATGACGGATAGTGACTGTCACCATTTCATATGAACACCAATAATTTATTGTGATGGACCTTTGATGGTCGTCACTATTGATGCATATATATGGTGATGTTCATTGACTGTCATCATTTCATATTTTGGTGAGGGTCGAAAAATGTAACAATAAACTCATTAGTGACAATCGAAAGAGCCTCCATCATCGAAAATTGAATGTCACCAAAGGCCACATTGTCAAAAGTATAGGTGTTGTGGTGACATTCAAGGTCCAACCTTGGGTCATCAAAATAATATCAGGGCACGATGGAATCGAACCACCAACCTACTACTTGTAAAGGAGGTGCTCTTCCATTGAGCTAACACCCTTTAAAGAATTAGACCTTAAAATATTAGACCTTGAAACTTTACAAATTGTAAATTCTACAACTTTCAATAAATTATAAAACTTTGTAAAATCTTGGCAAATATTGTACTAAAAAAACAAAATAACATAGAAAGCTACAAATCCCTACCTAATGGTTTTTTATGAAAAGTGGGTGGAAGAAAAAGTAGTTATGTATAAGATACTCAATATGTTCAATTGAATAATCAATTAGACGTGAAATTTTGAAGACATTCATAGCCTATGAATGACCTATAATTATCAAACGTAAAATCTGCAACTACAACAAAGATTGATTTCTCACCTTGTGAATCATGTAATTATATTGTGACAGCATAAAATATATGTCTAAAACATTGATTTGCATGCAAGAAAGTAAAAAACAATGAGTATATATGATGAAATTATGAATAGTGAGCTACATCCCTGAATCATATTGGTTATGGGGTCCAGAAAACTAGTTCGGAGTGCTTCTCGTTATCAATTAATTCAAGATGTCAAAATACAATGATCAATAACAATGATCTTAAAATGTAACCACCAAATAAATGTTAAATTTGTAAGCACAAAGTTTGGTTAATATCTGTTACACCAACAAAATATCCAAGGGGTATTCAAACACTTCCAAATCCACACCAAGCACGAGTATTGAAATATGAAATTGCATGGCTATAGTGAAAGCACTCTACCTCTCAATGAAAAATATGTACTCCCACAAGTACTTCAACTAGCAAAGGGGTGTGAAAACAAGAACCTCAAAGCAAAAGGAAATACACAATACATAAATACATTTCATCCCCCCTCTACCTCTTGAAAAGTGTAACTAGGTTCGGTCTTCATAATGACATGTCTAATTGTGATTTTATGTAATTGATGAAAAGAATAAAAATAAAATTATTATTGTAATGCTTGTCTCATGGGTTTCATGAGCAAGGAATTTTATTTTAGTGGTGGCTCCCATTGTGAGCCTTTAGGATTAATTCATCTAGTAATAAAAGTCAAATTGAGTCTATGTCATGTATGAAGGACCCTTATTGGGTATGTTACATTTTCTACAAGTTAATAAATCAGTATGTAAGACCTCCAAGATCAAGCACAAAAAATATCCTTCAAGTTAGCTACAAAATGGATTAAATAACCTACTCAAAGAGACATGTCGACTCAACTCTCTCATGTCGGCTAGTTTATAGAAGCAAACTACTATTTATAGACAGCTCGGGTTTCATCTTTAACACATAATTTCAGAAATCTTATCTTATACAATTCAGTTGAAGTCTGAATCAGAAAAGGGAGTGTGAATTCAACTAGAAAGAAACTTACTAACGAGCGAGAAATGGAAGAGGAAGATTGAAGTATTTGGGACTGTTTTTTTCTCACTAGTTATCTCACACATGAGACTGAAAAACTAGGGTTTCTGCAGTGGTATTATAATAGTTAAAAGGAAGGTTATCTATATGTATCCAAGTCAGCTGTATAGCTATCCGAGTTTATTTAGAGAAACCTATAAATAAAGAGAAGAAGGGAAGAACCTCCAAACCTGTTACACATGTGAAATTGCAACAATACGAATTGGAGATCTGTGGAAAAGAGGCCGAAGTTTTAGAAGTGCAGTGAAGGAAGAAGTTTGACTTACGTTGAATTTTGTATGAACGAGAAGCAACAAAGAAGGATATATGTGACTTGGTCTTAGAGTGGTCATTCTGTCAAGGGTCTAGATCTTGGTCCTGGTATTCGTCAATTGAAGGTACCTATAAGAAGAATAATTTGTTCAAGTTTCCCTCTCATTAGGGGAATTTTGAGGTCTAAAATGGGTCTCCTAAGGAAATTTTAAAATAATAGTGGAAATAATAAAATAAGATTAGATTACATCATCAAAGTTTAGAGGGGAAAAAGAAAAAAACTATTTTTTCAACTCATATTTTAAACTTATCTCCCTATGGGTTTGCTCAAATTTCGAGCGAAAATATTTGTTGGATGAAAAATTTGATTCCTCATCCAAGGAGTACCCATTTTTCATACTTTAGATGGACCCTACTACATGAAAAATGAGAAATACATGAAAACCATGATTGCAATGACATTTTTCATGTATTTCTCATTTTTCATGTGGTGGGGTCCATCGAAAGTATGCAACATGGCCACTCCTTGGATGAGGAACTGAATTTTGCATCCAACGAGTACTCCCACTAGAAATTTGACTAAAACCTTAGGGAGATAAGTTTAAAATATGAGTTGAAAAAGTAGTTTTATTATTTTATTATTTTTAATCTTTTTACTTTTTTACTCCAAAATGGTGAATCATCCCCCATGGTTGACATCATCATCTTGAATCCTATTGATTCTTATAAAGTTGAATTTGGTTGTACATTTTTCATAGGAGGCCCATTTTAGACCTCACAATTCCCCTAATGCAAGTGGGAGAGTTTTTGGCCCTGGCTGATAGCTTATATTTTGTATCTCTTGTCTCTTTATGGTTTATGCATTGGTAGTTGTTTGATGAAGAAGAACACTAATAACCTAAGTAAAATAAGATCCTAATCTAAAGAAGTAAAAGTAACTCACAAGGAGTTACTAATAGAAGAGAAATCACTTAATTGTTATGCCCTAGATTTCTCAACATCATATTAGAGATAAGGTGACTAAGTCAAGGAAGGGCATCTTATCAAGGATACACAAGGATCAAATCTCAAGGAAGGCATCAAAGGAAGAATAATAACCCTAGATCAAAGAAGTGTACAAAGTATTGGGATAATCATCAAGAAAAGAAGGCTAAAACCCTAAATCTGCTCAAGCTAAAGTGTTTTGAAGACTATTCATCCAAATGATCAGGTGGTCAATTTTAAGCTCAAAAATGAAAATACCCAAAACTTCTTGAAACCAATGCAAAATCGAATATCTCACTGATATGAATCCAACACAACTTGAATCGGTCAAAATTGATATTATATGCTCTTGATATCATGTTCTGATAATTTTCCCAAACAAACAAAAATGTTGTAGTTACGCTGACTCTGCAGTTCGTACATTGATTAAGCAAGGTGACTGTACAATGTGGGCCAATAGAAGGTTTCCACTTTTCCTCTTTGGATTGGTCGAATTTTGTTGGCTGTTGATTGGTCGGTTCATGGTCCAATGGGTGGAAGCCTTGTGGGACAGTGGTGGGAAGCCACATGTCCTCCCAATGGTTTGTCAAAATTTTATGGTCAAGGGTCGAACTATCGCACATGAGTCGAACACGAGACCTCGTGCCAATAAGTCTCAAGCCTTACTACTAGGGCACACTGTGTTACTTGTTAAATATAGTGAAAAGACACTATATATGTTTTGTGCAATTGTTCATTCGGGGAAGGGGCCTCGGCTAAGCCGTAGCCCCTGTCCACCCTACGCCCATGGGACCATAGGTGGGGGAGCCAAGGGATAGGGCTTCACCCTGGCCCAAGGTCTCTGTGCCATCACAATACCACACAGGACTAAGGACAAGGGCTTAGCCATGAGTCACCCCAAAATTTATGTTACCACAAGTGCAGGTTGTGGGGCATAGGTTGAAGGTGCCAAAGCAAGGGGGCCAGCCCATGGTCACTTGGCCTTTGACATGACCCTCAACGAATGCAAAAGGCACTTGCGGGAAGGTGCTAAGGTGTGGGGGCCAACCCCATATCCCATGTATCTCATGTGACCCCGTGCACTAGAGGAAAAGGAGCGTGATGAGAAGGGAAGATTATTAGCATGGCCCATGGCCCTGTGGCACCATATGACCCACTTTCTGACTTCTCGGGGGCCTAACCGGTGAGGGCATGCATTAAGGTCCATCCCTCGGCCTTATGCGTGCAAATGACCATGATTTTTGGTCTCAAGGCATTAGAGGCTAATTGAAAGGTCCAACAAAATGCACCTGCAGATGGTAGAATTGTTGCTCCGTTAGTGATTTCTAGGGTATATTTGTACGAAAGTTAGCGAGAAGGGTGAATTTGTAGGATGGTTAACAGTCAAGTTCAAGGGAGAGCTTGGAAGCTCATAACATTTTGATTTTTTATCCAGAGGGGTTTTTGGATGTTCTGAATCCATTGGTAACCTCTAATTTTTTATTTGAGCACATCTACAAGGTATTTTTTCAGGTTTGAGACTAAAGGTGTATGGATCAATCAGGGTTTGGAATCAGTTCAGGGAGGTATTTAGAAATGGAGAATACCTTTTAGGGGTATTCTCACTTCCACAAGGCTACTGCAGCAGCTGTAACCAATAGGGTTCAGCTCAGGTTCAACTTCTCTTATCATGAGTTTTGATTATGTGCTTCAATGTTGAATTGAAGAGTTCACATGATGTTTTTAGCTCATTTCAATTGAAGTTTGTCATATTTGTAAGAGATGTTTTGAGTTGGTGTTGTTGTGAGAGTTCCTTGTAAGAGAACATTACCTTTTAGGGGTAATAACCACACATTTACCTACAACAAATGTTTATGTACTTCATTTGATAACGAGATATATGAGTGATATAGTCAAGTTGATAGGCCCAGAGATGTAGCCCAGTAGGCATGAGCTTCATCAACAAACCTTTTTTCTTTCCCTTCTTTATGCACGCATGGATGATTTGTTGTTATTTTCAATATGTTAAGTTACATATGAATATTGATTCATGATTTGAAGATTCATAGTAAAAACTGTTGTTTCAAGACCCATTTTAACCTTGCAAAGCATTGACAAGATCCTAAGTTTTTTTTTATTTGATTTTGGAAAAGGGGAAGGAATCACCTAATCCAATTTCAAATCAGTTTGGTATCAGAGAACCAGTTGACCAAGTTGCAAGAATGGGTAGCAGAAAGAATCTCAAAGATCTAGAGGAGTAGAATTTATCTTTTTAGATGGAAAACATAGAATTTAGAAGGATGTTGGAGATAATTGAAGTGGAGAAGAAGCCATAAGGGTTAGCTCAACTTGTCAAGTCCCCATTGGTAAGTGCCTCACCGATCAGGAGGTCACAGGGTCAATTCTCCTTGACACCCTTGGGGTTAGGCCTTACTAGTTTGGTTGATGGGCTTTAAAAGATTCCCTTCGGGGTTTATCTACCCATATTTTCCCATGGACGTAATTTCTACCCAGTGTCCATGAACCACAGCGTAAAAAAACTGAAGATAAGAAGCGACGCATGTGTTTTCTATTGCAGCAAGTTCTTGATGAGCATGTTGTAGAAAGTTCAACTCTTGTACCATTAAAGGAAACCTCCAGAATGAGGCTAGTATGTGGTCATGGTTCAAATAGCGGTTTTGGACAATATGTGGAAGAAGTTACATGTGCATTTTGCAAACATCTTCAACAATCACGCCATATGCCAGTGAATAAGAGTGGGTCTCTAGAGTCATCTACAAGTTGGCAATCATCGTCATCATCAAAAGATGAAAGGATGCTTGACAAGTTTAAAGAGGTAGTTAGCATATCTAGTTCCACTCCTTCCCTTTATATGCATAAAAAATCTTTTACAACATTCGAGCAACATACTAAGGGCATAGGTATGAAGTTTCTTTCCAAGATGTGATATGAAGGTGGAGGTGTTGGTAAAAAAGGTAAAGGTATTACCAATCCAATTATGGTTGAGGAAAGACCGAAGTAGCAGCTAATGGGATAAGGCTGAAAGGATTTTGGATAATGATCCAAATAGCTTGAGGTACATCAAACATTCAAGCATGAGATGTCACTGCCTTGTGACAACCATCGAAGTTACAAATCTAGAGACAGGTATAACTCTTAAGAGTGTTTTCCAATGCATGGAATTTTTGAATACTTGTGGTATTGGTGCCCTTGTACATTTTTTGATGCTTTTGACCATTGTTTGATTCTATGTGAGCAATGTAAGATAATGGCTAAACGAATGAACCAAATTTTGGGCATCAAGAATAATGAATTTTTTTCGCATGAGAGAACTTCTATGTCAACAAACAAGAAGTTGTTTTTATGTGCTCATTGCAAAGTGCATGGACATGACACTGAACGATGTTGGAAGTTGCATCTAGAACTTTGTTCAAAGAAAGGTAAAGATATTATGTTGCATAATGCAAGGGAAATAAAAGGTGTCAAAGAGGAATATCTACAGTCCTAAGCAACCGTCAAGACAAAATTGTGCAAGAAGAGAACCCACAAGCCTAGGAGAGGCAAGATTTGGGTAGACTTATTGTAAAGTTGATTTCTAAAATTTTGTAAATACTTGTTGTCATTACTTTTTTAGTTACTTTTTTAATGTGAAAATTATTGTGACTATTTTCAACAAGTAGATTTTTTTTATTGATGTATGCATTGACTTGTTATAAGTCCACATGTTCAAGGACTTTTGTGAAGTTGTCTACAAATTTTCATATGTTCACTAACACAAGTATTTGATTTGAAACTTGTGTGAATTGAATCTTTGTTTTTAAGATTCTATAAGATTACTATGTATTGTAGGCAAGGTCAATCATAGCATGGAAAATTTTGTAGCAATGTGCTTCTCATGTACAAGCTCAGCTTGAAGACGTTAGAGAAAATTTATTTTGTTTATGATTTCCAAGATGGAGTAAAGTTTGTCTTCAACAGTTTAAACTTCAAGATGAAATGTTTTTGGAGCCATACAAATATGAGGGTAAAGAGAATGTTTAGATTCCACTCATCAATATTTTTTCCCGCAACAATGATAAGAATGATGGCTCAATTCTTAACAGGACAACAGGTCTTCATGAGGATGATAAGTGAAGTGCCTTGATTGGGGCTTGAAGGGAACCAATTGAAGATTTTTCATTTTGGATTGAGTTTTTTGGTGTTTTTGAGTTCCAACCTCTTCATATTGACTAGGTAAGTAAACTTTTGAAGTCAAAAAGTTCCTAGTGGGGAGGTGTGATTAGGTGATCAATTTTAATCTAAAAAATTAAAATTCCCAAAACTTCTTGAAATTGGTGCCAAAACGAAGAGCTCGTCGATTTGAAGCCAATGTAACTTGAATCGCTTAAAACCGATATCATATGCTCCCGATATCGTGTTATGATCATTTTTCCAAACAGGTAAAATCGTTGCAGGTACGTTGACTAGGCAAGGTGATTGGAAAAGATGATTATACAATGTGGTCCAATGGTAGGCTACCACTTGTCCTCTCTAGATTGGTCAGATTTTGTTGGTTATTGATTTGCGAGTTCGTGGTCCAATGGGTGGAAGCCATGTGGGCTAGTGGTGGGAAACCACGTGGCCTCCCAATGGTTGGTCAAAATTTTATGGTCGAGGGCCAAACTGCCCCACAGGATTCAAACATGAGACCTCGTGCCCAAAACTATCAAGCCTTACTGTTAGGGAGCATTACGTTTTTGTTAACTATAGTGCAAATGAATTATATATGTTTTGCGAAATTGTTCATTAGGGGAAGGGGCCAAGGCTAAGCCCTAGCACTGACCACCCCATGCCCATGGGACCATAGGCAAGGGAGCCAAGGGCTAGGGCTTATCCCTCACCCAAGGTCTTGGCATCATCACAATACAACACAAGACCAAGTCATATACCCCAGAAGTGCTAACAGTTCGAGCAAAGGAAAAGGGCTTATCCCTTAGTCACCCCATAGTTTATGTGACCCTAGGCGCAAGATGAGGGGTGTAGGGTGACGGTGCCAAAGTGAGGGGGCTAGCCCATGGTCTCTTGGCCTTTTACATGACCTTGGCTGATACGAAAAGCACTTCTGGGAAGGCGCTAAGATGTGGGGGTCAACCCCAAGTCCCGTGGACCTCATGTGACCTCGCACACTAGAGGAAAAGGAGCCCAACGGGAAGGGTAGGATGTTATCCTGACCCATGGCTCCCTGGCACCATATGAGCCACTCACATGACTTCTAGGGTGCCTAACCAGTGAGGGTGGGTGTTAAGGCCCAACCGTCGGTGTTATGTGCCCAAATGACCATGATTTTCAGTCTCAAGGCATGAGAGGCTAATTTAAAGGTCTAACAAAATGAACATCTAGAGGGAGGAATTTTCGCTCTGTTAGAAATATTCAGGGGGGATTTGTGGGACAATTTAGGAGAGAGATTGGAAGCTCATAAGGTTTTGATATTTTATCCAAATTAAGCTCAAAATTAGGCTACTTAGAGGTTTTTGGATGTTATGAATCCATTGGAAACCTCTAGTTTCTGATTTGGACACATCTAAAAGGTCTTTTTGTAGGTTTGAGACTAAATATGTATGGATCAGTAAGTGTTTGGAAGTAGTTTTGGGAGGTATGTGGGCATGGACAAGACCTTGTAGGGGTATCGTCACTTCCAGAAGCCTACTGTAGCAGTTGTAACCATCAGGGTTTAGATTAGGTTCAACTTATCTTATCATGAAGTTTTTGATTATGTGCTTCAATGTGGAATTGAAGGGTTCACATGATGTTTTTAGCTCATTTCAGTTGAATTTTGTCATCTTTGTAGGAGATGTTTTGAGTTGTTGTTGTTGTGAGAATTCTTTGTAGGAGAACATTACCTTGTATGGGTAATAGCCACATATTTACCTATAGGAAATGTTTATGTATTTCATTTGATAATTGAATATATGAGTGGTCTAGTCATCTTGACAGGGACGAAGATGTAGCCCGGGAGGGGTGAACTCCTTCAACAAACCTTTTGTCTTGCTCTTCTTTATGTCTGCATGGATTATGTGTTGTTATGTTCATTATGTTAAGTTACATATATATATGGATTCATGATTTTAAGAGTCATAGTAAAACCTGTTGTTTCAAGACCCATTTTAAACTTGCAAAGCATTGACACAGTCCTAAGTTTTGTTTCATTTGATTTTGGAAAAGAGGAAGAAATCACCTAATCCAATTTCAGATCACCAAAGGAAGCTAGGTCAAAAGCCAGTGTCATCTTACTCTTTGTGGGATCAAGGATCATTCTTGAAGAAAGCTACATTCATCAAGGAGATGTTTTCTATCCTCTATATCATCATCAACATCAAGGAAGTAGAAAGAATAAGGGGCATCCTATCAAGTAAGTATATTCCACATCTGAATCTGACAAAATATATTTTTGCAAGAGAATAAATAAATTGGTTGGGGCTTCAAACTATATTGCATGGAAGAAAAGGAAAAATTTGAATCTCATTGAAAATGAGGTTAAGGAACATGTCAAAGGTTCTATCACTAAACCAAGAAAGGAAAATGCTAAATCTCTTGCCAAGTATATGAAAGGGGAAGTTAGGGCTCAAAGGATATTTTATGTATCTTGCCTCTTTGTGGTTTATGCATTGGTAGTTGTTTGATGAATAAGAACACTAATAACCTAAGTAAAATAATATTCTCATCTAAAGAAGTAAAAATCCCTCACAAGCAGTTACTAATAGAAGAGAAATCACTTAATTGATATGCCCAAGATTTTTCAACACTACCTTTATAGAATAGATCTAAGGGAATAATAAAAAGATCCATAGAGTATAGGACTAGCAATTTCCCATAAAGGTGCAAAGACATATCGAAGGAATAGAAAATTTGGGAAGATTATCTTGAAAAACAAAATCACTAAATACAAAAACTCTTATTTCTAATAGATAAAAATTCATTTTTTATTATAAATTTATAATTAAAAAAACTTTTCAAGTTTGGGTTGGGCAGACAGTATTTAAGTAAAAATAAATAACTAAAAATTGTGAAGACAAATGAATATCAAGGGTTTGAATGAAAGTGAGTGCATGTCCACAACCACTCACAATATAATATTTAAACTTTTTAGTAATGAATAAAAAAGAAACCAAATAATTCAATGCAATAATAATATCAATGTTTATGTATTTTTTAATTCATGCTAATGTACCTTTGTATAATGAATTAGTGAATGCATTTTTAACTGATATTGATTCCCAACCACCCTAAGAATAACATGCCACAATATGTAAGACAAACAAATCAAGGATACCCTTTGCAAGAAAGAATTATAGGCAACAATCATGGAAAATAAGGTCGGGAAAATTCAAATCCATGAAATGAATGGTTAAGGTAAGTATCATGCATCATGACAATCAGAGGAATATAAAATGGACTGGAGGAAGCTTGATATCATAACCACAATAGAAAGCAAGATTTTGGTAAGGATGGTTAAGAGCACAATCATTGTTCTTCTAGATAAATTCCCACAAGCTTTGGAAACGAATTCTCTAAGGTGATATGCTCCATTAAATAAGGGGATTTCATTCAAATTGCAGAAGCTCAAATTTTCCCATATTTTCTGGTGTGTTTTACATTTGTTCTCACCAAATTTTATAATATAGTTCTGCTCTTTCCAATAAGTGTGAGCGCACAACCACTGTAACTACTACAATTATTAGTCTAAGAAGCCATGTTTAGATCATTAATAAGATTGTTTATGTGATCATATGTATGACCACATGGGTCGAAGTTTTCTTGCCTTGAATTTGTCTGAATGAACAAACACTAGAGTAATTTTGTTAATTCACATCATCCATGGACCCAGGTGGGTTGAGAAAATCAGAGACATGGAGGCTCTTTTGTCCTTCCTAAAGACTTCTAAATATGATTCAATGGGATCAATATCCAAATTCATTGTGGAGAACTCACAAAATGCATGCCCATGGAATGATATTTGGTGTACATAGCACACAAGAGAAGTGGTTGACATAATTTTTTCCCAATTAGCATTGAAAGGTGACTTGTCACCATGTGTTAATAACCTCAAGGTATTGCGCACTATGAATTTTTCTTATAAAAAATATTTAATAATGAAAGAATTCCATCAGAGTTTATGTAGCTTAAAGTGTTCCTAGGAATACATGGCCTTAGTTTTAGTTTTCTATGGGATTTTATTTCAAAATCACTATCTAATATTTATCACCTTCAATGGATGAAACTCTCATATATAAAAGTTTGAGAAGGTATGTACTTCTAATGGTCTTAGTGGAAGTATTCCAACTTGTTTGAGTTGTTGAAGCCATCTGGATTCTCTATCAATTTTTTGTGTTGGATCTAGTTAGATCAAACTCATTTTTAACCCCAAATCTGTAATTTTCAGATAGTGTTTATGGATTCATTCAATGGATACTAGCCTAAACTTTAAATAGATGCACCTAAAAAGAGTTAAGGTGTCCCTAATCTCAGTAGAAACTTCTATGGAAGTTCTATGAGCTCTTTTTAATCACATATTTACTAATATTTTAGGATCTTTGACTAATTGTATCTAAGCTTCAGTTAATACTCAATGACAATATGTACATAGCCTTCTTTGAGATCTATGGAAATTTTCTCTGCTCCTTGTCCATCGACCAAATATATTGAGCTTGTGCTCCATGGAAATCTAGACACAAGCTTCCCAACTTCTATAGTCGTCTTCATCAATCATTGTAATCACTTTTTTTCCACCATGCCAGAGTCTTGGGCTAGCCATATCATGTTGCTAGATTTAATGGAAAATTCACTTACAAGTGAATTTCCTAGTACCTTGAACTTTTAGGATATTTGACTATTTGTATTGAAGATTTAGTTGATACTCAATGGCAATATGGACATTCAATGACATTAGAATTTTAATTTGTGCATTGGATTTTCATTCCCTCAATTGATCACATATCTTACTAAGTTTCTGGTTATTACAATAATAGTGTAGGTGTTGATTTGCACTATTAGAGCAGAGATGTTATTCCAGAAATAATAATTCACCTTTGAGAGAGAGAGAGAGAGAGAGGGAAGGGCTGCATGAATAGGAAGATTGTATGGAGCCCACTATGAAGCAACTTAGAATCCCACAAGGAGTAGGAGAAAGAAAGACAAAGAATCTAAAGTGAATTTAGGGGTCGAAAGGAAGGTAATCAAGCATGAGGACTTGGGAGTTGAGAACAAGCCATGTGAAAGCTTTCAAGATACTCTACCCCTCTAAAGGATAAATTGTTGGTAGAGGAAACATAAAGATTTAAGAGAGAAGGATTCCATATGGGATAGATTAGTGCCCTCTTTGTTCTCTACGAAGGATCCTTGGGATACTAGAGGATGCATAAATGTGTTTAAGACATCTACAGATTCCCAGTGGATGGTCAAATATTTAATAGATTTTGTCAGCCTAAACGAGAACATAGAATCCGAGCTTGGAAATTCAGTCCATAATATTTCTGTTATTGACAGGGAATTCATAAAAGAGAGGTCGGCCTTAGTGGAGGAGCATTTTGTTAAAAAAAACCTTGACACTTGCATATTTGCTGTAGAAGGTTGGGATGAAGCATTTAAAATTTGAAGGGATGGAGTGACGAGATCATGTATAGAATCTAGTGGACCAATGGCCCTTCATTAACTGATCAGACGAATCCAAACTCTAGAGATATGGTTTTGGGGCATTATACTAGCCATATACCTTTCTCTTAAGCTATCCTTTGTCTTAATGATTTCTATATGGCCAGAACAATATTTCTTTGAGTTATATGCTAATAGTCTTCTGGATAGGTATAATCAAGTTGTCAATGGAAGATCTCTAAAACTTTCTGTGTTGTATAATCCAAGGCCAAAATGTTTGATCAATGAAATTTTGAAATGTGTTATTGAGTTTATGGTTATAGCTTTTGAAAACTATGTAAACATAAATAATATACTAGCATAATATGGGGTAGGAAAGTCAAGTTCATTTGTAAATCAAGTGTAAACTTTGGATATCAGACCTAGACTCTCATTGCTAGGTAGCAATACCAGACTGTAATATTGTTAATTTTGTATTATTAATGGAAACTTTCTCCTTTATTGACCAAAATAAAATGCATTCTTAATTGGGATATTGGAGAATTATCCCTTTTTTATGAACCATAAATAGTATGTGAGAGGTATATGTTTGTATTCTCTCAAATCATTTCACTAGATAAGTTATAAATTATAACCTTGGGTTGTCAAAAATCCAAAGAAAAATATGTAATAGGTAACGTAAGACACATGCATTACAAAACAACAAAGCTACATGGTAATAATACAAGTACTCTACAAAGATCGTGATTGAACCATTATGCATAAGAAATTTAGTTACGTTGAGAAAGAGTTACCATGTTAGTGGTGTTCATGATGACTAGTCTGAATTCTGATGTGAGAGGGTATGCATATCTCAGTGCAACATATTTTCAGGCACTGTTGGAGGAAAAAAACCTGCAAATCTTGCTACCTCCAAGAGTTCAGTTATGTATATTTGTACAAACATTGCAGAATAATTAGGCTCAAATAATGACCAAACATAGCCACTAAGAGAACAAAGTGAAGCCTCCCTGGTTTGAAGTGGATTTTTTCGAAATTTGAATTTCAGAAAAACCTGCAATATACAATGACTAAATAAAACATAGAAGAAGGTCCTATATCTCAATCCAGGAAACTTTCATCAAAATGTCATTCAAACCAATGAGCAATATAGAGAAAATAATTAAAGAAAATAAGAAACATTACAAGTTTCTTCATACTCAAGGATTGCACTCACAAATTTCCAAATCAGTGCAATTATGTTTAGATTAGGAAAAACCTATAATGTCTAAATGCATATGAAATGAGCCGGCATATCACAAATTTGGAAAAAACGTAATTGCAAAACTTAAACTCAAAATCAACAACTTGAGTGTTACTAGAATTTAAACCTTGAAAAACTCTTTATATTATTCCATTCCTCTACATGGGAAAAAAAATTCTTACCTCATGTCTAGTGCCAAAAGGTTCCTAACCAACCATACAGTTTGTGGTGCTTCAATTTATTCTATTTATGAAGAGGATTTTATGGTTGTTTAGACAATCTCATGCATTGGAAAATTGCAGTTGTACCAAAAAAAATGTTCATACCACAAGAATAGTTCTACTTATATTCATAAATTCCATTACAGTTCTACTTCTATTCATAAATTCCCATTACAAGAGAGAAAGTAATGAGCGTGTTGATCTAATAGAAAAAGTAGAAGTTATATAACAACCCTAAATCTATAAGAATCTGCACCTTTTCATTTTTTCTCATTCTTTCACATGGAAGATTTGGATCCAAGTTTTTGTTAGAAAAGCCTGTCTAACAATTCTCTTCGATGTATGCAGTAATTGGGTTTTATCACCCCCTTTTTTATCATCATATTTTAATATTGATAAATAGCTTTTCGTGAATGGTAATATATATTCAATTTCTCAACAACTTTTACCGAATTGCATTGTATATTCAAATTTGTCAACAACTTTTCCTGAATTGCATTGTATATTCAAATTTGTCTTTCATATAATAAATATACAATTTCTATTCGGAATAGTAAATATACCGTACCATTTTTTCCATACATTCAAATTTGTCTTTTATATAGTAAATATACAATTTCTATTTGGAATAAGTAAATATAGCATACAGTTTTTTCTTTTGCACTATATTCAAATTTTCTTTGATATAGAAAATATACAATTTCTGTTTGAAATAAGTAAATATACCATTTTTTCTTTTTCTATGAAAAAGAAAATCAAGACAAACACAATAATATGGAAAACAACATATCATGAATACCCAATTGTTTACTGCAAGAACATACAGCAAGAACACAAGAAAACAATAATGTTTGACAAAGAAATTCCATTGTTGGGACATAGAACCAAATCGAAAAGGTAGAAAAAAATAGAGCAAGGGAAAAATGATGTAACTTGAGAGCGTGAAGTAATTCTGAAGACAGGCTTGTAATTTAGGAAATCTGTTTCCGTCGACAATCAATCCATCAATAACGCTATGTCTATACTACATCACATTGGAACACCAATATCAATATATGAATAGAATGACATTTGCGAACAAACAATAAATAGATTAAAAATGGAATGTCATTTGCAAAGACATAATTAACTAGATTGAAAAAAAGGTAGCTTTAATTAATAAAGCTCCATTAATTTATTTATTAACTGGGACTCCATCGACTGGATCGATGATTATGCAACTGGATGCGTAGAATAAAAGATGTGTAGAATGGGTTTAAAGCCACCAATTTTCTCACATTTATAGGTCACAAACATTGTGGTTGACTATGTATCCAAACATGGACTCCATTGCGAAGTGAACGTCATGCATTTTCAGGTCAAGATCTAGGATGCGGTGCACAACTCTGGCACTTTTCCGTTCTTTTGACTCCAGTTAGTCGACATTATTTTGACTTCAGTCGACATGTTTGAACACCTGTAGTTCTTCCAGTGTATATTAGCCTTCTTGTCTAACTCTGATTTCCTCCTACAGTGAAAAATATAATCCATTTTTGTTTTCTTCCACTATGGGAGTTTGTAGATGGAGATCTACCTGGATCATTATGGGAGTTTGCACATGGAGATATACCCATATCATTATTGCTTAGCATAATCTATTTCTTGGGTATCGCCCTTTGGGTGTATATAGACAGACAATGCAATCAATTTTCATGATAGTTTTGAGTAATTTATTTATCAACTGGGATTACAAACAATTAAAGCTCCATTACAATAATTTCCAACAATTTATTTATGAACTAGGATGACACCAAAGCGTTTTAATTAATAAAGATCCAATAATTATGGGCAGATATTTTGAATTTTTTGTCTTAATAAGCTCCACTAGTTGTAGGTAGATATTTTGAATTTCGATTCAATGCCTTTGGGGACTTTGAACCTAGGTCTGAACACTGAAAGTGTTTGTATTAACCATTTGACTACGACCCTAAACCATAATTGGTAAAATGACCTCATATAGTATGGAAATCCTTAGACAAGATGACAACCAATTCGGCTCAGAATATTCTTGAGGTAAAAAGAAAGCATCTCAGAATATTATCGAGGGAAAAACAAAGAGTCATGATGTACATATCATCTAATAGTTTAAGGTGAAAGGAACCTACATAATCATTGGCCTTCAAATCAACAGTGGAACTAACTGTTTCTCTTTATGAACATTGTTAAATGCAATAGGACCTGGACCTTAATTGCATGGGGAGCTTAAGAAAATGTTTACTGGCACATATAATTTTCGCCTTCAAAAAAGGAAAAAAAAATGTTTCTAAACACAGCCCAAATATAAACAAAGAGAGTTTAGGGTCAAGGATTCACCTATTTTAGTGTGAAGATGAGTGTCTTATAGTAGCTTGAGAGGGTCTTCAAGTATAAACTGATTCGTTTGACACGCAGGGGTTGAACTTGTCAGTTTAGAGCAAGTCTTGGTGAGTTTCAACAAAGCTTCCAAGAGTCTTGGTGAGTTTAAGTTGAGTATAAGGTTTAGGAAGAGACTTGGTAACACTTGCAAGTCCCTAACAAATCTCATAACATCAGTACCAAGCATAACTCTCCACTGCTTTTAGACACCTAGAAAATGATTTATTGTTATAACATAGTAGTGTGAAGTGAGTATTGTATTCTCCTATTCTAGTTTGTGATACCAGTGTCTCAATGTAAGAATGTTGCCAGCATGTGATAATTCTTATATTATAAATAAGGGGGATGATGGTTGTATGGGAATTATCATGAATGTAAGGCATTGGATTTAATAATATACGCTGGGACATCTGTAGCAGTTCAACATACGCATATTGTGGTTTGAGACAAGATGCTTGAAAATAGTTACAAGATAGTATTTGCTTGTAAGGTTATGCAGAGGCATTAGTCTATTAGATTGGTATATAATGAATACAATGAGTCCTATCACTAAAACATTAGTTCAGCACAAGAATAAATTGACAGGTTCTAAAGAAAATCAAGACATTCAGAAATAGAAATTTCATTTGTATCCACTAATGACAAAAACAGATCAATGGGACTCAAATAATAAATAAATGATGACATAGAATATAGTTCCTAGGGCATATCTCCAAAAGTGAAAAAAAACAAATGACATAGTAACAAATAAAAGTGGGGTTGGCCTAAAATGGGTAGGCCCTAGAAAGTGAATTACAACCTTGGGAAGACAGAGTGAAATCTATGCCACAATGGAGAGAGAAAGTCAGCTAAACCATGAGCAGAAAGTTGGAGGCAAAATAGTCTTTAGTCAGTGTCTAAACTAGAGGGGCAGCCTATATCAATGATTGTGAACTCACCAATACTAAGCCTGATAATGTTATTGAGAGAGTGGTCTGTAATTCAAATTTAACAATTGAGCAGACTTAGTCATAGTCCATTAGCCCACTACAGTCAATTGAAATTCGATGCACTTACTTTTCCAATCAGAATTGTCTATGACAAAGTGAGGAAGATCCCTACAAACAACAACTATTTTATATTTTCTATTGTCTCTTACAAAGGCAAGCCAAGGTTTCAAGATAGTAAAACAAGCTCAATGGCCTTATAAGTTCAAATGGTTTAAATGAAGAATACATGTGGTCCACAAATTTATAAGTGACCAAAGTAACCAGAACATGGAGATTATTAAAACTTAGCAAAAACATTTTAAAATAAGCCTAAAAATCTACTATAATCACGTTGATGCCAAATAGAACACTAAAAGAAAAAGATTTGCAAGAACATACAAGGTTACATAGAGATAGAACACAATATGTACCAATTCAATCAACCCAGATAGGACAAATCAATTAACCTAGATACAAATGATAAGATTATCTCAGTTTTTGTGTTCTATACTTAATCAGGGGATAAGGAGAGATTCATTTTCTTCCACTCTCCCTTGGTTTGGGACTACAATATTGTTTTCATTTTCTTCAAATTTTCATCCCTACCAAATGTGATACTCTGTGTAAAGGAAAATAGGCCCGCAATGCATATTGGTAGGCAAGGAAAGCATTACGAATAGTGCTTCAACATGTAAGGGAATTCCCACTTACAATAGACCATAACCCTAAGATAATACACTCCTTCCGATTCATAGGAAATTGTAGATTATTTTGAATTTTCATGTCTGTAGTTCACTTACATGGGATTATAACACAACTTGTGTCTAGATTATCCCTCTTTACATGCATTTAGGAGTTGAAAAAACCATCAATCCAATGCACTAGTTGAATCTACATGCATATTGATTCAGAGCTTTGTTGGTGGAGTGATGTGGTGAGGAATTGGTTTATGTAACAGCTCAAGAATTGAATCTCGAGTGCCACATGGAGTGAGTAGAAGACATTACATAGATGATTATTGCTTGTATCAAAAGCTAGAGTATTGGGTTTAACCACCAATGATAGTATGTATGTCATGTATTTTCATTGGATTTGAAACCAAGCATTATACAATAAGAATTAAACACACGGTGAATCATGATGGTGTATCAATCTTTTGCATTTGGAGTGATTCATTTTAGCTGGATATCCACATGCAGAGGAGTTGCACTAAAAATAGAGTCCTCAGTGACAGAGTTTTACAGAGCCTTGGTTTCTTTTATCGGCCTACTTACTGTTATGTTTTAGCTGGTTGATGTGTGCAATCTATGTTGAAGATAGAGACCATGTAGCCAATTTTAAGATCAACATCTTTGTACAAGAATAAGAACAAAGATCAGAGTTTAGTTTCCACAAAGTATCCATGTTAATGAAGCGAGTGGGTTATAATTCCCTCACTTATGGATAAGTTATTGAAAGGGATCACATGTGGATACATGAGGAGGTTACTAAAGATGAATTACAAATAGTTATGTCATATTTTCACAAGGGCAAGTCCAAGCCATGAATTATAAATGCAATTTTTTCATGCTACATTTCTTCCATGTTCATTTGCTCCATGTTTTATATGCAAGCATGCATCATACCTAATACAGTTAATGTCCCTGAAGTAGATTTTTAGCAGATTACAGTTCCAAACCCTCTATGATTCCCATCATAATTACTTATTTTAAATGGAAAAGTCTCGATAAATTCCTAATTGATAACATGACTCATTCTATGGAAAATGATTAAGGAGACACGATTACTAGTGGCCCAATTTCTCATAAACATTTATCACAATTAGATGTCTCCTTTCTGGATGTAGAAATTGATTGCAAACAACAATAAATGTTCCTTTACCCATCAATTATTTATCAACGATGGCATCATGGTGGTTATCAAAAATAGGGCAATAATTGAAGTCCACAAAGAAAACTTCAGGCTTCCTCTGTCCAAACTATAAGCTAAAGGGTTTTCCATTCTAGAGAGTTGATAGGACAATCATATTCTTCATTTTTCTATAATTGTTCTTCATCTAGATAATTGTTAGTGGCTCCATTAATGTCCTCACCAAATAGACCATGATTCAACGGTTTATCCTACTTGCATTTGAACTATCCTTTTGTGTAAGAGTAGTATCACAAGGTTCAAGGATAGTGAAATTCAGAGAATGAGCCCTCGAGTGAAACCTGATTGTTTTGTTCACCACAAAAATCATTGCTGGAAGAGATGTCGAAGAAAATAAAATAAGCCTTGCCCCTCAATAATCTAGGCTCTTAGACACATGATCTATAGCTCTGTATTCTCCATCTACCAAATAATAACCCTAATATTTAATTGTTATCAGAGCTTGTAACATCCAAAAAAAATTAAATCTAAAGATAACCTTGATCTGCACATATTGTCAAAAGAGAAGAACTTGAAATGATTTGAATTTAATACAGTTAATTTTTTATAAGAAAGTTAAAGCCATATGAATACTCACATTGCACATCAACTATGGAATATCAATTAGAGAAGAATCCAAAAATTCTTCAAAATATGAATCCAAGAAACACTCCACCGTAGAAATTCCGTGAATTTGAAAAGTTTCTACTGGTTGAACTTGGAATTGATGTTTTAGGATTTCACTAGGTTGGACAAACCCAAACCTAGACCTACATGTGTTGAATCAATTTTTTTTTTATATCTGACAATGGTCAGTGGAAGCGGGAAATTCCTCTTCCTTACATAATGTGAAAATGTATGTGTTCCCTATTATGTATTGGTTGTTTATTGCTTTGGTGGTGTTATTTGGGCAATATTTAATGTCTTGATTAGGAATTAGGGTGTGTTTGGTTATAATGTATGGATTACATGGAAATGGATGGTGTAATACTTAATGGGTGGTACAAGAAACATAAATTTAAGGTTGGATGTTTTGATGTTAAGGGATTATTTTGTTAGAGTTTTTTATAATGGAGTTGTATTAGTGTGTTAGTGGTTAGATGGATTTCAAGTTAAATGTTTGGTTTTTTTTTAAATCATGGTGCACTAGTAATGAGTTGGAATAATCTGGGTGAGTCACATGATTAAATCTTCTATGCACCACTATAATACTAAGAGTATATCCAAAACTCGCAAGTTAGATATACTAATAACTTATTAATGACATCGACATATGGAGATGAGGGCAGTGCCTACATTTCAAGCCTTATCATAGTAGTGACAACATGTCCCTCTTCAAGAATCAATCCTAGGTGGAGGGGAAAAAAACCATTTTCCCAACCACTTAAACTAAACCCACAAGACAAGTTAGGTGTACTACATTAATGGTTACAAGGCTAGTTGGCTAAGGGTTAACATAGGGATAAGGTGATTAGGGCTTATTAATTATGGTGGTCAAACTATAGTTCAAGGTTAGGGGTTTTATGTGTAATAGATATCAAGGATAAGGAGTCAATTGGTTAAGCATCAATGGGTTAAATGTGTTAGGGGTTATTGATTAGGGGGTTTTAGTTTAGTGGTGTGGGTTAGGGTTTTGAGGCTTGACCTTCTAAGGTTAGAGGGAATTCATGGTCTAGATAATGGTAAAAGGGTAGTGATTTAACAATGGTAGATATTAGTCAACAATGGTCAATGAGGTTCCATATGGTCAATGAAGGTATAAAATTGGCATTAATGCATTGGGATGCCTATGAGTTATGGAGTTATTGTGCTAAACTATTGATAGACAAGTGGATAAGTGGGAAAGGAATTAGTGGGAGAATGTGTGTCTATTTTATTTGTTTAATAAAGATATACATACTACATCTTTTTTTCCAATAAAAAAATCTCATTCTTTTTTCCAAAATAGAATTAAAAACCACTTGTTTCACATGCTTATGGTACATTAAGTTTAAATAGGATTATTGAGGACTTTGTTAACAAAAAGAGACACCTTGTGTGATCCTCAATATTCTCTATTGAATTCCAATATTTTATTGATAGTGTTCTAAATATGGTAACTTAGAAATAGGAATTCCTATAACTATTCACCATTACAAAATTTGTTAAAAATATTTATTACTATTTTAGTACTAATATTTATTCACATAATGGTTTTCTTGTTAACTTCCAACCACATAAATACCTAGTTTTTTCGTGGGCAGGAATTTGAATTTCTATATATTTCATCACCACCATCAAGTTCCATGATCTTCAAAGATCATCATGGCATTGTAGCCTAATTTTGTACTCTAGTTCCTAACTATTTTGTAGCGTAGTCACCATTCCTCGTCAATGAGAAAAGAGAAGGAGAGGTGTAAAATATTTTAGAGAGAGGGGTGGATCTCACACTCAGTAGAGGGAAAATATCTATTCTCAAAGATATCATGAAAATAATCCTCAGTTGATTCAAGCGAAAATCAAGCAAGTGGGAAGAGAAATTTTATGGGAGCAATGTTACTTGATTCATATGGAAGTGATAGTTGAGATTGTTGACTAGGCCAAGTTTTGGTTGAGTGAAATCCATATAGCACTGAGGTAGTGAAAAAGAATAAAGAAAAAGAAAAAGAAAAAATGGAGATACATATAGCCATAATGCCTAGCGATATCCTCCATCAAAGTAGGTTGCAGGAGAGGAGATAGGGCTATCAGACTTGACAGGGTGATGGTAAATGGCCAACCACTATAGTTGGTAGACAAGTAAGAACTCTCACACAAGAGGAGCCACCAAAGGTCAACCACTTAAAGAAGCTAACAAACAATGTGAGGATAGTTACAAGAAATTTGCAAGGGGTTGCTAGCATGGGGGAATAAAAATATAGGTTTTGGGGTGGGCAGAAGAGAACAGACTTTATATTTTGAGAGGAACAAGCCACTAGAAGTAGTGAACATTGTCGCAAGATGACACGGTGGAAATAGAAACTATTAGACATCTAGTCAATCAAGTGGGTTGTTGGGATGTGTGCTATGAGCATACTACAACCATAATTGTAATTACATATGAGCTAGTTGGAGGGTGTCAGAGGTAGAATCACAGTTGGTGGTCAACCATCCCAACTAACCATTCTTCATAGTGGACAACTTCCAAACTAGATTCATAAGAGTGAGGTAGAAAAACTTCAAGGGACTCAAAGTGTGATGGAGTTGCACAAGCAGAGGATGCAACAAAGGAAATAGGAGCTTAGATGGGAATGGGGCAATTAGTGTTGTAAAGGAGTTTCCATGTAGGGAAACTGTGACGAAGTAGCAACCACATATCTAGCCATTAAACCACAAATGCACAAGATAGTCATGCTAATAAGCAGCCTTCATTCTGACTTGCCTCCTCATTTCACAAAGGAGTGTTGTTGAAACACCAAATTTCATTCCATGCAGGTGCACCGTGGAAACACCAAATTTGGTGTTGATGTTAGGTTGTACCAAAAATGCTAAGTTGTGACCAACCCTATGCCTATCCATTATTCTACCCACCATGTTTCCTAGTTCTCCCTTGTGCCTTACACCCTTGTTTCATGTGGGCATGTTGTGGAAACACCAAATTTTGTTCCTTGCAAGTGTGACATGAAAACACCAAATTGTGTTCCATGTAGGCTCTCCTCGGGAACACCAAATTTCATTTTGTACAAGCACACCCTAGAAACACCAAATCTCGTTCCATGCATGGGAACATCAAAGTTTGTTCCATGCAAGTGCGCCTTGAAAACACAAAATTTTGTTATGTGCCAGAGTGCCCTAGAAACACCAAATTTCATTTAGTGCAAGGGCACCTTGCAAACATCAAATTCCATTCTATGTGAGCACATCCTACAAACACCAAATTTCATTCTATGTGAGCATGCCTTGTATACACCAAATTTTGTCCCATGTGCATGTGCCTTGAAAACACCAGATTTTGTTTTGTGTGTGTAGGGATATAAAACTCCAAATTTTGTTCCATTTCTCAGTCATGCACATGAGGGCATGCCAAAAATGCTAAGTTGCAACTAGCCTTGTGCCTATTTTTCATTCAACATGCCTTGTTGTCTAGTACTTCCTTGTGTCTTGCCTCATTGTTTCGTGGAGGCATGTTGTGGAAACAACATTTTTTTTCCATGTAGGTGCATCGTGGAAACACCAAATTTGGTGACGATGCTTGCTCATTTGCAATAGGTAATTCAAAAAACGTTTAAGTTGTCACTAGCCTTATGTCTATCTAGTATTTGGCCTGCCTTATTTCCCAACACTCCCATGTGCCTTACCTCCTCGTTTTGTGTGGGCATGATGTGGAAACACCAAATTTTGTTATGTGCAAGAATTCCCTAAAAACACCAAATTTTATTGTGTGTGCATGTGCCCCACAAACACCAAATTACGGTTTGTCTCTAGTCCACGCACATGAGCCCGTGCCAAAAATGTTAAGTTGTGATTGGTTTTGTGTCTATCTGTTGTTTGGCCTGCTTTGTTTCCCACTTGTCATGACCCTAGAGGCTACACATAGTTACATGACATATTTGGTGCACTATGATCATTGAGTGTGTGACACCGGCATGATTCACAATTGATTAATACTAGAAAAAAGTTACTTCACCTGGACTATGTCTCATAATACGATACTTGTTATTAACAATCTATATTTGTTATTTAGAGGAATATCATAACAACACTATAGAACCAAGTAAAGTATTGTCACATTCATCATCTTATTTAATACTTCAACAATTAAACCAAACATCATTTTTTTTCATGAAACAACTCGAACCTTCTTTATTATTAAACAAGTGTAAACACCAAAATTTAGATCACAACACCAAAATTTGGTAGGATGGCCCTCTAGTGTGATCGCCCCTCTTTATAATGTGCAAACACCAAAATTTGAGCCCTTCAGCATGACCCCCTCTCTTTACAAAGTGAAAACACCAATATTCAGGTGAGTGCCCCTTTGGCACGACCCCCTCTCTTTACAACATATAACAAGAGTTATCACTCTCCATGACCTTTGGTTCAACCTGCAACAATTCAATTATTCTGAAACAAGTCCCAACTAAACCGATCCTCCAAATCCCTAACTAGAGACTGACTGCATCTAGTGTCAAGTCCCCAACTTATCTAGGATGACTTAACTATACCACTAACTGGGCAGTTACTATGTCAACTGGGGAAGTTACTATGTCAACCTGGTTCTCAAGGTTCGGTTATGAGAATGGGGTAAAATACTTGCTTTTTGTCGTATGTATAAAATTACATGCATATTCTGGGTGAAACCACGACATCAATAGAAATAACTTTGGAATTTTGGATTGATGTCTTTGAGCTTTCTTAATACTTAGACAAATTTACTTTCAAGTGTTGTAATCTAGGTTTTGATGGTTTATCGGTAGTCATACATACTCAATTAGGATGTGTATATGCATTGTAAGGGTGGTGCAAGTTAGTGATGAAAGGAAAGTTGTTTCTCTAATGTGAAAAGCCACCTCTAGGGATTTGACCAAGTTTCTTAATTATATAAAACCCTAACCCTAATCATCATTATTTTCAATCACATACTAGCCTTAGCTTTTGTGTATGGGTCAACTATAAGATGTTGCGGTATGTTATACACCATAAAAAGCAGGAAATAAATTTTAATGCCTCGAACATTATAATTGATATCTTCATGGATCATGAGAAACATGATGGCCCTAGTTTTTGTATGCACTACATATATGACATAGCCTAATGTTATAGCTACACAAATGGATAAATGCCAGTATAATTTTAAGAACAATGTTATTGCATGCCTCAAAGTTCCTTGGATTCATATGAAGACTCTTAGTTGATTTCTCTGTTGCTTCTATGCTCAATGCATTTCAAAGTTCAACCGCTTTTCTCATTATTCTTTAGCTAACATGTGAGGATGTTTTGTTTGTTAGCTGGGAATGCTAAGCAAAATGTCAATGGTGGGAAAAAATCAATTTCCATTCTATCATTTCTAAATTGAGATGAAAATTGTTGTGCTATATATTGGTACAACCAAGACTTAGTACACAAGTTGCCTTTATGTTTCTCAAGGTGTTCATACCTAGGTCCCATCCCATAGGAAGCATCATGGGTGCACTCAATGATGCATGATGTTCAACTGTAAAAAAATGGGTTGGAAACAAATCAATTTTTGGTACGTTCAAACTTTAGAGATTGAAATTCTCTGTTAAGTAATTTTGAATTTTGTGAGGGCTTAAGGATGATAAACATGGATGAAACAAGGGAAGGAAAACACCCAAAGCCTCCAATGTATATCTCATATGTCCTTTTCCACTTGGATGAATGTTATGTGACATTTTCCTTCTCTTAAAAAATAAACCTCAATAGTGTTTAACTATTTGTAATGAAATTAACAAAATAAAATATTTTTGTATTATGACAAAAAATTAGCCATTTCGTTGGAATTTTGACGGATGTTGACCAGAGAGATGTTATCCAATTGGAAAAATATTGACTTTTTCAAACGTTGGTATTCTGATAAATAGATAATTGACCTAGTCAAACGTCAGATATCTGATGAACATATTTGGCATCATATATCTTACGAACAAAATATATCGTAAGAAAACTACTACCATGTATCCAATGTATATGACTCCAATATCGCAAATGGAAAACCTATATTTCTCAATTCTATTGTGAGCACAAGTAATTTATACTCCCCATCTCCATGGATTATTGGGAGTGAATTCAATATTATCAAGTCTCTCGAGGAAAAGAAAGGATGAATCACAATGTTTACCAAAATATTTTGTAAACTATAACATCAAATCCCTAAATTAGTCTCTGTTATGAAACCAACTCAAGAAAAAGATAGGAAAGATAGATCAACGCCTTAGAATTCAGCCTTTTCGAGGGGGCAACCTCCTTTACATTACATAAATGAACAATTCTTGGATGATTCAAATGAAAAAACCTCCTTTCTATATATAAGAGTCTAAGGAGTCACAATATAACCCACCCAACCTAACAATAATAATATAAAGCCACAAAAATAACAATAGAGGGATTCTATGGGGCACAGTAATAACAATATGGGGATAATAAGGGCACAACAATATTAATAAGGGGTACAACTACTATAGTAATGGGGTAATCACTAGTATTATAGGGACCCAACATGCCCCTCTCCTTCAAAAAAGTGTTTTCCTCAACGCTTGAGAAGTTATGGATGCTTCTGTATAAAATTCTCATCCTCCCATGTGGAATCTTCAGCGGATAAGTTCTTCCACTTGATAAGATACTTCGAAATTGATCGATTTTGTAGCTGTCGAGTTCTTGTTTCTGTGACTGCTTCCGGTTCCAATATAATTTTTCCTTCCTCGTCAAGTTCTGGCAATATTGTTTGAACTGGGAGCTTGTCGCCTATAACCTTCTTTAAACATGAAACATGGAAAACTGGGTGCAATCGAGAAGCTGCAGGAAGCTCCAATTTGTATGCCATAGTACCAAACTTTTGCAACACCTTGTATGGACCATAATACTTTGGTGATAATTTATTATCCTTCTTAGCTTGCTTGAGGGACATTTGCTTATATGGTTGTAGCCGTAGGAATACCCAATCACCTACATAAAAACTTCTTTCGCTACGATGTTGATCTGCCTGTTGTTTCATTCTATTCTGTGCCAACACGATGTTATCCTTTAAGAGTTGGAGGACTTGTTGTTGACGTTCAATGTGATGTTCCACTGCTTCAACCTTAGAATTTTCTCTTAAATATGATGTGATGGATGGTGGCTGATACCCATAAAGTGCCATAAATGGGGTCATTTTTGTTGCTGTATGGAAGGAAGTGTTATACCACCATTCGGCCAGAGGCAACCATTTGACCCATTGCATTTGTTTATCAGATACAAAGCAACGAAGATATCCTTCCAAACATTTGTTTACTATCTTAGTTTTCCCATCAGATTGAGGATGATAAGATGAGCTATGAGCTAATTGAGTACCAAGACAAGAAAATAATTCTGTCCAAAAATTTCCAGTGAAAATGGGATCTCTGTCACTTACAATAATCTTTGGGTTTCCATGTAGCTTTTGAATTGTTTCCACAAATGCAGTAGAAACTGTACTGGCTTTAAATGGATGTGATAATGCACAAAAGTGTGCATACTTGGTAAGTCTGTCAACTACCACCATGATGACACTCTTTCCCTCAGACTTGGGTAAACCTGTGATAAAATCCATTAAAAACTCCTCCCAACGTTGGCTTGGAATGGATAAAGGTTGTAATAGACCTGGTGTCTTAATTGTTTCAACTTTATTTTGTTGGCAAACCAAACATTCCACCACAAACTTTTGAATATTTGATTTAAGGCCATCCCAAAAAAATTCCTTCTTAACCCTGTGGTAAGTTTTTAAAAAAACTGAGTGCCCTCCTAAGGGAGAAGTGTGCAATTCCATAAGAATCTTTTGTTTTAGATGGGAATTCTTATAGAGGTATAAGCGATCTTTGTACCATAACGAATCATTTTTCCAGCGAAATTTATCAGACATACTGGAATCTTGTTGTAACTTTTGAATAAGTGCCCACACTTCTTCGTCATTCTTCCATTCCTCCCTTGCTTCGTTTATTCAATCTGGTTGGATAATAGAAATGGCGCAAACAATGCTTCCACATCCCCATCCTTTCTTGAGAGTGCATCTGCCACCACATTTTGCTTCCCTTTTTTGTATATGATTTCAAAGTCATAACCCAACATCTTTGTGACCCACTTTTGTTGCTCTTCAGAGGATAATCTTTGTTTAAAATGTATTTAAGGCTATCATGATCCGTTTTTACCTTGAAGTGTCTTCCCATTAGGTAGGGTCGCCATTTCTTAAGTGCATGGAGTATTGCCAAAATTTCCTTCTCATAAATAGCTTTGTGTAAAAACTTTCCCTTGATTGGACGACTTTAAAAAGCAATGGGTCTTTCATCTTGCATTAAAATAGCACCAATTCCATTTCTTGAAGCATCACATTCCACAATAAAGGTTTTTGTGAAGTCCGGTGTAGCTAAGATTGGTTCTTGGCACATTGCCTCTTTAAGATGTTCGAATGCCTTTGTTGCTTCTGGAGTCCATGAAAATGCATCTTTCTTCAATAATGTTGTTAAAGGTGCTGCTATTCTCCCATAATTCTTAATCAACTTGCGATAATACCCTGTCAACCTGAGAAATCCTCGCAGATGCTTTATGGATGTGGGAATTTTCCATTCCTTAATGGCTTTAATTTTGCCAGGGTCTACCTTAACTCCTTCATGAGATACAATATGACCCAGATATTCCACCTCTTGTACTCCAAAGAAACATTTGGATCTTTTTGCATATAATTGTTTCTCCTCCAATAGTTGTAGCACCCTATCAACATGTTCAACATGATCCTTCCAAGACTTGCTGTAGATTAGTATATCATCAAAAAACACCAACACAAATTTTCTAAGTAATGGTTTGAAAATTGAATTCATCAAACCTTGAATTGTTGAAGGTGCATTGGTAAGGCCAAAAGGCATGACCAAAAATTCATAATGACCCTCATGAGTTCTAAATGTTGTTTTCTGAATTTCTTCAATCTTCATTCTGATTTGATGATATCCTAAACGAAGATCCAACTTGGTTAAGTAAATTGATCCATGCAATTCATCCAGTAATTCATCAATGACAAGAATGGGAAACTTATCTTTAATAGTGAGCTTGTTGAGCTCCCTATAATCTGGACACATGCACCATGATCCATCCTTCTTGTGCACCAATACGACTGGAGCAGAGAAAGAACTTTGACTTGGTTGAATTATACCAGCCTCTAGCATTTTTGCAACCATACGTTCAATTTCACTCTTTTGGGCATAGGGATATTTGTACGGCCCGATGTTTGGAGGAACACTTCCTGGAATCAGATGAATAGCATGATCATGATCACGAATAGGTGGGAGACCTTTGGGAGTCTCAAATACCTTGGAATGATTGTCCAAGTCTTTTTGGAGATCTGGAGAAATAGATGATTCCACTGTGGACACATTTGGCGAACATAATTGTGAAATTACACCTCTTTGTTACTTTTTTAGAAGCTTTGTCATACCGTTAGAGCTGATTATCTTTCCCGGTTTCCCTGCAATACCCCTTAATTCAACTTCCTTTCCTTCCATAGAAAATTTCATGAAAAGTTCTTGAAAATTAAAAGCTATTGTACCCAAGGATTGTAGCCATTGGACTCCTAGTAGAACATCAGCACCTCCCATTGGAATGGAAAGCATTGGGCTAGTCAATACATATTCTCCCATGGATAGCTTGATATTATGGCACTTTCCCGAGCAATTTATTGTTCCTCCATTTGCAACGATCACTTGACACTCTGGTGCTGGATATAAGAAGCAATTCAATTCTCTTGCTACCTTACAATGAATAAAATTGTGGGTACTTCCTGAATCAATCAACACTATTACCTTTTTCTTCTTGATTTGTCCTTCTATCTTGATGGTTTGAGGAGTGGTAATTCCCGCCAATGCATTACAAGATATGGTCCGATTCATTTCTTCTTTATCTAGGCTTTTTTCCTGGAGTATATCCTCTTCTTTTAACCTTTCTTGCTCCTTTTCTTCTTCCTCTTCACAATCTATGTAGAATAATTTCTTCTCAGCACATTTATGACCTTTAGTGTATTTGCTATCACAATTGTAACAAAGCCCTTTTGCTCTTTTTTCTTCCAATTGTTGTGGTGTCAACTTTATAGGTTGTGGAAGACTAGCGGCAACAACACTTCCGTCTTTATAGTTGTGAGTGGTATGCTTCCTGGTTGCCATAATTTTGCTTTCCATTTTTCTTGCTAACCTGAATGCCTTCTCTAATGAATCAGGTTCCCAAAGGCGAACATCATGTTGGATATTATCCTTTAAAGACCCTATGAACACATCAATCCTATGCTCCTCTGGAATATCTTTTACCCTTATGTTCAATTTTTGGAACTCCTCAATGTGCTCTATTATTGAACCCTTTTGTTTGAGACTTATCAATTGGCTAAAAAAAGTGTTGCTTTTTGTATCCTCATAATGTGCTATCAATTCTTCCATAAAAATTGCCCAAGTGATAAATTGTTTACGAGAGCAAAGCCATTGATACCATACAAACTGATTTGGTTCCAAATATAAAGTTGCAATGCGTACCTTTTGTGTGTTTTGCACATTATTGAGATCGAAAAATTGCTCCATATGTAATATCCATGTTGCGGGATCCTTGCCATCAAACTTCCTCATATCGATTTTTGGAATATGGTGGGTATTTGATCCAACATTAGGGTCTATGGAATCATGATTAACATTTCTTTTGTTCTCATCATGAGTTTCCTTTACTACACTTTCACCATTAGTGACCCTTTCTTGTAGCAACTTATTCATATTTATCTTCAATTCTTCCATGTCTGTCTTCAAATCTATCTTCAAATCATCCATCTTAGCTTCCACGTCACTCATCTTAGCTTCTACACCTTTATTTAAACAATCTATCTTAGCTTCTACGCGTTTCTTTAAACCATCCATCTTAGATTCTGTTCCTTTTTGTGCAAGGGACAGTTGTTGCACTTGGTCTTGTAATTTTGATATATCATGTTGCATTTCTTCCTCTTCTTCATGAGTCATGCTAGAGATTTCAAGTTCCTTACTAGGTGTTTGCATTTTCTTTCCTCGGGGCATCAATTACTGATAATAATGCTCTACTATGCCCTTTGAATTCCTTCAAAATAAATTTTCAAACCAAGCTTAAGCAAAAATTTAAGAAAATCTACACACCTTTTTTCACTTTGTAGGAGCTCGATATTGCCTCTAATGTATCTCTGTACTTTCCAGTCATCTAGATTTGAATTTGTGACCTGCAGTAGCCCTCTGTGTCCTCTTTCCAATGCCACAAGTCTGACCCAAATTGGATTCTCCAAGGAAGAGTTATGCAAAATCTCCCACAGTGACTTGATTATAGACTAGTTCAGTAGAGCGAACTTGTACGACATGCCACGAGTCACTGTTTCGACCTTTGGATCTGAAAAATGCATACAAGAAACTAAAGTACGTCCTATTTCTATAACTTCTAACGAAATTTCAATCCGATCCCCAGAGAGAAAGTTATGACGGTTTTCCCCAGGTCACCTGTTTGGAATGTAATTCAAGAGTCTGCAAAAAGACCGACTTCCTCAGATCATATCTCCACAAATATAGTGCGAACAGCTCTGAAATTTGGACCCGAGGTTCAGCGCGATTTCTTTTGAAATGGTTTTTTTTTTCAACTTCTGAAACGTCACAGAAAAAAAGTTATAGCGAAAATTCCACGATGACCTGTTTGGAGCAGCAAAACCCTAGAATCCAAAGCTCTGATACCAAATGTTATGAAGCCAGCTCAAGAAAAAGATAGGAAAGATAGATCAACGCCTTAGAATTCAGCCTTTTCGATGGGGCAACCTCCTTTACATTAATGGAAAATTCTTGGATGATTCAAATGACAAAACCTCCTTTCTATATATAGGAGTCTAAGGAGTCACAATATAACCCAGCCGACCTAACAATAATAATATAAAGCCACAAAAATAACAATAGAGGGATTCTATGGGGCACAGTAATAACAATATGGGGATAATAGGGGCACAACAATATTAATAAGGGGTACAACTACAATAGTAATGGGGTAATCACTAGTATTATTGGGACCCAATAGTCTCCATTAAAGTGTTCAAGCAATGAGTCTCCAACCCACACATGTGGATAAAATGAGATTTAATACATGTGCGTGTGGTGACTAACTTAATACACTATTCTAATAAGTCCACAAACTTAAGTATTTAACTCCATCACATAAACTGACTATAATATGACATAAGTAAACCAAGGGTAGACATGAAACCCTTAGGCAACACGAATTTCCTAGATCCTCAATTAGGTGCTTAAATGATGAAGTGAAAATGCAAGGGGAAAATAGGACTTCATGATTTAACCATCACAAACATGTGATCAAGTGTGACTAGGAGTGTATATATTCATATCTTTGCCAAAGAGGGAGTGAATACATGAGTTACCATTCATTGGGTCTTATTTTCCTTTCTTTTTATTTTTCTTATATATAGGACTTAGGGAATGAGGTTTTCATAAGTTTGGCACAACTCATAGATATAACATTTACATGAATTTTCACTTCAACCTTAGAGTTTATTCTTAGATACATCATTCTAGTGTATCTTTAATGATTTTGGCTTTCACTTTCTGATTTTGTTTCATCACAAATGACTACAAATCTATGAATTCTTATTCGTAAAGGTGTCATGTGATGAAACTGAATTAATGATGTTATTCTCTATGTAAAAGATGGGTATTCTTGAGAAAATCTTATGCTTATGTATGTTTCCTCCCTGGTTGATAGAGAGTGGTAGTGGACACCATATTCTCCATGTGTCATGTACTATGGCTAGGACTAACAATAGTAAACCTAGTAAAGACACGAGTATGGAGAATGGTGGATTGGATAAACTTATGGGACCTTTATTCTTTGATAATTTGTACTTTGACTAGGACTAACCGGAATAAGTCAAGTACATTAATCCTAGATAAGAATAATGATTAGGATCAACATTTCCTGGTGTCAAGTATTATGACAGTGTGTCAGACCAGGCAGTAACTCCTCTTCAAATCAATGCCTTTTATCATTCGGGTTGATCTTTATTATATGCATGAGGGAGAGACTATTCACTTCATCTCCCGGTGTCTATTAATATTTCTTATTATTTATTTACATCAGTTACTTATTCACCCAATCATGATGATTAGGTGTCAACATTCCCACCCTTAATCTGAAGGGATGTTGGTGAGTCCAAGCATCGTTCTGAATCGTTCAAGTTTTTCTCTTCCAAGCGCTTTGGTGAAGATGTCTGCGATTTGCTCATTAGTGGAACAATGGTGGAGATGGATTGTTTTGGCCTCAACATGAGTCGAATCAGATGATATTTAGTATATATGTGCTTTGTTCGATCATGGAACTTTGGGTTCTTGGCCAACTTTATTGCCCAGGTATTATCAATCATGAGTGGAGTTGATTGTTCTTGTTTTACCTGCAAATCTTCAAGAATTTTCCTGAGTCACACAATTTCTTTTGTTGCCTTAGCTGCTGCCACATATTCTGCTTCTGTTGTGGAATTTGCTGGAACTGATTGTTTGCATGATCTCCAGGAGACAACTCCTGATCCAAGACTCATAGCATAACCTGAAGTAGATACCCCAGTTTCTTTGTCTCCATCGAAGTCTGAATCAGAGTATTCAATCAAGCTGAAGTCGTCCACCTGTGTATACTTGATTCCAAACTCTTGAGTTCCCTTCAAGTACCTTAGAACTCTTTTTGCATCAGACTAATGTCCCTCACAAGGCTTTTTTATAAACCTGGAGAGGATTCCAACAACAAATGAAATGCCTAGTCTAGTAGTAGTTAGGTAGTTGAGACTTCCTACAAGTTGTCTATACTTTGTTGCATCCTCAAATTCTTTTCCTTCAATGGATGTGAGCTTTAAGTTTTGTTACATTGGAGTAGTAAGAGGATTGCATTCTGTCATGCTAAACTTGTTCAACAGATCTCCAATGTACGTCTTTTGGGAAAGGAACTTGGACTTAAGATGTTGAGTTACTTCAATACCAAGATAGTAATGAACATAGCCCAAATCAGTCATTTCAAAAACTTTCTTCAATTCCTTCCTTATGGACGCAATGTAGCTTTCATTGTTCCCTGTCATCAAAATATCATCTACATATACCACAAGGTATACAATTGTTTTGCGAACTTTCTTGACAAACAAAGTTGCATCATCAAGATCATAATGTTTGAAATTGAGTTTCAGAAGATGCTCAGTTATTTTTTCATACCAGGCTTACGGTGCTTATTTGAGGCCATACAAGGATTTCAAAAGTTTTCATACTTTATGGTCATGTCCTTTCACAAAAAATCCTTCAGGCTGGGACATAAAAACATTCTCTTTTAGATCTTGATTCAAGAAAGCAGTTTTTACATCCATTTGATGGAATTTCCAACTGTTCTGAGCTGCTAGGGAAAAGAGTGTCTGGATGGTAGCCCATTTTATTATGGGGTCAAAAGTCTCCTCATAATCGACCCCTCCCTTCTGTGCAAAACCTTTTGCCACAAGCCTGGCTTTGTGCTTGTCAAGTGAGCCGTCAACTTTATACTTGTTTTTGTAGACCCACTTATAGCCTATTGGTTTGGTTCCTAATGGAGGATCAACTAGCTTTCAAGTGCCATTCTTTATGAGGGCATCATACTCCTTTTGCATTGCTTCTTTCCATTCATCATGAGAAGTAGCTTCTTTTAAGGAAGTTGGTTCAAAATTTGTAGACAAATTAAATTCACAATCATAAGAAACATCCATATCAACAGGTGAATTAGAGTCATCTACATCACCTCTATTTTTCCAGTTTGAATTTCTAGTTCCTGTCTTTCCAACCTCATTAGGATGAACACTTTCAAGTGTCTTTATCAGCCACTTTGGAGGACCTTTCTCAGATGGTATAGGCTGCTCTGTTGATTGAGTTGGGACTGAATCAAGATTGATTCTCCCAATTCTATCAATCACATCACTTAAAGCATCATCTGTTGTTGGAATTTCATGCGGGGGAGAGAATGCTTTAGAAGAAGATTCCACATGTTGTTCTAGTATAGGAATCCCCCCTTCAATATGTGGAATCTGATTATCAAATTCTTGAAATGATTTTGCATTTGCGAATCTATCCAAGTGATCAAGTTGTCGCTCAACAACATTGTCAGTTTTGGATGATTCAAGAAAGATTACATCTCTAGATACAACAAACCTTTTATTGACTTCATCATAGAGACGGTATGCTTTGGAGGTGTTTGAATACCTTGGGAAGATACACTTACGACTTCTTGCACCAAGTTTATTTCTATGTACCTTTGGTATCAAGGCATAACAGGTGGAACCAAAGACCCTGAGATGCTTTACCGAAGGAATGTACCCATACCACATTTCATAGGGAGTCTTGTTTATGATAGCATTAGATGGACATCTATTCTTTATATATGTAGCACATAGAACAACATTAGCCCAAAACATTATTTTTACATTTTTGAAGAAGAACATGGAGCGTACTGTATTTAAGATTGTCCTATTCATTCTTCCAGCTACACCATTCCGTTGGGGATTATAAGGCACAATTGTTTGATGTTTGATCCCATGTTGGCGAAGATAGTTTTCAAATTCATTTGATGTGTATTATTTTCCATTATCAGTGGGAATATACCCAATATGAGATTGTGCATCATTTTCACTCCATTTATGAAAGTTCTTGAATGTTTGAAAAGCATCAGATTTGTTCTTCAATAAATAAACCCAACACATTCTGGTGTAGTCATTAATAAATGTCATCATATATTTATTTCCATTTGCAGAAGGAACATGCATTGGACCACATAAATCTGAATGAATGAGTTCAATTTTTCTATGTGCTCTTGAATGTGAATCATGAAAATACTGTTTTATATGCATTCCTAGAATGCAAGCATCACATTGCTTAAATTTCCTAGGAATTGTAGGAAAACCAGCAACACCATTTTTCTTCAACAAGTGGAGGCTGTCATAGTTCAAATGTACAAATCTAGCATGCTATAATAAACTTGATGGAAGTGTACCTTCTTCAAAATGAGAATTGTATGAGAGATGTTGTGCACGAGCAGAGGTACCTTGCAGCTTGAGAAGCCTTTCTTCTTCTATTCCCCTCATGAGAAGTGAGTGGTCAGATGCTTTTCTCACCTCAAGCTTGCCATCAAACATATGAATGGAGTGACCTTGCTAGCGGATGTGGACCAAGGACAACAAGTTTCTCTTCAGCCGTCGGAGATATAGAACATGATGCAAAATAAAATCTGGAAGACCAGGCAATTTAAGCCTAATTGTGCCAAGCCTTGATGGCTTGATTTTTGATCGGTCTGCAAAGTATACTGCTCCATCAACATTGTCAGTAAATTCTTCAAAAAAATCTTTTCTATGAGTCATGTGGCAAGTTGCTTCTGAATCAAGCAACCAATCATTTTTCCGAGAAGCAAGTGAAGCATTAAACAAATCTTCATTTACTTCAATATTACATTCTACCACAACATAGTGAGCAGATTCAGGTGCTTTACCTTTGTCTTTGTCATTATTTTTACCTCTGTGTTGGTTTCTTTGCTGCTCAATTTTGTCCCATGGTAACTTGCATGTAGAGGCATCATGTGATCCGTTTCTTTTGTAGCGTATGCAGTGCAAATCTGCATTTTCTCCTTGAGAGTGTCTGCCCCCCTGCCTCTGAAATATCTTCCTCTTCCTCTTTGACCACCTCTTCCTCTGGAAGAATCTTGAGCAAGATTCTTTTCTCTATGTGCAAGGCACACAGCCTCTTCAGAAGACTCAGGGGTTGTATTCTTTCCAAAATCTTTCTCTCTTTCAACAATTTTTTTCACAAGAGAGTCAAAGGTAATATCTTTGAGATTTCCATTTAATTGTAATGACTCAAGATAATTGGAGTAAGTAGGATAAAGTGCCTTGAGAAAAGCGATAAGACGTATATCCAATTCAACCTTAGTGGCTTTGATATCATGCATTATAGATTTTACTTCAGATGCAAGAGCAAGAGGATCATTATTTTACAATTCAAGAGTGAAGAGTTTAATCATGAGTTGAACAACTTCAAGTGTAGAATGTGAGTCATAGAGTTCTTTCAGCTTTTGTAAGGCTTTGAAAGCAGTTGAAAATGGCGAAATATGGTGACTCACCTCTTCACTTACAGATGTTGCAATTAATGCATGGGCTTTGCTATTTTTATTTTCCCAAATGGCGAGCTCTTTGTATGAGGTAGGTTGTTCTAGCTCTTTGTCTCCACTCCAATACACACTCCTTCCCACAACTCATTGAAAATGAGGGTGTGTTTTATTATCCGGGACCACTCAGGATAGTTCTCCTTGCCAGTGAGAACTATTCCCACAATACATATGATTGAATGCATACTATAACAAAAAAAAAACTTCTGCTGGCAAAAAAATCTGTGTACTGTTTTAAAAAAATACTTCCACTTTTGATGGAAAAAAAATTGCACTATAGTAGCAATATTCTGAATTCTTATGAATGCCAAGAAACAAGATGCATAGATATTCTAATGATTCTTTGGAAAACAATGAATAATATCATGTCAACAGTAGAACCCTCAAAGATCAACAATCAGGTAGGCCTCGTCCATTATCCCCAGTTTCAAATCCTTCCACACAAAATCAACAGTCTTCTAAAGAGATTCTTAACAGTGTGAAGAATAGCCACCCAAGTTGTTCTACAACAAAGATTCAAAGGAAGAAGCCTGAAATTGATAGGACATCAAGACAATCAGGATCTTCGAAATCTTCATTCCAATTTCTCATTAAAAAAAGTATAAACTCATCCCAGACATTAAACTAGTTCAAAGGGATTGAGGACATCCTCATAGATTTATAAAAGTCACAATGCATATAACATTGGCTCAAATAGATTCAATAGCAGTATATATAATAGTATATATAGTGACTGAGAGAACGTAAAACATAACAGTAGCTGAAGCATAAAGGGGCTTAATTGCCATCATTATTTTCAACGCTTGTGCATATCCTAGATATCGTTTTCTTCAATTTGATCTCCATTTCAGAAATCCTAGATTCCAGATACATGAACCGCTCTTCCAATTATGCTAAAATATCAACATTAGCTCAGCTTTTGATAAAGGATAATCACTTCAATGTTCCGAATTCCCCTTTGATATTTCAGCGACTCAAAGTTTGTATGCCTTGCAAGATCTTCTCGAGGTGTCACACTGTGCAAAAGTATTACAGCTCTATTCGGCTTCCACGCTGGAGACAAGATTTGAAACAGAGAGCAACAATGGAGCTGCAACGTATGGAGTTGCAAAGTATGGAGCTGCAGTGTATGGAGGGTGGGGAAAGAGCAGCAACGTATGGAGGGAGGCCACTACAACAGAAACATCAACTGCACCAAATTTTAAAACGCATATGATAGAGGGCACAACTTTTAAAACATATATGACACTGCTTGGAGCAGGCTTCAGGCAACCAGGCAGAATATAGGCAAGAAACTGACACTAGGAGTTACACAAAAGCTAATTTCGGAAGCTGGCTCTAATACCATGTCAGATCAAGCAGTAACTCCTCTTCAAATCAATGCCTTTATTCGTTCAGGTTGATCTTTATTATATACATGAGGGAGAGACTGTTCACTTCATCTCCTGGTGTCTATTCATATTTCTTATTATTTATTTACATTAGTTACTTATTCACCCAATCCTGATGATTAGGTGTCAACACAGTGGATTAGGAAATGGTCATGTGAGGACATACCTAGTGAACATCCTCGTGGGGTAAGTTCCTGGAGAGTCAGTGGTGTCCAAATTTATGCCTTCCAACATTGTGCTCTAATCTAATGGAGATATAGAACTTGTTAGTCAAGACCTTGCTATTTTGACAATTTTGGCTATGACGATGTAAATCATCATTAATGCTTATTAATCCAGATCCTTTATTATATGAATATTTGAACTTGAGAGTACTTTCTTGTGTCATTATGAATACTTCCCTAGTTTAGAGGGAGTGTTGAAAAATGTAATTAGTTTTGGTCTTCATAATGCAATAATATGCAATTTTGATCATTGAAATTTATTATTATATTCATTATTATTATTTCATTTTGGTCTACTCATGTTATTCATTCTTATAGAGTTAAAAAGAATTTATTTTGAGTCAAGAGAAATTTATTTGATTGATGTCCCATTTGGAATTTTGAAAGAAAAAGAAAAGGAATTTTATTTTGATTCAAAGAATCAACATGAGACCAAGTCAACCTGAGAGGCAACTATTTGACCCTCTTGGATAGGTGTATATATCATTCAAATTTATCACTTGGAAGACCAATTAATTATCATCACAAACTATCATTTCTTGTGCCAAACAAGAATAAAAGACAATTGAAATTAAAGGAGAGATAAACTATGATTTTTTAATCCTATTTCTGTGCACACATGCGAAGGTTTTGTGGCTTCTATGAAAATTACAAGTCTTAACTTCATCCTTCACTGCAAGTCCAAAAATTATGTGATTTGACCATATTTTAGAGTGTTTGATCAACATAGATTTTTGTTGACTTTGACTTGGTTGGAGGAGACTTGGAGGAGGGTTGACTTAGATATTTGTGGAAATCTTGGTCTTGTTCTTGGGTCTTGTATATCTCATTTTTATCTAATTCTATAAGAGAAGTATTTTTGGGTTTCCCCCCTTATGGGGTTTTTCCCTAGGTTGGAGCCTAATTATTGGTGTTCTTTGTTTCCTTGTGATCTTTATGTTTTCCATTTTTTTGTAATTAATTGATGAAGAAGACAATCTAAGTAATAAGAATCCAAAAATAATTCACAAGTAGTTATCAAGTTAAGATAAATCAATCATTTTCTTCTAACACTTGGTTTCTCAACATGAAGTAGGGTAATAGGTCCTATGACATCCAACCTGTGATCTATGATGGGAAATCATCAATAGTCTCTCTGAAGAGAGATGTCCCATTGAGAGGGTCAAGAAGAGGTATGAGGCATCACCAATTTTATAGTTGGAGAAGTTTGAATCTTGGTTTATAAATTTTGGCCCTATGTAGGCAAGAAAACATGGAAGGAGGTGATCCCCTTGGAAGAGTTGAAAATGGGAAGGCCACATAAGGGCTTATATAAATATATAAATCCAAGGACCTCCCTCATAAATAGAGTTAGACATGTACTGAAAGAGAGTTAAAAATGATCCATCCAAATCTTGATAAAGATAATAAAACATCCCTTGAATCTCATAATAAATGGGGCACCTACATATGAGGTGACCCTCTAAATCTATCTCATTTATATGGAAAAGCTAATAAATATTATTGAGAAGAGGAAAATATCCCAAGAGAGACAAAAAAATGTAAAAAGTATGACAATAATACATATACAGAAGATGATCTTGAAACTAGTAAGTTCATCAATCCATGACTGTAAGGTCATTGACATCATCTTCATTATCATTATCATCACCACCATCATCGTCATCATTATTATCATCATAATCACCATTCATGTCATCATCATCATCTTCATCATTATCATCATCATGATTATGGACATTGTGACTCATCGCTTATTCATAATTATAGGTGTCATAAGAAATATCATCAAGCCAAAAAATGTTATGAGTGCAAGAAAAGGGTTGTTAGGACACGTGATATATGCAAGAGAAATTAGAAACTCTATTTTTGATACATGATCGATGATCATCATCATCATCACTACCATTATCATCATAATTATCATTTTCATCATCACCATCATCATCATTAATATAATTTCTATGATCATTTTTGTCATCGTCGTCATGGGCATCATCATCACTCACATTGTCATCATCATTGATGCCATTATTGTTATTGATGATGACATAGATGACAATAATGATAATGATGATCAGATGATGATGACTTGGATAACGATACCAAATATAATGAATATTGTTATGACAATGATAACATTTAAAAATTGGGAAGTTCGGCCAAAGTCATTAGCATCGTCATCATCACAATCACTGTCATCATCATCATCATTGTCATTGTAACCACCATCATATTTATGATCATTTTCATAATCATCATAATCAATTGTCAATGTCATAAGAAATATCATCAATGCAGAAAATATGATTGGTGTTGGAAAATGGATGCAAAAGTGAACAAAAAAATGGGGCCAAGAATAGATGTAAAACCGGATGAAAAGTGGACGAAACATGAGCAGATGCATAACAAGATAGAAAAATTGACAGAAAATTGGATGCAAAAGAAGATTCAATGATTAATGCAAACTTGTAGACAAAATAGGATGCAAACACGGATGCAAAAGTGGAAGCAAACATGGGAGAAATAGTAGGCATAAAAATTAGCATGAATTGTGGTGAAACAAATGTGGATGCAACAATGAACGCAAAAAACAACACGAACTTGGATGCAAAAAGGAGGAAATATTGGATGAAAAAAGTGATGTAAAAATGAACCAAACATGGTTGCAACAATGGACACAAAATTAGATACAAAAAGTGGACACATCAAAAGTGGATGTAAAACTAGATGCAAAATGAGATGCAGAAAACATAAACAATATTCGATGCAAATTTGGACACAAAAGATGATGAAAATGTGGATACAAAAGTGGAAGCAAATGTGGGTTGCAATAGTAGGCACAAGGTATGGAAAAAATTGTGGCGCAACAAAAGTGGATGTAACAACATACACAAAAAAAGATGCAAACTTAGATGCAAGACAAGATGCAATAAGGGATGTAAAAGTGGATAAAAACATGGGTGTAATAGAAGAAACAAAATTGGATGAGAAATATGGATGTAATGGAAGTAGATGCAAAAGAAGATACAGAACGAGACACAAAACCCAACACAAAAGTGGATGAAAAAATAGATGCAATATTTGATGCAAATATTGGATGAAAATGAGGATGCGAACATGGATGAAAAATTGGAAGAAAACGTGGGTACAAAAGTAAGTGGAAAACATGGTGCAAATTGTGGCACAACAAAAGTGGATGTAATGATAGATGCAAAAAGAGAAGCAAATGGAGATGCAAACAAAGATGAAAAAAGGGATGTAAAAGTGGACGTAAACATGGGTGAAACAATGGATGCAAAAGTAGACACAAAATGAGACACAAAACCCAATGCAAATCCTGACGCAAATGTGGATACAAAAAGGGATGCAAAAATATATGTCAAATTTGATGAAAACCTAGATTTAAATGAGGATTCAAATGTGGATGCAAAATTAGAAGTAAAAATTGGTGCAAAGGGAGGTGCCAAACTAGGTGCAAATTATGGCATAAGAAAATTGGATGCAATAGTGGACACAATAATAGATGCAACTATGGATGAAAAAGAGGATGTAAATATGGATGCAAAACAAGATGCAAAAGTGGATGTAACAAAAGTACATGCAAAACTATACACAAACCTTGATACAAAAATTGACACAAAGGGAATGCAACAAACGATGCAAAAATGGATGCAAAAAATGATTTAGAAAATGGTGCAAAAGAGGATGCAAGAGATGATGCAAAATTTTATGCAAGTGTAGGCACAAAAAGTGGATGCAACAGAGGATGAAAAATTACGTGAAACAAAATTAGGTGCCAAACTTGATGCAAAACATGGTGCAAAGGATGGCACAAAACTTTGATAAAACCTAGCGTAAAACTTGGTTCAAAACCTATTACAATACCTAGTGTTAAACTTGGTGCAAAACTCAGTACAAATTTTGCATCACGTTTTGCACCATATTTGATAAATGGACACAAATAGTACCGCAAATGGGCTCTGGATGCGAAAAAGGAAGCAAAAAGGGACGCCAATGACATGGTTTTGTTGTAGTGTAGGATTCTTCTTTCCTTGCAAGACACTCTTTTCTCCATCCTCATTCAAGCACTCAATAGCCTTCTCATAGAAACCTATCTTGGTCCTCTAAATAAACAACCAATCCATGACCAAAAGAATTTTATATGCACCCAAAGGAAGAAAATTCAGGTTTTTTGATGTAGGAATGCCATTGAGCTCAAATGCATAAGATTTCACCCAATGGTGAACTCTTCTCTTGGTCCCTGTAGCCAACTACACCAACCAAGATTTTACATGCACTTCCTTATCCAAACAACATTGATCCACCAAGTCAGGAATAATATAGCTATAATTTGATCTTGGATCAATCAAAATGGAAACAAATCAATCACAAAGATTACCTTCCATCTCAATAATGGATGCCTAATGGTCTTCGTGCTTGTTATCAACTGTTGCATAAATATGGAGAATACTCTCATCTACATCCCCAAATTTTTGTGCCTCTTGAGCACAGTAGATCTGAGGCTTGCTAACTTGATACAATGGAAAATCCTTCTTGCTATGATCTCTACCACAAATCAAGCACTTCAGTGGTTCTCTGCCACTGCCTCTGCTCCACAAGATGAGGCCCATGTCTTTTCTCTGCTTCAATTTTCCTTCTCACCTACATCTTGATATCTTCCTCGCTTCTTGGGCCATTTTCCTTTCATCTTCTCGATACCCTTCCAGTCAAGATTGAATGTAAGATTTCACTTTGACTATTCATAACAATGATTTAACTTCCTGATCGCTTCCTCGAATGACTATGTTTCATCAAAATCAAAATAGCCTTTCAATGATACTTGAAATCCACTGGCGAACCTTTTTATCTTTTCTTTATCATCCTTGAGATAGTGCACATATCTCAACAACTTTAGAAATTTGGTTGTATTTTCTTCATTTGACATGGAACCCATCTTGAGCTCATAGAATTCCTTGGCGTTCCCTATCGTAATACCTCTCAGACTGGTACTTATTTTCGAAGAGTCTTTCAAATTTTTCCCAGGTCAACTTCTCTTCCCTGATTCCCTTGACATGCTTGAAATCGTCCCACCAGATATCTCCTTTTCCTTTAAGACTAAAAGTAGTTATCTTGAATTTCATATTTACTGAGTAATCATGAATCCTAAAAAATTTCCTCATTCCAAGCATCCATGCTTCTGCATATTTTGAATTCCTCATCTCACCATCAAAATTAGGGGCCTTGGCTTTCTTTAATTCTTCTAGAAAATACCCCTTCTCAATCCTTCAATAATGATTTTGGAAGTGATGGTGATGATGTCTCCTAGAAGTACAACTAGAATAAAATCCATGTATAGTAGCCTTCCTCTTAGGGGTACTCAAAATATGCCACTCTTCATTGTATCATCCCTATCCATCTTGTACCATTTCTGAGACTGACTTCCATATGCTCCATTAGTCTTTTATTCTTCTTTATCTCCATGTCTGGTACCGAGTTTCCCATGCTTTTGTAAATCTGAAAGACTTTGAAGGATAACTGCATTGGCCTCGACCTTCTTTTCTTGAGCTTTCGCAAGCCTTTCTTGTGCTTCAATCAAACATTCATTATCTTCTTTACAAATTATGATATCTACCTTCATACTTCTTAATTTAGCTGCAATATCAGGAGAGTCTCCCTCTCCTGGTGCCTAACTAATTTCTCCCATCCCACTGATTTCTCTTCTAGCCTGCACAGGGAGTCATATGAACAGTAATCAACAATTATATTCTTCATATTTGGCCTTCTGTTTTCCTGTAACATACCATTGTTAGATAAAATAAATGACATAATCTAAATCATTACCTCAATTTATTTCTGGTGACATTATTGCATCTACACATGTCAATCCATATTAGCACGATACATAATAATAATATAAAATTCATATCAGTTTATACATGAATAAAACTATAACCACATCATGTACATGGTAATAATAATAGAATAATTGACATGCATGCATAATAATCTTCTTTTACCTCGGATTCCAGTGTTGTGAACCTACTCTGATACCACTCTATAACAACTCGCCCCACATTTACCCACTTTAACATAGTTAATAGGGTAAACATGAGCTAAGAGTTACTATGCATGACCCAACATCCAAGATCTAGTTATGGAAATGGGGTCCACCTATCCTAAATGAATGTAACATCCAGAGACACATGATCACCTAGATGTTAAACAATTTTCATTGGTGACCTTTTCCTTGAGCTGGAACCACCTTTCAACCTAGCTTATAACCCAACCAAACACATGCAAGCCTGTCAAAACAGTCGGAGGCCTCCAGCCACATGCATAACCCATCCTCCATGTGGTTGTGCCGAGATTTCCTCTTTCTGTGTTTGCGTCCATGAACTCAGATCCACAATTTTAGGGCTAGCCTACAGGCCAACTACTCAAAACTACCCAAAACTTTATCAAGAAGGTTATTGAGTCTTCTCATCTTGTTTCTAAGCTATGTTTTTTTCAAGCTTGCCAAAATTATGTAAATCATTTAGACAAACACTTTGTAAACATAGTCATGAATTCATAATCTATCCACTATACACATTGATTTCATTAGATGTTCATCATGAAGGCCTACTGCCCTCTCATATTAGTTGTTAAAAACAAATATTAGCTCATGCATTCATATAATACATACAATATATTTTCAAACCATGAGAAAGATCAATAATAATATCACTTCATATAATAAGAAGTATACCATGCATGTAACCAATATTTAACCAGAATGAAGCCATGAAAAATCAATCATATAATCACACAATAAAGCAATTCTTTTTCTCATTGATCTATTAAAGAATAACACTTAATAACATATGGAGAGTGCCAACCAAGTCAGGGACTTCCACGTACCACCCGACCATAGATTGACTTGAACCAAATCTTTCTTCCATCCAATCACCCCTGTGCCATATTCCAATCATGAATGTGGGATCACATGAGATAAAACAAAACATAACCATATAGGAAATCGAAAGGAAATCACCTCCACCTTCATACCACGATGAATTCACCCAATACTAGGTCCAGAAAACACCAAAGCTAATACAAGCTTAGATGCCTCAGAATTTCTTCACCATACGCAGAGAAATTTTCCTGTCTCCACCCACCTGTGAAGAGCTTTAGGGAGAAAACTATATTCACCCTCAAACCTTGGGATTTTTCCTAAGACCACCTCAACCAGGATCCAAAATCTACTAGAAATCCAAAGCTCAACCAAATAAGGAACCCACTACATCATGGCTATCCAAGAAATGGCATAAGTCAAAGTTGTACATCGCTATCAATCCAGAAAAATACCGTGCCAATGATAGAAAGAAAAACCAATAAACCAATGCGTAAACCATGCATTTGAATTCCAACAAGATAGTTAAACATGCACATTATTACCTATGAATCCAAAAATATTTTTTGCCCTTACTTGTTTTTGTCCAAATCTTCTTCTTGACTGCCACACAAATTCCTCTTCCGCTCCTTTCTTTCCTTGTTAGTCTCTTGCTTGTGTATCACTTGTGTCCCTTGTCTTGCTTGTGTTCCCAATGATCTAATGTTTTATATTCTCTCTCTTTTTTCCTTTTTTTTCCGAGAGAGAATCCTAGAATGTTGTCTCTCCAATCTATTTTCTTATCTTTTCCTTTTTTGTTCATTTTCTCTTGCATGCATATTCTTTTACTATTTTTCTCCTTTTCTTGTCTCTTCCTCTTCCCCACCTACTGAAGTGGAATTTCTTTCATTTTCCTTTATTTCTATTGAACCTTTGCCACATGTCCTTTCTAGCTTGCAATAAATAATTTGCCATTTATTGTCTTTTCCTCTTGCTAATGTCAATTCCAATTTCCATAGTCAATAATAAATAATTAACCACAAGTGGATCCTAGTGTAAGTTTTTCCTCTCATATAGAGTGGAATACATGTCCCATGACCTTGGTTTTATTTTTCTCTCATTTGTCCATAGATTATTTATTTACATGGAAATTTAACCCGAGGTCGTTACACTTTGTCATGAACCCTTTGTCCAACAACTCGTGGACTTGCATTCTGACTTCTTCATTTTCTCTAGGGGTCATTCTATAAGATTCCATGTTAGGTAGACTAGCTCTTGGAATTAAATCTATATGATGGATTACAAAGTTGTAAGGAATTTGGCAACTCATCAACAATAACATCAACAAATTCATCTAATAATGATTGAATTTCAGTAGGCAACTCATTTAAATTTGTATGTGTAAGGATGCTCTAAGGCTTACCAATTACAACAACTTACACCTCCTCTTCTCACTTTTGTTGTAGCAACTCATTTTTTGTCATCATCAATACACTCAAACGTGTGTCCTCTTTGGCTCCTTTCTCTTCCAATGGTAACAACACATGCCTGGAGTTTTCCTTCTCAAAAGAGTAATTTTTCTTTATACCATCATGAATAGCACCTTTGTCATACTTCCACGACCTGCCTAATAAGACGTGGCAAACGTTCATAGGAATGTGTTCCCAACATTTCGTCCTTGTAGTTGCCAATTTGGAATTCCACCTTACTCTTGTTATTGGCTAAAATATGATGTCCTTTTTGCAACCATGTCACTCAATAAGGAGTGGGAGTGTTATCCTTTGTAGCCCCAATTTTTCCAGCATTTCTACAAAAACCAAGTTATAGGTGCTTCCACTATCAATGATTACTTTGCATCACTTTCCTTTAGATTCACAAACTATTTTAAATTTTTTTTTCGTTGGTCTAGCTCTTGTTTCTCCTTATCTCCTTAATCAATATCCTCTTCTGCATTAAGACTCACCCAACTCAGGGGTTTCCTCTTTTACTTATGTTGTTTCTGCCTCATCTCTAGCTTTTGCAACATGCCCTCCTCTCTACCATGATAGTTTATTTTTAGGACAATTCCATCATAGATGACCCATCTTTGCACATATGTAACATCTAAATTTTCTATCTCTGCCATTGCCACTTAGGAAAAATCTCCTGCCCCTTGATTCTCCTCCTCTTGGACATTGATTTCTTGAACTCCCTACTTCTTCTCTTGGATTTTGAGCTCTTCCCCCTGTTGAGAGACCCATTCCCGAGAGCTAGACTCCTTTCTCTATTGCTTTGGCTCTGCTTATTTGGCAACATTTCTTCTGCTCTAAGTGCTGCCTAATAGGCATCCTCCATAGAATTCAAGGGTAAGAGGATGTTTTCATCTTGAATTTCAAATCTCAGGTCATTTATGTACCTAGCCACCTTGTCCACATCTTCTTCGATGTGACCTAATCTTATATTAATCATGTAGAACTCCTCTATACATTATTTCAACGTCATGGATTTCTGCCTTAGATTTTGTAGTTGCTTGAACAAATTCCACTGATGATCCTTGGGCATGAACTTGCTCTTGAATTTAGCCACCACCCTATCCTAGCTTTTAATCTTTGCTTTTCCTATTTTTCTTTGATCTACGTGTAACTCATCCCACCATATCGTTGTATGCTCTAGTCCTTCTCAACATCATCATAGTCAAAATACTTTTCGAGAGTGTTGATCGAATCCAATAGCCCTTCCACATTATTTCCTTCATATATCAACACTTCCGGTTTTAGTTTGGACCCGACCTTAGTAACTAGTTTAATAAGTTTCTTCCTTAAATTCTTTTCACCTCTTCCGCAGAATCTGTCTCCATCACTCTCACTCCCTACATCCTAGTCTTATCTTTTGGCAGTTTCCATGGCCTTCACCCTTGCCTCGATAAGCCTCAATTCTAATCTTCGGTGATCATCCATTCCAAGCCCTTGTAGCTACAATCTTGTTCTCAGAGCTCAAGCCACACTTTGGTAGCACAAATAATGGGTGGCATGGGCTTTTTTTTCTTTTCTCAAAATTTTAAACACAAAAAATAACCCACGAAATACCAGAGGCTTCTCGACTCTTTTCAAATTACACTAGGGAAACTCTTTTATATCTTCTTTCTCCATATATAAAATATCTTTCTTTAGATCAAACTCCAATATGGAGCGGTCCCCTCCCCACACTAATTACGAGGTTGATCGGGAGTCACGACTCCGTGCCAGATTGGTTCAGCCTTGTCCTGATTGTAATGATATCGATTGTATAAATGGATCACGCAAGCCGGTTCAGACCAAAACCCGATGGTCGACCTTGTGTTTGTAGTAGAACTCTCGAATAATAGTTCGATGCCTCATCATCAGAGAATGGATGATCTACATATAGCGTCTCCTTGCACTACAACTCGACTTGAAAAAAAAGAACAGAAATACTCCCAATGACTCACTGGTACAGGGTGACTATATTCATGGAGGCATATGCATGCAGTTAAATCATAACAAGGGTTTAGTGAAATTCTTTAAATTAGATATTTATTTTCTTGTTTTAATTAAATTAATTATTGATTGGGAAAAAAGTTATGATATTGACTTATAGTATAGTATTGTAATGTAATTTATTTATATATTAAAAATGTTTATGATAAAATAAGTTAACTTCCATAATTAAAATTGTTAATTTTTTAAAATATATATATATATATATATATATATATATATATATATATATATATATATATATATATATATAATTTATAATGATAATGAATATTTAAATAAATTTATAATGTAGTTAGTTTTTATTTTATTTTTTTACTTTAAATTGTAGCAATATAAGATATATTATGAAATCAATTATTTGATACCTATTGTGGATATATGTCTATTAGTATTTACTAATTATTTAATTTATATAACTACACTAATATATGTTAATTTAACAAAAAAACGAGAAATATATTTATTATACATTGTGTTTTTTATATATGAAGATTTTTATTATTATTTAAAATATTTTAAATTTTATAGAAAATCAAATTTAAAATTATAATAAATATATTTATATTGCTTTTTAGGTATTCAAGACATCTAAATTTCTATAAATATATTATTTAAAAAAAATTGGCCGAAGGGTTGGTTAGGGAGATTTAGATCTTTTACATGCATTTTACATATATTTCATAATAAGGTCATTGCTAGTTGAAACACATGATGAAAAAATATTACAAAATCGATTTGGATGAGCTATGAGTGGAAGGAGGAAATATGGGGTAATATGGAAATAGAAATATGCTTTACACATTTTTTTTTTTAAGCATATCCCACCGAAGAAGAGGGAGAGGATGAAGATGAGAGTGAGGTGAAGTATTAAATAAAACACGAGGATGAAGATGAGAGTGAGGTGACGTTATTTTATTTATTTTAGATAAAGAAATATTGAATAAAATATTTTATTTAATATTTATTTTATTTTTATTAAATAAATATTTTTAATTGAGTTGAGAAGAGTTTTATAGTTCAGTTTAAGGTGGATGGGTGAGTTTTAGATGTGAAATGTAAGAGGAATTTTAAATTATAGCTCGAGTAAGTTTTAGATGGGAAATGTTAAATGTGTGAGTGAGTTTAAATGTGAAATGGTAGATGTATGTGAAATTTTAGATTATTGTTCAGTTTAAAGTGAATAGTGAATGAGTAAGTTTTCGATGTGAAATGTTAAATGTGTGAAGAGTCTTAAATAAGTGAGTGTTAGATGAGAGCGTTAAATGAGAGATATTAGATAGATGAGCGTTAGATGAATGAGCAATACTCATCATCTTGAGGAAACCCATTGGGAAGCTTACGATGGTCAATTATTTTAACAGGATGAGAGATGTTAGATAGATGAGCGTTAGATGAATGAGCAATACTCATCACCTTGAGGAAACCCATTGGGAAGCTTACGAAGGTCAATTATTTTAACAGGATTCCGTTTCGAATACAGATAATCGACCAATGTTATAGATTTCTGGAACTTCATGCTGGTCATTGGGGCGATGAGAGGTCCATGCGCTTTCCTTTCTCACATTTTCTTTTCATACGTCAAAAATCTCTGATACGAATACATAAATCCTTGAAGTCTAAATAATGATTGTCGTTGTTTTTTCCTATATTTTGTACAAAAGCGAAACAATTTATTACTTAGATTCCTGAGCTTTCATGATAAAATATGTAACATACAGCTTTATTTGGAACCAATCTTTCTGTATTTACGCACTACTTTTACATTTCCAGTGATGGATGATAATATTCCAATTTTCACTTTGGCTAGAATACGGAAAGAGATTTCTTTCGTAAAATACCTACCACTGCAACTCGTAAAATACAATTGTTCCCTCACTGGAGACAAGTTTGCTACAATAAATTAATGAGGACCACTTACATTTCGATTGCACCTTCCTTTCTCCTGCAGATGAACAAATATTTTTTCAACATATAATTATATGTTGAAAATAATGCCGGCTTCACATGGAATATGCAACAAGATTGACAGATTCAATTAGAATTCGTTCTTGAACTGATCACATTCGCATCAAGTTGCAGGGATATTGCTACCCACCATCTTCATTTGGAGCATCGTTGTCTGCATTATCCGTAATCTGCTGTTATTGGGTCTACAAATTGTTGACATTGTAGTACGAGAAGTGCTTATCTGCGGAGCGCCAGTGGAGCCACAGTGGTTAAAATATTGGGCAGGGACTCCGTTGTGTCGGATAATTAAAATATAAATCATAAATATAAATATAAATCAATCTAATCCAGTAATGGATAACAAAAATATAAAGAAATGTATTAAATAATGATAAGAAATAAGATGATTTTAAATTTAATCTTATTGTATTTACCTATTACTTTTACATTTCTAGTCATACATGCCTGACGTAGATTTCACTTAAAAAAAAGTAAACATGTAATGTTTAATATTCAACACTCAATATAAAAAAATTAATACGTAAATATGTAATGTTTAACATTTAACAATTTTAATTAATATAAGCTTTATTTAAAAATAAATCTAATTATTATTATTATTATTATTATTATTATTATTATAAATTAAAAATATAAAAAGGTTCATTGACATTCAAAAATAATTATGGTAAATAAATAAAAATAAAAATAAACCATAGGTATGGTAAATAAATAAAACCTTCTTTTATACTTACTCTAAACATATGATAAATAAATAAAACTTCTTTTTATATTTACTACATAAATCTCTCTATACTTACTAACACTCAAAAAAGAGGTTTTATTTAGGTGAAGCCTATGGGCCAAATACCATGACCCAAATTATTATGAAAACCATGCGAAAAAACATTATTAACTCTAATATTAATATTATTATTAAATTTAAAATTCATATTAATATATTATAATATTATTAAATTTAATAGCTTTCGATTAATACAATATTAAATTTATTAAATAATGAATCCATACAGGTGAGGATAGTTTTAAATAAAGTAGGAATGACTTGTTATAGAGTTTTATGAACCCAACGTTTCAGACTACCAAGTGAGTCCATCATCAGGGGATGCGACAATAGATATTCTAAAGATATTCATGATGTATCCAAGAGCTATATTTTAAGTTATATATAGGTTATGATGGAGTTAAGTTTGTTATATTATAATATATATTAATATATCATGATATATATTAACTCTAGATATATATGGGAGGGAAAAGCCAATACGTAGAGTAATAGAGGTGGAGAGATATGGGAAGTGACAAGGGAGAGATGGAGATAAATTGAAAGATAGGGGAGAGGAGTGAGAGAGGTAGAAAAATTTAATATAAGGAGAGAGAGACACAAATATGGAGGGGGGAGAGAGAGAAGGAGCGAGAGAGGGATATATTGAGAGGATTGGAGGGCAGAGAGAGAGTGGAGAGAGGGAGGGAAAGAGAGATGGAGTTGAAGGGGGGAGAGAGGAAGGGAAGAAGAAAGAAATAGAGAGAGAAAGGTGAAGAGGGAGGGAGTGATAAGGAAGATGGAGAGAGAGGGAGAGAGAACAATAGGAGGGAAGAGAGATAGAAACAGGGGAGAGGGAGAGATGAGGAAGAGAGAGATAGAGAGAGGGAGAGAAAGAGGGAGGGATAGATAAATAGATTGGAGAAAGAGATTGTATGTTTTGGGGGTGATATAGATAGTCAAAGGGAGATAGAGATATAGATGGAAGGTGAAGGAATGGAAGAAGAGAGAGATTGAGAGAGGGAGGGATTGACAAAGAGATTAATAGATATGGAGTGAGAGAGTGTGTGTGTGTTTGGAGGGCCGGGGGTAGCGGGAGGGGGCCACTGGTGGAGGGCCGGGGGGAGGGGGAGGGGGGCGCCAGTGAGATAGTGGGACAAATAAGGAGATATGGAGGGATATATAGATGTAGATGGAGGGGGAAGAGAAGGCAAAAAAAAAAAACTTTAACTAGATGCATTGATTTGAGTGTAGATGGTGATTTCTAATCCTATTTGATTACTTGCACTAGATGCATTGATTTTACTTTTGAAGTTGATTTTTCATTGTTCACACTAGATGCATTGATTTAAATGTAGATGATTTATAATCCTATTTGATTGATTGCACTAAATGCATTGATTTGAGTGTAGATGGTGATTTCTAATCCTATTTAACTGCTTCACTAGATGCATTGATTTCAATGTAGATGCCTATTTCTAATAATATTTGATTGCTTGCACTAGATGCAATGATTTCAATGTAGATGATTTTTAATCCTATTTGATTGCACACACTAACTGCATTGATTTCAATGTAGATACTGATTTCTAATCCTATTTGATTGATTGCACTAGATGCATTGATTTGAGTGTAGATTTTGGTCTCTAATCCTATTTTCTTACTTGCACCAGATGCATCGATTTGAGTGTAGATTAAGCAAAGTCTTTCGGTAGAAATCATATAAGAGAAATTTTTTGCCATCGTGTTTCGAACCAACAAGTTCTAATCTTATTTGATTACTTGTTAGATGCATTGATTTTAGTGCAAATATTTTTTTTAATCTTATTTGATTGCTTGCATTAAATGCGTTGATTTTAGTGTAGATGTGGATTTTAGATTTGATATAATTGTATGTATGATGGTACTTTAATTTTAAAGTGATTGGATTAACATTGTGCATTGATTTAAGTGTAAGCACAAAAAAATATTGACAACGTACATTGACTTTTGTGTTATTGTAATTCAACCTATTAATATTGGAGAGCAAGAGAGACAAGGTATGACGTTTACTACAACACCTCGAGCTAAATATTTAAATGGTTTATGATTTAACTTGTCATTTTCATATAATTGATATGAAAAGATGACAAAATAATAAGGGTGACAATAAGAATAGTAGAAGAAAGTAGTTTGAGATTAATCGCAATGAAGACTATTTGTAATTGACTATATTCTTATTATTTACATTTTCTATCATTCAACACTATTACATTGTCACTTTTCATTCAAACGTTTTATCTCATCACTTTTCATCATTAAAGTTATTAACAATATTTATCATCTCAACAAAGTAAGGTAACTAAGAAAATTTAAAATTAAAATGATTAGATTAATCTCAAACATATTTAGGATACTTAAAATAGTTATATTAATATTATATGTATTTACATATTAGTGATCAAATTAATCATATCTTCGATATATTTTCCTTGGCCGCACAGGACTGAAACTAGCCTAGATCCATCTTAACTCTAGATCTATCAAGCACTGAGAGGGATAAAATCTCTCGAGGTACAAGCCTTTCCTCAAGTTTTTCACTCAAAAAAGAAGTTTTTAGATCGAGAGATTTGATCCCTCTCGGCACTTGATAGATCTGAAGTTAAGATGGATCTAAGATGGTTAATATTTAGCTCTATAATCTTCCATCAAATATTCCTTTCCTCCCTCTTAAATATGTTTTAATCAATCCTTTCTGGCACCCCATCCACCCATCCCAATGTTGTGAGTCTAACCCTACTCACATTCTCACCACAATGGTGAACTCTTTATTTTTGAATTATAACCAACTTAAATCCATCTAACACTGGATCTATCATGCATCGAGAGAGACCAAAGTCCCTTGAGGTGTGAACCTGCTTTTTGGTGTGTAGAACTTGATGAAAGGTTTACACCTTGATGGATTTGATCCGTCTCGATGCATGATAGATCTGGTGTTAGATGGATCTAAGTTGGTTCCAGTTGACTTCAATAATGTCACATTTTTAGACTATCATTCTTATGTATATGTTTGAGATAAAATTCAAAATTCACATTATGTTTTCTTTGCTTGGCATGACCATATCATTCTCCTTTTTATCTTAGTCTATGTTGCTTCCCTTGAATTGTTTGTACATCTGTGTTTTGTGTTTTGATGCTTTGAGTGGTTTGTGTGTTTAAGTGTTTGGATTTGGATGGTAATGTTTGTGAATGGTAAGTTGTTGTGTTATATTTGTATATGTATATGTAATTTTTTATTAGTAATTAGTTGGTGATCAAGAAGGGAGACAATGTTGTCAATAGTTTGCATGACGTCTATTTCATTTAATTTCAGGTATCACAACTTTTGACAACTAAGTAATTCTAAATATTTTTCCTCCAAATATTACAAAATATATCTTGAAGAGTAGATTTAATAATTTACTGTGTCAATATTACTCTTGAAATAATTTGTTTCTTTGTTTGTGTTTCAAATAATTTATTTCCTTCAAGAATATTTTGATGATTTTTTATTTATTTATTTTTTTTTAAATTTTTATCTATGGTTTATTTTGGAAAGTCAAGAAATGTGTTTGAAATAATTTATTTTCTTCAAGAATATTTTGATGAATTTTTTAATCTATGGTCTATTTCGCAAAGTCAATAAATGTGTTTGAAATAATTTATTTCCTTCAAGAATATTTTGATGATTTTTTTTTATCTACAGTCTATTTTGCAAAGTCAAGAAATAATGTATTTTTGAATAGTTTTTAATGAGTGGTCAGATTTGTAAAATATTTACATTATTTATTTCTTGAAACAATCCTTTGAGAATAATTTACATTATTTGTTTCTCCAAACAATCCTTTGAGAATAATTTTATTCATTTTGATGTTTATAAATATACATTTTCCTCTTATAAATATTTTGAATACATTGTTGTATTGCAATCACTCTATTAGTAATTTTGAATATATTATGAATATATGTAATTGTCTATTAGTAATTAGTTAGTGATGAAGAAGGGAGATGATCTTGTCAAGGATTAATTGGGATTTTTTTTGCACATCTTTTTCATTTTAATTCTAGGCATCGCAACTTTCGATAGCTAATTATTTCTTAATAGTGTCCCTCTACTTATTACTAAATATATCTTGAAAAATATTTTTTTAAATAATCTATAGCCTCAAGATTAACATCCAATGCATCTAATGCAAACAATCAAATAGGATTAGAAAACAACATATACACTGAAATCAATGCATCTAATGCAAGTAATGAAATGAGATTAGAAATCAACATCTACACTGAAATCAATGTATCTTGTGTAAGAATCAAATATTATTATAAATTCACATCTACAATGAAATCCATGCATCTAGTGCAAGAAATCAATTAGGATTAGAAATCCACATCTACACTGAAATTCATGCATATAGTGCAAGAAATCAAATAGGATTAGAAATCCACGTCTACACTGAAATACATTCATCTAGTGCAATCAAATAGAATTATAAATCCACATCTTCATTGAAATCAATGCATCTATTGCAAGAAATCAAATATAATTAGAAATCAACATCTACACTGAAATCAATCCATCTAGTGCAAGTAATCAAATAGGATTAGAAATCATCATCTACACTGAAATCAATGCATCTAGTGCGGGAAATTTTCTTCCCTCACTCCCCCATCCATCTAATCTTGAAAATTATTTGTAATAATTTACAGTCTCAGTATTAACAACATCTAATCCTTCTAATGCAAGCAATCAAATAGGATTAGAAAACAACATCTACATTGAAATCAATGCATATAATGCAAACAATCAAATAAGATTAGAAACCAACATCTACACTGGAATCAATGCATCTAATGCAAGCAATCAAATATAATTAGAAATCAACATCTACACTAAAATTAATGCATCTAGTGCAAGAAATCAAGTAGTATTAGAAATCACCATCTACGCTGAAATCAGTGCATCTAGAGAAAGCAACCAAATAGGATTAGAAATCAACATCTAAACTGAAAGAAATGCATCTAGTGCAAGAAATCAAACATAATTAGAAATCAACATATGCACTGAAATCAATCCATCTAGTGCAAAAAATCAAATAATATTAGAAATCATCATCTACACTGAAATCAATGCATATAGTACAAGAAATATTCTTTCCTCTCTCTCTGTCAATCTATATCTCTCCATCTCTCTTTCTTTATCTCTCTATCGCACCTTGTCCTACCCCCCCAAACACACACACATTCTCTCTCCATATCTATATATCTCTCCCTCCCTCTCTCTATCTCTCTCTTCTTCTCTCTCTTCACCTCCCATATATATCTCTATCTCCCTTTGCCTTTCCTTTGTCTCTTTATATCCACCCCAAAACATAAACACTCTTTCTCCATATCTATATATCTCTCCCTCCCTCTTCCTCTTACTATCTCTTTCCCTTCACTCTCTCTCTCTTCCTCCCTTCTATCTCTCTTCTCTCATGCTCTCCTCTCTCCCTCTCCCTCTATCTCCCTTATCACTTCCTCTCTCTCTCTCTCCACCTTTCTCTCTCTATGTGTTTCTTTATACCTCCCTCTCTCTTTCCCTCCAACTCCATATCACTCCTCCTTCATCTCTCCTCTCTCTCTTCCTTCCTCTCTCTCCCTTCGTCATCCAAATCTGTTACTATCTCCCTCCGTCCCTCCTCTCTCCTTCGCTTTCCCCCTCCTTCCATCTCTCCTTATTTGTCTCTCTATCTCACCCCAAAACATACACACTCTCTCTCCATGTCTCCCTTGTCTCTCCTATTTCTCTCTTTGTCCCTACCTCTCTATCCTTACCTCTCTCCCTCTCTCCTTTTCTCTCCTACCTCCCTCTCTATCCCCCCATCTCTCTCTTTCTCTCTCTCTCCCTCTCCAACCTTGTCCCTCTCTCCCCCCTCCATCTTTGTGTCTCCCTTTCTCTCTCTTACACTTTTCTCACCCTCTCTCTCCTCATTCCTCCTCTTCCCTCTCCTTTATTTTATCTCTATCTCTCCCTTGTCACTCCCTCTATCTCTCAACGTTTATCACTTTATGTCTTTGTTCTTCCTTCCATATGTATCTCTAGAGTTATTATATATGATGATATATTAAAATATGTTATAATATAACAAATTTAATATTGTATTAATTAAAATTATTAAATTTAATAATATTAATATTAGATTTAATGACATTTTTTATGGCATGATAACAAAATTTATAATAAAACTACAACAAATTAATATTTTCAAATATTAGAACTTTGATGTGGAAATATTTATGTCTTTAAAGACTTTAATATATCCATAGGATATGGTTTTTCCCTTTAAAGATTCATTTTACAAATATTTAATTAAAAAAAATATTAAAAGGTTGTAGCTTGGTGTTGAATTAACTTTTTTCCTTTGATTGGTTTTAGTAAATCTGAGTAAAGATGTTTAATGTTTTATCTAATTTAGAATTTTAATGTGGGAAACCTTTTTTGTTAAAGGTAAATTTATCATCCATTCAAATTCACCTATATGATAAAACTATTAAAAGCATGAGATAATTTACTATCCATTCAAATTATATATAATAATACATAGTTATATATAATCTAAAGATTCAAGTTATATATAATTTAATATTTGAGATTCAAGCTAATGTTTTGGTTGATATTAATAAAAATTATTTTTATTATTTTTTGAGGATGTGACATATTACAAATCAAGGTCATACTAAGTTGTCGAATATGTAGAATTTTTATTACCCGTAATTAATTTCAAATTCAAAAAATCCACCATAATTTTTCTTTTTCCTTAGTCACTCCGCACTCTTCAAAAGACTACCTTGATTTTTTAACCAATTTCATTGCAATCTAATATATTTTAAAAATGACATCGGTAAAACTAAGCTTCACTTATATTCATCGCACTAAACTTCACTTATTTTAAAACTGGCATTAGTAATCGTTAATTTCACTTATATTCGTGAGATTAAACTCCACTTATTTTAAAGCTGACAGCAGTAAAATTAAATTTCACTTATATTCATCAGATTAAACTTCACTTACATTCCTCATTTTTTAAATATTTCGAAATTTACAAACAATCCACATAAAAATAACCGTTTTAGACCTTTCTTAACAAAATAAAAAATTTACGTTAAACAAATGAACAGACTTTATATACCATAAAAATTTCTACCATGACTTTTTAATTTGATCATAGTTTCCTATGTGGAGCAATGATATCTTTTAATAGTTTTGTTCATCTTTGAATCCAATCCAAAACTTGCGAATCAAAATTTGGACCACCGCCCGGCATCATCGCCTGTGAACAAAGCGCTTTCCCGTCATTCATGGTTATAGACGTAAGGCCTTTGGCTTGAATTTTTATTGTCAACGTAGTTGCTTTTGACTTGAATGGTTATTGTCAACGTAGTTTAGGTGGCCATAAGTCAAAAAGTCGGTTGCTTCAACGATTGTCATACGCGTATATGTGCTTTGAATATTTCGAAAGTAATGGCACTGGTTTTAGGGTTTATGGAAATCTATCAAACCATTCATAACGATAAGCCCCACAACGGCTAGGTTATAATATTCTTTGCCACTGTCTCGACGGTTTACGTCTTTCCCCGTCGCTTAATTTGCAGGGAAGCCCCCAGTACAACGTCCGCTCTTAAGAGAAGGGCCCTCCAACTTAAAAGTACGTAGTCTCTGTTTTTCTAATATCCATGTGTTCAACGATCTGTCTGGTTGTCCTTCACGGCAAGCAACACATTTTTGGCCAGTCTTGAACTATACACACTTTCAGCTTTTGCTTCCCACGTTTCAGCGGTGATTGGATTGAATTGGGTTAGCGGTTTACGTGAACTGTAAAAATTGTCAGCTGCCGTATTACGGCGAATTTATGAGGACAGTCATCCATTAAAACGCATTTGCCTTCAGTTCGACGAAAAGCGGTCGCCGGAAAAGGTGCGTATCGTTGGTTATTTACCAACGCCTTTGCCTGACGCACAGCTGCGTCAGCTACACCATAACCAACAGGAGCTTTTCCAATCTCTACTATAAGCGAAGTCGGTAATTAACGTCTACTGCAGTGAAAAAACATGCAATTAACAACAACAGACTTTAGGGACGCCGGAGAAACCCAAAAAAAAGGTAAACCCCACATTGGCCGGATTTCTTCCATCAGTTTTCTTCTTACTCAATTTAAACTATTCATTTAAAGGAAAGTTGTTCATGGCGATGCAATTTTCTACGCAAAGGTAAGGCCGTGCAACATTCCAAAGTCAGACAGAGAATTAATTATCGTTATGACTTTTAGGGTTTAAATTCGAACGTTTTCTTTTCCATGTTCACATTCAAAAAAAATTGGATGTTAATGTTATGCAGATTTATGCGATATGGATGACGATGCTTTAAATGTCTAGGGGTTATTTGAGTAATTTTATACTTTTCCTTCCATAAAGGACTCAGTGGAATGGTGGAGTGTGCAGCTTGGAGGTCCATCTCTCGAATAGTTATATAGACAATTTGGAAATGGAGGAACAATGTTTTGTTCCAAAACAAAAAGGAAAAGTTTCAACAAATAACTCACAAGGTCATCACATATTACAACAGTTTCATACCGAAGGGGTTTTTTTGATGGTGCAGCACAAAAAGGAATATGTGCTTGTGGTGTTTGCATCTCCATGAATGAACATCTAAATTTCAACATTTACTGGAACAGAGGGAAAGAGACCAATAACAAAGCAGAGGCAATGGCACTCTGGCGCTCTTATGTCTGAGTAAATATCTAAACATACCTGTTCTACATATTTATGGAGACTCCAAAATTATAATCGATCATGTCTTAGGGAAGATTTCCATAAACAATCCCCTTCTAATAGGATGGATGAAAAGAATTGAGTTTTCTAGCAAGCGCAAAATGGTTACTCTATCCAACATGTTGACAGATCCCAAAATGAACAAGCTTACAGTTTATTAAAGAAAGGGCTATCCCAAGAACAAGATAAATGGTATATGGATATACTGTTAGAAAATATCAACTATGGTATATGGATATACTGTTGGAAAATATCACCTATAACATGGAAGAATTTCTCTTCCTAGGAACATAAATCTGAATCTTTTCTCTTATTTTCCCTGTTGATGAACTTTCTTTGCTTGGCCACTGGGCTTCTCACAATGTCCTCTATGAAGCGAGGTTTCTCCTTTGCAGATGGTGATATCCTCTATCTTTTCAACATGGTCTTTCTTTTTTGCTCCAAGTATCAAGTTGAAATTCTATCTACAATGTTACTATCAAACACAACGTCCATATCTAGTTTTCACTTGATCCTTCCTTCTAATGTTTTTTAGGGGAAGATGACTCATGATGTTATACATGAAGCAAATTGTATTTGAATACTGTTTTGATTGGCATGTTTTGCCAAACTACTTGTGAATTTTGTAAATTTCTCTATGATATTAATATAAATAGTGCTTTTTTCATACTAAAAAAAGAATAATGTTATACTTTGTTATACTTTGTCGTGTAATTAAAAATCTTTCCATGTTCACATTCAAAAAAAAATTGGATGTTAAGGTTATGCTTATGCGATATGGATGATGATGTTTTAATTTTCTGGAGGGTTATTTTAAAATAATGTTATACTTTGGCCGTGTAATTGCTGAAAGTTGTTTATATGGAATATGTTTAATATATGCTTAGTCTTAATGTTTATCAACTATTGTACTGTGTTACAGAGTAAAATTAGATTTGTGCCACCTAGTTCCTTGCCCACCAAATTCTTAGGGATTTGAGATTATTCCAATTCTAATAAGTTCATATTCTAATTAGAGGGAGAAATTAGTATATAATTAAATTTTATTTAGAAAAATGGTTTATTTTACAATAAGATGTGTAATTCTCTTTTTTTTCTCAAATTAAATTAGATTCTTGTGACATGGTTCCCCATCCACTAATTTCCTAGGTGTTTGAATTATTCTAATTCTAATAAATTCACATTCTAATTAGATGGAGAAATTAATATATAAGAAAAAATTATTTATCAAAATGGTCAATTTTACAATAAGATGTGTAATTAATGTTTTCTCTCAAGTTAAAATTGACCCATATCCTATTTATATATAGTTGTAAATGTGTACATTGGTAAGTTTCTTTTGTTATATTTATAAAGCCTTAGGCTATATCAACCACATTAATATTTTTAATGTGGTACTAGTAATATTTATAGTTGACATAATAGGCCTGAATAGGTTTCATGCATGTATAGGATTAATGTTATATGTTATCTTAGTTTTTATTGTTATAATTTTAATGTTAAATGTCACATGATTTTATTGTTATAGTTTTAATTATCACGTTATCATTTAGGTTGAAATTGTTTTTTAATCTTCAAGTAAGACTTAATATAGACTATAATTTATTAAGAGTTTATTTTTTAATAGAAAAGTCTACCCCTTTATTTTTTAATAGAAAAGTCTACCCCTTTATGGATTATCAATGTCATTTCATTTAGAGTAATTTTCCTTGAATAAATAATATGAGTCACTAGTCATTTGAATAGGAGTGACTTATGGTTATCTTCAATACGACTAAGTTACGATAAGTTTGTCACCTTTCTAAAAAAGAAAAAAAAATGGTATTATATATGTGTAAATTTGTAAAGTTTTCAATATTTAAGTATATGTAAATACCATATCTCGACTAAGTTGTGATAAATTTGGTCACTTTTCTATAAAAAAGAAAAGAAAATGGTATTATATATGTGTAAATTTGTAAAGTTTTCAATATTTAAGTATATGTAAATACCATATTTTGAATAAGTTATGATAATTTTTGTCACTTTTTTATATATAGATGAATATATATTTTTATATTTTTATTTTTATTTGTTTTAATATTTGTAATTTATGTATATTTTACTCTTGTGTATTTTATTCTTTTAATAAAGAGAAAGAAAGGTATTTGTGTGGTAAAAAAATTTCAAGACATATATATTTTTGGTAATTTTTTTATTAGTAAAGAAAAGATGTGTATGTGTGTGTATTTGAACTCCATCTTGAGCAAGAAAGGAATTATATATCTTTCTCATGTCACATTTGGGTAATTAACCTACAATAAAATTTGAGTCCCATTAAAAACAATACAATCAACAATTTGAAATAAGACAAAAGAAAAGGAATAGTTGGACCTGTAGAAAGATAATAAAAAAATGATCACCTAAAGATAAAAAATACAATAAAATACAATTTAGTCCAACATAATCAAATTAGTGCTCATCCAACTATGTTAGGTTTAACTTCATCAAATGCATGACGAAATATTCCCTAATTATCCAAATGTGCTTTCACAATGGAGTTCTCTTACTAGTTAAGTAGAGTAAATTGGCTCATAAAATATGATAGGACCTACTCCTTAAGTGCACACTTCTTTCTAGAAAATAAGATCTATCATTTAGAAAATAAGATCCGCTTTTCAAATGGAAGAAAGAAAAACTCCTTTTTCTATCAAAGTGAAATTTTCCTAAGATAAAACCCTAGAATTAAGAGATGAAGCTCAAGTGTGCCATAGGAGAGGGATTATTAGTCATGTGAGGGAAAATGAGTATGCATGTCAGTAAAGATGATGCATACATACTAACACCCCCTCTAAAGCCTAAGATGAGTATGATAAATGATAGATTGGGTGCTAGTAATATGAAGTGATGTTAGGTTCCTAAGTACAAAAAGTATCCTTAAAAACTGAGGAAAGAAGGAAACCCTAATGGGAAGAAAAACCCCCACCCCACAAAAGAAATGATGATAGTGTAAAGTATATTAAGGAACTTGCTTTGGAGTAGATATCTCCTTCACCAAAGTGAGCTTGTAACTATGTGAACTTCTTCTTGGTGAAGGATTTAGTAAAGATGTTTGTAATCTATTCTTTGAATGAAATGCATTATAGATTAATGATTTGATTATAAATTATCCCCCAGATGTAATGCATGGGATACTAATGTGATTGGTCCTCTAACACCAAACTAGACCTTTGGAGATCTGAATGGTACTCTGATTTCCATAAAATATGACTATATGTTGGTGATAGTAACACCAAACTCAGTTAGAATACATTTCAATTGAATGGCTTATGTTATTGCATTCATTACACCTTTATACTATGCCTCCCATTAGATAAATTTTGAGGTTAAAAAAGGGCTTCAAAATGAAAAATGTATTGAGAAAATTAACCTTAAGGAACCAATAGGATTTCAAATGATGATGTCTTCCCTAATTTTGGGAGGGAAAAGAAGAAATTCTATCTTTCTTACTCATATTTTCAACTTATCTCCTTATTGGCTTACTCAAATTTCAAGTTTTGACCCTTGTGGATGTGGAATTTAATGCTGCATACTTTCAAGTGGACCCACACTAAGAAAAACTAAAAAAACATGAAAAAATCATGTTTCTTTAAAGAAAATCACAACTTTTATTTTATCACTTTTACTATTATTTTATTATTTTCCTTAGGAGGCCGATTTTAGACCTCAAAATTCACCTAATGTCAGTCAATAAAGCAATGGCTAATTGCTTCATACTATACCAATAAATACAACATAATCCAAAATTGAATACATAACCAGAAGTGGAGTTTTTTTCTATGTCCTCACCATCACATCCATAATATGTGTACCCAACTAAATAAAGAGTGAAATCTACTACACAATATATCCCAAAATTATGAGGAACCTTAAAATCTTCTAGAGTTATCTTTGTAGCTTTCCAATGTTGTTCATAAGTCTCTTGCATGTACCTAGAAACTACTTCAAAATCATAAGATGTGTTCAGTCTAATGTGGGTGAGATAAAACAAACTCCCAACTAACTCTATATCGTTTACTACCACTAGAGGTGTTATGCTACCATCCTCAAGATTAACTCATAAAAGAAAAGGTATTGTAATAGACTTGTAATAAGTCATTTGAAATATGATAAGCAGATCTAGTGCATATTTGCACAATGTCATCTTGATTTTCAAATTAAGTGACTTCAAGACCCAAAAAATAGTGAAAAAATCCCATATCACTAATGGAAAACCTATCATGTAAGGTATATTTAATAAAATCAATGGATAATTTGAACTCCCTCTGATGAGTAAGTCTTCTACATAAAGAACTATCAACAAGAGAGAGTCAACCTATAGAATCATGTAAACATTAGGATGTGAATTACAGTGAGAGAAAGCTTAGGAAAATAAGTAGGAATCCATATTTACATACTAGTCTCATGGTGTCTTACTGAGGCTATACCAATATTTTTACAATCTATAAATGAGAGATGAATCTTAGATGCACTCATATGATTGTTCCATATTGATCTAATCATTATGATCATTTTGAATAAAATGTAATCTTCACATCCATATGATGGACCTCCCAACATTGAGCCATTGTAACGGAAAGAATAAGTCGAATGGAATCCATCTTTACAAAAACTACAAAGGTGTCATTATTATTTTTCCTCTATACCCATGAGAATTCTTTTACTGCAAATCATGCTTTGTACTTACTCACAAGTCCATATATTGCTACATTTATTTGATAAATCCATTTTCATTAAAGAAGCTTCCTATCAATATGTAAGGGAACCAACTCCCAAGTTTGATTCTTCATTGGACACTATTATTTTGCATCCATGGCAACCTCCTAGTATGGATTCCCTATAGTTTTTTTCATAATAATATCAATCTATAGCAATGACCATGCAAAAAGAATAAAAAATTACATCTTTTTTGCACTCATACACCACCTTCTTAATACTCATTTTCCCATCTTCATTCCCTCCTATAAATAATTTTTCTCTAAATGAAACATTTTTACCAAGGTATAGAATTCCTTTAATTTTTTCATTTTTAGCGCTCATATTTGTGTATTAAGGAAAGAATCAACCTTTTTGTGTTAACTAAATAAAAATCACGAGGAATGCTAAAAACATACTCACACAAGTATAGACAAAGGCCACTTGTTTAGTCGTTGCAACACTTTTGTCGCATTATTGTTGGATGTCAAATGTTGCAACACCTCCAAGATGTTGCAACACCACTAATTTGGGTAGTTTCTACAACACCGCTAGTTGTGATAGTTGTTGCAACACCTCCATGATGTTTCAACATTGTTGGTTGGGGTAGTTGTTGCAACACCACTAGTTGGGGTAGTTTCTACAATAACTTTGTGCTCCTGAAACACCCCTAACACCTTATTCTTAAGGGTAGTTGGTGAAACACCTCATCAATGTAGCTACAACATTTTTCACAATTGTAATGATATAAGAGTTGCACAAGACAACCTAACCACCAATGCCAACATGTCACTATAATGTGTACAATTAGTGAAAGATTGACCACTTGTTTCCCATCAAAGTGTTTCCCATCAAAGGAAATGATAAGAGTTGGTTAGAACCACTCAATGTGGAAGACTTGACTATAATTTGTTTTTACCATCCTCATACCTATTGTAGTTGTGAGTACATTACCAATCATTTGACATTTCTATTTTTTGGTAATATTTGAGCAACAAGGGAGACAACTTGAGAATATTAGATTCTCATGGTTGTCCCCCAACTCCATGATTAAATTAATGAACCTAATTTGATAATTATAGTTTTTCCATCCATGTCAATGCATTTGGAGTGGAAAAATTGGAGGAATCAGCTCACGGGTTCGCTTTTACCGGCAGGACCCAGTTTGGCGAAACAAGGTATGAAACATTCTAGGATTGTTTTGAGTCATCAAATGATGTTCTTTGGGGGTAAGAATTTGTATCATTAGTGACATACATTTTAATTATATTCTATACATAGATACCTTTCCAACGACAAAAGAAGCATGTCAATTGGAGTTTGTACACAATAGTTATGCCACTCAGAAGTTGACCTTCTTGTTTTCACACCTATAGTTCGGGAGGATGTCACGTCAACCCCCATTGTTCATGGAAAAGGGGCTAGCCAATTGATTATGTTGTAAAAGACTCTAAAATATTCTATTCAGTAACTCTAGTTTAGAATTGATGTAATCAAACTTAACCACTAGTAGGCTATCGGGTTGTGTAATAACCAAGCCACTAGGAGGAAGAGGCATTCCATTCTTTCAAGAGCATTTTATTCCATAGCTGAGAAAATATAACCTAGAGAAATAGGAGGTAGAGCATGCATAGATGATTTGTGCTCTGTAGCAGCCCATGGGCCACAAACATTACTTCTTTGTATCTGCAACCATATTTCCAGACAAAGAAAGAGAGCGAAGAAGCCTCACTTTCCAGTTGGGTTTTTCTCCCGAATGGGTTTCCCAGAGAGCATATCTCGTGTCTTATGTGTCTGTGAGTTCTACTTTTTTTCATAATTTATATTTGCATGCGTGCACTAATTATAGTTAAAATCCACATATCTCAAAGTTTAATAAACTGTAATAGTGTAAAATTTTAATATTTTTAATATATTATTATCAGATTTGTTGTGACAAACTGTCCTATGGAATATCCATGGAATTTTATAGATCAATTAAGAATATAATATTATGTATCAATACCTTGATCGAGTTGAGTTAGGGATAAGAGAGGAGTCAGAGGATTTTCATTGCATTCTTTTAAATTCTATTAATATAAAGTTCAGCCATTTCTTTTTAGTTATGTTCATGCATGTAATGTGTTGATAGCATAGATGTTCTACTAGATCTTTAATCAGTGCCTCATATAAGGAAGTAGGACCCCCTTCTTAGTTAGGTACCACATGAAATTTATCATAGGATATTTTCTATTTCCAATTGCATTAATTTGTTAATAAGTTACTCAATTTTCTAATTCGTAATTGTTGTTTAGGATTAATGGTTGAATGAAATGTAGGTTTACTCTATTCTTTTTCTAATTCTATTATTCTAGTTCTATTTCATCTCATTAATTTGGATTTTTTATATTGGAGTTCTATCCAATAATTTTATAGTAGTCCAATATCCAATTAGCCCATTTTAGCATGCATGTTTTTGTTATAGAGCCAAGGATTGAACAAATAGTTTGATTAAGTCGTCGATTTAGTTTGCTTCCAATATGCTTATTTCAATGTAAGATTGATTTCATTTAATACATTTCAATTATCAAAGAGCATTGTAGTTAGCTTTTTAATTCCTACAAGTGTGAACATTTCAATTCTTGCAAGTGTGAACATTTCAGTTCCCACAAGTGTGAATATTTCAAATTTATGTAAGTGCGAGATTTGTTTTTCCTTGTGGCTTGATATAAAGTAGTGACATCCAACACTATGATATTCAACCAACACTACATCTTCACTTGCACTTAGTATATTGTATTAGACTATACGATGCATGGTAGTTTGAAATTTTTAAACAAACACCAAATTGGAAAATAAATGTATAGTTTCACATTTATTTACCAAGAAATTAGAATGTAATTAAAAAACCATCATTTTTGGTGAAATATCCAAGGAATTGTCAATAATAAGATAGTTTTTTTGTAGCTTGGTTTGTTCCTTTTAGAAGCCTAGTGTGAAGTGTTTTTATTCAATTTTTTCTTTAAGTTGGTTTGTTTTAGAAAGCATGTCTCTTTAAATACACATGCATAGAATTAGAGGTCACCAAGCTAGATTTGTCATCTCTATCAAAAAAACCCACAAAGTTATCAGTGTGGGACAATCACAAGAGGAAAAATGGCACACTAAACCTAACTATTTAACTCCCATAGATAGCTTTATTGCCAAAAAGAAGCTTGAATCTTCCATTTAAGGACTTGAGACTATGCCAAACTCATGTCCTATACATACAAATATCATGTGCCCTGAAGGTAGGATAGGAGAATGATTCTATTTCGAATATTTGATCTTTCCAAACTCTCCTAAAGCACCTTTAGGTGAAGAGAACATTTTTCATGCAAAAATGGCACATGAGGACCATATTAAGGATGGGACATACACTTCTGAATACCCCATTCAAGATTAGAAGAAGAAACCATGATGAAGAATGTCTCACTTCATCCATACCCAACTTCAATGGTTTATCTAAGGAAGATTTGGGAAAATTTCTTTTCGAGTTTGATTCTCTTTATAAAAGCTACACTTATGTATTGAATTCAAACAAGTTGAAAAATTTTCATTCCATGCTCAAGAATGTTACACTGTAGTGGTTGATGGGTCTTGGTAGAGATAATATCCACACTTGGGCACAAATGAAGAAAAAAATCATACAAAAATATTAAGATTATTGCAAGGACAAGGACCGAAGGGATGAAGTATTCATAGTGAATGAGAATGAAAGTGAAATACTAGAACACTGTGTCAAATGATTCAATTACAACCTATGGTAAGCAAGACAAGGAAACTTGACTCCAAACACACTACATGTGTTGTCAGTGCATGGAATTCATGATGATTGTATCAACCTATTAAATCTAATGGATGGAGAATATGTTTCTTGGTATTTTTATGGTGTCATTATTAAATTGTGTCAAAGATATGCTAGAGGAACATCAAGGAAAAGGAAAGCAACAAGAGATATATTGGAAAAATTCAATAAAATTGTTGGAAATGGAATTACTAGAGTTGAAATTGGAAACATACTATAAGACCTCAAGACTAATATACTTAGTTCACTAAGTTCTCAAATGAACACACTGCAATTGAACAAGAAGAAGGAGAAAAGTTGGCTTTAGAATTTTTTTTCCCAAATTGTAGGAGGAAAGCACCCATTGAAATAATGTTCGCTAGATCACATTGAGGTTTGTGAGATTTATAGCCAAGAACATGCCATAATAAAGTTCCCATAGTTTCCTATACTAGAAGTTGTGTATAAATAAGATGATGAATATGAGAAATTTTATTTTTTCTGTTAGAAGTGTCCATGGTAAACCAAGCCTCAATGTGTGATGCAAGATCATTCTCAATATTATATTTTGTTCTAGTATAACCATTCAACACAATACTCTTCTCTATAATGGTGTTTACATACCAAGACATGGATGTACCCCCACCAAATCATATTGGTAGCAAGGGTGGAGGAATCCATCCTTTCTAGGTCCTCAAAAGGCCTTATTACAACCACCCATGCAAATCCTCCCTTCTACATTAATAAAACCATCCACATCAATCCCTCATTAACCTCAAATTCTTACATAAGCAATAATTATCCCTAATAATGGTAAGGTAGTTTAGCCAAAACAATCTATTAATTTTCCTACTTACCCTATTTACTCTATTTATTCCGTGGAATGTCATGATATCCATATTAGGTCAAGGAGGTCTCTCAATAGAGAAACACATCCAGTACAAATGGAACATCTTAATGAGGAGGCTCCAAATGAAGAACTAGAACCACGTCAATATCTAGAAATCCTAAGAATTGATCAAAATTTTTTAGAACCATGAGCCCCTCCTTACCTTGAGATATCATAACTACAAAAGTCTATTACTTAGACTAAATTTAACCTCTTAGGAGAACTTAAGAAAGTGTTTTTATATACCACTATAGCAATATAGTAGAGATGTACTTATCGATTGTAAATCAATCCAAGGACTATGCTAGAGGAGACCTACTAGGAAAAGGAAAGACCCTTAGATAGTAGATGTTATTAAAAAATTAGCAGACCTTATGTTGGGGAGGGTCCTTGACACTAAATACTCAAATCTTGGAAATACTTTTCATAAATGTGCATATCAATCATATAATCATCTTAAAACCATTGATTAACCTTAGAGCTACTATAAATGTGATGACCCAATAAATAGTGGAATCCTTGGGACTTTCAGGCCTTAGCAAAACCCCCAAACTATTTTAACTTGTTAATCAATCCACTATCAAACTTGAATGGATTTTGGAATATGTAGTAATTTTCATGGATGTTTGGAAACACCCTATTGATTTCCTAGTTTTACAACCTGAGTTTTCCTTGGGGGCTATCCCTTGATCTTAGGAAGACCATGGTTGGCAATTACAAACATATATATATCAGTTGTAATTTTGGAAATATGAAAATTTCCCACAGGACCTCCACTAAGAAACTCACCTTAAATCCTTCAACTATGCCTAGTATTGATCCATAAACTTTGTTTTGGGAGAATGGAGAGGCAATTTCTCATCAAGTTCCCATAGTCAACCAATAACTTTCTCTCAAGGATAAAAATGAGAATGAATATATTGTTGAGTTTATAACTCATCCTCAATCTAATACACATATTGTCACTCAAAAATTGGACCTTGAAGTACATGCCTCTCTGCTAGAACATATTTATAACTCTAAGAGCATGAATCCTCTTATGAAGAAGAACATGAGACAACTTCAAAGACTACATAAATTATCCCTAGGAAAGCTTTCAAAATGAAACTAGGGCTTACTAAACATCATAAGGAAAAATTAATTAATATTTGTCAAAAGCACAATGATATTTTTGCCTGGGATGACACTGACATGAAGGGATTCCATCTTAATTTGTGCACTCATCACATTTACATCAAGGAAGATTCTAGACCCATTCAGTAACCTCAACGATAAATGAATCATTCTATGTGATACATAGTCAAAGAGGAACTATAGAAACTACTTTTAGTAAAATTTATTTACCATATTCCTCACAACAAATGGTTCTCCCCTCCTGCTAACATGCCTAAGAAGAATGGTGAATGAAAAATTTCCATTGATTATAAAGAACTGATAAAATCCACTCATAAGGACTACTTCCCATTGTTATTCATTGACCAAGTGTTATACACATTAGTAGGTAATAAATATTTCTCTTTCCTCAATGGGTTTATAAAGTATACCAAATTTAGATTTCTCCAAATAACTAGGAAAAAACTATGTTTATTTGTCCTTGGGGGAGATCTACTTATTATATTCTACCATTTGGGTTTTGCTACACTCCTACAACCTTCAAATGGTTCATGGTAATTTTTCTAACTTGATTCATGACTATGTGAACTTTATATGGATTATTTTATAACTTATGGTGATTCATTTGAATTTTCTTTGTGTAATCTAGAAAAGGTATTATTTAGATGTAAGGAATCTCAGGTGGTCCTTAGCAATGAAAATTGTTTGATAGTGTTAATTGAAGGCATCATGTTGGGGCATCATATTTATTCTAAAGGTATAAGAGTGGATCTAGAAAAGATACATGTAAAAATAAATGTACTAACTCCATGACCACAAAAATAGGTACAAAGATTCCTCAGGCACATAGGTTGTTATCGACACTTTATTGAAAATTGTATTCAAATATCTCATCCATTATTTTCTTTGCTTACTAAAAATGTTGATTTTATGTGGATATATAACTTCTAGTGCATCTTCGAGGAATTGAAATAAAAGTTATCCAATGCTCCCTTATTAAGAGGGCCCAATTGGTCCCTCTCATTCCATAAGTCCATATATGCTTCAAATACAACCATGGATTTATCTTAAGACAATGAGAATATCACCATCCTATTGATGCCTTGAAAATCGCTACATCAACGTCGGGGATAACCACCCGGTCCGGACCTTAAAGGCAGCTCCTTTTCTGTTTGGTGTGGTGGCTCCAACTGGATATAATGGGACTAGTTTCCCAATGATTGGTAAATGGGATGGATAAATAATTGATTTTCTAATATCTAATGATAATGGATGAATGATCTAATCTAAAAGTAAGATATAAACAACTATTCTATCCCGGGAAATTGCTGCTTTTAGTGTAACTTTGGATGGTCTTCATTCGCAAATAGGCATATAGATGACTCTTGTTGGTAAGCAAAGATGTTTATTCATATGATAATTACTAAGCCCAAATAGTTGAACAAAGCAATCAAGCAAACATTATTACACTATTTCTCATATATATCATAGACATAGATATGAGTGAAAGAATAACAGTCCTCGGACATTCAATAGTGAAAAGTACAAGGCTTGTTGTTAAAACACATATATATATTCAATGATAGCAAAATTTAAACGAATGCAGATTCACATAAAAATGACAGAAGAGAATAGATAATAGTACTACATGTTTATTCGAGTCACTCCCAATATTAATCGCATTCACATTCCTATTTCCAACTTAGAAACACTTCCACAAAAGGCAATAGTGCACAGATCATCAAAGATTTCTTTGTCAAAAATCAGAATACTGGCCCAGTCTTTATAAAAAATAGATCAGAAGCAAAATAGTGTGACTTCCTGATTTGAGTTTATATAAAAACTAAGGACCCTTTCCAAATGCATGAAAGGGCCTATAAATACTAACTAAGCTAAGTAATTACAAAATAAAAGTGCTAATAAATTGGTACAACTATGCTATGAATATCTCCTCAAAATCGGCTTGTCTTCAGTCGGCAACATGATTCATTGCTTGGAATGATCTCCCTTCGTCTTGAGCTGGCAGATATCTAACATCGGTTGCAACTCTGGGGGGTGGCTTAGGCGAGAATTCAGTTGAGCTGAATATGTGGAATCTTGGATCTCGAGGATCATGCAACTGATAGCATCAGTTAAACATTTGAGCGCAGCCCTCTGACTGTATGGCTTGATTAAAAAAAATCAAAAGGTATCCCAAGTTAAACTTTGGATGCCAGCGATTAATCTTCCTTTCTTTTCCAACTCCTGATTGCATGTTTGTTCCAAGGCTTTGGCCGATGTTAATTTTCCTGGATTACACTGTGAAATCATATTAGACAGATAAAGAATGTCGTTCACAAATTCAATTAAATTGCTAGTAGATAACCGACATCTACAGGTTTCTCTTTCTGCCTTAATTAATTCGGTCTGCCATTCTAGGAACAGGATGTCTTTGTGTGACTCAATGATTTTGGGCAGATCTGAAGCCTGTCCTTCAAGGGAGTCTTGCCAAGTGAGAAAATTGGTTAAGGTCTCATCGGCCTGTTCTAAATCCTATCTAGCTTCAACTGATTTATTAACTATAGATGTAGTAATTTCAAAAAGAGGTTCAGCTAAAGAAATTTTATGACATAGCAGTTTCAGCTGTGCAATCAATGTCTTATTGATTTTTAGAGCTTCTGTTTTGAATTCTGCTACTTGAGGAAGGCTCCTGAAATTTTCCACTTCTTGTGACAGTTGAGTGATTTGCTCATCCTTGGTCTTGCTCATTTGTTCATTCATTTCCTTTAATTTGGCCACCGCTTCAGATAGTTCCTTCTGTTTCTGCACTACACTCGAATCTATCCTCTGTTTCTCTTTGTGTAATTTCTCATTTAATTGGCTGTTTGTCTACCACTGTGTTGATATTTGTTGTTCCAATTGTTCTATTTTTCGTTGTGCTTCTGACACCTGCGACTGCAATGAATCAATCATTTGATCTTTTTCTTTAAGGAGGTTGCTCACTTCCGAGGCTTTATCCATGGTGGCTGTCGAATATGCTCCAACATACTGGGAGAGTTTTGTAAGGTCATCGGAAGGGTTCAGTTCCTCCTTCCACACCACATTAGCCATCTCTGTTTGATCTGGAAAAAGGGAAGATTGATCAAGTCTCCTCCTTTTCCTCTGTCTTTTCACCACAACCCTGTGTTTAGGACTGTAAAAGACGTCTAGTGGTGGTATGTCTTCTACCTGTAAAACAATTTGATCGGATGGATCTTTGGGGATTATTTCCGCATCTTTACTACTGGGTAGGCCGCTGGTTCCTTCCATCGGAACCGTAGTTGTGGTTTTTTCTTGACTGACTGTCACTTGGGGCATGCCGAATCCTAGTGGAGTCTCGGGATTATTAATAATAGAGTCAAATTGTTTGCCACTCTTGGAGGATTTTGGGATCAATTTGAGTCTCTAAATCAATAGCTTCATTGTCATGATTCTTTCCTTTTTACTGCTCTGTTTCCTGCTCAGGAATTTCCTCTATAGTAGGAGACTCATCAATACTCTTCTTCCCAGGCTCGCTTGACTTAGTTGTTGGTGTAGTGGCCAACAAGTCAAGAGGTTGAGTTTGCAACCTCTGTTCTCTGAGTCTATTGAATTCTACCAGTCCTTCATCATTATATTTCATCTTAGCCAATGTTTTAACCTGAGACAAAGATTCTGCTGAAGAAAATAAATCATGAAATTGATATTTTTCATGGTCAAACTTAGTAAGTTTGGCCTGTTCAAGCACATTATAGGAAACCTTCTGGGGATCGAATTGCCTGCTAGGGATGGTTGCAAGATTGAGCATATTTATTTTTCCTGCCTCCTTCTCAGCATGTTTCCAATCAAGTATGGTGTATACACTACATCTTAAATGGAATACGGGCCATAACTGCTTTTTGGAAGTCCTAAGAGTTTTGGACGTTCCAGCGGTTGTGATTTGGTAGGCTAATTCATGTGCCAACAGTTTATCGAGAACATATAATGGGAGGACATGGGGTTTTGTGGCACTATCAAACACCCGTATATATGTGAATTTATCTTCCCTGAACCAATTCCCCACAGTAGTCAAGTCAATTTCGGCCTCCTCGGAAATCCTTGGGGCATGCTTATCAAAGATAGCATAATAGATAGGAACATGAAACCATCACAAATTTGATACAAGTGGTCTTTATAATGTGCCTTCCATAACATCTGATGGTAGATGTGAATTGGTTTTGGGTCCTGTGGCGTCCACCTCCACCCGAGTATTGGGTATTCGGAATTAAAACAAAGCATATCCATAACATAAGCACTATAATAGAAGGGAGGAATAGTCCGGGTAGTTTTACATGAATTGAATCTAAAATCAAGAATTGCAGAGGCTAATTTATCAGACAATATATTGGCCAAATCCATGATATAACTACTAGTTGTTGCTTCCATTAAAGGAACCATTTCGATATCAAATTTTGCAGAATCATGCATTCCCCATATCCCACACATCATTGCCCCAGTGTAACATTTAGGAGATGCTAAGGAATCCATGGAGTACTTACCTGATGACTCATGTTTGTGCTTTGCTGGATTTTGTCTCCACTGTCTAATCGGGGCTGATTCGGTCTCATTCTCATCTGCGAATTTCTTTAGAAAACCTTTGTTGTATTTCTTTTCTGGCTTGGGCAAATGGTACATTTTCCTCAAGTCGTCAGGTTGAAATGAACCGAAAACTCTTCCATCAATTGTGCAAAAGGTCCTATTAGAAATAGGAATTTGTTCGACCACCCATTTGACCACATCAGTGTAAGGGAGAATTTTCTCCCGAGCTGCTATCCTGTGTAAAAATGAGTCGGCCAAATCTTTCAGCGAGGCTTTTGATTTGTTAGTTGACTCTGCAGTAGCTTCTTCTTTTGTTTCCTCTGGTTCTTTTGCCTCAATCAAATTATAGATACTTTTCCAGCTGGTATTTCCCAGGCCGAGACATGTAGTGTCTGAAATTAGTCCCTTCTTGCTTGGTCTTGGGTCACTGGTGGACTGGATAGTAACTGTAGGGGCCACTGTTGTAGCAGACCTTTTAGATTTCTTTCCCATTTGCTTAAAACTTGACACTTCGATGGAATTCTGTACAAGGAAGGAAACTAGCGTGATACAGAGAAACAGACAGCAAGAGTCAATATGAAAGAGTTATATCCTTTAATGAATAACAAAATATCGTTGTAAAATTGCCGCAGATAGAATCTATGTGGAAAATCTCGGCATAACTGCTTCATTAATTGGTCACTTTGCATGTCAGTCATGATAAGGAGGCTTTTAAATAATCCATGATAATGTCTATTGATTCAAGCGTGGCTTATATTTTTGGCGGTTAATCACACTTGATGATTGGGGTCGTGAAAGGGAGGGTTTACATAATAATCCAAAATATCGTTCAATCACCAAAGGTGATACAATGCATGCCAATGTTTAATATGTTTAGAAACTCGCACCCTGATTTAATGCATCACAATCGGGGTAGGGCTCGGGTCACTTTATTTATGCCATTGCGAAATTGCCCATCGCCGATAGCGATACACCTTATCACATCGGGGGATTTGAAGGTGTCACAAGTCATGCATTGATTACTAGAGTCGATTGCCGATAGCGATGCCTTTATTGCATCGGAGGAATGGGGGATGCCTTATAAATGATGCTCTTTGCCTTTCCTCGATATCCGATAGCGATTTCCCTTTCTCAGATCGGAGTTATTTAATGTACCTTTACTTATGTTTCTTTTATTATTTCGATATGTGATCTTGCGATCACTTTATCGCGATAATAAAAGCTTTATGATTTGCTTAAAAAGGCCTCTTTATCATTCTTTTTTTTTAAAGGGAAATCATATTTCAATTGGACCTTTGATGAGGGTTTTTCTAGTAATAAGTAAATACCAATTTATTCAAACATCTATGTTTAAAAAAGGGACCCATTTCATATTATGATTTTAAAGAAAAATTTTATGAAATGGGGGGTTGTTGTACAACACAACACATCCATATGTCATATATTTTATTAGTGAGACTTTCTCCCAAAAAAAAAAATTACACTGTGACAAAAAAATAGTTTCTTGTGGTAATCCATGCTATAGATAAGTTTCAGCATTATATAATGGGGTATCCTGTGATTTTGAATATTTATCACATTCCATTGAGTATCTAATGAATAAGCCTATTATTAATGGAAAAGTAACTAGATGGTTTCTACTATTACAGGATTTTGACGTAAATATCATAAATAATATGAGAAAAGAAAATATGGTAGCATATTTCCTCTCTATAATTACCACAAATGAAAATGAACCATCTATGGAATATGCTTTTCCTAAAGAACATATTTTTGTAGTATCTACTAACTCCTCATTATTTGTATATATTTATAAGTATTTGGTTGCAATGGATATTGCACGGCACCTATCTCGAAGGTAGCGATAGAAAATTGTTATCACCCCAAGAAACTCTCCTAGTTTGTATATCAGAGATGCTCGAGAACATTACAAAATCAACAAAACATGTTGGAAAATGGTGAATGAATGAAAGAAATGTTGCATATTCAATCCAGATAACCACTTCTACTATGCTTGACCCTATACATGGGTGAACACCCCCAGACTACAAGGCTTTAGACCACCAATTACTCACAGTTTAAGGAAAATGTGATGATGGAGAATACTGATCACACCAGCAGATGCACAGGACCCTACGATGGCCAGCTGCAACTAGTTAAAAGGTCTGTAAATCTATTTCCTAATGCATAGACAGGATGACAGCTCTCTAGAATTAAAATAACAGAAACTTGCATACAAATCAATGATACATGCTAGATTCAAACATAGAGGTGGGATGACAGCCCCTCTAATGCTAAACATCTACAGCAGATGAACAAATGCATAACAGGCACAGCCTGGAACAAAGAAGAAGAAGTGAAAAGTGAGAAATTAACAGCAAAAGAAGCTTGTATTAGCTGAAAATGAAGACTAGATGTTGCAGGTATCACAGTAGTTACAGTCTCTAGAAGTTGAACCTTACATCAAAATAACATTCATCAACCATCAACCCCCATTACATTCTTTCTTCTGGATATATATAGAGATTGATTACAAAGATATTTTGCCAGGTTATGCATGGAGGGTCATAGATGACCACCAACCACATTACTTCTCTTAAATTGGCCTCTACTACGATCTGATTGTCTTAATGAACAAATCGGCCTTTTCCGGTGCTTTGCAGTCCTCCTCTGAGCAGGTGGCGTATAATATGGAACATGCTCCATCACTGATAAATGGTTGAACTGCTCGAGAGTGTCCTTTTTATCCTTCGGCCATTCTATTGGTTAATTGTAGTTGTTGAAGCTTTATTACACAGGGTACAGGTAGCTAGCCTCCTTCCTTCTCCAGTAGCAAAGAGCAGTCGGGAGTGATACAGGCAGTATGGCGGGAGCAGGCTGAACAGAAGAACCAATCTCAGCCGCCGGATCACACGGATTAATAGTGGAGATCGATAGATGAGGAGTATCGGGAGTTAGCAGACGGGTGAATGTGGGCCATTGGATCGTGAAAATGAATGATGGAGATTACTTTATGCAGGCTATCGGGAGGTGACATGGATGGAGCATTAGGGACCGTTGGATCTGGACACGGCAGATTTGACGGTTGACGGAAGCGGAAGACGCACGGAGATTAACGTGTGGAAGAACAATTTTGGGAGGTGCGCGGTATTCCCCACACCGCCTATGGGGGTTCAGTGGTTTCCATATGTGAAGGCACGATCTCGTAATATTGCAACGTGTGGCGGAAGAAAACCGCTGCCCCCACGGGTTAATGTGTGCGCAGGTCGCACGATCGGGGGAAGCGTCTACCGTTAGATCTCGCGATGGACACGATCAATAGCGGGGAAGTGAACGATGCTTACCGTGTGAGAAAATGCTGGCAAAAGGTTATGGGGGGGTGGGTCACATGGGCGCGGGCTCATAAGTTTACCGCCCAGGGCTTAAAGAAAAGGGGCTATGCAGAGTTTATAAAGATAAAACAAAGGCAGTGGGGTAAAGAAATTAAGAAGGGAATAGGGAAAGGCGAGGGATGAAGAGGTCAAAGAAAGAAACAGAGACAACGGAAGTTAAGAGGGTGTGAAGAAACCGAAGGAGAAGGAGGAGAACGACCGCTGCGAGAACCTTTCCTGGCACAAACCAACCATCAGTCCTGGATTTGACCTTTTAAACACTGAATTTTATAGCAGAGCTAACACTGGCTCCTTCTGGGGATGAGATCCTCCCTGTGAGGTCTCAAGAACCTGCAAACCAATGCCTTCATATAAAACTCAGCTTTAAAAACATTGCCTAGTATCCATTGGGCATGGAGTCAAATTAAGTGTATACTAAAAGAACACAATTACAATATTAAGGCTTGAAAACTTAAAACTTCAAAAACTGCCCATCTGCTGAGCCACCAAAATTGTTTCTTCTCCTCTTGACTGGTTCATCATAGATCAGCAAAACTAGATTTATTTGATCCTTTACCTCAAAAAGTTTAGGACATTTGAGCTTAATAGGTAAATATGGATCAAATTTCATCCCCTTTTTATGTTCTCTCCTCCTTGGATGTTCCTCATGGGAGCCTTTGTACACCTGCTGAATATTCATGGTTGCTGTGTACTCATATTTGTCACCTGTGGTCTGCACAACTAATATGAATGATGAACCATCGATTTCTTGTGCAGGGAACACCGAGACATCATATGCTCCTTCATTTTTCTTAGAATAGTCTTCATCCAAGGAGGATTCCCAAAACTGTGCATCCTCTTCCTTTGTCACCTAACAAGCTGCCATTTCATTCTGTGTGGAGGTCATCTGAGTAGGCATTAGAATATCAAGACTAAGATGATCAGTATCAGCCTTGGGCATTGAACTTTGCTCTGCCTCAGTTTTCAGGGGGTAACTGTGAGGGATTTTCACTTGAGTAGACAGAGAAACATAAGATGATGGGGAGATTTCTTCTCCCTTATTGATCACCAGGCAGGGGATGATAGCAGGTCACTAATTTGCAGATCTGCATACTCATGTGAAGATGAGCTGGCTTTGGGCACAGATTCTTGGAGGATGGTGGGACCTACTGCTGACTGCTTCTGCTGATGAGCTTGTTGTTCTGCAGCTACAACAAACTCACAAGCAGTGCCATTGGATAATTCTTCTTCATAGGCAGCTCTGGTTAGGAAAGGAGCACCTTCCAAACCATGGAATTCCTCCTCATCAGGATGATCTTCTTCCATGACTATATTTTGACAAAGGGTCTTTACCATTTTATCTTCATTTGTAACATTATTTCTTTGCAAAATCTGCAAATGTTCATGTGCTCCTCTATATGGATTTGGAGTTGAAAAAGAAAAGTGACAAGGAGCTCCTGCTTCTTCAGAATTCTACTCAGATTTTAGTTTGGAAACTTCAGAGGCCAAGAACTCAATCATCCTAGCTAATTCATCGATCTGAGGCTCTAAGGATGATGAGGATTCACCTGCCTGTCTTCTGCGTTCAGCATCACCTTCGAGTTTGTCTGCAGCAATGATGTTTCCTTCTACCTCAAAGGCTGTGTTTTTCATATCAGCCAAAGAAGTACATCTTCTTTCTCTTAACAGCAGGCAGAACTGAGAATCAAAGGCATTGGCATAACTAATAATAGCAGAAGTAGGGGTGGGCTTCACTTCAAATGGCATTCTGCTGTACATAAGGTTGAATCCTTTGTTGAAATTGGACAGCAGCTCACCATCTTCTCTTTGCAAGTTCCCAAATTTAGTATAATAAAAGAGCAAATATTTATTATTCCCCCAGTGCTTTAACAACACATCATCTAGTGCCTCAATGTCTGCAATGGACCTAGGGGGTAACTCTCTGAACCATTTTCTAGCTTCCCCATCTAGGCTTTGGACAAAAACCCTCATCTAGACATCCTCTTGATTGATATATAGGTTATTAGCATAGCTATAGAAGGCCTCTAAATGCTCTTCAGCTGTTACTCCTTCTGCACCAGTAAAATTAGGCATAAATTCTTGATAATCTCCTGCAGGCATGGAATTTAAAGGAATAGGCAAGACCAAGGGTCCACACCTAGCAACAACTATTCTTTCTATCTTTGTAAGGGCTTGCTGACCTGCCATGACTAGGGTATATGAAAGGATATTGGTAGACTGAGTGGTGTAAATCAATGAAAAGAATGACAAAAACAGAGGAATATGATGGACAACATGGATGCTTCTTTGACCTGAGGTCCAAAAGGGAAATGAATGACTAAGGAGCTTTATGAATCTCTGAAGGTGACATTCACTAACTGAGATACATGGAACTTTTAAGGCTTACCTAATCCTGGTGCTCCTTATTACGATATTTTCTTCTGCTGAATGATCTTCTCAGGATCAGGCACTGATTCAGCTGGTGATTTCTGAAGATATCTCTGAGAATGCCTCATAAACTGAGCCAGAACTTCAATGTGGAGTCACCAGATGATGGTCTTCCTCCAGTGGAGTCGCCAGATAGATGATTACAACCAAAAATTGTGTTCAAACCTTGTCTATCATCAAATCTTGAAGCTACGTCATTCTCCTAGGGAAGCTGAGCTTCAATTCTCCTCTCCCCAGCAACGACGCCAATTAATGTTATCACCCCAAGAAACTCTCCTAGGTTGTATATCAGAGATGCTCAGGAACATTACAAACTTAATAAAAAATGTTGGAAAATGGTGGATGAATGAAAGAAATGCTGCATATTCAAGCCAGATAACCACTTCTACTATGCTTGACCCCAGACATGGGTGAACACCCCCAGACTACAAGGCTTTAGACCACCAATTACTCACAGTTTAAGGAAAATGTGATGATGGAGAATACTGATCACACCAACAGACGAACAGGACCATGTGGTGGCTAGTTGCAACCAGTTAAAAGGTCTGTAAATCTATTTCCTAATGCGTATACAGGATGACAGCTCTTTGGCATTAAAATAATAGAAACCTACATACAAATTCAATGATACATGCTAGATTCAACATAGAGGTGGGATGACAGACCCTCTAATGCTAAACATCTACAACACATGAACAAATGCATAACAGGCACAGCCTGGAACATAGAAGAAGAAGTGGAAAGTGAGAAATTAACAACAAAAGAAGCTTGTATTAGTTGAAAATGAAGACCAGACGCTGCAGGTATCACAGTAGTTACAGTCTCCAGAAGTTGAACCTTACATCAAAATAACATTCGTCAACCATCAACCCCCATTACATTCTTTCTTCTGGATATATATAGAGATTGATTACAAAGATATTTTGCCAGGTTATGTGTGGAGGGTCATAGCTGACCACCAACCACATTACTTCTCTGAAATTGGCCTCTGCTATGATCTAATTGTCTTAATGAACAAATCATCCTTTTCTACTGCTCTGCAGTCCTCCTCTAAGCAGGTGGCGTATAATATGGAACATGCTCCATCACTGATAAATGGTTGAACTGCTCGAGAGTGTCCTTTTTGTCGTTCGGCCATTCTATTAGTTAATTGTAGTTGTTGAAGCTTTATTACACAGGGTACAAGTAGCTGGCCTCCTTCCTTCTCCGGCAGCAGAGAGCAGTTGGGCGTGATACAAGAAGTATGGCGGGAGCAGGTCGAACAAAAGAACCAATCTCAACCATCGGATCGCACAGATTAATGGTGGAGATCGCTAGATGAGGAGTATCGGGAGTTAGCGGACGGGCGAATGTGGGCCATCGGATCGTGAAAATGAACGGTGGAGATTACTTTATGCAGGTTATCGAGAGGTGACGTGGATGGAGCAACAAGGGCCATCAAATCTGGACGCGGAAGATCCGATGGTTGACAGAAGCAGAAGACGCACAGAGACTAATGCGTAGGAGAATGGTTTTTGGAGGTGGGTGGTATTCCTCTCACCGCCTACGAGGGTTCAGTGGTTTCCATATGCCAAGGCGCGATCCCGTAATATTACGATGTGTGGCGGACAAAAACTACTGCCCCCGCAGGTTAACGTGTGTGTAGGTCGTGCGATCAGGGGAAGTGTCTACTGTTAGATCTTGCGATGGGCGCGATCAACAGTGGGGAAGTGAACGATGCTTAGTGCGCGAGAAAATGGTGGCAAAGGGTTATGGAGGGGTGGGTCACATGGGCACGGGCTCATAAGTTTAGTGCTCAGGGCTTAAAGAAAAGGGGCTATGCAAAGTTTATAAAGATAAAACAAAGGCAGCGGGGTAAAGGAATTAAGCGGGGAATAGGGAACGACGAGGCATGAAGAGATCAAGGAAAGAAACAGAGACAACGAAGGTTAAGAGGGTGTGAGGAAACTGAAGGAGAAGGAGGAGAACAACCGCTGCGAGCACCTTTCCCAGCACAAACCAACCATTAGTCCTGAATTTGACCTTTTAAACACTGAAGTTAATAGTAGAGCTAACAAAAATGAATGAGAAAAGTTAGAGGTTTTCATGGATTGATGGATGCCTCTTTTTTCTAACAAAAAATCTTGTTGTTAGACGATGTGTGAGAGAGGATGAAATCCATTTATCATGATGACTATTATAGTGGGCCACTTTTCAGATAAAATAAAAAATTACAAAGTACTCCATTAAGGGTACAACCAACCCTTAATCATCTAAGATGATAATTAGTATGACAAAACATGTGATAACTTCCAATGCATGGGAAAACCACTTCAGTGAAATTAGATGTCATTTCAAACACAACTAATGTAAAACCCTTGAGAAATGGGCTCTTGATTTCATTAGACCCATCAACTCTACGTCTCAACAAAATAAATATATCATGGTAAACACAAATCAAATTACAAAAAGGATGGAAGAAAAATCCACTCCTAGCCACAATGGACCAAGTAGTAGCAGAATGTATCCATGGAAAAATATTTGTCAAATTGAGGGTACCTAGGGATATCACCATTGGTGGAGGAACATTGTTCACTTTAAGACTCATCCAAAATGTCATTGATTCCTATAATATAAAACATAGGGTGACAATGCCATACCATCCACAAGCCAATGGACTAGTGGAAGAGACAAACAAGATCATTGAGTCCATCATAACATTGGTTGTCCAACTACATCTCAAGGGATAGGTAAATAGACTTCCTGAAGCATTATAGACCTACTAGACAACATGGTGAAATACCACTAGTTTTACTCCATATAAACTATTAAATGGAAATAAAGTCCTCTTAGCAATAGAGACAAAACTGCATACTTTAAGGATTTTATTGAAACTTGGCATGAACTTAAATGAGGTACAACAATAATTCTTCTTCATATTAATGAGTTAGAAGAACTTCATCAAGCTAACTTACACTAGATGATTTTTATTTAACAATAGAAAACTTAGTGGTGTGATGAGTTCATAAAGAATAAAAGATTTAAAGTTGAGGATTTTTCCTTGCTATTTGACTCGAGATTCAAGGAATTAACAGTAAAAATTTACATCCATTGGATTGGACCATATGAAATTAATACCATATATGCTAATGGGTCCATTAAGTTCCATACCATTAATGAATACAATATTCCATTCATGGAAATGGGCATAGGTTTCAACTATATCACAAGCTCCTATTAAAGGAGCCATTTCTAAGAAATATCAACAAAGGATGGTCCAAATGGTTTGGAGATTGTCCATTCATTTCTACTACTACTACTACTAATAATAATAATAATAATTAAATATATATTAAATGAATAAATTGAAAAATAGATCATGCACATAAGAACACTAGTTTAATGGTTATGTCAAGATCCTCCTACCCATGAGACTTGCAAGTTCCTTATGATGATATTGCCTTTGCTACTGTTTCACGAGAACAAACTTGCACTTCTGTAATGGCTCAGTATATAGGGTAAGGGTCCAATCCTATCACTGTGACACTTTCCATCTACAACACAGTTGTTGCAACAACTTCCACTAGGCAAAACTAGCACCAATTACTACAACACCTTCTGACTAGGCTAATATGATGACCATGTTGGAACACCATTACAACATTTGTTACAACACCTCTTGATTGGGATAACATAATTTTCATAATTGTAACGTCTTTCAAAATTTTTTGTTGCATTATTGGCACAAAAAATTGTTGCAACACCTTCACCAAACATAACTACATCTCTCTCATAGTTCCATTTCCAATGTCAAAAAAGGATATGGGACATGACATACCTACTATCAACAGCTCGGAGAGGATCACCATCTCATAATAATGATAAGCATTGAAAAGGTATATATTTCCTTACATAACATATGACATTAATTTTTTTATGTAATCACACTTATCTTGTAATGATTTAGATGTATCATTCGCTATTACTATTGTATCACTCCAATGCCACCAAACCCTATAAGATAATGCTCACCATTATTCAAGATTATATTTATTTAATTGTAAACTATCACCACCCAATGGAATATTCATCTAAATTGCAAATGGTAGTTGTCTATTTTTTTATTACCATCATGGGTGGGTTTTTTATACATTGAGAAACTTTGAATACCCTCCTATAGTAATATTATGGCTACATTTGCACCATATTTAAGGTAGAAGAGTGTAAAGAGTACACAGAGAGACTACAAGGGTGAAATGATAATGTTGTGCTTGAGTTATCCTTGAATCTATGACAAAATGATAGTACGAGGAACACTAGTTATAGTCAATAAGGAAACAATAATCACTATTTCAGGACTACCTTAGGTGGTAAAGAATAATTATTACATGAAGATACCATGACTAGAGTTTAGGGAGGAATTCTTGGATGAAAAATAGGTCATGATGTAGAAGGGAAATAACTTTGACAGTAAATCCTTACCAAAGCCTTGGGTCGATGTGGAAATATTCATCCAAAAGTACTTTGCTAATGAAGGGTTATAAAACTTTGTCATTTGACACCATTTAATGAAATTTCTTAACCACTAAAAATAAGTGTTATCAAATATACCATTATTTCTATGGAAAGCTACATAGTGAATGGTTGCCAGTGTCTAGAAAACTAGTTAACGCAAGGAGTGTCTCTTACACCATTTCCTCATCAAACACCTTGTGGTGCATCTGCTCTAGGAATTGGAATACACTTGGGATGAACTTGTGGGGTTATCAAAACTAGATGGATCTATGGAGGGAGTAGTTGCTACAACAACAAAGGCATATATGGTAAAAGAAGCTACTTCAACACTAAAGGCATTTGGGCAGAAGTAACTACTACAATACTAGAGGCTCCAATAAAGCCACACATTAGGAGAATTATGAGGCCAAAAATGGGCCTAAAAAAAAATTTGACTAACAAACTTAAATTTAAAATAACTAATAGGATTCAAGATGTTGATGTCATCCATAGGGGAGAATATTTTGGAGGGAAAAGCAGAAACCTACTTTTTTAAATTGTATTTTTGGTTTATCACTATGTATTTTTATCTAAATATAAAGTTTATACATCCCTTGGATGTGGAATTAAATTCCATACCCAACGAGTAGTCACTATGCATACTTCAGAGTGGACCCACATAGAAAAAAATAGAAAATACATGAAAAAAGTGTGTTGAACACATTTTTTTATGTATTTTCTTTTTTCTTCAATGTGGTTCCACTCAAAAGTTTGTAGAGTGGATACTAAATAGATGTGGAATTGAATTCTATGTCCAACGAGTGTCTACACTTGAAATTTGTAGTAAACCTCCAAGGAGATAAGCCAAAAATATAATACAAAAAGTAGTTTCCTTTCTTTTTCTTTAAACATTCATTTGTTAATTTATTATTTTAACTATAATTTTATTATGTTCCTTAGGAAGCCCATTCTAGACCTCAAAATTCCACTAATTATAACCTTAGGAAGAGCCAAACCCACCAAAGGATGAAATTCACAATAATGACCTCAAAATCAATGGGAATCTATCCGTGACTAAAAGGTTCAGGTGCATGACTAAAATACCCTCCATTGTGTCTATACCCAAGATGAATAAGATGAGATACTCGACAAAGGAGGACTTATCCCAACCTATTGCAACACAAGAATGAACAAGAACAAAGAGAGTAGAGCAAGAAAAGCAACAAAACCTGCTACAAGACAAGAACCAACAATGATTGTGGAAGAGAAAGTGGAAGTCCTTGCTACAACATAACAACCACCAAGGGATAAGGTAGAAAAATACCTTGTTGCAACATAATAAGTAGTAGGGATGGTCGAATAAGAAGTCAAGACCCCTATTGAAACACAAGAACCAACATCAGATGACATGGAGAAGGTAGGAAAAAGCTCTGTTGCGACATACAAACCAATAGAGGGGTTGAAAAATTAAGAAAAGAATACAAAGAGTGATTAGGATGCAACACTAGAGAGAGGAACAAAAGGGGAAATGATAGCTACAAAAAATAATTAACCTAGTATTATGGTGAAGACTTAAAGGAAAATCCACAAGAAGAAGAAAAAATCTATAGGTGTGTTTTTATTTAAACCGTTGCATTGATCTACCATGATAGGAAATAATATATTGGAGAAGAATAACAAGGACTTACAACATAATATTAGAATCTTAAAGGCCAAGTTGAGGGTTGACCAATCCTCGTAATAATTTGATTACCTTTCTTAAGTAGTTGGACTCCTTGATAATGTAATAAACAAATATGAACTAATTTCTGAGATAGAGAAAGAAGGAAACCTTGAAAAATGTGTTCAAAATGATAGGGTCTCTATCAAGGAAAAGTCCATCCTAATAGAGGAAAACAAATATGAATTGTAGGATGCAATATCTCAGATAGAGGAAATATTTTGGAAGTTTTTTTTTCAATCATATCTCCAGGACATTGGGGTAATTCTGAAGAGTACAAATGGAAGGCGATGATGGTAGCATATGCAAACATGATTATGTCAGTAATAGAACATCATCAAGCTATCAATAGCCTTAAATAGAAATGGGTAGAACACCTAGAAGTCCATAGGTCTAAATGGGACTAATGAAATAAGGAAATAAAAAAAACCTATTAACTACAGGGCAAGGTGGCAAAGTTTGAAATAAAAATGAGGCAAAAAAACCTATTAACTACAGGGCAAGATGGAAAAGTTTGAAATAGAAATGAAGAGGCTTAGCTTCTTGATGGAATCTGCCATCAATTCTAGGGTGCCCTCCCATGTATACAACATGTACTGCATGAGAAGTATCTTACATTTTAGATAAAGGAATTAATGACAAGTAAGCCCTATGAAATAACCTCTCCAAGTACTTTTCTTGACGCTTACTATGAAAGTACAAACGAGGAAAATAATTTACTCTGTGAACTCTATCAACACAATATTTTACATTATCATGATCCTACATGGAACCCCAATCACTTTGTGGGGGATTTCAAATTAAGTACCTTTGAATCATACTTTAATAATCGTGTTGATTGAAATATTGCTCATTGAGTAGATGAAAACAACAATAGTTGCAATGTGTGACTTAGAGGGGAGTACTAAAACCCCCAACATATCATTGTCACACAATATAGGTGGGTGAACTCTTGAACTCACTTAAATTTCATTGCTCATACAAGGCAAGAGGCTATTAATCATTGTCAAACATAGATACAAATACTAGCTAAAACAAGTTTAGAAGGTTGTACTAAGATATGGGAACATGCCACAGGGGATATGTGAAAAAGAGATCCATTCAATCCTCACAATCTTGCCATGGCCTTGGAAAGAGTGCATAAGTACATAAAATGCATGGAAATTTGTGGAAATGGATGGATTGGGTTGAATTTTTATTACTCTATGATTTAGCTTCCTACTTCAGAGTACCAAACTAGTTACATCATGACCATGGTAAGAGAAGCTACCTACTGAAGGGAGATTTCAAGAAGGAAGGGTTATCTCTCTGCTTATGATGTAGGGGTAGTTGATTATAGTATCAACAATGACCATGCCAATCATTATTACTTTGACTTAGACTAGTTATCTAGTTGAATAGGGACATGCAATAGTTTCATCTTAGGGGATATAATGGGCATATAAAATGGAATATTTTTACATCCAATCACAACCTTTTGAATACCATTTTCCTATCTTCATATCATCTTATAACTCATCTTTCTCACAATGATGCATTTTTTACCAAGGTACAATGTTCCTTTGATTATTTCATTTTTAATGCTCATACTTGTGTATTAAGGAAAGAATTAGTCTTTTTGTTCTAATTAACATGAAATCATGAGGAATTATATAGGAATACTTGTGTAGGTATTAGAAAAGGCTATTTGTTCAGTTTTTGTAACTCCTTGATGATTATGCAACACTTCTATCACATTATTGTTGAATAGAAGCTGTTGCAACACCATCGGTTGGGGTAGTGCCTACAACACCTCCATGATGTTGTGCCCCAACTAGTTGGGGTAGCTACTACAAAACATCCACAACGCTACAACATTGTTGGTTGGGATAGTTGCTACAATACTACTAGTTAGGGTAGTTGATACAACACCTACATAATGTTACAACAATGTTGGTTGGGGTAGTTTCTACAAAACCAATGTGCTACTATAGAACTCCTAGCATGTTGACAGTTGATAGTAGTTGCTACATACCTCATCCACATCATTGCAACACCTCTGATAGTTGTAATGACATGGGAGTTTCACAACAAAAGTTGACCATCGAAGACTAGATATCACTATTGGACACTCAAGCAAAGGACCAACCACTTTCTACCCAAAAAAGGAAACATATTAGGTGGTTACTATCATCCAATGTGGAAGACTTGGTTATAACCATTTTGACAAACCTTTTAACTAAGGTAGTGGCCAATGAATCGACGATAGCTTGACAATTCTAAATTTTTGAAATATTACTGTAATGAGGGAAGCAAACCTAATGATATGAGATTCTCATAGTTTTCCTTTGACTCCATGATTAAATTAAGAATTCAATATTATGTACACATACCGTACGCCACTCGAGTGAGGAAAAAAGGGGTAAATAATAGGATTGTAATTAAATTTTGTTAGTTTCCATTAATATAAATCTTTCTAATTTGTATTTAGTTTTTCTCATGCATGTGATGTGCTAAGAGCATACAGCTTCTGCTAGAGCTTTAATTAATCACTACAACAAATCATTGTGATTAGCTCCCTTTTTTCCTTACATTAATTGTTTTAGCATATTTTTCTCCACCTTTTTGAAAAATCCAGCACTATTGATCAGGATGGCACTATTTTTGGGATGTTTTTTGCTGATCACAGCCAGTCAGGGCTAAATAGCGCATAATTTAGCACTAAAGTAAACGCCTAGTTTAGTTTATTTTTTAGCTCCTGATGGAGGTTCGTGTATAACTTCTTATGTAACATCCTATTTTTATCCTCGCTATGGCATTGTTTTTAGAGTCCACTTTAGCTTCCCTTTTAGCTTCCTTTTTAGCTTCTTATGTAATGTCCTATTTTTCTCCTCATTATGGCATTTTTTAAGCATTCGCTTTAGTTTCCTTTGTAGCTTCGTTTTTAACATCTTATTTTTCTTCTCATTATGGCATTGTTTTCAACATCTAGTTTAGTTTCCTTTCTATCCATGCGTTGAATATTGTACAACATTGATCGAGTCACTTTCCTTGTACAACCCTATGTCACCATAACGGTAAGCTAGGGAAGGTAGATTTGATTTTCATTCACTTATAGGATTTGGATTTAAGGGATCATATGACTTTTTGTAATACTCTTTCCGAGGATGACTTTTGTAATTAAGTTGGGTGGAGGAGTGTATTGTAAATATTACAGGATACATTATGAATATACCCCAATTTCGTAATTAATATTTGGTTGATACACAATACACTTATCTAAATTCAGTCATTACCCACTGTCGTCATTACTCCTACTGTCATTTCTGGAAATTGATGTGAATACTTGGAAATCATTTTTGGTAGTTGTCATTTATGATGAAAATCCCAAATTAAATAAAAGGGTAACCTTAATTATTCCCTACCCATTGCCAAATTTCATTCAACTAATATTCTCTACCCTAGAAAGTGTTTGTGTGTACCAAGTGTGACCCCGTAAAAGTAATTGAGTAGTTCAAATCAGTAATAATCTTTGAAACAACCATGAGAGGAGCTTATGTGTTGTTTAGTGTAGTGTATTGTACCAACTTGCATAGTGTACCTTTTTCTTGACTAGCTTGTGTGTTGTGTAATGTACCATCCCTTGCTAGGAAGGAAGTGTCATCCTTCTTAGCAGTGATCACTAGTTAGGAACATATTGTAGTTTTTTTATTTATTTCCTCTTAGTTATGATTCATGTGACATTGCTTTTACTATTACTATTAGTCGTGTTCATGATTTAATGATTTAAAATTCTAACCTCTATATTGTGTGGAAACATATGTCCTGTATCGGTCCCTTTGTTAGTGTGACAATTATTTAATTCTTGTTATAGATTGATGGAATATTCATTTAATTTTAATGTGTGTTTCAACCTTTCTTGAGAGAATGGTTTCTAGGAGTGCCATTCTTTTGTAAATAAGAGTGATGTGATATAGTGGTTTTATCGCAGAATGTGTGTTTATTACTTGAGAGTGCGAACAAGGTTTGAGAGTGTAATAGCTAGAGTGTTGAATTGTTGAGAGTGTGATTACAACAATTATGTTTGAGATTCATTAGCACTAGTCATCATTTTCATTTGCATATATTTTTTGTAATAGCAATGTGATAACAAAACCTACCTAGATTCACCATTAATGTGAAGAGTTGGAACTATTACTTTGAATTAAAAGGACAATTGTTTTGCCCAACAACAAGTTGAAGCAAAACTTATGCACAACTTTCATATAATGCGAGTTGAAGAAAATATTAAAATTTTGTATGAAATCTAAAGCATAGTTATTTAAGTATCAAAGTAAACATATAATAACTCAAAAGTGTGCAAAATAATCAAGTAAACAATATACAATTTGAATAAATTAATTTGGCCAATAAACAAAGCCTTTACGTGCATTTTAGTGAAGCAAGGAAATTTTGGCCTACTTCACAAAAAAGGCAAGCCCAACATTCATTAATAGGCCAAATTGAATGATTCATTTTGGAAAGTTTTTCTTTACTCATAATTAAAATTAATTTTCCACAAAAAAAATGATGTGCAAGAATATGCCAAATTGGATCAATTTTGTAGGATTGAAGTAAAGGTTTGTATACCTCAAATAAATTCACATCACAAGCTATAATTAATTGGTTATGTGATAATTATTATTCCAACATAAATATAAAACCGTTTTATGCGACATGTCATAGTCATTTTCATCAAGGAATTGTTATACATTGGAATCCAGTATGTCAAAAAGCAATCAATCATATCTTCCAATAATCACAGTAGGAACAAATATGCACTCCCACGCCAAACCAATTACAATATCGGTAATAAAATTTGAAATGTGACATGATTTCATAATTACTAACCTTAGGATATAACCTTGCATCATGCATAAAATTTATCCTACATAGCTATGTTTCCCACTTATACACAACTTTCACATATGGAAAGTTGAAGCAAAACGTAAATGTTTAATGAAATATGAAATAGGAATATTTAAGTTCAAAGTAAAGTTATACCAATGTCAAATTTGTAAAATCATTAAATAAACAATATACAATTTGAATCAATAGGATTGGCTAATAAGTGAAGCCTAGGCGTGCATTTTAGTGAAGCAAGGAAATTTTGGCCTGGTTCACAAAAACGCATGCTCGACCTTCATTTCAAGGCCAAATTGAATGATTTAACTTGGAGATTATTTTTTTAATCACATGTAACATTAATACTTTAAATATTTTTAATTTTTCACATATATATTCATGTTGTTCAAGAATAATCCAAATTGCATGGATTTCATAGGGTAAAAGGCAAGGTTTGTGTGCCTCAAATAAATGCACACCAACAATGTTTGGGAACAAGGGGATGGACTAAGAAAAATCAAACTTGAATTTTAATAGTTAAAACTTGTAGTTTCTTGGTTAAAACCCTATAAGTAAGATTGAATGACATTATTTTAGTAGTAATTAGGTTTATATGTTTCCAAGGGATAGATAAATATATATAAGCAACTAGGGTTTGTTGGGCCTATTCCAAGGTTTTCCTATATTGTACATATTTTTAGGGCTTTAATTTTAAGATTAGATCAAGTGACCTAGTTAGGGTTTAAAAATAAATAATGGTAATGAAAATGAAGACACATAGTACTAGTTCTTTTTTTTTGTTAGGAAATGAAGTCTAAATAGTTCTAAGGTTACAATGCCACTCATCAATTGGAAAAGTCGCAGACATGATTTCCTAACACACATGAAAATGGTGACTATAATTTCAAGTTTTAAGAGAATGAAGGAACTTATGGGATTCACTATCAACTAGGGACTTTCTACTAACATTCAATATTTAAGATCTTCTTGGGTGCTAACTTGCCATGATAATACCTCAAGTAAATACATAGAATTTCAATGTTAAACAAATAGTAAAAGATGAAAAATTAAAAGCAATCTAGAAAAAACACAGTACTTCATAATAAAACAAATTTCATCATCATGAGCATCAATTCCACAATAGTTCTACTCTTCCTTAATCGTAGTAGAATTCCAAACAATAAAAAGAAAAAGGTAAAAGATAGTGAACTCCTTCCTCTTGCCACCAATGTCTTATGATTTACAATTACATGTATCTTCCTATTTATACATGAGCTAAGATACATTTGAAATGTTTGCAAACATGTTTCTCCACATATGATCCATATTGGATCATTATATTTTTTTAATCCATCTCGATGCATTCAGAGTGGAAAACACAGAGGAATCAACACACGGGACCATTTTTACTGACGAGACCTACTTTGGCAGAACAAAGTTTGAAACCTTACAAGAGAATTTTGAGGCATCAAATGACATATTTTGGAGGTAAAGAATTACACTTTTGGAACCTTTTCATGCTATTCTATAGACATATATATATCTAACAGTGAAAGAAACGCATCAATCGAAGTCCATATGCAAAAGTCATGCCACTCAAAAAGTTGGCCTTCATGTTTTCACCACCATGGTTCAAGAGGATGCCATGTCAGCCACCATGATTCATGGAACAAGGGATTGCCGCATTATTGTGATGTAAAAGATTGTAAACAATTCTATATTGTAACTGTGGTAAAGAGTTGAGGTAGTCAAATCTAACCACTAGTGGGCTATCGAGCTATGTTATAACAAGGTCACTAGGAGGAAAAGGGATTCCATTATTTCGAAATAATTTGTTCCATAGCTGAGGAAAAATATCTAAGAGGGATAGGTGGTAGAACACACAGAAAGGATTTGTGCACTGTAATAGCCCATGCGCCATAGGCCATACTTCTTTATACTCGCAACCATATTCCTAGATAGAGAAAGAAAGCATAACGACCTCACCTTCCAGCTAGGTTTTTCTCCCGAAAGGGTTTAATAGAGAAAATCTTGTGTCTAATGTGTATGCAAGCTTTTTATTTTCCATTCCCCATTTTCTGTGTAATTTTCATTTACATACATACATTATTCCGACTAAAATATATAGATCTATAAATATAAAAATACTGTAATAGTGTATAATTCCATATTTTAAATATAATATTATGAGATCTATTGTCATGAAATGTTCAGTGGAATATCAACAAAAATTTATGGACCATATTGGTATCATAGCAATTTTATTTGGGTAATTTTTAGAGATTTGTAGGGGATCTAGATTGGCGGGGCCAGAATCATAAAACCCCAATCATGGTCAACAATTCTATGAATGACACTTGTAATCTTGCAGAGGTGAGGTTTTTCATGGCTGGAACAACAAGTTGTAGATTTAAATCAAAATGTTAACCTCCTCATGAAATCCCCAAGCAAGAAGTTTAGGATATTTAGACAAGATGGGGGTTCAAATGCAGAGGAAAAATCAGAAGGGGGATCAAGAAGAAACAAAATCAATCCAAGAAAGAACCCCAAAAAGATAAACCTAGTTTGGGTGCCATGAACTAGTCACGGTCCCTATTTAAAATGGAAGAAAATGTCGATATCAAGTCCTACCATGGTGAGATCGACGCTCTAAATCTAAATCATTGGTTACAACAACCAAAAGTTTATTTCAATGTCCATCAAATTGAGGAAGAAAGAATATTTCATTCACACAGGTGAAATTAGAGGGCCATGCATGGACTTGGTGGGAAAGCCAGATGGAGACCCTAAGGTTGGAGAGAAAGCCCCTAATGACTAAGTGGGAGGACTTAAAAAACCTCATTAAGTCAAATTTTTACCCTATTGGGTACGTGGAGGACCAGTGGATCCGGTGGCTCCTACGACGCTAGCGTGCCACTGCACTAAGGTGAGAGTTGAATACATTTCCCAAACTGGCACAACAAGATGTAAATTTATGTTACATGTGGGAGAGTTTCCCATCTAGTGCTCTCTTTCAGGTGCTAGATGGAAGATTCTAACTCAGCCAATGGAACCCACATGGCTAATGGTTAAACCACATGTAACTCAAAGCCTTAGCATGACTGTTTAGATTAAATCAACGACTTAAATTCATTATGGGCTCCCCTTCCTTCCAGATAGTTAATAGGGAGGTGTTTGCAATTCATTGGGTGTTGTATGCTAGCTTATGGAAAACTATCTATCCCACTCTCTGGCTCTAATTCAAAAAGCCCTCCTCTGAGCCTAACATGAGAAGAAAGGTGCGGACAGAAACTTTCCCATCGTTGGATGCTCATTTTAAATTCATGCCCTCTATCAACCACACTAGATGCAAAATGGTGATCCTCATAAATCTTCCAATAGGTACAGTTCGAGCTGATGTGGCATGTTATGTTGTGCCACATAGGCACCCATACAGTGACATAGATTCCACATCATCTAACTCCATATTACCCTACCTACAAAATGTCTTGATGACATCACCCTACCACATTTCATCCCATGATGATGCCACATTCCATCCAAAAATTTACTCTTTGACCATCTATTAGGGCATATTCTATCTACCATGTGTCACATTAGGTAGGTGCCACATCATCATATATGCATTTCACATACCCTCGTGGTCTCCATGCAACCCTACCTAGCCTACATGGCACCTGCCACCTTAGCTTGCGCCAGAGGGTCCCACAAGATCCATCCTTCACATGTAAATTAGGTGTTCTATATTATATCCAACTTTTGAAGAAATCCAGTGCACCCATGATTTTTCACTCATCGAGCAATTCAGATTCTTGGATGCACCAGAACCACCCACAAGCATCCAATGATGTGATGCATCTTGCGCATCCAATGCCCAAACTTATTTCCACAATTCCAAATATTTAGCCTTGAGTCACTTCTCATGGTCACTTCAAGGATTATCCCAATTGGGCCCCACCACAAATGGCCTCAACTTAACATTTTTGTAAATGTATATGGGTTCATCCAAAATCTAGTTTCACCACGAGGTTGCACCATGACCATTCTCCTAGATGTCCAAATTCTCGTACATGTTTAGATTACTAAAATTTTCCCAGATACTCTTGGATACAAGACTTAGAAAACCTTGGTGAGTATCCTGAAGAATTTAAGAAGCAAGAAAAGGGAAGTTTTTTTGCCACCTAAACTACGCTAACAATATGGGGGAAGTTTTTTTTCGCATTTGTCTTACTTGAAGCCATGTCCCCTAGCAGCTGAATTAAAAGGCATAGTTACTAGTGACATGCTAACGATTTACACCTATTGCTTACCTGTTGGGTACCCATTTCATGCTATGAAAAGGCCCATACTCACCTGAAGAGGGAGGAAGTGGTAAAATATATCAAGCCACCGCCTAACACCTCGAAAAGATGGGATTGGATAAAGGAAAACATGAATGTTTAATGTTCGGACGTGAAGAAAAGGAAGGGACACTCTCGAATTGAGGAAATATGAGAGGAATCAAGGGAAAATTGCAGGGGTGTGGCTCATATGACATAACACTGGCTTCATAGGAGAAGGGGGAACGCTCTTCGGGAGAATTTTTAGATTCATTATGGGTCCAAGATTGTTGGCTCGCACTAGTTCCATTTTCTAATAGAAGTCATTCAAGACTAATGTGAGCTGAGGCATAGTAGTGGGGCATCGTACAACTGATTGGGGTAGAACTGGAGCTGAATTACTAAGTTTGTAACCTAGATTTAGTGATTTACCGAGAAAATGATGGAAATTCTGCCAAGACAACGCCTATTCTTTGCCAGTCTTGTCATTTTACGTCTTTCCTCGTTGCTTATTTTGCACGGAAGCCCCCAATACAATGTCTTCGCTTGAGACTTCTCAACTTAAAAGTAGGTAGTCTCTGCTTTTCTAATATCCGAAGCTTTCCACCATCCGTCTGGTTATCCTTCATTGCAACGATAGCATTTGTGGCCATTCTTGAATTGAATGATGTTAACGTTTATTGCGTTTGTTTCGTATATTATATTCATACTTCAGGTAAACCGCTAACCTGATGTTAACTGGCTTAGCGGTTTACCTTGAAGTATGACAATAGTCTACTGCCGCATCACCGCGTATTTATTTACAAGGGCAGTCATCCATTAAAACCGCGTAGTCTTTACCTTAGGGTCGACGAAAAGCCATCGCTGGCAAAGTTTCCTTTTGCCTGACGCGGTGCTGCCTCAGCCTTGCACCATAACTAACAGCAAAACTTTGCCAATCTATTCAGAATTCTAACCACCATGATCGAAGTTGGTAATTTATGAAGCGACACCTAGGGCAGTTAAAACAACATGCAATTAGCAACAACAGATTTACTTGTTACTGACGTGGTAACCAAGTTATCCCAGATTGGCCGGATTTATTCCATCGGTGATCTGCTGACTTGTTTAAGTCTAAATTGAAATTATTTATTCAAGGAAAGTTCCGCTATGGCAATGCAAAATTCTACGCAAAAGTTTAGATGAGGTCGTATCACATTCAATAGTCAAAACCCAAATTAATTACATTTATGACTCTTTACGGTTTAAATTTTAACATTTGCTTTTCCATGTTCACATTCAATTTTTTGGGATGTTAAGGTTGTCAAGATCTATACGAAATGGATCGCATTATCGTTAATGATGAGTGAACAATAGAATATATATATATATATGTGGGTTAAATATAATATAATATAATATATATATATATATATTTTGGGTTAAATATAATTTTTTTTATTTGAAATAATATTATTTTGGGTGTGTAATTGAAGATTTTTTATTTTTTATTTTGTTTGTTAAGTAATATGAGTGTTGAGATGATTAACGTGTTTAACTCTTAGATTGAGTAAGAATGATTCAAGGGCATCTAAGCTATTAAAATCATGTAATGATTATAGTAATATGGTCATACTAACCTTTAACATGGTTCAGTGGCTCTTCCACATCTCATAGGAAAAAAAGTTTAAATATTTTAAATATTATTATATAATATTTTTTTAATATATATATATAATATGTAGTTCAATATATATGAGATTAATGTTAAATTCTATATTAATCTATAAAACCTTATTAACTTATAAAACCTTATTAACTTATTACTATAATTTTAATGTTAAATGTTATTTGAAGACATATGACCTTATTATTATAACCTTAGTGATCACAATGTAAGATAATATAATTGTCTTTTGATCCTAGAGTAAGTCTGAATATATATTTTAATTGGGTAACCATTTCTCTTTCTCAAATGTAAACTCTCCCAAGATTATTAGGTAGTATTCCTCAAATAAATGTGATGAATTAGTGGGCATTTTCCAATAATAGTATGGCATGGTTATCTTCAATGCCATTACTTCATGATAGGTTTTTATGTATGTGTAAATTCATAATTTTTTTAATTTTTGTATGCAAATCCCTCGTTCTCTTTCATATGATACATGAGTACAAATTTTTATTTTTATTTGTTTTAATTTTGTAAATAAATGTTTATTTTTCTTTCATATATATTTTAGTTATGTTTTAGTAGTAAGGAAAAAGTTTGCATTATTTTTCCATGCATGCATGATAGATTTGTAGTCAAGATATGTTTATGCAAGTTTGTAATGTGTGTATCAACTCTACATTAAGCATGAAAGATGAAAAATACAAAACAATATAATTTAGAGCAACATAATCAAATTAGTGCTCGTCGAAACGTGCTAGGTTTAAGTACATTCAAAGCATGAGGAAATATATCCTAATTAATCAAGTCTGCTTTGGGTTAACTTGGCTCTTACTAATTGAGTAAATTGGCTCATAAAATATGGTACATGTTTTGAATTGAATCATTAAATTGTTTTCCATCCATATTGATGCTTTCAAAGTGGAAAAAATGGAGGAATCAACTCATAGGACCATTTTTATTGGTAGGTCCCAATTTGGAAAATTATATTTAAAATATTCCAGTAGTTTGAGGCATAAAATGACATTTTAAAGGGTAATAATTTGTCACTTAAAAACGATATCCCATAGAACTATTATGCACACAAATACCTTTCCAACAACATAATAATTGCTTCAATTTGAGTATGTATGCAAAATTTATGCCACTTGGAAGTTGACCTTCCTATTTTGACCACCGTTATTTTAGAGAATTCCATGTAAACCCCCATTATTCATGAAAAAGGGCTAGCCATGTCATGATAATAAAAAAAACTCTAAAAGGGTCAATATTGTAACTCTCGTTAAGAGTTGAGGGAGGTAAACTTAATTACTAGTACACTATCAAGTTGTGTTATAACTGAGCTGGTAGGAGGAAAAGGGGTTCCATTCTATTCGATCACATTTTGTTCCACAGATGAGTAGAGTGGCCAAGAGTGGATAGGGAGAGATAAAATAGAGAGGTTTTGTGCACTATATCATCCCACGAGCCACTGGTATCACTTATTTATACTTGCATCCATTTCTATTCAAAGAAAGAGAGAGTAAATAAGCCTCATCTTCGAGCTCAATTTTCTCTTGAAAGGGTTTCCCATGTCATATCTTATGTTATTATGGTTCTAGGTGACTTATTTTCATTTGTTCTCTATTTTATTCATTTTCTATTACATGCATGAAAACGTTAACTTAATAAATCTAGAAGTCTAAGACAAATAACCCTCATAGTATAGATTTCATATTTTCATAATAAATTTATTAGATTTGTTGTGACGAACTATCTATTGAAATATCTATGAGAGCTTACGAATAAATAGGACTTACTCCTCAAGTGCACTCTTGTTCCTAGAAAACAAGATCCACTCTTCAAATGGAGGAAAGAAGCACTCCTATTCCTAGAAAAGTGAAATTTTCTAGGATAAAACCCTAGAATTTAAAGATGAAGCTCAAGTGTGTCGTAGGAGAGGAATAGTTATTCATGTGAGGGAAAATGTGTAGGAATGCGACTGAAGATGATGCATGTACACTAACACCCTTCTTTTAGCCTAAATTATATGAGTATGATGCATGGTAAATTGGGTGCTAGTAATATTAAGCCATGTTAGATACCTAAGACAAAAAAAATCCTTGAAAAGTGAGGAAATAAGGAAAAACTAGTGGGAGGAAACTTCCCCCCACCCCACAAAAGAAATGAAGATAATGTAATATAGATTTAGCAACCTGCATTGAAGTAGATATCTCCTTCACTCTTCAGTGAGGTTGTAACTCTATGAACTTCTTCTTAGTGAAGGCTTTAGTAAAGATGTATATAATATATTCTTTAGATGGAAAATATTCTAGAACAATGATTTGATCATAAATTATACCCTAGATGTAATTGATGTCAACATTAATGTTCTTGGTCCTTTACCACCAAACTAGATCTTTGGAGATATATATATATATATATATATATATATATATATATATATATATATATATATATATATATATGGTACTATGATTTCCATAAAATATGACTATACACTGGTGATACTAAATGCCAAACTCAATGAGAATATGCTGCAATGAAATGGCTTATGTTATTACACTCACTACACCTATATATTATGCCCGTTATTAGGGAAATTTTTGGGTAAAAAATGGGCCTCAAAATGAGAACATGTATAAAAAATTAACTTCAAAAGAATAGGTAGGATTCAAGATGATGATGGCTATCCCTAGAGGTAAATATTTTGGGAGGGAAAAGAAGAAAAATACTTTTTAAATCATATTTTCAACTTATCTCCTTACAACTTTACTCAAATTTCATGTGTCACACTTGTGGATGTGTAATTACATTCTACATCCAATGAGTACCCACTACGCATACTTTTGAGTGGAATCACACCGATAAAAATTAAAATACATGAAAGAAACATTTTTAAAAGAAAGTCATAACTTTTATTTTATTATTTTTACTATTATTGTTTTATTTTAATTAGGAGGTCCATTTTAGACCTCAAAATACCCCCACTGGAATTTGATATAGTAATGACCAATTGCTTCATATTTGACCAATTAATAGAGCATAAGCCAAAATTGTATCCATCACTAGAATTTGTCTTGTGATCTATGTCTGCACTAGCCCAGTAATAATCTATGTACTCAACTAAATAGAGAGTGAAATATACTACATAATGTATACCAAAATTATGAGTTCCCTTAATATCTTGGAGAGTTAGCTTTGTAGATTTCTAACATAGTTCACGAGGCTCTTGCATGTACTTATAAACTGTGCCAACATCATAAGATATGTCAATTCTATTATGGGTATCATAAAGAAAACTCCCAACTGACTCTATATCATGTACTACCACTAAATATTTTGTGCCACCACACTAAATTTTGAATCCCAAAATAAAAAATAATTATATTAGATTAGTAATTAGTAATTTGAAATCTAGTTAGTGTTGAGAAATCTATAGGGAAATGATTATAGTGATTTCTCTTTCCTTTATAACTGCATGTGATGTATTTTTTACTTTTTCTTACTTATTAAATTATTTACTTATTATTATGTTTTTATATCATTAATCAACTACCAAAACAAGAATAACAAGAACACAGAATATAGGTTGCAAGCCATGGCCAAAACATCTCCAATTAAGAGGAAAACTTATAAATATATTCTCTTATAGATTCTTCAATTGACGAATTCCAAGACCTCTAGACCAAGACCAATACCCTCCAATAACAAGTCCAACCTTTCTAGATGATGTGCTTTCCTTGAACAAGTCAAACCCAATCAAATATCTTCTAGTAGGACAACTTCAACCCCCAGCTGCAGAATTTCGGCCTCCACTGCACTTGATGTTGTCAAACAAGTGAACTTATTTTAGCCTCTCAGCACTTCCTTGGACCTTCTCTTTCCTTTCAATGTCTTTTAGATCTTGAGGATAGCTTCTTGTGACCTTCGCTTGACCTTCTTGCCTTCCCTTATTGAAGATCAAACTTGTAGAGCAAACCTTAGATTTGATGTAGAAACCCTAGCCTTCCTTTGCATGTGTGAGAGATATATAGCCCAAAACCAAATCTTCTTCATCCTCTTCCTTCTTCATTTCCTTCTTCTTCTTCTTCCTTCATTTAAATGATTGAGAGACAAATGTACTTCAAGGATGTCGAGTTTCCTCCTTTATATAGGCTTCTCAAAGGTGGACATGGCTCCTCAAATTAGGTTGACTTGCGAGCTGCTAGACCAACTTGATCTTGGAGTTATTTTAACTCTTTTAAGGACAAAAATAATTTTATTTAGAGGTTACAATTTGCCCGAAGGGGTGTTAAACTTATGAAAATGACTATTTTGTCTTCTTAACTTAGAAAAAACCCTAGAAGCACCCAATGGGTGCTTAACCTATCAAATAAAAGACCTTGAGCATGAAACCCATGCTCCAAAAATAACAATAATATTATTTCACTTTACAGTTTACAAGAATCAAAATGTGCATCATATTTATGAATACCGAACCTAGTTACACATGTTTCAAGAGTTAACAGATTTAGTGCATATTTGCACTATGTCATCTCAATTCCTAGTTCAAATTGGGTTACTGAAAGACCAAGAAAGTATTGAAAAAATCCCAAATCACTCATGGAAAACATATCATGTAAGGCATATTTAATTGTGTCAATAGATAATGCTTAACTCCTTGTGATGAGTAAGTCATCTACATAGAGAATTATCAACAAGAGAGAGTCAACCTATAGAAGCATGTAAACATTAATATGTGAATTAAAATGAGATAAACCTTAGGAAAACAAGAAAGAATCCATATTTACATACTAGGATCATGATTTCTTTTTCAGGCTATACAAATATTTCTATAATCTATAACCAAGAGATGTGATGTAGGAGCACCAACACTAGGTAATATTTTTTCCTAGATCCCAAGGGGTCTTGAAATTCCCAAAGGGAAAGAATTTTCCCTCAAATTGTAAATTGTATAAATTGTAAATAGTAGCTTTTTGGTGTAATTACATGTGCACTAATTCTAGAATAATCTGGGATAGTTAGGTTGTTAGGTTGTTTTGATGAGTTGGTATTTTTTCCAAGTGGGCCTTTGTAATAATAACAAGTGTCTAGCTGAGTTGTTAGATAGTTTAGGAAGAGAAAAAAATGTCTAGACAGAATCCTGATTTTGTTAGAAGATAGTATGTCTAGTAGTAAATGTAAACATTCGTGTAAAGTTTAAAAGTAGCTTAGAGGGGTGATACAGAAGGGAGAGGGAGCATGAGAGATGAAACTTGAAGAAAGGTTGAATAAGCCTGAATAAATATATCATGTTAAAGAAACAAGCTACATTTTGGTGTATGTACATCATGTATATGTGCTCTAATCCAATGAAGAAAATTGTATATTAATAAGTAATTATCTTCAATTATAAGTAATAGAAGAGTTTAAGGATTTGTACATGTTTTATTTCTCTATGTAATTATAGATTTTTTCTTCTAAATTAGGCAAAGTGTTAAGACACCCTCTCTATCTATCTACTCGATCATGGGGATCAATATCCCTAGAATTGTATTGATTTGATATCACTCAGAGTTGTGGCGATAACCTACTTTCACACTAAGTTCAAATCTTGAGATGGGATAATAATAATAAGCCATTTTCAGAATCCCCTCATAGACCATAAACCAAAGACTAGTAGAAAGGGCCCTATGCAAGACCAAGACCATAACAAAGTCTCAACCTAGTAAGTGAAATTTTGAAACTGGATCGAGGGTGTGCAAGTTAAAGTGATTTGCACAAAGAAGGAGTGAAAGAAGATTATTTCTGGTGGTCAGAAAGTCCAATAGTATTTTTATAAAATATTTACTTGTGTCTATGGGGAAAAACAATTGAGAAAGTGTAAATTATTATACTAAGTGGATGGTTCCACACATATCTAAACTAAATTGTATCCAGACCAAATGTAGTATTAACTCATCTAGTGTACCTAGTGAAGGCATGAATGGGCAAGTCATATCCAATGAAGGTTCAAATGATGAAATCAAATTTGGATCTAAACAAATATTGTTCTTCGAAAAGGAATTATTTACTAAATCATCTAGATCATCAGATTGATTCGAATACCCAAGCTTAGAGAAATATTTCCTTCGTACAGTTTTTCACTCGCTAAACTCCCATATAACTAAATATATGTGGATAAACTCCATGTGGACCCCCTCATGACTACACGTCAGGCATAGGGAATAATATTTTATAAGGGTTGCACACAATTTGTGAAATCAAGTTATCTAGAATTGGAAGGTTGTATGTTGTTTATTTTTAGTGTATCTTCAGGAGTTATTGCTACTTTGCTAAATGGTATTTAAGTTGACCTAGAAAAATTATATGAAAGTTTTATTTTACAATCAAGTTAGCCTGGGAAAGTCAAGCCAACACGGGCTAGTGAAGGGATATGTCCCTTAGGTTATCACTCACATTCAACTTGTATAAATAAATGTTGTGATTCCTCAATTCAGCATGAGAAAAGAACAAGTTTTCTCCATCATTGTTATCTATCTTGGACAACTTCATGTGTGAGAAGAAGAAGGGGGTTTGACGAACAAGTTGATTTTTAATTTTTGACTGAGTTCACTAGAGTTGACTGAGTTTGACTACGTGTTCACTGCAGGCCATTGACCATAGGGCCACAAATAACCACAAGTCATTGACTGTAAGGTTGTAGCAGACCACAAATCATTGAATTACGGGCTACAATTGACCACATATTTTGACTGCAATTTAACCATAGAGTTTGACCAGTTTTACCATATAATTTAGAAGTGATTTATGACAACTTTGATCAGGGTTGACTAGAATGAGTTTGAATAGGTTTGATTTGTACTTTGACTTTGATATTGCCAAAAATTTCTAGAAAAATTGCTAAAGAATAATTTCTCTTAAATAAAAGTTGTTGATTTTTCTCCCAAGGTTGGGTTTCCTAGGGTAAGATTTGTTGCCTCTTTTGCACATGGTTGTCTTTCTCTGATATTTATTATTTCTATTGCCTATTGATAATTTCTAAAGTGTAATTATTCAATAACAGTGGTATAAAATACTGATTGAAAATCATTGGGAAGTAATTATCTCGCAAAAAATTGTATTCTACTGTACATCTTGTAGAATTTCAACTTGGTATCAGAGCTTTATTGAAAGAGAAACCATTGAAGTAAGCCGAATAGATAGTATTCAATAGCTTGATTGGATTTTAGATTTCTTGTCAAAATGGTGCCAAGTCTTAGAGTGGAAGATAGGTTAGATGGTGCTATCAGTTTTAGATCTTGGAATACTAGGATACTCCTTTTCATGGAAGAAAATGAGCTTAAGAATCACATGGAGGAAGTTATTCCAGAGCTAGAGATATTTGTGGAGAAAACCAAGTAGAAGAAGTCCAGGGAATATTTTTTTGTCTCTACTTAATTTCCTTTAGCAGTGATGTTTGGTTGGTGGATAGTGGTGCTTATAGGCGCATGATTGGTTTTCGATATTCTCTCTCATATTTGATAGAAATGGATTCAGCATTACAGGTGGAACTTGGATATAATCCAAGTACGTAGTGAAAGGAATTGGGTCAATTGTTTTACTTGGAGTCTATATTCTCTCTACACATGAGAGATATTTTGTTTGTACTAGGAATGGAAAAGAACATGCTCTCTATCTTAGTATTGGAGGATAGAGGTTACAGAGTTGCATTCATAGTTGGTCGGATTCTTGTATGGCCTAAGGGATTGAGTATAGACTCAGTAGAAGTGATTGATGTTCAATAGGGAGGACTATACAAACTAATAGAATGACCAACCAACGTATTGGTATCAATTTTTGTGAGCTATGGAATTGGACATTTTCTCATCTACATTTTAGGACAACGACGGAACAAATTTAGTCAGGATGTTACTTTTGATGAGGAGGTAGCCTTCAGTTAGTCCATAGAGTCCCACATAGAGATTTATAGTGAGGATCAGAAGGCTCCAAGGGATGTAGGTATAGGTCCCTCTATTCCAGTTATTCATCCTTTAGACTATCAGGAGGAGTTAGTAGAGATATCATAGCCAGTGGACCCACCTAGATATGTTTTCATGATTAGGAAGAGGCCAACATGGCTTCATGAAACTTTACAACATGCAGAGGAGCATGCAACTTGTTAGATCCTTGAATTGTGCTCAACTTTGACAACTTTTTCCCTTGCTTTTCACCCACTCCATATTTTTTTGTTGATATATTTATAGGTTATAAGGTCATTTGGTTAATTCTCAAACATAATAAAAAGTATCAAACAATTGTAGCTCATAATCTAGATTTTATTTATGAAACTAACTAAAATATCACTATGTCTACGAATTGTGCAATTTCCATAGCTACTTATAATTTCCACATCAGAGTCCATGGGTAGACAATGTCGAGATATTTTCAAGTCAAACAAAATACATGGATCAATGCAAAATATCAAATACATGGACATCGACCTATTGTGCTTACTCATAAGATCATACGGCTCGAGGATCTTATTGGTAGCACATGTCAACTCTTCTTTGTTCACGTGCAAGAGTTTTAGGGAAATCAGTTTTGACATCAAGAAATCATGGAAAAGGATGGCATCAAGCGAGCAAGTATCTGCAGTTTTCTATAGTTGATGTGTAAATAAATATTGTTTGCATCATTTTATACGAAAGAGAAAAGCATGCAAAATCAATTCCCTTTTCGTACTTAAATCTTTTGTTGTCAATCCTAGAACCTGCCTTTGGACATTATTTTCTTAAAGTAGTTGATTTAGAAACAATAGAAATATAGCCTCGATCTGGAAGATGGGGAAGGCCATTAAGAAACTTAATGATTGTAATTGTTTATATCAAAACTTTGTATTTATAATTACAAATACTATGTTATTCTTCGTTCAGATGTGTTGATTAGTTCATTAATATGAGCAATTTGATCCTTGTGCTTGACAGGAGCCCCCTAAAGAGACGTAAGCTAGTATTAGTTATTTAGTCCAGTTCAGTTTTATAGTTTATTTCCATTTGATTTTGCAATTGTCCTTCACTTTGTTAATATTCTGTCTTTATTTTAATTCACTTGTTCTTTCCTTATTTGCATAAGACGAGTGCTCATTTAAAAAGACAAAAAGACCAAAATATTTCCTTAATTAGTTATTTCTTTTCAATTTCTTTTTAGTCTCGGATTTTAAAGTTGATATTCATATTCTCTCTAATAACAGAAGGTGCACATTAGTAATCTACACGACTTGTAGTTTTGATTTGAATCGTTGATTTCTAGTTCACGTTAATTTTTCATTATTATGTTTGTAGAACATAATTGATTTCAAAAGCATCTAAAATAGTTCCAATTCAATTCAAGAGGAGAATAGAATTATTTCAAGTCAAGTGGCATAGACTTTTGATTTGGCTTCCTAGAAGTAGTTTTCCATTATGTCAATTAAATTAGTCTTTCAAATAAGTTTAGTAATATCATCTTTTACATTTTGCAAAATAAAATAGATTTACAATTATAATTCTTAGATTAAGTTTATAATTCACTACTTTTCGTTTCCAACTAGATTTTAGAAAGAATATGTGCGCATACTTGAGAAGGGAAGGACTTGAATAGATTAGAATTACAACTTGCATTTGAACTTGATAAATTAAATTTAATTTCATAATAAAAAATATAACTCCTAACACATATTGTGCACATACACTTCAAAAGTACACAAACCTTGGTTTGACAATTTAATGATATATTTTAACTATCAATTAAATTAGGCAACATTTTTGGCGTTGTTTCCAAATAAGTGTATATAGGACTTCATTTTTTGTTTGCATATCATACTAGATGCATTCATTTTCTTATATGCATTGATAAAATAATATAGAATGCATGTATATAGAATGATATTCTAGAGGTAGATTCATCAGTAAAGATAGAGGTCGTAGTTCAATACCAACATCACCAACCAGCCCCTCTAGACCATGAACTTCCACACCAACCACAGACATCTACATTTCATCCATAGTAGGTAGACATAGACTCACTGAAGTACATAGATCTGAAATTCAACCTAGGGATTCTCCAATCTCATCTAAAGAAGTTGTAGTTGAAGAACCTACATCCCCTATGATGCAGGAGCATCTGGTCGACAGGGAGAAGACCGAGAGAGGGTGAACACAGTTTCGGAAGAAGATTGGGGAAGATGAACATTTCATTAAACTGGACAGCAAGCCTGTCAGAGTTCTTATGTTTGTTTTGTTTAATTTCTTTCAGGGTCAACTACAGCATTAAACTCTGTTGTCTTAATTTATGTTTATTTTATCTTAATTATTGTAACAGGTTTTAGTTAGAAGTGTTAAAGATAGATTAGTGTTAATAAGTATGTAAACAGCAAACCCTATGGCATAAAGGGGACAAGTGAACAAACAAATAGTAAAAGGAAACGTATGCCTGTAGCAACTGTACAAACCGAAATAGCATAACTACCAGGCAGTTAACTAACTGCCCAAACTATTGTACAAAAGGGCAAACGAAACAACCCAGAGGGGTTCAGCAGCAGAATATGTAAAAGAGAATACCAGAAATACATACATTTTCTTCCTTCATCAAATACAGTGCACAACTAAACATACAATACTATGATTTATGTCCTCTGTAATAAAATGTACATGCATATTACTGTGTTTTCAATTCATTTCAGGTAAATCAAATAACAGAGTTTTTACAATTCCAAAGAGTCCGTCGACTAGCTAAGACCGAGAGTGAGCACAAGACGGGAAGGCGCAAACCAACACAGCAGAACGTAACAGACCACGGTCTAAACCGGGTAAGCAACAAAACCCATTACAATAAGTTCATATGCCATAAAATATTACATTGTACGCCTGTGTAAACCAACATATATAAAACTGTGCAACGAGGGTTCATTGAACCAAGCTATCAAGGGCTCACAGAAAACCCCAAGTTACGACTACGGGTTGGAGGTAACCCGACATACACAGGTTCGACAGATATACAGTATGCACACCGCAGGCAAAAGCAAATGCAGCCAAGACCAAGAATCACTGTGAGGAAGTAAAACAAGGATAGAGCTACCCGGAAAAGAGTGATTGTAACCCTTGCGAATCCACGAGAACCGGCCACACCTTCCAACACAAAGTAAGGTGAAGGGTTAGGGTTTGAAAACAGATAATAACCCTGTACAGAAAGTTGTGACACGAAGCTGCAAATAAATCAAACAAATCCGTGTATGATAGCGACGAAGGAGCCATACATGTAGTGAGACGAGACCCAGGCCAGCAGAATCGAAGTACTAACCCTGAACACAAAGGGGCTGCGGAATGTTAGTTCCGGAACAAACGGTGGATAAAGACATTTAGCACGAAACGAGGCCATACCTGTTCTATAAAGCCGAGCGCCGGAGGAAAGCCAAGTTGGAAAGCCTTCGAACTGTGTATTTGACAGCTGAGCAGAGCAGTAACCATTCATCACCAGCATTCACCACGAAATTACCAAAAAGACCATAACGAACATAATTCACCAGAACAAAAACAGAAATGCTCACACAGTCGTAAAAACAAGTTGAACGTGCAGTGAAGGACCGTAACTTACCAAGAAACCCTGAAGTGAATACATCGACTCCCATGGCAACGGATTGACAGAGTTGAATAGCATTGTTTCACCATAAGAAACCAGCGGGAGCTCAACAGGGTTCTCCCCACAGGCAGAGAAACCAGAGGCGGAGCCGAGACTAGAACGATAGAGCAAGTCACAAAGTGAAAATGACCGAACAGGCGCGAAATGGCGGAGGAAAAGCGCATTAAGGGGATTAGGGTTTGTCAACTCCGAGGAGGGCAGGTGTCATAAGGAGGGTCCGAGTAAGGTACCATGAATTGAATGTCAATCAACCACCACAAAAATCATTTACAATCACTTTATAATCAACCAAGAATTAGTGTGAGTCCACGTAGATTGAGTTAGCGTGGGACCACGTGGGCTGGCCCCATCAATTGGTATCAGAGCACTTTTTTTATATATAGAGGAAGATGGCAGAAGGGCAAGCGCCAAGACGAGGACGTGGAAGAGGTGCACGTAGAGGAGCAGATGAAGGATTGAGGGAACAAATTAGAGTTCTGACAGCTTGCTTGGAAGCAGTGGAAGCGGGTAGACGAAGAGACCCGGAACTGGGAGATGGCAGTGAGGAAGAAGCGGTAGCTGCTACAGACGGGTCTGATGAAGAAGCTCCAAAATTGAGACTGCTGCGTTCAATTTTATTGGCCAGCAGCAAACCCAAAATAGAGATTTCGAATTACGATGGCAGTCTGTCTGCTGATATCCTATTGGATTGGATAAGCGAACTAGATAAGTATTTCGAAAATGAGGAAGTTAAGGAGGATAAGAGAGTCAAGTTCGCTGCTACTAAGTTGAAGGGACATGCCCTCTTGTGGTGGGATAATGTTCAAGCAGACAGAAAGAGACTGAACAAATTACCTATACGGAATTGGTCAAGGATGGTAGCAAAATTGAAGGGCAGATTTCTGCCGAAAGATTACCAGGTTGAACTATGTCGGCGAGTACAGAATCTGAGACAGAGAGGTATGACTGTCAAAGAGTATACGGAAGAGTTCTACCGGGTAAATCTACGTTCTGGTTATACGGATGAAACTCCAGAAAAAACAACGAGATATGTCAATGGCTTGAGGATGGAAATTCTGGATGAAATTAGCATTCTTTCTCCCCGAAATATTGAAGAAGCCTTTCAGAGCGCTGTAAAGGCTGAGGAAAAGATTAACAGAAAACAGAACAGCAGAAGAGGGAGAGGAAGTAGCAGAGGACGGGGACAATCCTACGGTAGAGGAAAGAGTGCTGCGAACAGCGAAGAAGGCAGCAGTTCAAAAACTTCAGGGACAGCAGAAAAAGGGGATAGCACCAGAGGAGGTCGATCATACCAAAGAGGACGAGGGAATGTCCGCGGAAGAGGGACTGGAGTCCAGTGCTACAGGTGCCATAAATGGGGGCACAGATCCTTTGAGTGTCCAGAAGTTGAACAGGCCGGTCAGAGGGGAACGCTGATGGCACAGCCTGAAGAAGCTGAAGCACAACCCCGGGAGGTGGAAGACATGGCGGAGACAGGGGAAGCTTTGATTTTGAACAAAGTGTTGTTAAAGCCAACCAAGGAAGTGGCTGAACCAACACAGCGGAAGGCACTGTTCCGGACAGTCTGTAAATCGCATGGAAAATGCTGCAAGGTAATAATAGACAGCGGGAGTACGGATAACTTGGTTGCCACAGAGATGGTGGAAAAACTGGGGTTGAAGCAGCTGAAGCACCCCACACCTTACAAGGTGTCGTGGCTGCAGAAAGGCCACCAGTTGTTGGTTGATGAACAATGCGAGGTAGAGTTTCGCATTGGCAAGTACCAAGATACAGTGGTCTGCGATATTATGCCGATGGACGTGTGCCACATACTGCTCGGAAGACTATGGCAGTATGACAGGAAGGTGACACACGATGGGAAAACTAATTGCTATAAGTTTGTGAAGGATGGGGTCAAACACACACTTGTACCCATCAAGGAGGAAGATTCAACAGAATCAAGCGGAACAAAGGCGCTATTAATGGGAGGAAAACAGTTTGTAAAGCAGGTTGAGGAAAATGAAATTAATTTTGCAGTTGTGAGGAGGATGAAGCCAGTATTGCTGAACTTGGAGAAATCAGAATTTCCCAAAGAAGTACAAGAGCTGTTAGAAGAATTTCAAGATATTGCGGCTGATGAATTACCTGATAAGTTGCCTCCCAAGAGGAGCATCAGCCAGCATATTGATTTCATACCAGGAGCAAGCTTGCCAAACAAGGCAGCGTACAGAATGAGTCCAAAGGACAATGAAGAAGTACGCAGACAAGTGCAGGAATTGTTAGATAAGGGACTGATCAGAGAGAGTTTAAGCCCCTGTGCGGTACCTACAATCCTTGCACCCAAGAAAGGTGGAGAATGGCGAATGTGCACAGATTCGCGGGCTATAAACAAGATCACCATTCGATACAGGTTTCCCTTGCCTAGAATGGATGACATGATGGACTGTCTTAGTGGGGCAGCATATTTTACAAAAATAGATCTGAAAAGTGGGTACCATCAGATCAGAATTAGAGAGGGAGATGAGTGGAAGACAGCCTTCAAGACCAACGAAGGACTGTACGAATGGCTGGTCATGCCATTTGGGTTGAGTAACGCACCGAGTACTTTTATGAGATTAATGAACGAAATGTTAAAGGAGTTTATTGGAAAGTTCGTGATAGTCTATCTGGACGATATTTTAATTTTTAGTAGGACGAAAACAGAACACCTTCAGCATATTCGAAGGGTATTCGAGAAGCTGCAGCAGAACAAACTGCTGATAAATTTAAAAAAATGCACTTTCTTACAGAAGGAATTAATTTATCTGGGATTTGTAGTGGCAGAGAATGAGTTAAAGATGGACCCGGAGAAGATTGAAGCGATCATGAGTTGGCCGTCACCTAAGAGTTTATTCGAGGTACGTAGCTTTCACGGTTTAGCAAGTTTTTATAGAAAGTTCATTAAGAATTTTAGTGAAATCTGCGCGCCCATGCTAGAGACCATCAAAAAGGCCAGCCAACCTTTTTGTTGGACTAAGGCAGCAGAAGACAGTTTCCAACTTCTGAAGCGTAAAATAACGGAGAGGCCAATCTTGAGACTGCCCGATTTCAGCAAACCTTTTCAGGTTCGGTGTGATGCAAGCGAGATAGCTATTGGCGCTGTACTCAGTCAAGAGGACCGACCAGTGGCGTTCTTTAGTGAGAAACTAAATGAAAGTCGGCAGAAATATTCATCATATGACAAAGAATTCTATGCAGTGGTTCAAGCCTTGAAGCATTGGAGGCACTATTTACTAGGAAATGAGTTCGTTTTGTTCTCTGATAATTCTGCGTTACAGTATATAACACAGCAGCACAAACTGAACCATAAACATGCCAAGTGGGTGGAGTACCTGCAAAGTTTCACTTTTGTGTTGAAGCACATAAGTGGGCAAGCCAACAAAGTGGCGGACGCTTTAAGCAGAAGAGCCCTGCTCTTACAAGAAAGTGGCATACAGGTGATGGGATTTGAGTATTTGAAGGATTTGTACCAGATGGACGCGGATTTCAAAGAAGCTTTTGAAGCATGCCAGAATCCCATATTGAGGAATACAAGCCCATGGCTAGATTTCAATTTACAAGAAGGATTATTGTTTCGAGGAGGACAACTATGTGTTCCAGATTGTTCGATGAGGGAAAATCTGGTGAGAGAGAAACACAGTGGCGGACTAGCGGGACATTTTGGCATCGATAAGACATTGGAGCAGCTCGGGCATTTTTATTACTGGCCAAGGATGAGCCGGGACGTACAGAGGTATGTAACCAGGTGTAAAATCTGCCAACTGGCGAAAGGACACAGCCAGAACACGGGGCTGTACACACCCCTACCTGTTCCAAGCAGGCCGTGGGATTCGGTCAGCATTGAATTTGTCCTAGGATTGCCTAGAACGCAGCGGGGGTATGATTCAGTGATGGTGGTGGTGGATAGGTTCTCAAAGATGGCTCATTTCATTCCTTGCCGGAAGACTAGCGACGCCACAAACGTGGCACACCTTTTCTTTACGGAAGTAGTTTGATTACATGGCTTACCTAAAACTATAGTTTTAGACAGGGATGTGAAATTTACAGGTCATTTTTGGCGCACCCTGTGGAAAAAGCTGGGCACACAATTAAATTTCAGTTCTGCGTATCATCCGTAGACTGACAGACAGACAGAGGTGGTGAACAGGAGTTTGGGCAACTTGTTACGAAGCTTGACAGGAGAAAACTCGCGATTGTGGGATCGAGCTCTTGCCCAGGCAGAATTCGCTTATAACGATTCGCCCAATCGGAGCACCGGGCTTAGCCCATTTCAAATCTTGTATGGTATGCATCCGCGAGGAGTACATGAATTACGAGATTTGCGACAGCTAGAAAGGAGGAGTGCAGACGGAGAAGATTTTGCCGAAGCGATGAGTGAGCTACATGAAAAAGTTAAGTCAAGATTACAAGACAGCACGTAGAAATATAAGAAACATGCAGACACAAAGCGGCGAGAGGTAAATTTTGAGATTGGGGACGAAGTCCTTGCGCATTTGCGCTGGGAACGATTTCCTAAGGGTACGTACAACAAACTGAAATTCAAGAAAATCGGCCCATGCAAAATTCTGCGCAAATTTTCAGCGAATGCATATGAAATTCAGCTGCCACCTGATATAGGTATATCACCCATATTCAACGTGGCAGACCTGTTCCCATATCATCCCCAGATGGAAGATGATAGAATGGTACAGCCACAACGGGACACCCAGTTCAAGAGCGGTCTTTGGAAGAAACAGTTGCCTTCGGTCCGGACCCATGAAATCGAAGGAATCCTCAGCACACAGGTGGCCAAGAAGACGCGCAGGAAAGAGTATCTGCGTTATCTCATCAAGTGGAAGGACCGTCCAATGGAGGACAGCTCCTGGCTCGACGAGACACAGATTCGGAAAGCTGGCTACTCGGTGGAGGAACTCATGGAACGGAGCCATGAGATCTCTCTTTTACCCTGGCAGCCTGATGCAGGAGCATCTGGTCGACAGGGAAAAGACCGAGAGAGGGTGAACACAGTTTTGGAAGAAGATTGGGGAAGATGAACATTTCATTAAACTGGACAGCAAGCCTGTCAGAGTTCTTATGTTTGTTTTGTTTAATTTCTTTCAAGGTCAACTACAGCATTAAACTCTGTTGTCTTAATTTATGTTTATTTTATCTTAATTATTGTAACAGGTTTTAGTTAGAAGTGTTAAAGATAGATTAGTGTTAATAAGTATGTAAACAGCAAACCCTTATGGCATAAACGGGACAAGTGAACAAACAAATAGTAAAAGGAAACGTATGCCTGTAGCAACTGTACAAACCGAAATAGCATAACTACCAGGCAGTTAACTAACTGCCCAAACTATTGTACAAAAGGGCAAACGAAACAACCCAGAGGGGTTCAACAGCAGAATATGTAAAAGAGAATACCAGAAATACATACATTTTCTTCCTTCATCAAATACAGTGCACAATTAAACATACAATTCTATGATTTATGTCCTCTGTAATAAAATGTACATGCATATTACTATGTTTTCAATTCATTTCAGGTAAATCAAATAACAAAGTTTTTACAATTCCAAAGAGTCCGTCGACTAGCTAAGACCGAGAGTGAGCACAAGACGGGAAGGCGCAAACCAACACAGCAGAACGTAACACACCACGGTCTAAACCGGGTAAGCAACAAAACCCATTACAGTAAGTTCATATGCCATAAAATATTACATTGTACGCCTGTGTAAACCAACATATATAAAACTGTGCAACGAGGGTTCATTGAACCGAGCTATCAAGGGCTCACAGAAAACCCCAAGTTACGGCTACGGGTTGGAGGTAACCCGACATACACAGGTTCGACAGATATATAGTATGCACACCGCAGACAAAAGCAAATGCAGCCAAGACCAAGAATCACTGTGAGGAAGTAAAACAAGGACAGAGCTACCAGGAAAAGAGTGATTGTAACCCTTGCGAATCCACGGGAACCGGCCACACCTGCCAACACAAAGTAAGGTGAAGGGTTAGGGTTTGAAAACAGATAATAACCCTGTACAGAAAGTTGTGACACGAAGCTGCAAATAAATCAAACAAATCCGTGTATGATAGCGACAGAGGAGCCATACCTGTAGTGAGCCGAGACCCAGGCCAGCAGAATCGAAGTACTAACCCTGAACACAAAGGGGCTGCGGAACGTTAGTTCCGGAACAAACGGTGGATAAAGACATTTAGCACGAAATGAGGCCATACCTGTTCTATAAAGCCGAGCGCCGGAGGAAAGCCAAGTTGGAAAGCCTTCGAACTGTGTATTTGACAGCTGAGCAGAGCAGTAACCATTCATCACCAGCATTCACCACGAAATTACCAAAAAGACCATAATGAACAGAATTCACCAGAACAAAAACAGAAATGCTCACACAGTCGTAAAAACAAGTTGAACGTGCAGTGAAGGACCGTAACTTACCAAGAAACCCTGAAGTGAATACATCGACTCCCATGGCAACGGATTGACAGAGTTGAATAGCATTGTTTCACCATAAGAAACCAGCGGGAGCTCAATAGGGTTCTCCCCACAGGCAGAGAAACCAGAGGCGGAGCCGAGACTAGAACGACAGAGCAAGTCACAAAGTGAAAATGACCGAACAGGCGCGAAATGGCGGAGGAAAAGCGCATTAAGGGGATTAGGGTTTGTCAACTCCGAGGAGGGCAGGTGTCATAAGGAGGGTCCGAGTAAGGTACCATGAATTGAATGTCAATCAACCACCACAAAAATCATTTACAATCACTTTATAATCAACCAAGAATTAGTGTGAGTCCACATAGATTGAGTTAGCGTGGGACCACGTGGGCTGGCCGCATCACCCTACTTGAGGAGTCATATTTATTTCTTCAATTGGTGAACAACTCTTAGGAGAGAGCTAGAAGTACCTAATGAGGAATAAGAGGAATTAGAAGAGGAAATGCTTTTTTATATAACATTAGTAGAAGAACTAGAGGAGAAAGTAGACAATCCTATTGTTGAACCTTATATCAACTCTGAAGAACCTACAATGGCAGGAGAAGGAGAAGGAGAAGTACACAATGGAGATGGTGGACCAAAGATTGGTATAGCAAGGGGTAGAGGAGGAAAGAGAGGGGGTAAAGCAGGTTGATGTGGTAGAGGTGGAGATCATAGAGATTTTCATGATGAGGATCCTTTTGCATTCCCCATATTAGATGAAGATACTACTGCTATCATGAAAAAATTCTCACCTTCTATCGTTCCTAATTTTCATGGCTTAAGAATTAATGATCCATAAACATTTTAAAGTATTATGCAGATCATATGACTATCTACTTGATACTCAAAAATTGAAATTATTTCCAACCACTCTAAAAGATAGAGTCCTTAAATGGTTACTGGATCTAGGAACACATTCTATTAGAACATGGGATGATATGAAGAGAATACTCTTAAAAAAATAAAAGGATTATTGCATGCATCGTGGCCATAAGGATTAAGTCTTTAAGATGGTTGAGAAAGAGGATGAGAACCTTGAAGATCTAGTGGAAATTCTACCTACAATATCGAAGGGGCCAAAATGCACAATTTAGATTAGGAGACACTAAAAACTCTTTTACTAAAAATCATAAGGTATGAATGGATTGATTTTCTCAATTTCGTGGGAAAAGGAGATGTTTCTCAATTGTCATTTGATGAAATTTGTGATTTGTGCAAACACATCTCAAGAGGAAGGGATAAATATGGTAAAAATACAAGAGACCCAGTGATGTCAAGAGTAAGAAAATATGCATATGGAATAGTAAGTCGAGCAGAGTTAGGAAATTTGCTTGACAACTTTAAAATAGATATCCTTGGAAATCTTAGTGAAATAAAAGATACTTTAAGGATACAAAACAAACAAAAAATTGAGAATGTTGCATTACTTGAGTTTGACCCAGGTGTAGCAAAAGCATGCTTTATGAAAATGTCCCCTTGATAGTGTTGAAATATGTGTTATATGTGCAAAAAACAATGATACAAAAGAATGTCCTTCAACACCTAGGCTCAAGGTTGTTTTCCAGGATGAAGCTGGAACAAGTCAAGTTGAATCACTTTGCTTTGTGTCTCCTAAGTGACCTTGGCAGCCTAGGAAAACATGTATGGTATGGGATCCAATGCACAATATCAATCATATGCACAACCATAAATCAACTAGAATGCACCCACTTCTTGGGAAACTTAGTCACCTGAACCCCAAAATTCCAGGGTTGGAAAAAATCTTATGGTAGGAATCCTTAATATCCTCATTTCCAACAGCCATACCCTCTGATGCAAGAGCATCAAGGCCTAGCCAGTAATGTGATGGAGTGGTCACATGTTGTGGCTAATACAAGTTTGGAGGAGGACTTGGTTGTTAAATTATTATTAATTTCAAATAAATGTAAGTAGTTAAGAGTGGCCTAATTCTGAATAGAATTGGGAATAATTGGCAATTGATTCTCCGTGTGTGGAGATCAAGCCAATTAGCTATATTAATTAATTAGAGTGAGATATGATTTCTAGGAATAAAGTGAATTCCTTCATTTATAGAAGGAAATTGTTATACAGAGCATATATATATTTTCTTTGTTTTCTGAAGAGAGGAGAGGCGAAAGGAAAGAGAGAGAGGGAGGAGACCCGAGAGCTTTGTAAGCCTATGGGTAGCATAGGAAGAGAAGGCCGCTAACTAGAATAATTAGGCCAGAGAGGGCAGAGAACCCTAAATATAGTTTTGTTTTATGTTTACAGAAAAATTGATGATTGGAGTGTGGAACTATGTAATTGATGTATTTTTTGAGACATAGGACTTTACCTGTGTGATCAGGCTGAAGGGTGAAGCTCTGTTATTCGTTTACTGTGAGTAATCAGTGTGCATACATAATCACATAACCGGTTCACGGAGGCTTGAATGCTTTTTTTTCTATCTATATTCTAAGGCTCTTAATGTTGTCTTGTGTTTTTCATATGTTTTGATGGAGATCTGGTGTTAAAATTGTTGGGTGAGAGTATTAAATCATTCTGGTGTTGCAGGTGAAAAAACCCAAATAAATTAAGTATCAGGAATAAAACACAGTTGGATTGAGAATCCAGATCTCAAATCCTTTAGACAGAGATTTTGAACATTATCGGGTCTGTAGAACCCTGGATCACATAGCCCCTGTGTATTTCCTTGTCGCATCGCCGAAAGCCATTTACAAAGGGAAATCACACTAAATCCTTAGCGGAGTTGGAGCAACGGACTTCAAAATTTATACACATAAACTTTGATTCATATTGGGTCCAGCTTATCTATCGCATTGTGCAATTATATGGGCACACGACAAAATCTTGTCCTCAAACGCTTTGCGATTGCGATTGCCGACATAAATCACATCGGCATATCGGAGTGGGTTATATATTGTAAAGCGAGCTATTACCATCGCTGACAATGATACGATATCGCATCGAACCTTCAATAAGGGAAGCACCGATAATTGCTGACCATTGGGACCCCGTCGCTGATAAGGCGATTTGATCTGGACCGTCAAATCTCGTCACTCCAAATCAACGATCACAAATGCTTGGTGTGTTGACTATTCGCATACAGTAAGCACACTGATGAAAAAGGTAAAAGATCAATGTTTTTGTGTGGTTTTTAGGCATTTCCGCATGTTTTAATATACATAACCAAGAAAAGGTATGGTCCCGGGGTTTTAACCATGTAAACACTTCTGATACATATATATAAGGGGCATGGAGGTATAAAGTTTAGTAAGGACCATTAAGGGGAAACTATGTCCCGATAAGGTATATTAGTTGTGGCAGCCTTAAGGTTGTGTCACCCTCAATACCAACCTCATTATTACCACCCTCAAGCTTCACAACCTATGTAACCCCAATTGACTACAAGTCAACCACTTCCCTTTCCATCCACTCCATTTCCTAAAGATCTAATCAACTACCTTCTCAACCACTTTTGAATCCAAATAATAAAGCTCCTCAACAACCCATCTATAATGTTGAGGGCCAAAAATTTCTAGCTTATATGATAGCCCCTCTAGGTTTAAATGATGCCCAACTTAGATTCGATAGGGTTTTGCAAAATAAGTCACCACCAATTCTCATCCAAGAATTCAAGGAGGATAAAATTCCTCAAAAAGAGGAATATCTTGATCAAGAAAAGACTCCTCCAAAGGAATATGGTCCTACAAAAGTAGGTGACATCCAAATAAAATCAACTCCCACAATTTTTTTATTATAGGAACCTTTTGTTTTGCTACAAAGTCCCCCCTTTCCTGAAAGGATTCAAAATGATAAGGGAATAGAAAGGAAAATCATTTTACGTGAATATAAAATGCTAGATGAATTGAAAAATATTTTCATCAGAATTCGTTTACTTCAAGATATAAATGAAATACCTATATTTTCAAAAATAATAAAGGAGTTGTGCATTAAAAAACCAAGAAGAAAAACTAAATACATTAAAAAGATTCAATTGGTGGAAAATTTGCCAATATTATGACAGGGAAATCAATAGTTAAAAAATATTTAGATCCAGGTACCCTATTGTAAAAATTCATATCAGTGGTACTGAGATCCCAAACACTTTGATTGATTTAGGAGCGGCCATTCATATCATGAGGAAACAAACTATGGATCAATTGAAGCTTCCCAATCTTCAATATACCCCAAATTTATTGTAACTAGCAGATAGATATGTTATTAAACTTGATGGTATATTAGAAGATGCGTTTGTATCTTTAGATTCATGGGGGTATCTTGTTGATTTTATGATTTTAACTCCAAAAAATAATTTAGGAGGCCATCCATTGATCCTTAGCTAGCTACAATTGATGCATTCACAATTTGTAGATATGTTGATATGTACATTTCTTATGGTAGTTCTACTAAAAGATTCACATTATATCCACCTGAAAAACAATAACTAAGATATAAAATGAAGTTTGTATTGATGATGATAATAAATACTTTGAAGATATTCAACATGTATTTACTATTTCAAAAATAGATGAGGAGGATTAATTAATAAATTTGATGAATAATTATGATTCTTCTTCATATCGTGAACAAGGTCAAAGTTTTCAAGATAAATGTAATATTGAATGTCTATGATCTCATCAATCTAAAGTAGCTTTACATTCTGTGGAAGAGTTTTGGCAATTCTTTAATATAATTTTTTCCAGGCAAAACATTAAACATTAATAATAACTTGGAAGAATTCCAAAAGAAACAATTGATAAAGATGCTACAGAACACTCCTATGCATATGCATGGGAATATACCGACGTTAAGGGAATTGAACCTAATACATGTATGCAACATATTTATCTTCAAGAAAATACCAAGCTAGTTAGACAACCGAGAAGAAGAACAAACCCCAATCTGAGAGAATTTGTTAAAGAGGAATTACCAAAATTGTTAATGTGAATTTCATTTATCTGATATCAGATATTCAATGGGTCTCACCTTTAGTGATTGTTCCTAAGAATAATGGAAAATGGAGAGTGTGTATTGATTATAGAGGACTAAATAATGCTACTTTAAAAGATCATTTTTGAATAGCTTTCATTGATAAAGTATTATACCTTAGCAGGAAAGAAATATTTTTCATTTCTTGATGGTTTCAGAGGGTATAACCAAATTCAACTCACACCAAAAGATCAAGATAAAATAAATTTTACATGTCCAAGGGGTACATATGCTTATAGGGTAATTCCTTTTGGTCTATCTAATGCACCTACAACATTACAAAGAGTAGTTCCAGGTATCTTTTTTGAATTGATTCATGGTTGTGTATAATTTTACATGGATGATTTCACCGTCTACGGAAACACTTTTGAAGAAGCCCTTGAAAAATTAGAAAAATTTCTCATTAGATGCAAAGAAGAAAGTCTTTCATTGAGTCATGAGAAATGTTTTATGATGTTTAATGAGGGAATTGTTTTGGGTCACCCTATTTCAGGTGACGGAATCAATATGGATGCATCTAAGGTAGAGGTAATTTCTAAAATTCCAGTTCCTACTTGTCAAAGATATGTTAGAAGTTTTCCTAGTTTTATAGGATATTACAAAAGATTCATAGAAAACTTCACAAAAACAACTTCTCCACTATTTAAACATCTCACAAAATATTGTGATTTCATTTGGAATTTTGATTGGCAGAAAGAATTTGAATCATTGAAGCATAAAATTACTGAAGTACCAATGTTAAGAGGGCCTAAATAGTCTCTCCCTTTTCATATTTCAACTAATGCTTCTGATACAACTTTAGGAGTTGTGTTGGGACATAAAGACCTAACTCCTTATGTTATTTATTACAAAAGTAAAAATTTGACTCCTGCAGAGTTAAATTATATAGTAACAGAAAAAGAGTTTTTAGCTGTTGTTAATGTCACTAATAAATTTCAACATTATTTCTTTGGTTATGAAAATTTCATTCACACAGATAATTTTTCTATTAATATTTAATGAATAAACCAATTAATAATGCAATGATTAGTATATAGTTTTTATTACTACAAAAATTCAATATTTCCATTCTGGATAGGCTAGGAAAGGAAAACACAATTGTTGATTTCCTTTCCACGATGCAAAATAATAATATTGATACCCCTATAAAGGACAATTTTCTTGACGAATATATTTTTGCAATATCTACTAAAACTCAATGGTTTTTAGATATTGCTAACTATTTCGCTACAAGAAAGTCCCCCCCGCACTTATCAGCGAAAGAAGGATAGAAAGTGATAAAAACAAATGCACCATACTCATGGATATAAGTATAATTATACTAAACTAGAATTGATTTGATCATCTAGAGATGTGTTTGAGAAGATGATGTACCATATATATTAAAAGCTTTTCATGATGAACCATGTGGAGGAAATTTGTTGATAGAATAATGGCATACAAAGTCTTTCTTTCAAGATATTACTAGCCTTCTCCTTTTAGGGACACCAAGGAATATGTCAAAAGATGTGGCAGTTTCCAAAATTTGGTAAGACCCATAAAATTAGATGAAATGAGTCTACAACCTTAGGTAGTTGTAGATCCTTTTGAAAAATGGGCTCTAGTTTTTGTTGGTCCAACCAACCCTCCATCTAAATAAAATAGGTATATTATTATTTTTAAATATTATGTTATAAAATGGGTAGACATTAAGCCACTTTTTTTTGCTACCGAAAATGTTGTAGTTACATTTGTTTTTTGCTATATTTTCACTCATTTTGGTGTCCCAATGGAAATTGTGACAAATCAAGGTGCTCAATTCACATCAAATTTGGTGTAGAAAATTATGGAGCAATACAAGATTAAGCACATGAAATATAATCCATATCATCCACAAACCAATGGGCAAGTAGAATCCACCAATAAAGTACTTGAAGCAATCCTGACCAAGAATGTATATTTACGCGTAGGAGATTGGGTAGAAGGCTTCTAGAGGCACTTTCGGCATATGGTGCCATATGGAGAAATACTACTAAATCTACTCCTTGTGAGCTTGTCTATGGGAAGCGAGTATTGCTTCCAATTGAATTCAAGGTGGAGACTTTTAGAACAACAACAAAGTTCGGTCTTGATCAATTTGATGCTCAAAAATAAAGATTGGCACAACTAAATGAGCTAGATGAGATCCGACAAGATGTTATCTAAAGAACCAAAATATTCCAACAACAAAGATCTAAATGGCATGACAAATTCATCAAAGTCAAGAAATTCTAGCTAGGTGACTAGGCTATTTTTTTTATTCTAATTTCAAGGATTTTCAAGGAAAATTCCATACATATTGGCTTGGTCCCTATGAGATTGATATTGTTTTTTTATAATGGAGCAGCTAGAATCAGTACTATTAATGAATAAAGAATTACATTCCTTGACAATGGGCATAGGTTAAAATTATATCATAAGCGCTTGACTAGAGAATAATTTGTTAAACTTTTGCAAGGAAATTTTGATATGGAGTTGGTGAAAAGGGAAGATTTTTCTTCCTTATCATTGAAATAATTATAAGTATGTTCTCTTCTAGAAAATAATCAATAATAATAATAAAGAAAAAAATAACAAAAAATAAAGACATAGATATGAAAATCAACACTAGTGGCATTTCTATGTAGAAAATATTAGCAGAAAACTAAGGGGGTCCTTGGCAGCTTGGATTTTCATTTCCCTTCTTTCTTTATCCCATTTTATTTCATCCCACTTTTTATTTCCTTTGAAATAAGTTTATAAAGTTTGAACAATATCATCATTAAAAGTCACCAACATCATCAACACCAACAAGTAAATGAAGGAGGTAGCTACATAATTGTCAATATTTTGTAGCTCAGTTCAAACTATGAAACTAGTGACATACCTATAACTTTATTCAATAGTAAGCATTCAAGAGGCATAATGAACCTGCAAAATGAACAAGTTGCTACATTAAAAGGTATGCACATAGGATATTAAGTTAATCTTCATTAAAAAATTGATAGATTTATGAGCTTACATCATAACTTTGATACACCTTTTGAATTATGAACACATTATAACCTTGATCGACCTACAATCCGATTATCACTATCATGACCCACTGCATCATGATGAAATATTCCAATCACTTTTAAATGATTCAAAATATCCTAATGGTCCTAAAAAAATGGATCAAATAAACTAATGGGAAATCATTAATAAAGAGGATTTTTATTCGAACTCAATCACCTATTCATTTCATTCATACAATGCCACACTTATTCTACTCATTCTTCACTTCTACATCCACCTTAATCCATCCCTGTCGAAAAGAGGCAATTCTAGGGAATAACTTCTCTATTTCCATGGGTGTTACTATCACGTTGAGCAACATGGAGAAAATTTTCTCGGTGCTTATGTGCGATTCAAAGACCATTTTGTAGCAAATGAGGTGGCTTAAATTCTTTGAAAAATTAAATGGACATAAACTTTTTCCAAAGCAATTGATGGTATAGCGGCTGAAATAGGAGACACAAGGCTCAAAATTTCAGAGTCATACATAGCATAAGCAACATAACTTCCTCAAATTAAAGAAATGTGGTTTAAAGTCAGAGACTTAAGGATGAAAATTAGAGGAGTTTCTTGCACAATCCTCACATGGATACATCAACATTCAAAAAAGGAATTCCATTCATGGCTTTGAGGACCAAATGGAGGAACCTACTGTTAGTACTCCAAAATTTTCTCACTTGTTAAGGTAGGTTTGGGACCTTACACTTTTACAATGCATGGCTGCTTATGAATTTTTTTGAAGGAAAAGAATTGAACTTGTCTTATTATTTGGTGTGGAGTTTAAAGAAAATGGCCTTTAATAAACAAAGAGAATATAGGAATATTGATAGAGCTTTGTATCACCATGGTTTGATCAAAGTTCTAGTTAAAGCCCACTTGAATTCTACTCGTGATAACTGGCAAGACTTTTTGGTTAGAAATCACTTTGTAGAAATCTCAAAAGAAGAACCATTAGGGGAATTTTGAGTTCTAAAGTGGGCCTGCTAAGAAAAATGTACAACCAAAATAAAATTTATAAGAACCAATAGGATTCAAGATGATGATGTCAACCATGGGGGGTGATTCACCATTTTTGGAGTAAAAAAGTAAAAAGATTAAAAAATAATACAACTATTTTTCAACTCATATTTTCAACTTATCTCCCTAAGGTTTTACTCAAATTTCAAGTAGGAGTATTCATTGGATGCAAAATTTAATTCCTCATCGAAGGAGTACCCATGTTGCATAATTTCGATGAACCCTGCTACACAAAAAATGAGAAATACATGAAAAAACGTGATTGAAATCATGTTTTTCATGTAGAAGGTTCCATCTAAAGTATGCAACATGCATACTCCTTGGATGAGGAATCAAATTTTGCATCCAAGGAGTGTTTTCGCTTGAAATTTGAGTAAACACATAGGGAGATAAGTTGAAAATATGAGTTGAAAAAATAGTTTTTATTTTTTCCCTCTAAAATTTGATGATGTAATGTAATCTTATTTTATTATTTCCACTATTATTTTATAATTTCCTTAGTTGGCCCATTTTAGACTTCAAAACTCCCCTAATGTACCAAAAATGAAGAATAGTTTACTAAGGACATCTAGAAACTCTAACCCTGAAATTTCCATAGAAGAAGTTGGGGGTTTGACTACCAGTGAGCCAGTGGAGAAGGAAATCCTTCTAGAGGAAACAAAAGATAACACTCCCCTTAGCTAGCTTTTTGGAATATATCAAACAAAAAAATGGCAAGAAAATTTTTATAAGATAGAAATCCAGCCAAAATGTCAAGCAACCATATTAAAGAAGGGAGACAAAGGCATTAAAGAAGAAGAAACAAGGCAACAAAAGGAAGGTCACACAAAAGGTAGAAGACTAGAGAAAAATTTAAGAAGAAGCAAGCAACTTCTCAAGAAATAAAATGAGCCAACATAATAAAACCCTCCAGAAACTGTCAATCTTAAGGAAGAAGATAATATTGACATAAGTATTGTGACAAAGTCTTCATTCTATCAAAGTTTAGCAAGAAAAAATCTGCAAATTGATCTAGACCAACAAGAATTTTATGAGTATTTGGAGACTTCGGAGCAGGAAGTGCAAAAGAAGGTAAAAATTCCTGAAGAAACTCAATTTCATGAAGAAGCTTCACATGATGTTGTTTTTATAGTTAATCCTAAGACTTATACTACTAGTACTTCTCAATGAGAACATGATACTATTCATACTCTCATATAAGGCATTTATTAGTTAAAGGTATTGAATAGATATATGAGAGAAGAAAATGAAATGGTCAAGGAACAAAATGAACTTTTGAAGGCACAAAATGAAACTATTTTGTTAAGTATGTGTTACTCATATAAGAAGAACAAAAAGCTCAAAATAAACAACAAAATGCCCAGGAATAAGGTCAAAGGGCTACAAGGAAAACTTCTCATGAGAAAACCTAGATGGTTTATTAATGTGAAAAGAAAATGGATGAAAAGAAATATGGATGTGTTGATTCAAGCCTCAGAAGCACAGTAGTGAGATTTCTTAAGTTTTGATTTTTGTGCATGAGGACATGCAACATCTCAGAGTGGGGGAACGTTGGATCTCGACTTATCCTCAATTTTGACAACCTTTTCCCTTTCTTTCACCCACTCCATACTTGTTTTTGATATATTTATAGGTCATAAGGTCATTTGGGTCATCCTTAGACATAATAAAAGGTATCAAACAATTGTAGCTTATAATCTAGATTTTCTTTATGAAATTAACTGAAATATCACTATGGATACCAAATTGTGCAATTTCCGTAGCTAATTATAATTTTCACAGCTCAATCCATGGTTAAACAGGTTCTAAATATTTTCAAGGAAAACAAAAGACATGGATTGATGCCAAATGTCAAAGACATGGACATCCACCTATTATGCTTACTCAGAATATCATAAGGCTCGAGGATCTGATTGGTCAAAACATAGGTCAACTCTATTTCGTTTGTGCACAAGGGTTTCAAGGAAATCAACTTTGAGATCAACAAAGCATGGCAAAGGATGGCATCAAGTGAGCTAGTATTTGCATTTGAATAACTAATGTTTACATAAATATCATTTGCATGATTTGCTACAAAAGAGGAAATCATGCAAAATCTATTTCCTTATCAAATTTAAATACTTTGTTGCCAATCCTAGAAAGTATATTTCCACATTATTTTCTTTACGTGGTTAATTTAGAAACAACATAAATATAGCCTTCATATGGAAGAAGAGTACGACCATTAATAACCTTAAAGTTTGCAATTGTTTCTATTAAAACTCTATTTTTATAATTACAAATACATTTTTATTCTTCATTTGGATGCATTGATTAGTTTGTCGATTTGAGTTTTTTTATCCTTGCACTCGACAACAGGGCCCCCTAAATAGTCATATTCTAGTATTAGTTATTTAGTTCAATTAATTTTTATAAGTTATTTCCATTTTATTTTGCAATTATCCTACACTTTGTTAGCATTCTTCCTTTAGTTTAATTCACTTCTTGTTGGTTTATTTGCATAGGATGAGCACTCATTTAAAAAGACAGAAAGATAAAAAATTTAAAAAATCCTTAATTAGTTACTAATTTTCAATTTTTGCTTAGTCTCATATTTCAATTATGATGTTCATATTCTCTCTAATCACATAAGGCGCGAATTCGTAATCTACAAGACTTGTAGTTTTGATTTGAATAATTTCTTTCAAGTTCATGTTGATTCTGCATTCTAGTTTTTTATTATGCTTTTAGGATATAATTCATTTCAAAATCATCTAGAATAGTTCCATTTCAATTCAAGATTAGAATAGAATTATTTCAAGACAAGTATCATAGACTTTTGATTTGGTTTCCTAGAATTATTTTCCCATTATTTCAATTAAATTAGTCTTTCAATTCAGTTTAGTAGTATTATCTTTTACATTCTACAAAATAAAATAGATTTACAATTATCAGTCTTAGACTAAGTTTTTAATTCATTACTTTTAGATTCCAACAAGTTTTATAGAAATAACATGTGTACATACTTAAGTAGGGAGGGATTATACTTGAATAGATGAGATTTACAACTTGCAATTTAACCTGATAAACTAGAATTTAATTTCATAATAAAAAATAGAACTCCTAGCATATATTGTACACATACACTTCACAAGTACATGAACCTTGGTTTGATAATTTAATGACATATTTTAAATATCACTTAAATTACCCAACACTTCTCCTCGAAAGAAGAGTAGATAGGCACAAAGTTTCTTGACTTATATGGCATAAATGAGCCACATCATTAATTATGACCCATCTAGTTATGAGGAGGCAGTGGGTGAGAAGGTTTGGAGGGATGCCATGGTGGAAGAGTGCCAGTCCATAATGAAGAATGACTTGTGGGAGATAGTTTCTAAGAATAGCGAGGAAGTTTGTGGCAACTTCCAAGCGGATATATAAGATCAAGCATGCAATAGATGGAAACATTAAGAAATGCAAAGAAATATTCATGAGGAGAGGGTTTTCCTAAAAATTGGGAGTGGAATATGACAAGACATTGCTCTAGTTGCTAAGTACACTTCTATAAGAACTATTTGATTCTCTTACTTCAATTATGGGTTCAAATATACATCATGTGGATGTAAATAATGCATTCCTCAATGGTGTGATTGAGGAGGAAGTGTACATAGAACAACATGTTAATGGATTGGATTGTACTTCCAACAACTAGGGGATCTCCCTGGGGTAGAATCCTAATCATACTCTACAAAGTTTTGTTTACGAGTCCCATCTAGTATGTAGGCTTGGCTGACATCTCTTTTTGGTTAAGGTTTGTCTCCAACAGGTGAAGTTGGAATTAAGAGAGAACAAATGGAGCTTCAACAAATGAAACTAAATAACTTATGAACAACAAATAGAATAGAGATTATGAACAAAAACAACATAAATTCAAAGGATGAATCTCAAGAAAATCATTGTTAGCAAGACTTCAAATAAGATCCACACACACATAAGAGGTAAATTTACCAATCATGAATTTGTTCGTGATTGTTAACCATATGAACCGTAGGTGAGTGCACAATCTGCAATAACATAATGCCAACTTCAATAAAACTATTTATCAACATAAGCAATATGAGGTAATTATATAATATACCATCCATTTGTTTCAAGAGAAATCCCAAAGTGCATGAAGACACATGAAGAGATAGTAAGCGAGAGCTAATAGGAACTTTCAATTCATTATGATGAAAATATCCATGGCACCATTATACAAGATCTGCATCAAATCTATAAGTGGAAATAGACAATTACACCTTTCATTCACTAGAAGATACTAAGTCATCAAAACAATATGCACCCAAATGACCCCAAAGCTAAAAGTCCATTACAATTTTTCATGAGGGTATATTTATGTTGGCATTATGGCACAGGATTGGAGTTATGGCACAGGTGTTGTCCTTAATGGCAACTCTCTTTGGTGACAGATCTCAGTACAGGCTCAGAATGAAGAAAAAAGATATATACACAGGTTCACCTAGACAAAGGCTCGTATACACACGGGTTAGACATTACAAAGGCGCGTATGCGTATACACACACTTTCATGCAAGGAAAAGCGCATATATGTTGGAGAACTCACTTTTGGCCTGTGGTAGTTAATCCTTGGTACTTGAACCTATGTTTTTTGACCATGGTATCTCGTCAGAAGTGTTGATCCCAAGTATTGGGTCCATGGTATTGTTTTATTATGGTTTTGGACCGTGGTATTGAGAAAGGCCTAAGACTATAAAAAGGGGAAGGAGATCATTTGGCAAAGGATCATCTGAATTAATTGAATATCTAATAAGTTCTAGATCTGAAATATTGGTGATTGGGGTTATGGTGCAGATCTGGATCTGAATGAAGGAGGAACCTTAGCGCAAAGAAGGATAAGTTCTATTGATGGGTCATAATCTTCTGGCTTGAATGATAGTATCTTTGTATGATTTTGATCTGTTATATGTGGCGCATGCTTGATCTATAGATCTGATAATCTGGGTTAATTAGTGTCTGAATATCTGAAAGGCTGAATTATCCTTTATAGATATGTACGCAGGTTCAGTGAAGCGAAGGAGCATATACACACTTGTTCAATGAATAAAAACAACGTATACGCAGGTTTCTCTACTCACAGAATCGTTTACATGCACGTTTCACGTTATTGAAGTAGTGTATATCTTGTGAAATGTGATCTCGCTGCTTCTATTTATTACTGCAGTGTTCTGGGTTCAGAATTTGGTGTGTTTTTATATTACTGTGTTTTGGGTACAGCTGTCAAAGAAGTATCTACTTGATTCAGTTCTAATTGGTGAAAAGGGAGATTGTTTGATGCAGAAATTCTTGATGATTGATTGATGTTCATGGATCCAGTCTGAAAATTATGAAACGTGGTCCCTAGAAGAAAGAGAAGGTTGTAGCCTTCTGTAGGCCAGCACCTACGTACTAGTATCTTGGCTAGTGCAAGAGCTAAGGGGGTTGTAGCTCCCTTCCAGGAGAAGCTTGAGAACAAGAGAGGGTTGTAGCTCTCTGAAGGTTGCAGCCTACGTACTGGTAACGGACTGCACCAGTACATTGTAAAAAGAAGTTTCTAATTAAAAGAAGATAGAGACGAATTGCAGCAGGTGGTTTTCACCACACTGGGTTTACACCTTATATCTTGTGTTCTTGTGTGTGATTGTCTTCTGCTCTGTTTTACTATTTCTAGTTATTGGTTATTTAATTCTGATACACAGATTAACAATCAACATCTGAAAGATAAAGTAAATTATAAGTTTACATTGTATACGCAGGTTTCCTTCTACATAGTTGCGTATATACGCGAGTTTAATTAACTGAAGTAGCGTATATTATCTGGATTTGGAAAAGGGAATATTTGACTTGATAATATTGATTCACCCCCCCTCTCAGCATTATTTCCAACAATTGGTATCAGAGTAGGTCCTTCTGAAGAAGCTTGATCGCTTGAAGGAATATCCATCATCATGAGAAACTACGTGAGAGAAGCATCTATCAGGCCACCAATTTTTGTTGGGACAAACTTCGTATATTGGAAAGTAAGAGTTACTACCTATCTTCAATCTCTTGGTACAGAAGTCTAGGATATCATAGATACAGGGTACACTTTTCCATCAGCAACTCCTACAGATCCGGCTGAGAAGAAGAAATATGAAACAAATTCAAAGGCTGTCAATACTCTATTAGGATGTCTATCTCAATCAGAATTCGTGAAGGTTATGTAGTATAAATCCGCAAAAGAAATATGGGACAATATTGTTCTGAGCTATGAAGGAGATGAACAGGTAAAATGAGCAAAACTTCAAACCCTCAGAATTCAGTATGAAAATCTCAGAATGCACAATGATGAAAGTGTGGCTAACTATTTCCTTCGTGTTGATGAGATTGTTAATTGTATGAAAATTTTGGTTGAAGAAATAAAAGAGGTTGTTGTAGTTGAAAAGGTTCTAAGATCTTTGTCCCCTAGGTTTGAATCTAAAGTTTCTACAATAGAAGAAAAAGAGAATCTACGAAACCTTACCATGTCACAGCTGCATGGAATTCTGACTGCTTATGAAATGAGGAAAGGAGGACCATCAGACAGGAGAGAAGCTGCCTTCAAGGCTTTAGGCAAAGGAGATTACTATGAGTTAGGACACGTGTCAGAAGAAGAAGAAGAATCTAATTTTTTCAAAAACCTTCAACGAGGTGCTGGACGATTCTGAGGTAAGCTACCTTTCAAATGATTTGCTTGTGGAAGAGTCGGTCACTATGCTACCAAATGTCCTCATAAGGATAAGATTGACAAGGGGAAGGAACCTGTTAGATGGAACAAGAAATAGAATGAAAATAAGAAAAGCTATTACACTCATGAAGATAGTGATGGACTTTCAAATAGTGACGAAGATGAACGAGGTAATAATTATAAACTTTTAATGGCTTTTGAAGATGATGATTACATGGATGCTATAGATGAAGAAGGCCTTTATGAAGAGATTTCTAAACTCAAAATTTGTTTAGATGAGAAAAATGTGATTATTAATTCTCTGCAATGTCAACTGGCTGAAAGGGAAAAACATCATGAAAAATTGGAATGTGAAATTGTTGGTCTTAGAAAAGAGATTGAGAAAACAAAAGCTCTTAATCTTAAATTTGTTAAAGGATCCGAAACTCTGGATGATATTATCAATGTGCAGTGTTCTCCACTAATCAAGACAGGTCTGGGATATAATGGAGAAGCATCTCAAGCATCCACCTCTAAAAGTTATCTTGATGCAGCAAGAAGGAGCGAGCAAAGGCCTAATAGAAATCATAAGGTAAATCAGGGACATTTTAACTCAAGAATGAACAAAGACTATAAAGAAAATCAGGGGAAATCTACCTTAAGTACAAACAAAAGCCACAACCAGCCACAGGTAAAATCTTCCCAATTTGCCTCAAGAATGGATGTCAGTAGAAACTACAATCGGTTGGTTGATAGATTTGATAATCGCAGGAGTTTCTTCAATGTCCAATGTTTCTCTTGCCATAACTTTGGTCACAAAGCAGCTCAATGTGTTTCCTATAAGACAATCATGACTAGAGAAGCTCAAAAACAAAGAAGGATGACTGGAATCACGAAAAGGACCTATAACAACTTTTCCGCCCTTGAAAGTGAAATTGAATGTTCTATTTGTAATAATTTCGGTCATGAATATTTTGAATGCAGGAGCAGGTTTCAAAAGACAACTCCGAAGGAACAAACCTCAAATGCCAGATCATGGGGAATGAAGGAACCGCAACCAGAAAGATGTGGGATAGCTTTATATGCAGAAGAACAGGAAAATCAATGGTACATCGACTGTGGATGTTCGAAGCATATGACAGGTGATAAAGAAAAACTTCAATCATATAGTGCTTTAGAAAAAGGAAAGAAAGTTTCTTTTGGAAATGATACCCCCACAGTCATAAAAGGAAAAGGCACTCTTCAGTTGAAAGAAAAAGTCAAGGTTGGAATGTTTTGTATGTTGATGGCTTGAAGCATAATCTACTGAGTGTTAGTTAGATGTGCGATCACGGAACTGAGGTAATATTTTGATCAAATGGATGTAGTGTTCGTGATCTTGATACAGGAAAAATAGTGACCAAAGGCATAAGAACTCCAAATAATTTATACATATTTGAAGAAGGACAACAACAATGTTACTTGAGCAAGAATGATGAACACTAGTTATGGCACCAGAGGTTGGGGCATCTAAGCTTTTCACAGATAAGGAAAGCATGCAAATACCAGGCAGTTCGTGGTCTTCCAGACATCAGAATTCCAGACAATACAATATGCAAATCATGTCAGTTTGGTAAGCAAACCAGAACTAACTTCCCTGAGAAGGAAGGATCAGCTAGCAAGTCTCTTGAACTAGTCCATACAGATGTATGTGGTCCATCTAGGAAAAGGTCACCTCGAAGAGAAGAATACTTTATATTATTCATTGACGACTTCTCTAGGATGGTTTGGATAGGACTTATGAAGCACAAAGATGAAGCCTTCGAAAAATTCAAATCTTTCAAAGCCTTGGTTGAAAACGAATCAGATCACAAAATTAAGTGCCTCAAGTCTGATAGGGGTGGGGAGTTTACCTCAAATGAACTTTTCGATTTTTGTGAAGAACATGGAATAAGAAGGGAATTCTCTACAGCTAGGACTCCTCAGCAAAATGGAGTAGTGGAAAGGATGAACAGAATGGTTCAACAAATGGCTCATGCTATGCTTGATGAGTCTAGAACTCCCGCAACCTTTTGGGGTGAAGCTGCATTTGCTGCGGTTGTTATTCTCAACAAAACAAATGTCCGGGTGAACAACACTCAAACTCCTCATGAGCTCTGGTATGGTGAGACTCCTTCAGTAAAACATTTCAAAATCTTTGGAAGAAAATGCTATATTAAGAATAATGATGAACATATTGGCAAGTTTGAACCTAGAGCAGATGAAGGCATTCTCCTTGGTTATTCTCCTCACAGCAAAGCATATAAGTGTTACAACAAAAGACTTGGAAGAATAGTTGACAGCATTGATGTATTGGTTGATGAAGAAGGAAACATTCCTAGGCAAGTAAATCAGGGAAAATTTTAAGAACCCCCCCTAAATTTACAAGTATAATAAATGGGTGAATCTCCATGATATATAGGAAAAATGGAAGGCGATTTTATCAATAATATGATATGTATATATAATTTTTTGGCGAATCTCTCACCAGGTATGGCGAATATTTTACTCAATTATAAAATCTTGTGTTTATTGAATACACAAATGAAATCATTGCATTTCTTTAAAATATCTTTTGAAATCAAAATTACCGAAATTACATATCGATAACCTAGTGGGTGTAGGATAAAATTCACCCGTGCCATTCACAGAAAGCATGAGAAAAAACCTAATACTATATATAAAACCAAGAAAAATTCAAATTCATCACTTCTAGGGACCTCGTAACCACCCTGCCAATACACTTAGAAAAATTACCCTCTGTTTACTCCAGCATATGTTGGAAAGTTATAGAAGGATGACTAGTGCAATCAATCCATTCCTTTTAGCCCTGGATTTGTTTCAGTTTAAAACAGAAGTATACAAATATACTTGTCCAATGTCTATGCTTTAACCATTCACCTTAAGATGTTTTTACAATATAATTTCCTAAGTCTATTTAATATCTTCATTATCATAAAAACCAACCTATATCCATCTTAACTCATCTACCACTCTTAGGGGGATGAAATCTATTTATCCCTCTGAGCACTTGGTAGACCCAGAATTAAGATGGATCTAAGATGATAGAATTTCCCCTTTAAATAGTCTATGCTCACATGAATACCATGGTATTACCATGGGTCAATACCATGGGTTATCATAAACCTGGAGCTTAAAAATTACTATTAGTAATTTATAAAAATTAATAAAAATAATAGTCTATTTTTATTTTAACCAAGCTAAAATGTTTAACATACATTAAATTACAACATCCATTTTTACTCTTGATCGGATCAAATATTTTTTCACTCTATGCTAGTTTGCATATCACGATATTTGATACCTCTCGGGGTTAGTAGATCCAGAGTAAAGATGGATCTATGCTGGTTTAATTCCCCCATTTAAATAGGCTACATTCCAGATGAATACCATGGGTCAATACCATGTGCCATTTTGGTGAATACCATGGGTCAATACCATGTGCCATTTTTAATTTTATTAATACTAATATTAGGGTTAATAATGTTTTTTTGCATGGTATTATTAACAATCTAGTCCATGGTATTTGTCCCATAGTATTTTACCCATAGGTTTCACCTAAATATAACGCATTTTTTGAGTGTTCGTAAATATAAGGTGACTTATGGAGTAAATATAAAAAAATGTTTTATTTGTTTACCATACCTCTCATTTATTTATATTTTAATTAATTTACCATACCTCTTTTACAAATATGGTATTTGGCCCATAGGATTCACTTAAATAAAACCTCTTTCTTGAGCCTTCATAAATAGAACGAGGGTTATGGACTAAATATAAAAAGAGGTTTTATTTATTTACCATGCGTCTAGTTTATTTATATTTTTATTTATTTACCATACATTTTGAGTAAGTATAAAAAGACGTTTTATTTATTTACCATACCTCCACTTTACTTATATTTTTATTTGTTTACACCCTTGCATGTATATAAGGTGATTTATGAAGTAAATATAAAAAATGTTTTATTTATTTACCATACCTCTCATTTATTTATATTTTTATTAATTTACCATACCTCTTTTATAAATATGGTATTTGGGCCTTTGGCCCATAGGGTTCACTTAAATAAAACCTATTCTTGAAAATGGGCGAATAGATTCACTTAAATAAAACCTATTCTTGAAAATGGGCGAATGGAAGGTTGTAACTCTTAATTTCAAGGGCTAAATTTACCTTTTTTACCCTCTCCCTTAAAATAAGGTGGGCTATTTGAGGTGATTTGTAAAAATGTACTATGATACAAAATATTCGCCCACTAAAAATTTAAAACCCCTAAATTTCCCCAAAGCGCGAACATTCGCCCCTAAAATTTTCTATGAAGTAAATTATGAAAATATCGAAGAGGATGAAGACCATCCTTCAAATCAGACTGATGATGAAGAAGAACCTCAAGAGGCACCAGAGGAACAAATAAGGATAGAAGAGAAGACTCCATCCAGGTAGGTTCAAAAGAATCATCAAGAATCTCAAATTTTGGGGCAGAAAGAGGTAGGTATACAAACAAGAAGAACTATTGCAGAAGCCTCAAGCTATTTGGAATTTATCTCCTCCACTAAACCACAAAATGTAAAAGAGGCATGCAAAGATGAATGGTTGGTCAAGGCAATGGATGAAGAACTTGAGCATATCAAAAAGAATAACACTTGGGAGTTGGTTCCTAGACCAAAAGATAAGAATGTCATAGGGGCAAAATGGATCTTTAAAAACAAGTTGAATGGAAATGGGGAAGTGATTAGAAACAAGGCCAGACTTGTTTGTAAAGGGTATGCTCAACAAGAAGGAATAGACTTTGAAGAAACTTTTAATCCCGTTGCTAGACTTGAGGCCATCAGAATGTTCCTTGCTCTCTCAAGCTTTCAGAAGTTCAAAGTATTTCAAATGGACGTGAAATCAGCCTTTCTGAATGGAGACTTAGAAGAAGAGGTGTACATTGAGAAACCAAATGGTTTCATTCTTGGGAATGATCCAAATCTTGTATGCAGACTAAAAAAGGCTCTCTATGGTCTTAAACAAGCTCCAAGGGCTTGGTACTACCGTTTGGACAAATATCTTCATCAACAAGGTCTTTCAAAAGGATTAGCAGATAGAAATCATTATATAAAAATTGAAAATAAAAAATTGCTAATACTTGTTGTGTATGTAGATGATAGTATCTTTGTCAGCAATGAAGAAGCTATGAGTCAAAGCTTTGCCTTGGTGATGCAAAAAGAATTCGAAATGTCTTTGCTTGGAGAATTGACATATTTTCTTGGATTGCAAATCCAACAAAATGAAGGCGGTATCTTTTCGTCTCAAACCAAGTACCTCAAGGAGATTTTGAAGAAATATGGCATGGAAGATTCAAAACCAGTGTGTACACCTATCATTACAGGATGTAGCCTCAATGCAAATGATGAATCGGCAACAGTGCATCAACCAACCTATAGATCCATGATTGGAAGTCTACTTTATTTGACAGGTACCCGACCAGACATCATGCATGCAGTGGGAATAGTTGGAAGATTTCAAGCAAATCCTAAGGAAACTCATCTTCAGTCAGTTAAGAGAATCTTCAAGTACCTTCAAGGAACTCAAAACTATGGCTTATGGTATCCTAGAGATACAGATCTCACACTTCATGCTTATACAGATGCAGATTGGGCCGGAAGCATGGATGACAGGAAGAGCACAAGTGGTGGTGCACCCTTAATGGGTTCCAGATTAGTATCTTGGTTCAACAAGAAACAGAGTTTGATTGCTTTATCTACAGCTGAAGCGGAATATGTGGCTGCTGCATCTTGCTGCACTCAACTCCTTTGGATGATGCAGACCTTGCAGGATTTTCAAATCACTTGTACACCACCTATCTCCATCTTATGTGATAATACAAGTGAAATCAGCATTTCAAAGAACCCAGTCATGCATTCAAAGACCAAGCACATACCGATCAAGTATCACTTTCTCCGGGAACAAGTGTTGGAACAAAAAGTCAAATTGGAGTATGTTCCTTCTAAGGAACAAGTTGCTGATATTCCCACCAAACCACTGCCCAAGGAAACCTTTGAATACCTCAGACAGAAGCTGGGAGTAGTTGATGCATCATCTTGCTGTTAAAACTTGTTTGTTTCAGAGAAAAATGGGTGTACGCGAGTTTCCTGAGGAGGATTCGCGTACATACGTCGGTTTGCGCAGAGACAGTCACGTATATGGAGGTTTGATGGATATCAGTAGGGACAGGCTCTGGTTGAAGATATTCTGATATGGGTCTGACAGAGACCATCCGGCACAGGTTCAGGGGGAGCAGATAAACTTCTAATGATGCATTGTTGGCATTATCTTAGAAGCTTTTGGTTCTAGTTCACAGCTGTTGTTGGTTTCAGGTGGAACAAAGGCAGAGGGAGAACAGAAGGAAATCATGGTTGCTGATCTGAATAGGTGATTGACAGATGCTGCTGATATCAGTTATTGGTGACTTTCATAAGTCTTGCTCTAGATATTTCGTCTCCATGTCATGTATCTCTTTTATGGTGTCAAGGTCATGTATCGGCCTATTTTGGTTTCCCCACTATGCCTGGGATGAAAATGTAATGTACTTGGTTGTCATATGTAAATTTCTGATGTATCCCCACTTGGTTGGGTGGATGATCCCAAGTTGGTTGGGTGATGGATGTATGTATTGAGTCTTTTGGTGATAGGAAGGTCCTTTATGATGTACGGTTCTTCTTGAAGAACATCTTTTTGCAGATCTTGCCTACAGTCAGGGGGAGCATGGTCAGCACAGCAGGCCAAAGATTTCAGCATGTACTTAGGGGGAGCACAACCCTTTGCCCTTGATGACAAAGGGGGAGAATGACTTTGAGGATCTTGGGGTTGCCATCAAGTCCAAAGGGGGAGATTGTTGGCATTATGGCACAGGATTGGAGCTATGGCACAGTTGTTGTCCTTGATGGCAACTCTCTTTGGTGACAGATCTCAGTACAGGCTCAAAATGAAGAAAAAAGATATATATGCAGGACCTACACAAAGGCGCGTATACACGCGGGTTAGACGTTACAAAGGCACGTATGCGTATACACGCACTTTCATGCAAGGAAAAGCACGTATATGTTGGAGAACTCACTTTTGGTCTGTGGTAGTCAATCCTTGGTATTTGAACCTATGGTTTTGGACCATGGTATCTCGTCAGAAGTGTTGATCCCAAGTATTGGGTCCATGGTATTGAGAAAGGCCTAAGACTATAAAAAGGGGAAGGAGATCATTTGGCAAAGGATCATCTGAATTAATTGAATATCTAATAAGTGCTAGATTTGAAATATTGGTGATTGGGGTTATGGTGCAGATCTGGATCTGAATGAAGGAGGAACCTTAGCGCAAAGAAGGATAAGTTCTATTGATGGGTCATAATCTTTTGGCTCGAATGATAGTATCTTTGTATGATTTTGATCTGTTATATGTGGTGCATGCTTGATCTATAGATCTGATAATCTGGGTTAATTAGTGTCTGAATATCTGAAAGAGTGAATTATCCTTTATAGATCTGTACACAGGTTCAGTGAAGAGAAGGCACATATACACACTTTTTCAGTGAATAAAAGTAGCGTATACGCAGGTTTCTCTACTCACAGAAGCGTTTGCATGCAGGTTTCAGGTTATTGAAGTAGCATATATCTTGTGGAATGTGATCTAGCTGCTTCTGTTTATTACTGCAGTGTTCTGGGTTCAGAATTTGGTCTTCTGTTACTATTACTGTGTTTTGGGTACAGTTTTCAAAGAAGTATCTACTTGATTCAGTTCTAATTGGTGAAAAGGGAGATTGTTTGATGCAGAAATTCTTGATGATTGATTGATGTTCATGGATCCAGTCTGAAAATTTATGAAACGTGGTCCCTGGAAGAAAGAGAAGGTTGTAGCTTTCTGTAGGCCAGCACCTACGTACTAGTATCTTGGCTAGTGCAAGAGCTAAGGGGGTTGTATCTCCCCTCCAGGAGAAGCTAGAGAACGAGAGAGGGTTGTAGCTCTCTGCAGGTTGCAGCCTGTGTACTGGTAAAGGACTGCACCAGTACATTGTAAAAAGAAGTTTCTAATTAAAAGAAGATAGAGACGAATTGCAACAGGTGGTTTTCACCCACATTGGGTTTCCACCTTATATCTTGTTTTCTTGTGTGTGATTGTATTATGCTCTGTTTTACTATTTCTAGTTACTGGTTATTTAATTCTGATACGCATATTAACAAACAACATCTGAAAGATAAAGTAAATTATAAGTTTGCATTGTATACATGAGTTTCCTTCTACATAGTTACATATATACGCGGGTTTAATTAACTGAAGTAGAGTATATTATCTGGATTTGGAAAGGGAATATTTGACTTGATAATACTGATTCACCCCCCCGCTTAGTATTATTTCCAACAATTTATAGAAAAAGGGTGACCCTTGGTCTACCCATGACTCTTGAAATACCTCATGAGCATTCATATTCTTATGAGACTCTACTATATTCTAATCTCTACCTTAATATACAGAAAATGCTTTTATTCTAATAATTTAACAATGGATAATTATGGATTATCCAGGTGTAATTATTGTGCAAGATATGCATACCAAAGGTTGTATTCAGCTACTACTTAAACTACCTTTTATTGTTTCTCCCATTGTCTATGAAGAAAATCTAAGTCATCTAGTATTAAAATGTTATTATTTACCCTGACCTGATTTGATAAAGTTGCCAGCTTGGTGTATATCCTCACTGGTTCTACCACATAACGAGTGATTTTCTCCTTCGTCACCTACAAGTTCTCCATGGTGGAGGCCTATTTAAGAGGATTGAGAAATGCCTGGATTTCTTGGAGGACTTCTTCTCGATTCCTCACTCCTCTAACTACGCCAATAGAATGGACTTTATGTACCTAAAGCATTGATTCTAATCCACTGAGAAATTGTCTATATGAATCCAGAACTTGGTCCACATCCTTTGATAACTTGTCCCATGATTGGATCACACAACAAATTTGGAATTTCTCTTTTTGCGCAGTTATTTGATCTTTTGTAGGAATTGTTACTGGTGCATTTAGATATTTGGACACCCATACACATATGTTTTTAATAGTTACGGCACCTTGTTTGAGCATGGTTGTCTTATACTTAGTATAAACAAGAATGAATGGAAAGGGTGATACTGTTTGATGCAACTTTAACATCTCTTCATAGAACAAAGTCATGGATTCCTCAAATGTTGCTACCTCTTTGTCAATGGTTGCTTGTAACTTTTTTATACTAGAGTGGGCTAAACGTGGAGCTTGGTTCTCTTCTTCCACCTTCCTTCTATCCTCTTCTGATTTTGCAGCTCTTTTCTTAGAAGCGTAGATCTTTCCCTAAATTTATGTAATTTTCTTACTCATCCTACTTCCATTTAGCTCCATCGTTGTCATGAAGGCGGTTTTAGTGGAAGAAATCATCTTAGGGTTCAAAGTGGTATCTAGGAAAATATCTTTTATGTGGTCACTAATAAAGGTTTGGCAAGATTCCTAGCATAACACTTTCTCCTATCCTGTATAATATTGAAGTTGACATGATCAAAAGTCAATCTGGTCAGATCCAAGAATTCCTCCTCCTCTTCATCTGGAATGCCCAATTCCTTCAGTGGAAGGTGTCCACTAGTAATTGGGGTCGATGGAGTGACCTGCAATGAAGGGAGGTAAATTGACATCTTGGATCCTTGATGTTGTTGCTGGGAATCAATCTCATCTTTCTTACTGAGCTCTTCTTGTTGTTTCTTCCTATTGTCTTATTCCTTCCTCCTTTTATCTTCTTCATATTTTATTTTATGTTCTTATTCAATCCTTTTCTTCTATCTTTCCTCTTCCTCCTATTTTCTTCTAAATTCTTCTATTTATTCCTTCTTCCTTCTCTCTAGCTCTTACTTTTCCCACCTCTTCTTGGCTTCTTCTTCATCTTCCTTCTTTTTCTTTTGCTTGGCCTCTTGTTTATTTCTTTCTTATTATTCCTTGTTCAATCGTTCTTCCTCCTATTGCTTCCTCTTCTTATGCTCTTCATGTTATTGTTGTTGGGCATCCTAAGGTCGTTGTGACTATTTTAGCTCCTCTTCCCTTTTCCTCTTTATCTCCTTATTTTTCCTCGAAAGAGTTTCATTTCTTTTTTTTAGAGTTTATTCATCCTCATCTCCCTCCTGGTCGTCTGATGGGTCTTCTTGTTTATTGTCGTTATGCATTTTCTTCTTCCCCCCTATCTTGTCTTACTCCCTTTTCCTCTAAAGCATTGATACCCAATCTTATAGGCTTATGTTTTATTAAGACTATTCTTCCTCTTCATCCTCCTTTTCCTATCTTTCACTTGGCCCCAACTCCTTGGTAGCATTACACCAATTCTTAACTTTATCCTCATGGAAACGCTTGTTGTTTGCATATGGCCTGTTGAAACCCACTTTCTCGCAATGGGCTACCACAACCCCTCTTGGGTCATATATGTGACATGGGGGCTTCACTCAATCAGCCTTTGATATATCGTGTGCATTCGTGGCATACTAAAAAATACCCCTAATTTGACTACATATTGGAAAATACCTCTAAAAATCACATTATTTAACCCCTTACCAATAGGAAACCAATACACCTTCGCAATCAAAAATACTCATACTTTCACTAGATATTGTAGGTATCCATTTTTTCATTAACATTTTTTATACCCCTTTATATTTTTTCATGAAGTTTGAGCTCCATCTTTTATACCTACTAATATAAAAGCCCTTTACCCCCTATTATATGCTCAATATATTATGTCATTTTTTCCTCAATATATATCCCCCAATATGAACACACGTGGTATTGTACTTATCCCCCAGTGAAGCCTCCATGATATGTGATGACTTGGATCTACAATATAGTATCCTTTCATTTTCTAAGATTTTGTCCAACTTCCTCAAAACTCTCTAGGGTGTATGCTTTGATAGTCAAAGGGAAATATAGTTAAGGCTTCTTCTTTCCTTTATGCAATGTTTTAGAGAAACCCTTGGTCATCTGATAGCATATCCCCTACAAAATAAGCCTATCTATCACTATCCTAGGGAGAGCATAAGGAGTCTTATATGAGCCGAAAATTATGATGAAGGTGCCGTCTTGGATGGGGAACCAATCGACCACTTTGATTATTACTTCCCTATCTCTCTTAGACATTCATGGAGCTTCTTATCTGAAGAGAAACTAGTATAATGGAATGAGGAATGAATCAAAGGTGACTTCATGGATACTCTTATATCCTATATCCTAAAATATCTTCTAGTGAAGGTGCACAACTTTTGTTGCCTCGGGGGTCTAGTTATGGCTCCAATCCTTGAATCAACATATTACACACACTACATCCAAGAGGTACAATGTCATATAAAAATTTTATGGTTGGTCCTTCTGCAGGTTCTTGTTTGCCTGTATATTAGTTCTTAGAGCTGAAACCAGATTGCTTGACTAGTTGAAATTAGTTCCCTTGGTAGCCTCTGTGTATGTGATATGTACCCCAGTCCTAAGGAAGGTGTCGATATCTGCCCAAACCTATAAATTGTTCATCATTTCTACTATGATCTGGTAGACCTTCCTAATGCTCTTTGTTCTATATATCTAATCGATTTTGAATCAGAACTTAGATGGTTCTTTCCACTATGATCTTACGATGTGTTTAGTTGACATTTGGAAATCCACAACCCACTTAGTGTTAAAGGTCTCCTCATTCTCAAGTATCCTGTACTATGTAGCGATGTCCATAGCAATAAAAGAAGAAAAAGCATCACCCGTGTGGCTCCTTATCACACATCGATTTGTATTTGTGTTTTGTAGTATCCAGTCAATGGTTTCTTCACATGGGAAGACTAGCAAAGTCATAGCTACTTTGTGCAGCCAGGACCTCTTGATATTAATATACACTCTGAAGTCGTCCTGGTCTTAGGGAATTTTTTTCTTATAGAACTCAGAATATATGTCAAACCATGATATTTTTGTAGTATTATTGATGTTACATTCCATATCCTAGTAGATTGGTGACATTGGTCCCTTTGGAACTTCTTAGACACTTCTCACAACACTCATGCGAGAAGAATTTGCGATTGGAAGAATTTACCATTGAAGGGGTCAAATTTTGACGTTGTTGTAGTGGCTAGAACAATTGGTGTTTCACTGGTAGAACCTCAGCCTCTCTACTTGCCCTTGATTTAGACTGTAATGAACCCTTGTGAGTGTGTTGTCCTAAACTCCTAGGTTCCACTAACATCTCCATGTTACCCTTAGTATTGATTAGAATCTCCTCACTTCTTTGTCTTAGCTTGTCAATCACACAAACAAAGGATGTTCCCAATAACTCAAAATAGGGGTCTAGATAATGATATATGAGTTGTAAATGTTTGAGTTTTGTAGTTATAGGTCTCTCATGTTGCTTTGTTGCCAGTGAGCCTGGATAATACCCTGGCAGTTTCACTCCCTAGAAATCACAAACATTTCTCCACTTCCAATGAACCTGAACAATACCTCGGGAGAGTTGTTTCATCACCTCTCTGCACAAGAAGCCTTTCTCAATCCTTTACCCTTTATTTAAATTTATTTATTGTACGCTCATTGGAATTTATTTATTAGGAATTTATTTGCGAGGGCAGATGAGGTATCTTGCCTTATTTTATGTGTAAGAGAGGTTGTTTCAAGTTTTCAAATATTTTATTGTTTTCCAAAAATGTGTCTTTGAGTCAGTGGGTATGAAGCAATTTTCCAAACTATACAAGCAAGTCAAGAGCAAGGGTCTTACTATTAAAGATAGGGTGCCTTGGATAATCAAAGTTCTCCACTGAGGCAGGTTTCCATATCTCACCTTGATTGTGACTTTAGATATATTCAAGAGTGGGCATAAACACGAGTATAGTTCATCCATGGCATAGGATTTACCACAACTCTAGAGGGGATTTGATTTGATCGATGTTCATGAATTTTTTATTCAAGAAAAAACCTTTATTCATGAACTAAGCTATCACGACTGAAAATACATGAAGGAAAATAGAACTAAATGCATGGATGAAATGAAAAATGTGGGAATGTGATTAGGAAATAAGTGAAACTAAAGACAATAAACAAAAAATAAAACTAAGTTATAGGGAGAGGAAGGTAGCTATGAGAGCCGCTAGGTAAATTATAACTTAAGTTTTTGGCCATTTATGACAAGGGGCTTAACCCTCCCCTCTAGGGTTTGTAAACGGTAGTTGTGTTGGAAATTTTTTTCCTTAACTTAAAAACGTCCAATCCACAGGGCTTGAAATTTTGTGTGCTTGCCTTTGTCCTCATGGGCTCTTTCCCATTTGATGACTAGGTCGCCTATGTCAAATTCATTGTTCCAGTGGATTTCTTATCGAACCATCTCTTTATTTGGTTTTTTTGTATGAAAAATTATTTTTGGCCTTTTGTCTCTCTTCCTCAAGTTTGAAAATAGTATCAACTCGGTTTTGTATAGTAGGTAAGTGTGTACCTCGATAATCTTGCAAAAATTGGAGGGTAGGTAGATACAAGTTTAGTTGTAAGATGCCTTCTTTCCAATACAGTAGGAAATAAGGGGAGGTTCCAAGAGATAGTTTAGGGGTGACACGGTCAACCCACAAGGCATTGGTTAAGGAGTTGTGCCAATTTCTCTGGTGTGACAACAAGATTTTCTTGATGCTGTGGATTAGGTTTTTGTCAGTGGAATCTACTAGGCCATTGCCTTGGGGATAGTGATTAGCTTAATGTTTCAAAATGATATCGTTTTCCAAAGAAAAATCATACAACTTAAAATATGATAAATAAGTAGCATTATAAAAAATAAGGGAGGTGGGAACATCGAACCTGGTTATGATGTGCTGATTAATGAAACTTATTACCTCTTGGTCGTTGATTTGACATAAAGGAACAACTTCCACCCACCTTGTGAAGTAGTCTATAACCATGCGTATGTACCTATTATTTTCTTATGAATGTGGCATGATATCACCAATGACATCTAGTGCCCACTGCTGAAAAGGTTCTTCCACTGCTATAGATGGGAGTGGTGTGGCTAACCGTGATTCCCTTCTAGTGCATCTTAGATAGATTTCGAATTGTTGTACATATGCGTGGGAATCCTTGAACAGGGTACGCCAATAAAAACAATCTCTCATAATTGTATTCACTGTAGTTTCACTAGCATAATGACTACCTGTTGGCCCATCATGTAGCTTGTTCAACACATTCCGCACTTCATCATATTCTAAACATTTGAGAAATACACCATTGTGGTGTTTATGAAACAGATGACCATGTATCAGCTGATAAGATGTAGATTTAATCCTTACAAATATTTTATGTTTCATGGTTAAGGTAGGAGGCAAGGTCCCTTGTCCTAAAAACTACTCATATAAGTATACCAAGATGAGGTGTCATGTGCTAATGTGAAGTTGTTTTGGTACATTTCAATCTCATGATCCCATCCTTCTAATTCTTCGCCCGGTTGGTTGGAACCCTCAATGACTAGTTTATATAACCCATATCCTTTGACCGTGTGATCAGATTTGAAATCAAATTCATATTCCTAGAGGTAGGTCATCCAATTAGCTCTTATTTTTCCCAACTCTTGTTACATGAAGAGTGACTTGGCAGTTGGATGAGGTATGAACATTCTCACATGGTTCTTTAGGATATATGGTCAGAAGTGTTTAACAAATTTATAGACTAAGTACACATGATTTTCCATGTTCGGGTAGTTGAAATCTTCCCCTTGTAGATCGATACTCATAAAAGGCATGGGCCACTTTTCACCATTAGTTTCCTTTTGCGTCAAAACCACTACTAAGGACGAATCTGAAGCAAAGGTATACAAAATGAAATCTCTGCTGAAGTCAGGGCTATAAAGAGAAGGAGCTTCAGTGATGGCCTTCTTGATATGGTCAAATGCTTCCTTTTCTTCTTGGTTCCATTAGAACCCCACATCTTTCTTTATCATATTTTGCAATCGTTTAACTATCTGAGAGAAATCAGAAATAAACTTGCGAAGAAAGTTTATTTTACTGAGGAAAGACTAAATAGCCTTCTTAATACTTAGGAGTGGGATTTGTGCAATAGATTTCACACGTTTAGGGTCAATAATGATACCGCTTTTAGTTATAATGTGCCCCAGAAGGTTTCCTTCTGATACCTTGAATACACCCTTCTTGGGATTAAGGGATATCCCATACTCCCTGCAACTTTCAAATATATGCTTCAAATGATGGAGATGATCTAATCACTTCTTTGAAAATGCCATCACATCATCCAAATATATTACCACGCTTTGAAAAATAATCCCTCTGAAATAAATGGCCATCACCCTTTGGAAGGTTGCTCCAACATTAATACTACCAAAGGGGATGCACTAAAAAGAAAATGTTCCCCACTTGGCTCTAAAAGTTGTATGCAATTCATCTAGTTCGACAACTAGAACTTAATTGTACCCAGAGAAGCCATCAAGGAAAGAGACCATTTCAGATCCATATATTTTTTGTAGAATTTGCTCCATATAGGTGACAAGATAGTTATGTTTATCTCAATACCACTCTACATTCTGGAAATTGAAGGATAACTGAATTTCAACGGACTTCTTCCATACATGAACCAAATTTGAGACCCAAGTGGAGTGTTTTACCTTAAAAACAATGTGTGCATCTAGAAACTTCTTTAATTCCTTCTGAATAAGGGGTTCCAATGTTGAATTAAATTTCCTTAGCTTCTACTGGAATTGCTTGACCCTGACTTTTATGGGTTTGACATGCTGCATGATTTGGGTCTCATATGTTGTAAGTTCATCATACGTCCAAGTAAACACATCCCTATATTTCCTTAACATGTTGATGAATTCTTTACTTCATCTAGTGGACAACCAACACCCAAATTTGTGAACTTAGGGTTAGCTTATGTTCCAAGATTGATTTTCTCATGTGACAATGCGGAACTTTGAGTCTTGGTATTTGGGCATCCCTGAAAATGATTTTTCATATCAAATAACTTCTCCAATGTAACAACAACTTTTGGCATGGGGTTTCCCTTACATTCATTAACTTCTTCTTGTAATGTTCTATTTTGTTCCTCCTCATCTATTGCGCATCTCTGAATACATCCACATTGGCCATGAAATCAAATATTTTTTGGTCATTATTGAAAATATGGAGATTAGTTACATTGTTCGGGATTATAGTTTTATAAATAATATCAATAGAAAAAGCATCCCTTAAAGGTGTAAATATAGTTGTGGAATTAGCTAGAGTGTCAACAACAACATTATTAATTTTAGGAATAGATTTAATGCCAAAAGCCTTAAAAGAAGAAATCAATTGCCATACCTCTTATTCATAGTTTTTCAAGTGCGGTGACAAACAATGAATAATGTTTCTTACCTTCCTTATGATAATTTTTGAATCACCAATAATTTAATTTAGAAGCCAGAGAACCCACAGTAATAACCATTTTTCATCAATGTTTCAAATCCCAACAGGGATCCATCATCAGGACATTCTTGGATGATGATAGTAGAAGAGCTTTAATGAGTCTACAGCTCTTCTTGCTATCTTCACTCTAAATTTTTTGAGTAAAATGATTTCACTCCATGTATCCCATCCGCATAGAGAAATGATTCTGGATTTGAGACATCTGCGGTTTTAATCTATTAATTTAGAAGCTGGATAACCCATAGTAATAACCATTTTTCATCAACGTTGCAAATCCCAACAGGGATCCATCATCAGGACATTCTTGAATGATGATAGTAGAAGAGCTTTAATGAGTCAGCAACTCTTCTTGCTATCTTCACTCTAAATTTTTTGAGTAAAATGATTTCACTCCATGTATCCCCTTCATATAGAGAAATGATTATGGATTTGAGACATCTGTGGTTTATATCTTTTAACCACAGATGTCTCAAATCCAGAATCATTTCTCTATACGGAGGGGATACATGGAGTGAAATCATTTTACACGAAAAATTTATAGTGAAGATAGCAAGAAGAGCTGCACTCATTAAAGCTCTTCTACTATCATCATTCAAGAATGTCCTGATGATGGATCCCTATTGGGATTTGAAACGTTGATGAAAAATGGTTATTACAGTGGGTTCTCCAGCTTCTAAATTAGAAGATATAAACCACAAATGTCTCAAATCCAGAATCATTTCTCTATACAGAGGGGATACATGGAGTGAAATCATTTTACTCAAAAAATTTAGAGTGACGATAGCAAGAAGAGTTGCAGACTCATTAAAGATCTTCTACTATCATCATTCAAGAATGTCCTGATGATGGATCCCTGTTGGGATTTGAAACGTTGATGAAAAATGGTTATTATTGTGGGTTCTCCAGCTTCTAATTTAAAAGATATAAACCACATATGTCTCAAATCCAGAATCACCAATCAATTCCAAACATTAAACTTTGAGATCAATAGCCTTTTTAAGCCCAGGGATTAGTGCCTCATACTCTGTAGTGTTCTTAGTGCACTAAAATTCTAACCTACAAGAAATTGAAAGCTTATTTTTTTGGGGGTTCGTTAGAATATAGGCGGCAACGTCCCCATCCTATGTCTTAGAACCATCATAATATAAAGTCCAAATTTCATTGAAATTCATTTATAAATTAAAACTATTCACGTTTATAGTTCAAGATTCGTTAGCATTGGCTGGAGGGCAAGGAAGGAGTTCCAATTGTGTGTCTTGTGGGATAGGTGATGCCATAGCTTCACAACACTTGATGTCTATCTCTAAAAAGAACATTCCCAACTCTTCCTGAGTGAAATTAATTAGTTCGTTTGGAGCTTCCAGCTAAGTGACCATATGCTTCATGTAGTATTTACAGCTAACTCTTATCTGGTTATTCTTACCTTTGTAAGGAAGCCAAAGATGAGACCAATCACTTGTAAAGTACTCATGAAACTTTCTCAAACATTCCCTACTAAGCAGCCATCCATAAGATTTAGGTATGTCAACAAACACTATGTCTATGCATTGATGCACTCTAGAGTTAGCGGATAGCCTAATTATCACATTGTTTGATTCCCCTACCACAGGGACTTGATACCTATATAATTGAATTATTTTAGCATCTGTCTTTTCAGGTTGGATGTTTAGATCCTTGCAAACAAACAAAGGAATGAAATTGGTATATGTGCCAGACTCGACAAGACAATTGTGTACATTGTAGTTAAATATCTCAAAAGTAAAAATAAATGGGGGAGTTGAGCCTCTTGAATTTTCATTTGTGGCATTGAAAATGGTTTACGGATTAACCAAAGTTTTGGACTCGCTAGATGAACTAGTCTTCGAGGATGAGAGAGACCTACAGGTAGAAGATGTTGTAGTAAAGTATTTAACAATTAACTCCTGCTGACTAGCTATCTTAGCAAGTTCATAAAGCAAAATGTTGGCCAGTGTCTTCTTTGTATCTTCTATGATGTTGTAACCCATATCTGAAGATGAAATTTATTCTTTGGGTGTTTTAGGAGTAGAAGGATATTGCATGAATCTACTTAAGATTTTGGGAATGTGGGAGTTTCCTTTACCGCTTAATGAATTACCTTTCTTAGTTTGGTTGGATGAACTTTTGGGAGCAGAGGCTAAAGGTTGGGTTGAATTGCTCGGGGCTAAGATTATTCTTAACAACACCTTATTCTTCTCATCTAGTGTGGGTTTTGATACTATCCCTTTGCTCCTTAAGTTATACATCTTTGGTGCCTTAGGGGGAGGGGTGTCTCCTAAAGGAGATTCTTAAAAATATTGGACTTCACCCCATCAAATAACCTCAAAAGTTAACACAATAGAACCAGTATTGTCATTTGGGAGGAAGGTTTCTCCTTCAACATCCTTAGATTCCCCATTCTTGTCACTAATCCTTTGATCCTCAAGCACCTTGGTAACCACAACAATCATATTATGTATCCATTGCGGACACATCTTTTCTGAATGGGAATCTTGGTGGAAGGTGCAATAATTCTCCATACCGAGCTCCTTTACATTGAAATTCGCATTAGAGCTTTGAGCTGACTTTGTAGGAGATTTTTATTCCTCTTAAAGAAAGATTTTGTAGACTTGTTGCCTAATGAACTCTCACCATTCTTCCTTTTCAACTATGAAACTTCATTGGTTAACTGCTTTAGTGATTTGGCTAGAGCCTCAAAATCAAAAGAATCCTTGTCCTTATCATTATACTTGCTAAATGATGTTTGAGTTCTCTTGTTGGTTGACTTTGACTCTTCTCGGGTGTCATGCTCAAGTGCTCCTATTGAAAGTATATCCTTTTCCACAGCGAGAGCATCTACAATTTTTTTGACTAGAGTAGCTTTCACCTCTCACTTCGCAAACACAATGATATCACGTGGAAGGACCTTAGTATAATAATTGATGTAGGATCATGAGGCTTGAAGAAAAAAGGCTTTGATTTTATTCCAAAAATACAAAAAAAAGTTTACAAGCAAAGGAGTGGGATCCTTTAGCTATCAATTTACAAAGCTTTATAGATAGGATTTGAGCTAGAATTTAGGGATATGAACTATTTTGTAATTAATTCAAGTATTTGGACTTAGTTGAGATTCTCGAGGAGAATATCATTCAGATTAGGTATTATCTAGTATTAGATAGATTCGATCCATCGATTGAGGATCTGATGGTTGTATGTAATGGTATTTATGTAAGTTTTTGTTGGGTCCCTATAATACTAGTGATTACCCCATTACTATTGTAGTTATACCCCTTATTTATATTGTTGTGCCCCTATTACCCCCATATTGTTATTTCTGTGCCCCATAGAATCCCTCTATTATTATTTTTGTGGCTTTATATTATTATTGTTAGGTCGGCTAGATTATATTGTGACTCCTTAGACTCCTATATGTAGAAAGGAGGTTTTGTCATTTGTATCATCCAAGAATTGTTCATTTATGTAATGTAAAGGAGGTTTCCCCCTCGAAGAGGCTGAATTCTAAGGCGTTGATCTATCTTTTCTTGAGCTGGTTTCATAACATTTGGTATCAGAGCTTTGGATTCTAGGGTTTCGCTGCTCCAAATAGGTCATCGTGGCATTTTCGCTATAACTTTTTTCTGTGACATTTCAGAAGTTGCCAAAAAAAAACATTTGAGAAGAAATCACGTTGAACATTGGGTCTGAATTTCAGAGCTTTTTGCGCGATATTTACGGAGATATGATCTGAGGAAGTTGGTCTTTTTGCAGACTCCTGAATTACATTCAAAACAGGTGACGTGGGGAAAATCATCATAACTTTCTCTCTGGGAATCAGATTGAAATTTCGCAAGAAGGTATAGAAATAGGACGGACTGTAGTTTCTTTTATATATTGTTCAGAACCAAATATGGAAAATTGTACACGTGGCACTTCATACAAGTTCACCCTTCTGGAAAGGTATATAATCAGGTCGGCTTGGGAGATTGTGCATAACTCTTTCTTGGAGAATACAATTTGGATCAAACTGGTGGCATTGGAAAGAAGACATAGAGAGCTACTATAGGTCAGAAATTCAGAACTAGATGATTGGAAAGTACAGAGATACATCAGAGGCAATATCAAGCTCCTACAAAGTGAAAAAAGGTGTGTAGATTTTTTTAAATTTTTGCTTAAGCTTGGTTTGAAAATTTATTTTGAAGGAATTCAAAGGGCATAGTAGAGCATTATTATCGGTAACTGATGCCCCGAGGAAATAAAATGCAAAAACCTAGTAAGGAACCTGAAAGCTCTAGCATGACTCATGAAGAAGAGGAAGAAATGCTACATGATATATCAAAATTACAAGAACAAGTGCAACAAATTTCACGCTCACAAAAGTTAACAGAAGCTAAGATAAATGGAATGGAAGCTAAGATGAATGGCATGGAAGCTAAGATGGACAATTTGAATATAGATTTGAACACAAATTTGAAGACAGGCATGGCAGATTTGAAGACATATTTGACAAATTTTCTACAAGAAATACTTACTAATGGTGAAAAGGTAGTAAAGGAAACTCATGATGAGAATAAAATAAATGTTAATCATGATTCCGTAGACACTAATGTTGGATCGAAGAATCACCATATTCCAAAAATTGATATGAGGAAGTTTGATGGCAAGGATCCCGCCACATGGATATTACAGATGGAGCAATTCTTCGATCTCAATAGTGTGCAAAACGCACAAAAGGTACGTATGGCAACTGTATATTTGGAACCAAATCAGTTTGTATGGTATCAATGGCTTTATTCTTGTAAACAATTTATCACCTGGGCAATTTTTACGGAAGAATTGATAGCACATTATGAGGATACAAAAAGCAACACTTTTTTTAGCCAATTGATAAGTCTCAAACAAAAGGGTTCAGTAATGGAGCACATTGAGGAGTTCCAAAAATTGAACATAAGGGTAAAAGATATTCCAGAGGAGCATAGGATTGATGTGTTCATAGGGTCTTTAAAGGATAATATCCAACATGATGTTCGCCTTTGGGAACCTGATTCATTAGAGAAGACATTCAGGTTAGCAAGAAAAGTGGAAAGCAAAATTATGGCAACTAGGAAGCATACCATTCACAAATATAAAGACGGAAGTGTTGTTGCCCCTAGTCTTCCACAACCTACAAGGTTGACACCACAACAATTGGAAGAAAAAAGAGCAAAAGGGATTTGTTACAATTGTGATAGCAAATACACAAAAGTTCATAAGTGTGCTGAGAAGAAATTATTCTACATAGATTGTGAAGAGGAAGAAGAAAAGGAGCAAGAAAGCTCAAAAGAAGAGGATATACTCCATGAACAAAGCCTAGATGAAGAACAAATAAATCTGACCATATATTGTAATGCATTGGTGGGAATTACCACTCCTCAAACCATCAAGATAGAAGGACAAATCAAGAAGAAAAAGGTAATAGTGTTGATTGATTCAAGAAGCACCCACAATTTTATTCATTGTAGGGTAGCAAAAGAATTGAATTGCTTCCTATATCCAGCACTAGAGTGTCATGTGATGATTGCAAATGGAGGAACAATTAATTTCTCTGGAAAGTGCCATAATATCAAGCTATCTATGGGAGAATATGTATTGACTAGCCCAATGCTTTCCATTCCAATGGGAGGTGCTGATGTTGTACTAGGATTCCAATGGGTACAATAGCTTTTAATTTTCAAGAAATTTTCATCAAATTTTCTACGGAAGGAAAGGAAGTTGAATTAAGGGGTATTGCAGGGAAACCAGGAAAGATAATTAGCTCTAATGGCATGACAAAGCTTCTAAAAAAGGAGCAAAGAGGTGTAATTGCACAATTATGTTCGCTAGATGTTTCCACATTGGAATCATCTATTTCTCCAGATCTTCAAAAAGTCCTGCACAATCATTCCATGGTATTTGAGACTCCCAAAGGTCTCCCACCTATGCGTGATCATGATCATGCTATTCATCTGATTCCAAGAAGTGTTCCTCCAAACATCAAGCCATACAGATATCCCTATGTCCAAAAAAGTGAAATTGAATGTATGGTTGCAAAAATGCTAGAGGCTGGTATAATTCAACCGAGTCAAAGTTCTTTCTCAGCTCCAGTAGTATTGGTGCACAAGAAGGATGGATCATGGCGCATGTGTCCGGATTATAGGGAGCTCAACAAGCTCACTATTAAAGATAAGTTCCCCATTCCTGTCATTGATGAATTACTGGATGAATTGCATGGATCAATTTACTTCACCAAGTTGGATCTTCGTTCGGGATATCATCAAATCAGAATGAAGATTGAAGACAGTCCGAAAACGACATTTAGAACTCATGAGGGTCATTATGAATTTTTGGTCATGCCTTTTGGCCTTACCAATGCACCTTCAACATTTCAAGGTTTGATGAATTCAATTTTCAAACCATTCCTTAGAAAATTTGTGTTAGTATTTTTTGATGATATACTAATCTACAGCAAGTCTTGGAAGGATCATGTTGAACATGTTGACAGGGTGCTACAACTATTGGAGGAGAAACAATTATATGCAAAAAGATCCAAATGTTCTTTGGAGTTGAGGAGGTGGAATATTTGGGTCATATTGTATCTCATGAAGGAGTTAAGGTAGACCCTAGCAAAATTAAAGCCAATAAGGAATGGAAAATCCCCACATCCATAAAGCATCTGCGAGGATTTCTTGAGTTGACAGGGTGTTATCGCAAGTTTGTTAAGAATTATGGGAGAATAGCAGCACCTCTAACAACATTATTGAAGAAAGATTCATTTTCATGGACTCCGGAAGCAACAAGGACCTTTGAACATCTTAAAGAGGCAATGTGCCAAGCACCAGTCTTAGCTACACCGGACTTCACAAAAACCTTTATTGTGGAATGTGATGCTTCAGGAAATGGAATTGGTGCTATTCTAATGCAAGATGAAAGACCCATTGCTTTTGAAAGTCGTCCAATCAAGGGAAAGTTTTTAAGCAAAGCTATTTATGAGAAGGAAATGTTGGCAATACTCCATGCACTTAAGAAATGGCGACCCTACCTAATGGGAAGACACTTCAAGGTAAAAACGGATCATGATAGCCTTAAATACTTTTTAGAACAAAGATTATCCTCTGAAGAACAACAAAAGTGGGTCACAAAGATGTTGGGTTATGACTTTGAAATCATCTATAAAAAAGGGAAGCAAAATGTGGTGGCAGATGCACTCTCAAGAAAGGATGAGGATGTGGAAGCATTGTTGTGCGCCATTTCTATTATCCAACCAGATTGGATAATGAAGCAAGGGAGGAATGGAAGAATGACGAAGAAGTGTGGGCACTTATTCGAAAGCTACAACACGATTCCAGTACTTCTGATACATTTAGCTGGAAAAATGATTTGTTATGGTACAAAGATCGCTTATACCTCTGTAAGAATTCCCAGCTAAAACAAAAGATTCTTATGGAATTGCACACTTCTCCCTTAGGAGGGCACTCAGGATTTTTAAAAACTTACCACAGGGTTAAGAAGGAATTTTTTTGGGATGGCCTTAAATCAGATATTCAAAAGTTTGTGGCGGAATGTTTGGTTTGCCAACAAAATAAAGTTGAAACAATTAAGACACCGGGTCTATTACAACCTTTATCCATTCCAAGCCAACGTTGGGAGGAGGTTTCATTGGATTTTATCACAGGTTTACCCAAGTCTGATGGAAAGAGTGTCATCATGGTGGTAGTTGACAGACTTACCAAGTATGCACACTTTTGTTCATTATCACATCCATTTAAAGCTAGTACAATTTCTACTGCGTTTATGGAAACAATTCAAAAGCTACATGGAAACCCAAAGATCATTGTAAATGACAGAGATCCCATTTTCACTGGAAATTTTTGGACAAAATTATTTTCTTGTCTTGGTACTCAGTTAGCTCATGGCTCATCTTATCATCCTCAATCTGATGGGCAAACTGAGATAGTAAACAAATGTTTGGAAGGATATATTCGCTGCTTTGTATCTGATAAACATACACAATGGGTCAAATGGTTGCCTCTGGCTGAATGGTGGTATAACACTTCCTTCCATACAGCAACAAAAATGACCCCATTTATGGCACTTTATGTGTATCAACCACCATCCATCACATCATATTTAAGAGAAAATTCTAAGGTTCAAGTAGTGGAACATCACATCAAACATAAACAACAAGTCCTCCAACTCTTAAAGGATAACCTCGTGTTGGCACAAAATAGAATGAAACAACAGGCAGATCAACATCACAGTGAAAGAAGTTTTGATGTAGGTGATTGGGTATTCCTACGGCTACAACCATATAAGCAAACGTCCCTAAAGCAAGCTAAGAAGGATAATAAATTATCACCAAAGTATTATGGTCCATACAAGGTGTTGCAAAAGATTGGTACTATGGCATACAAATTGGAGCTTCCTGCAGCTTCTCGATTGCACCCAGTTTTCCATGTTTCATGTTTAAAGAAGGTTATAGGCGACAAGCTCCCAATTCAAACAATATTGCCAAAGGTTGACGAGGAAGGAAAAATTATGTTGGAACCAGAAGCAGTCACAGAAACAAGAACTCGACAGCTACGAAATCGATCAATTTCAGAGTATCTTATCAAGTGGAAGAACTTATCGGCTGAAGATTCCACATGGGAGGATGAGAATTTTATGCAGAAGTATCCAGAACTACTCAAGCGTTGAGGACAACACTTTTTTGAAGGAGAGGGGCATGTTGGGTCCCTATAATACTAGTGATTACCCCATTACTATTATAGTTATACCCCTTATTTATATTGTTGTGCCCCTATTACCCCCATATTGTTATTTCTGTGCCCCATAGAATCCCTCTATTGTTATTTTTGTGGCTTTATATTATTATTATTAGGTCGGCTAGATTATATTGTGACTCCTTAGACTCTTATATATAGAAAGGAGGTTTTGTCATTTGTATCATCCAAGAATTTTTCATTTATGTAATGTAAAGGAGGTTTCCCCCTCGAAGAGGCTGAATTCTAAGGCGTTGATCTATCTTTTATATCTTTTCTTAAGCTAGTTTCATAACAGTTTTGAATTATTGTAATGGGATTTGGATGGATTTGGTTGTGGAAGATTATATTTAGAAATTGAGATATCTTTGTGTCTCTCTATATTTTGTGAATGAATGGTCAATCCTGGAGGGTTGAATTTCCTTTGAAATTTGTCTGAGTCTTGTTGATTTACAGTTTAGCCCTTTAGAATTAGAGGTTGGTATAATCTTGTGTTATCACGATTAAATATTTATTTTTGTGTATTGAGATACATGAGATATGTTTAAAATAAATATAACTTAGACACAGTCTAAACTTGGCGAAAGGCAAATTCTTGGCAGAACGAGGAAAACCTCGACAAAAGTTGTGAGAAACCTTAGGAACGACTTGAATTGTCCAATCGAATTGCACATATCTAACGATGATCGCGTGCTTACAAATGAAAATGTTACTTCTAAAACTGGGCATGAGAAATTATAGAACTCAGTTAATAACTAAGTTAATCTGAACCGTCTGCTGGAAGGAGGCCGATCTGACGATAATTGTGTGGTTAACAACCACGACGTTTAATTTAGAAATTGAATGCGATATTGTGTGAACTGTGATCTAATCCGTTGAAGTCCAGATCGATCATAGCCATTCTCTATGAAGTGATGAGATCCGACTGATATAGCATCAAAAAGTGCACGGGTTTTATTATAGATTTCGGACCCGAGAAGGGTAAAAATTGCAGTTATATTTCCTTTCAGTTCCATGGGGAAGTTAAATATTTGTGGGAAAGGCGGATGCAATACGTTTATGTGCCAGAGTCTTAATTCCTTTTGATTCCATGGTAATTGAAGTTTCGGTCATATTTCAAGTAATTTAACAGTTTCGGCTATTTCTACAGAATAACTAAAATTAGAGGCGGATTACTAAAACTCCAAAGGAAATCTTAGAAGAACTTTGACCTGCGCTTGAAGAGATCATTGTTGTATTTGAACGATTATCCCTTACACCTGCAACCAGACCACCATTAATGGTATCAGTGCAACTTATTAACACTGATCAGGATCTCAAAGATCAGAGAAAGAAATCCAACATGGCTTTTAGAGTTGGAAGAAGACGTGGTCAAAGAATAGGAAGAATAGTTGCAAATGCTAAAGTGTTGGAAGCTATGCAACAGATTCAAGATAGATTGGAAGCAGTGGAAATGGGAAATCAAGGAGATGCAGATGTTGGAGATGTTAGTGAACCTGAAGTTGAAGCTGCAGAAGCAGGGGAACCTGTAGAAATTACTCCTAAAATGAGATTCTTTAAATCAATGTGAGGATCCACATCTAAATCCAGACTTGAGGGTTCAATTTATGCAATAGGTTTAAACCCTAAGGAGTTGATAGACTGGATTAATAGCATAGATAAATTCTTTGATTATGAAGAAATGGAAGGAGGCAAGAGAGTGAAATTTGTTGTCACAAAATTGAAAGGACATGTAGCACTTTGGTGGGATGGAGTGCAAGCAAAAAGAAAAAGACTTGGTAAGCAACCAATTAGAAATTGGAATAGGATGGTGGCAAAGTTCAAAGGTAAGTTTTTTCCAAGTGATTATCAATAGAGATTATTTAGACAGATGCAGAATCGTAGATAGAGATCTTTGATAATGAAATAATACACAAAGTGAGCATAAGAGCTGGACAAATTCAAGATACAGATGAAAAGGTTGCAAGATACATAAATGGTCTTAGAATGGAGATCCAAGATTAGATAAGTTTGATGTCTCCTAAAACAATAGATGAGGCTTATCATATGGTATTAAAGACTGAAGAAAAACGCATGAGGAAGAAATCTACCAGAAATAGAGGTACTTTCCAAGAAGGGGAAGTCAAGGTGGTAGAGGAAGATCTATAGAACCTATAGATGGAGCTAACAGTAGCTCAAGTCAACATACACCCACAAAAGGTGATGCAAGTGGTAGAAGGATTTTTTTCAGAGGAAGAGGAGGCAGAGGCAAAAGAAGAGAAATCAGATGTTACAGATGTAATAAGCTGGAACATAGAGCCTATGAGTGCCCAGAAAATGTAGGAATAAATCAAAGGAATGTAATTGTTGCTAAGACTGAAGAGGAAGCAACAAAGGTGTCAGAAGAAGAGAATGTACCAGAGAAAGGGGAATCTTTGGTAGTTAACAAAGTTTTGTTAAAGCCAGCAAAGGAGGTCGTTGAACCAACATAGAGAAAGACATTTTTTAGGACTGTGTGCAAGGTTCAAGGAAAATGTTGTCAAATGATAATTGATAGTGGCATTACTGATAATTTGGTCTTGACATAAGTGGTGGAAAATTTGAAATTAAAGACAAAGAAGCATCCAACACCTTACAAGGTGTCATGGCTTCAAAAAAGACATCAGTTGTTGGTGAATGAACAGTGTGAAGTGGAGTTGCAATTGGGCAGATACAAAGACAAAATTATGTGTGATGTGATGCCTATGGATGCGTGTCACATATTGCTAGGAAGACCTTGGTAGTATGACAGAGGAGATATGCATGATGGGAAAAAGAACACATACAAATTTGTTAAATATGATGTTAATGATACATTGCTGCCTATGGAAGAAGAGGATGCATCAAGAAAGTATGATCCAAAGACCTTATTTCTGAGTGGAAAATAATACTTGCAGTATATTGAAGAGGATGAGGTAAATTTTGCATTGATTTGCAAACCCAAGGTAATAATTACTTCCACTAAAATTTCTGATTTCCCAATTGAAATTCAAGAGATGCTGGAGAATTATTGTGATATCATTGTACATGATTTTCCTAATGAGTTAACACCCATTAGAAAAAGCATTCATCATATAGAATTGATTCGAGGGGAAAATCTACAAAATAAAGCAACTTGGAGGATGACTCCCATAGAAAATGAAGAAATCAGGAAATAGGTTCAGGTACTGTTATATAAAGGACTAATTAGAGAGAGTTTGAGTCCTTGTGCAATGCCAACAGTGTTGAGTCCAAAGAAAGATGGAGGGTGGAGAATTTGCATTGATTCAAGAGCCATCAACAAAATAACAATCAGGTAAAAATTTCCATTACCTCGAATTGAAGATTTGATGGATTTTTTTAGTGGAGCAAGATATTTTACAAAGCTGGATTTAAAAAGTGGTTATCATCAAATAAGGATTAGAGAAGGTGATGAATGGAAAACTCCTTTCAAAACAAATGAAGGACTATATGAATGGATGGTAATTCCTTTTGGGTTATCAAATGCACTCCTAGTACATTTATGAGGCTTATGAATGAAGTGTTGAAAGAATTTATTGGTAAACTTTTAATAGTATATCTGGATGATATATTAGTTTACAACAAATCTAAAGAGGAACATATGAGACATCTTGGTTATGTCTTATAGAAGTCGAAACAAGAAAATTTATTGTTAAATATAAAGAAATGTTCATTCGCGAGGAAGAATTTGTATATTTGGGATTTGTTGTTTCTATTAATGGGTTAAATATGGATCTAGAGAAGATCAAAGCAATCATGTAGTGGCCTTCACCAAAAAGTGTTTATGAGGTAAGAAGTTTTCATGGTATTGCTAGTTTTTATAGGAAATTCATAAGGAATTTTAGTAATATCAATGCTTCTATTACTGACAGTATAAAGAAGGATAGACATTCATTTAAGTGGATTATTGAAGTAGAAAGAAACTTCTAGCTGTTGAGAAGAAAAATCACTAAAAAACCTATTTTGGTTTTCCATGATTTTAACAAACCTTTTCAAGTGAAATGTGATGCCAGTGGAGAAGCCATTGGAGCTGTTTTAAGTTAGGAGGATAGACCTGTAGCTTAATTCAGTGAAAAATTGAATGAATCAAAGAAGAAATATTCTTCTTATGATAAGGAGTTTTATGCAGTTGTGCAATCATTGAAAAAGTGGAGACATTATTTGATGTCTAAGGAGTTTATACTTTACTCAGAGAACCATGCATTGTAGTACATTATGCAATAGCCAAAATTTAGTTAGAAACATGCAAAATGGGTAGAATATCTTCAAAGTTTTAATTTTGTATTGAAGCATATAACTAGCCAATCAAACAAAGTAGCAGATGCCTTAAGCAAAAAAAGTATCTTAGTTCAGGAAAGTCAAATTCAAGTGTTGGGTTTTGATTTTCTTAAGGAATTATATGAGAAAGATTTAGATTTTAAAGAGGCATGTGAGGCTTGTAAAAATCCTCTTTTGTTAGACAAAAGTAAGTGGTTGGACTTTTTCTTGCAAGAAGGATTATTGTTTAAAAGAAATCAGTTGTGCATACCAAATTTTTCTATGAGAGAAAATTTAATCAAGGAGAAACATAGTGGTGGACTTGGAGGAAATTTTGGTGCAGACAAAGCTTATGAGCAGTTGAACCGGTTTTATTTCTAGCCGAAGATGAGATCTGAAGTGGAGAAGTATGTGAGAACTTGTAAATTCTGTCAGTATGCAAAGGGAAGGAGCCAAAACATAGGTTTGTATGTTCCATTACCTATTCCAGATAGACCTTGGGATATGGTAAGTATGGTTTTTTTTTGGGTTTACCAAAAAATCAATGAGGAAATGATTCAATTTATGTTGTAATTGATAGATTTTCTAAAATGGCACATTTTATTCCATATTATAAAACCCGTGATGCTGCTCACATTTCTAATCTTTTTTTTAAGGAGATTGTAAGGTTGCATGGGTTACCTAAGAGCATTGTTTCAGATAGAGACACTAGATTTGTTGGTCATTTCTAGAGGACCTTGTGGAAGAAACTTGGTACTAAACTGAGTTTCAGTTCAGCTTATTATCCTCAGACTAATGGACAGACTGAAGTTGTAAACAGAAGCTTGGGTAATCTTCTAGGAAGTCTTATAGGTGAACATCCAAAACAGTGGGATCAAATTTTGGCACAGGCTGAGCATGCTTATAATGATTCTCCTAATAGGAGTACAGGGCAAAGTCCATTCCATATAGTTTATGGAATGCACCCAAGAGGAGTGTCTAAATTGAGATACTTGGGAAAAGCTGAGAGGAGAAGTGCCAAAGGAGAAGATTTTGCTTCAGAGATTCAAGAAATACATGAACAGGTAAAACAACAATTACAAGATAGCAACATAAAGTATAAGAGCAGAGCAGATTTGAAGAAGAGAGAAGTTAATTTTGAGGTTGGATATTTGGTTTTATCACACCTAAGGAAATATTTCCAAAAAGGGAGTATAACAAGTTAAAATTTAAGAAAATTGGGCCGTGCAGAGTCTTGAGGAAATTTTCTGCAAATGCATATGAGATTGAACTACCCCCTAATATTAGAATATCTCCAATTTTCAATGCTACTGATTTGTACAGGTATGAAAGTGGAAATGCAGATGATACATAAAAAGACAAGGAAGAACAAGAGGTTGATTGGGTAAAACAATTACCTACAGCAAATGCATTGCAACCAGAGAAGATATTGGATAAGAAATTTTTAAGAAGATAAGGGGGCAGGAGTATTTTCAGTATTTGGTCAAATGCAAGGATCAACCAATTGCTGATGTTGTTGGAGTTAATACTGAGAGGGGGGGTGAATCGGTATTAGCAAGTCAATAATTTTTCATTTCCAAAATCATATTCATATACGCTACTTCAGTTAATGGAACTTGCTTGTATATGCAACTGTGTTTAAGGCAACTAGTGTATATCCTGCAGACTTATGATTCAGTTAATTCATCATATGTTGTTCTTTAATGAGTGCATCAGAACCATATAAACAGTAACCAGGTGTAGTAAAAAACAGAATAGACAATCACACACATTAACACAAGATATAAGGTGGAAAATCAATGTGGGTGAAAACCACCTGCTGCAATCGTCTCTATCTTCTTTTTAATAAGAAACTTCTTTTTACAATTTTTTGTATTGGTGCAGTCTTATACCAGTACGTAGGCTTCTACCTGCAGAAGACTATAACCTTCTCTCGTTCTCCAGCTTCTCCTGGAAGGGAGCTACAACCCCCTAGCTCTTGTACTAGATGATATGTTTAATAGTACGTAGGTGTCAGCCTACAGAAGGCTACAACCTTCTCTTTTCTTCGAGGGACCATGTTTCATAAATTTTCAGACTGGATCCATCAATAGCATCATTCAATCATCAAATATATCTGCATCAACCAATCTCCGTTGCACCAACCATAACTGAATCAACCAATCACTTTAAAAACCCTTCAATTAGATCTTTTAGAATGTTGTAACCATAATACAGTAACCAGAACCCAAGCTGGAACCCAGAACACTGCAAAAGAAAACAGAAGTAGCTAAAACATATTTTATGAGATATACGCTACTTCAATGTGTCGAACCTACGTGCATACACACTTTTCTCAAGGCGAACCTGCATACAGATTTGCAAATCAAATTTAAGATGTATACGTTGTTTTGATATGCAGAACCTGCATGTATACACGCCTTTTATAAAGTGAACCTGCATATAGATCTGTAAATGATTATTTGAACTTTACAACAATTTCAAACTTCAGTTATACCTAGATCATCATATTTACAGATTAAAACATGCGTCGATTATTCAGATAAATGATCAAACCATACAAAGATACTTCACTTTAAGCCTTAAGATCTTGACCCATCATTAGATCTTATCCTTCATCAGGTGCTAAGGTTCATCCTTGGTTCAGATCCAACTATGCTCCATAACCCAACAACCTGTATACTAGATCTTTCTTTTCATCAGATATTCAATACTTGAGTACCTTTGCCTAATGATATGCTCCTCCTTTTATAGTCTTAGGCCTTACTCAGTACCATGGACCAAAACCACTTAGGACCAATACCTTGGGCCAAATACCTAGGGTCAACACTTCAGACCAGATACCTTGGACCAATACCATGGATCAAAATACCATGGACCAAATACCACAAACCAAAACTTAGTTTTCCAACATGTACGTTCCTTTCCTTCTGTGAAAGTGTGTGTGTAAGTTATACACTCCTTTTGGTCTGCTAACTTGCGTGTATACATGGCTTGGTCAATGGGGAACCTGCGTATACCTTTTTTTCTTCATTCTATGAGTCTGAATTGTGATCTATCATTTGAGTGAGTTTTCATCAAGGACAACACCTGTGTCATAGTGCCAAATCTGTGTCATAATGCCAACAGATCCTACCTGGATGATAGATGCCATGCTACAGAATTTGGGAAGTTCTATAGAAGAGCTCGTGGACAGAAGCCCATGAAGAATTTTGTCCTCAAGAGTCTGATGTAGGAGCATGAGGCTTGAAGACAAAAGGCTTCGATTTTATTCCAAAAATACAAAAAAGTTTACAAGCAAAGGAGTGGGATCCTTTAGCTATCAATTTAGAAATCTTTCTAGATAGGATTTGAACTATTTTGTAATTAATTCAAGTATTTAGACTTAGTTGAGATTCTTGAGGAGTATATCATGCAGATTAGGTATTATCTAGTATTAGACATATTCGATCCATTGATTGAGGATCTGATGGTTGTATGTAATGGTATTTATGTAAGTTTTGAATTATTGTAATGGGATTTGGCTAGATTTGGTTGTGGAATATTACACTGAGAAATTGAAATATCTTTGTGTCTCTATGTATTCTGTGAATGAATGGTCAATCTCGGAGGGTCAAATTTCCTTCGAAATTTCTCTAAGTCCTGTTGATTTACAGTTTATCCCTTTAGAATTAGAGGTTGGTATAATCTTGTGTTATCACGATTAAATATTTATTTCTATGTATTGAGATAGTCGGGATATGTTTAAAAGAAATATAACTTAGACACAGTCTAAACTTGGCGGAAGGAAAATTCTTGGTGGAACGAGGAAAACCCTTAAAAAAGTCATGAGAAACCTTAGGAAATGGCCTGAACCATCCAATCGATAGGCACAGATCTAACAGTGATCACGTGCTTACAAGTGCGAATGTTAATTCTAGAACCGAACGTGAGAAATTATATAATTGTGTTAATAACTCAGTTAATCTGGACCGCTCGCTGGACGGAGGCCAATCCGATGGTAATCGCATGGTTAACAAGCACGAGGTTTAATTTAGGAATCAGAAGTGATATTGTATGAACTGTGATCGAATCTGTTGAAGTTCGAATCAATCATAGCCATTCATAATGAAGTGACGAGATCTGACGGATATCGCATCAAAAAGTGCACGGGTTTTATTATAGATTTTGGACCTGAGAAGGGTAAAAACTGTAGTTTTATTTCCTTTCAGTTCCGTGGGGAAGATAAACATTTGTGGAAAAGTCGAATGCGATAGGTTTATGTGCTGGAGTCTTAATTCCTTTTGATTTTGTGGTAATTGAATTTTTGGCCATATTTAAGGTAATTTAATAGTTTCGGCTATTTTTGCAGAATAACTAAAAATAAAGGCGGATCACTGAAACTCCAAAGGAAATCTGAGAATAACTTTCACCTGCACTTGAAGAGATCGTTACTGGATTTGAACGATTATCCCTTACACCTGCACTCAGACCACCAATAATCAATAGTAATTGAATCATCAATAACCACGTCAGTTAGGAACTTGTTCAAGATGGTGGTGAATCGTTGATTGAAATTGTTAACCTTTTATTTCTTATGGTACTTCAACATGCTTAGTTCAGCAAGGAGCATAGATGATGTCCTATCTTCAACAAAAATTTTGAGAAAATTCTTTCGGAACTCATCTCAATTGTGTATGGAAGCCACAAGAAAATACTAATACCAAGTGGTTACTTTATTCTCAAGGGTGTAAGGTAAAATCCTACAAGGAATATCATTGTGTTGCACCCTCATCATCTGCAGGGCTAGGTAGAAATTACTGATATGATCTTCAGTCGTGGTTCCTTTCTTAGGGTTGAATTTTGGAAGATGTTACTGAGAGTTTCGAGGCATGTCATGGAGCTGACCCCGGATACCCAAAGGATACTGGGCCATCTAGGCTAAGGGTTGTTGATAGTTAGCTCCCCGTAGTGTGAATATTATTTGGTTAGCATTTCCTTCCATATCGCTTTAAGTGGTAGACCTGAATCCTTCAATAGTGTGAGGAGGTTCTCCACCATCCCCCCAGGGGACCCTTAGGTGTCTTAGATCCCTAAAGTCTATGATTTGTCTAAGGTTTCTGGGGTTTCTCAAGAATCTAAAGTTTGTCTTGTTTTGAGGAGCATCAACATTTTGTAAATTGCCTCAATTCCTAATCATGGAAAATTTTAGGCGCTAATATTCATAGGTGGGCTAATTTTCCATGATTTTTCAAAAACAAATTCACCAATTTCCATTTTTTATAAAAATGATTCGCTCAAATTTTACAATATAAAATTATTTTACCTTAAAAATCACCAACATTATATAGAGAGTATATATATAATTGTTATGAATTTGAATAATTTTACAAATACATCAATACAAATTTTATAGTTTTCATATTAGGGACTAGTGATATTAGTCAATGTTTTTAAACCTCAAGATAATTTCCTATCCTTAAAATTTTCCCTTTTCCTAATGTTCTCTTTGACCCATGGTCTTTGGACTACCTTGACATCCTCCTATCGCAGTTGGTTTTCACCTCGTATATACTGTTTCCTCAGTTGATTGTCACCTCTAGTAATCATCCTTCTAGGACCCTTCTCTTTCAGACCCTGGGGGGCTCTCCAATTCATCAATCGAAAGTCTTTCAATAATGTCCACATAATAATCCAAAATCATACTGATAAGATGTGGTACTGAGCTTACTAGTATGCCTTTGCAGTTATGGTGAGTCTTATAAGTGCATGGCCTAGGAAGGGAGCTTGTAGCAAGGATACACTTAAGACCTTTAGCATATTGTCAAGTAATATGGCGTAAATCTCTCATTTACTCATATATGACTTCATAGAGAGGGGCTTCCTCCTCGACTAGAGCATCCTCGAGTGGGGGAGGTTTAGAATCACCTAAGTGAAGGTAACCGAAAGGCTCAATGAAAGAGGGATGATGAGGTGTCATGGGCGAAGAAGGGCGAGTTTGGTTACTAGCTTGTTGGGAATTTTTAGAGCGAGGATGGGTGTTAGTGTAGCCACATTATGGCCCTCCCTATAGCACCAAAAGCTATTGATGGGTTTGAATCTACCACAAAACATAGGGGATCTGCCTAGTGTATAATCCCAATAAGACTCTACACTATTTAGTTTAGGAGTCCCATCTGGTATGCAGGCCTGGCTGCCATGTCTTTTGGTTAAGGTTAGCCTAGGATGGGTGAATTGGGAATTAAGAGAGAATGAATGGAGCTTCAACAAATGCAAGTAAATAACTTATGAACACCCAATAGAATAGATATCATGAATAAAAACAACATAAATTCAAAGCATGAATCTCAAGAAAATCATTGTTAGCAAGACTTCAAATAAGATCCACACATACATAAGGGGTAAATTTATGAATCATGAATTTGTTTGTGATTTTTAACCATATGAACCATAGGTGAGTACATAATCTGCAATAATATAATTCCAACATCAATAAAACAGTTTACCAACATAAGCATAAGGTAATCATATCATATACCATCCATTTGTTGCAAGATAAATCCCACAACGCATGAAGACACATGAAGAGACAATACGCCAGAGATCATAGGAACTTTCAATTCATTAAGATGAAAATATCCATGGCACCATTATATAATATCTCCATCAAATACATAAGTGGAAATAGAGAATTTCGCATTGCATTCACTAGAATATCCTAAGCCCTATAAACAATATGCACCAAAATGAGTCCAAACCTAAAAGTCCATTACAATATGTCATGAGGGTATATTTATAGAAAAAGGGTGACCCTTGCAAGCTTATGATTTCTTGATAATGTTCTTCGTATTCATCCTCCTTTTCCTATTGTTCACTTGGCCACAACTACCTGTTAGCATTATACCAATTCCTGACTTTATCCTCATGCCAATGATTTTTGTGTGCATACAACCAGTTGAAACCTGATTTCTTACAGTGGGCTACCACAACCCCTCTCGGGTCATATGTCTGATGACTATGATATACAAAATTGTATCCTTTGATTTCCCCAAACTTTTTTCTCAGATTCCTTAAAACTCTCAAGGGTTTATGCTTTGATAGTGAAGGTGAAATTGTTGAAGGAAAGGTAACTAGGTTCAGTATTCATAAATCTATTTTTGATATTTGTACTTATTCAAGAAAAAGAAATATTATTTTTATAATATATGTCAATGAGTTTCTTGCTCATTGATATAGGTCTAGCACTGGTTAAAGTGTTATAGGTGAGCCAAATAGTCAAAAGAAAAGGTTGAAGACCTTAAGGGCACATTACACCTTGTATGAATATGTAGCGTCATAAACATTCCTGCAACCTAAGTCACAAGCCTTCTCCAAGCAACGAAATCCTAAAAGGAAGAAATCATAAGCATAAAACTCAAGTTGGCTTCAAATTAGCTAGTCAGCCTAAAAGAAGGATAAAAATCCTATATATAAGAGTCTTTTTACCCTCCACAAAAAGATAACACAAGGTCTGAAATAAGCAAAGAAGATAAGTTGAGAACGAAGGTAAGGGAAGTCTAAGGGTCTCCAAAAGTGCAACGAAGGAAGGAGGAAACTCAATGAAGTTTAGGGACTATTTTCTAGGGTAGAAAATAGTCACATGTGCGAAGGAGGAAAGGGTCTTTCTGCTATTGTAGAATCCCTCTACCACAATACCACAAACCTCATCATTTGGGCCAAGACCATACATATAAAGTGCCTATCACTCAAGCGAAGGACAAAGGAAGAAGAGCGAAGTGATTAGGACTGATCTGAAGCACTATCATAATCACACGTGCGAGTAAAGGAGGGCTAACTACAGTCATCATAACTACACTATCATAGTCACACATATCTATTTGTTCAAGGTTCAAACTAGGCCTACAAGGTCTCTCTCTCAAGCGTGGAAGAAGGGTATGAAAGCAAAGAAAGTCGAACATAGTTTTGAAGGAGAATCACTCACATGTGGGGAGAATTAGGGCTTATTTGTTGTTGCCTTAAATCTGTAATAGTTGTCAAGGAGAAGTGCTAAAAGGAAGAAGACAAAGTGCTGCAAGATGAAGCAATCTTAAAATGACTTGGCTTTGTCTTGGAGTAGCTTCTTTGTCAGGGGTCTAGGGTTTGGTATTGATCAATAGAAGTTTCAATAAGAGAAATTCACAAAAGGGTTTCCTCTTAAGAGAAGAGAGGTTTTGGCCCTGGAAAAGAGCCAACATCTTGTGTTCTTGTTCTTTTGTGTTGGTAGTAGTTTGATGAAGTACACACACATGCATTAAGAAGAAGAAGAAAGAGATTAAGCTAACAAGAAAAGTAAAAGACTCCATAAATTGTTATCAAGTAACAAAGAATCACACTACACTACTTTGCCCTAGATTCTTCAACATGGTGTCAGAGCTAAGGTGACACATCAAGGAAAGGGAAACTCAAGAACACTCATCAAGAAGAATCATCTACAAAGTTGAAGCATCAAGCCTAGAAGTCTCAATTACTTTAAGGATGAGAAGGGTCTACAATCCATCATTCATCAAAGAGGTATACAAAGCTAGAAGAAGAGCCTTATATAAAGGCAACTACAAATAAGAGCAGATTGAAGTAGGATGTACATCAAGCTACAAGTCTTTAAGAAAACCTCATCACCTAGCATGTCCACTTAAAGAAGGCAACTTGAAGAACATCAAGATCCATGGAAGATAAGCCATCAAGCCTTCAAGGAGGAAGAACACTTAAAGGAAGTCAAAGCTTGCTCCTCCATGAATTCTGAGTAATAAGCGTTAAGACTATGGAATTAAAACATATCAAAGATAAAAGATAAAGTTCACTGAAGTACACTAAGAATCTCAACTTCAGAAAAGTTAAACTGCCTTTGTATATGTCAGTCCCTTCCTAGCATTTACATAAAAATGGACAAAAATGTATAACTGGTTGAATTATAGATTAGAAAACATCTATTGGGCCATGGAGTCAAAGTAGTCTTCAACAAAACATCATAATCAGCTAAACATGGAAGTCAAGGCACTTGGAGTTTAGGTTTATAAGTGAAATAGTAACACAGTGAATAAACACAGTCTACAAGCATGTGAAGGAAGTTAGAGCATTTTCCAATGAATTCTAAGTAACACATGCTCATACCACTGCAAATAAGTAATTGGAAAAGGCCATAGAAACATCTAACACATAAACCCCTTGTGAATCTTGAGTAGTAAAACTGATCTCTATATTAAGTTGAAAAACACACTGTCTGCTCCCATAACACAACTTCTTTTGCTAATACCAATGCCAACCCTGAGGAATTCTACCTCATGCTTCATAGAGAGTATTTACAACCTTGGATTCTCTGATCCATTCTTAGGAGAATTCGAATTTCTAAAATTGACACCTATCTACTCATAAAACAAACTCTTAATTACAAACTCATAGCTAACTGTCTTTTAGGAGTCCTAATACAAATAGGAGTGAAACTCCTAAAACATGTTTCAACAACCTTATTTAAGACTTAAGTACATTCTTTGACGACTACTAATCCATTTCTTTGACCTTTATGATGCCTCCAACATTGTTACCAACCCTATTGATCCATGACCTAACTGTCCAGAAACTCTCTTTGAACAACATGTGTAAAACTGGAAAATTTTGATTTCTGAAAATGTGTCTTCAAAGAAAGCCTTGTTTCTCACAACTGGTAACAATTTTGAGGAAAGTGATAGGGGTTATTTTATCTGGAGATTTTATGAAGAGAAACCTATTTCATAATTCTAAAATACTTTTTCATTTGGCCAGAAACTGATCATGAAGTGAACTACTAAAACCAGAAAATCGAGTTTTTCTCTCAAACTTTCATCAGTTTCGTAGCGCAAGTTGGGTCATCGATTTCTCCCACCTCATAATGAATTCAATGAAACTGATAGATTTTTTTGTATATAATTATGTTAGGAAGAAAAACCTCTTTCATTTTTCAAAAATGAGTTTTAGATTGCTCAGGAACCCCCTTGGAAGTTGACTACTAAAAACAGAAAAATAGGGTTTTTGCCTTATAGTGCTCTACAAAATTAACTTGTTTTCGTAGCGCAAATCACCTTTTCTGAACTAGTTGTGCTACGAAACTATGGATTTCTATATGATTGCACAAATTTAACCCTAAACTTAATGTAATGACTTATAAATGGAAAATGTGACCTATTTGACCATGAAGTGAACCTAATGGACTTTATTTGGAAATGAAAGATGACATTTTAAGACTTCAAACCCTATCACTTACTCTTTTATCAAGACTAAAATGACCTTTAGACCTCCTTGAAATCATGACCAAAATCAGAGTTGACACAATGATGTTTTGAGAATTTTTGGGTGATAACAGACTCTCTCATTCCTTATGTCTCCAAGTTTGAGACATTGAAAGAAATTTATGATAAGCTAGTAGAGTTATTCTCGGTATCTACAACCGGAGAAGTAATATCTCTAAGGAATGAATTATACAAGATGAAGATAACAGAGGAAGGAATAGCTCCCTAGTTCATGAAAATCTCTGAAATGAGAGGTCAACTTCAAGAGCTTGGGGAAGTCATGTCCGACAGAAAGATGACAACTGTAGTACTCAATGATCTACCTGAGGAGTGGGGAAACTTCACATCAAGAATATATGCCAAGAAGGAAGCAACCACTCTTAGTGAAATGTGGTCTTTATGTAGGACAGAGGAAACCAGACTTAAGGCAAAATAAGATGTGAGATCAGAGGAGCAAGCATTTTATACCATGGCCAAAAGAAAGGGTAAATTTGACAAGTTTTGTCCATGAAGAACAAACAACAAAGACATGCCCAAAATCCAATTTTTTGGATTCCAAAAATATGGACGCTACAAAAGGAATTTTCCTAAGCTTAAAAAGGACAAAAAGACAAGAGGAAGAGGGAAGAAGCTCATGTAACTCAACAGATGAAAGAAGAAGGAAAGAAGAAAAATAAGGAAGATCTTACGGATCTTTACTATGACTAGGTCAAACTCTTTACTTCTAGACTTATTTCAAAATTTTGAGTAGGATAGCAGCATGTAGGAATAAATTAAAATTGCATGGCTTGAATCATCCTCTAGAATCTAGAAGCATGATGTACATAGAATTATAGATACTCATGAAGAAGTAGCATTTATGATAAGAACAAAAATGCATGAGTAGAAATATCTTCTAGAATATAGGAGCATGACAGATATAGCTTAAGATATTCATGTAGAATAAGCATACCTAGTATAGGACTTCATCCACTATGAAAAAAAAATTGATCATGATTAAGAATCTTAGAAGACCTCCATCATCAAAGGAAAATAAACATTTTCAAGGAAAGGATATTTAAGATCCTATGATGGAATCTTCAAAAGAAGGTTCATGAACCAAGGAAGATGTCTCATTAGGAATTCCATTCATGGGATTCAATAAAAGGATGATATGCTGGAAATCTGAGATGAAGCAAGAAGGGCCACACCAAAGGATGATCATAGGAGAATAAAGATGAGGTATGTATGCATCAAAGTTTAGTCATGTTATCTTTTGTATATTATTAATTCATGGGTATAGTTCTATAACATGATCAAGCATGAAAGAATATCTTTCACCAAGAACATGCTTGAAGTCATGTAACACAATGCAATGAAGGTCAACAAAAGAATATGCTCACATAAGGAGCATAAGATTGTTGACTAAGAAGCAAGAAGAAATGGTGACAATTCTAGAAAGCAAAAAATGAAGGAATGCTCTCATAAGAAGCATTAGATGGTTGACTTATCTATCTGAGAAGAAGAAAATGGAGAAAGAGATCAACCATGTGAAGAACACCATGATCACCGAGAATCAATATCTGACAAAATGCCTTGAAGATATCTCTCGAAATAAGGCTGGAAAACTCTGATAAAGGAAGAAAGGACCCTTGACACCTATGAAGGTCTTGGAGATACAAAATATGCAGATAATTGATTCTACTCTACAAAGATGTCGTGATGAAGAAACCATATAAAAAAAGGCAACGTTGAAGCAATATCAGGATGAAGTCATGGTGGGCTACCAGGTCGAAGCATGTAAACAGGTGAGTACAATGAAGCATCCATGAGAAGAATATTTTGAATCATGGACAAGATGACAAAGGAGTAGCAAAGATGACAAGAAAACCTGGTGTATGTCATGAAATCCACCTTCCTCAAAGGAAGAAATAATGTGACAAATCAGAGAGGAAAGTGATCAATAGATGGTGCCTTACCTAGAAGAAGTTTGAACAAAGACTTCATGACATCAAGAAAGGAAGGAAATCAAGTAGTTGAAGGACCCATTAAGAAGAATTTTTTGATGAAGGAAGGAGTCCCCAGTTAAGAGGGAGCTCTAATAGGTCCCTGACCAAGAGGGATTTTTTGGATCACCCCTGATTACAAAGGAGTGACAATTATGTTTTCCATTTCATGGGTCATGCACTGGACACGGACTAACAACTGTAAGTCTAGATGAAGGCCATAAATGGAAATGTAGACACAAAATAGACACAACATTATTGTCTTCACTTGGGAAGAAAGAATGGGAGGATTGAGTAATCATATGGCATCTGATACTCTTTGAGGATGCGTGGGGAATCCAAGGCAAGAGTAGGCAAGAGGACTAATATTCGTTGAGGGCTGGGAACCCAAGATAAGAATAGTCCTAGAAGGTCATCCTCGTAGGACACCCGAGTGGGTATGTACCTTGAGAGACAATGATGAAGGTGTCTATAAATCATTGGTCTCATAATGAGATGGAGTTTTAGTCAAGGCCTTACATTATGACAATGTTGATGGAAATGATGCTATAATGGATGGATTTCTAATCCGGTTCCGTTTATCCTATGTGAGTTCTTCAAGATTGATAATAGCCAAACACCTTGTAATGTTGTATGAATACCTCCCTAATTAAGAGGGAGTGTTGAAGGAAAGGTAAATATTTTAGGTTTGCGTAAAAGTATTTTTGATATTTGTACTTATTCAAGAAAAAGAAATATTATTTTTATAATATATGTCAATGAGTTTCTTGCCCATTGAAATATGTCTAGCACTAGTTAAAGTGCTATAGGTGAGTCAAATAGTCAAAAGAAAAGGTTGAAGACCTTAAGGGCATGTTACACCTTGTATGAATATGTATTAGGGTCATAAGAAGTCCTCCAATCAAAGTCACAAGCCTTCTCCGAGCAGCGAAATCCTAAAAGGAAGAAATTAGAAGCATAAAAGTCAAGTTGGCCTCAAGTCAGCTAGTAGGCCTAAAAGAAGGAGTAGATTCCTATATATTAGAATCATTTCACCCTCCATGAAAATATAATGCAAGCTCTGAAATAATCGAAGAAGATAAGCTAAGAAGGAAGGTAAGGGAAGTCTAAGGGTCTCCAAAAGTGTAGCGAAGGAAGGGGGGAACTCAACGAAGTTTAGGGACTATTTTCTAGGGCATAAAATAGTCACACATGTGAAGGAGGAAAGGGTATTTCTAGTGTTATAGTATCCCTCTACCATAGTACAAAAAACTGCATCATTTGGGCCAATAGCATACATATAAAGTGCCTCTCACTCAAGTGAAGGAGAAAGGAAGAAGAAAGAAGTGATTAGGGTTGATTTGAAGCACTATCACAGTCACATGTGCAAGTAACAAAGGGTTGACTATAGTCATCACAACTGCACTACCATAGTCACACATATCTCTTTGTTCAATGTTCAAACTAGGCCTACAAGGTTTCTATCTCAAGCGTGGAAGAAGGGTAGGAAAGCAAAGAAATTCTAACATAGTTTTGAAGGAGAATCATTCACACGTGTGGATAATTAGGGATGCATTATTGCTTCCCTAAGTCTATAACAGTTGTCGGGGAGAAGTGCTAAAAGGAAGAAGACAAAGTGTTGCAAGAGGAAGAAATCTTAAAAGGACTTGAATTTGGCTTGGAGGATCTTATTTTTGAGGGGTATAGGGTTTGGTGTTGATCAAGGGAAGCTTCAATAAGAAAAATTCATGAAAGGGTTTTCCTCTCAAGATAATAGAGGTTTTGGCCCTGGCAGAGAGCCAAAATCTTGTGTTCTTGTTCTTTTGTATTGGAAGCAGTTTGATGAATTACACACACATGCATTAATAAGAAGAAGAAAAATATTAAGCTAATAATAAAAGTAAAGACTCCACAATTTTTTATCAAGTAACAAAAAATCACACTACACTACTTTTCCCTATATTATTCAACATAAATTTGGCCAAGGCTTCTTCTTTCCTTTGTGCAATGCCTTGGAGAAGCCTGTGGTAATCTGATAAATGACCCCCTACAAGAGCATCCTATCTGTCACTTGCCAGGGAAGAGCATGAGGAGGCTTATATGAGTCAAAAAGTATGATGAAGGTGCCTTCCTGGATGGTGAACCAGCCAATCAATTGATGATTGTCTCCCTAGCTCTCATAGATATGCATGGAGCTTCTTCTCTGAAGAGACACTTGTATAATGGAATGAGGAACAAATCATACGTGACTTCATGCATACTCTTATATCGTGGATTCCAAAAGATCTTGTAGTGAGGGTACACGACTTCTGCTACCTCGGGGGTCTAGTTATGGATCCAAACCTCAAAGCAACATCTTTCACACTATACTGCATCCAAGAGGTATGATGCCATATAAAATTGTAATGGATGGTCCTTTTTTGGGTTCTTGGTTGCCTGTATATTGGTTCTCAGAGCTAAAGCCAGAATGATTGACTATTTGATAATAATTCCCTTGACTATATACATTATAGGTACCCAAGTCCTAAGGAAGCTGTCCATATCCACCGTTCCATATAAACATTTCATCATTACTATCATCATCTAGTAGACCTTCCCAAGGCACTCTATTCTATAGATATGATCGTTCTTGACTCAAAACCTAGAGATTTATTGCCACCATGATCTTAGGATGTCTTTAGTCGACATTTGGAAATCCAACATCCACTTAGTGTTAAAGGTCTCCTCTTTCTCAAGTAGCCTATAGTATGCAACAATGTCCACAATAGTAAAAGAAGAAAAAGCTTCACCTGTGTGGCTCCTTATCACCCATCACTTTGTATATGTATTTTTAGTATCGAGTCGATGGTTTCTACACATGGGAAGATTGGGAGATGCATAGCTACATGCATAGCTACTTTTTTCAACTAGGACCTCTTGATATTAATATACACTCTAAAGTCCTCCTAGTCGTGGGGAATTTTTTTCTTAGAGAAATCATAATATATGTCAAGCCACAAGAGTTTGGTAGTATTATTAATGTTACATGCCGTGTCCTAGTAGATTGGTGGTGATGGTCCCTCTAGAACTTCTTGGACACTGCTCTCAGCACTCTTGTGGGAAGACTTGACCACTACATGCATCATCTCTCTAGAGAACGATGATATTGATATACAATCTATATCGATGTCACCTGGCATTTCAAACAAGAAATCCCAAGATGAGCAAGATGACATAAAGGATATTAATCAACACAAATATTGAAAACTGAGATTCAAAATGTAGGAAATAACATGTGCAATCTCGGGCCTAGGTTCAGTATAAAAGAAGGTCACTATGTCACACAATTTATAGGTCACAAAGGCTAAGACGAATAAATCAATTACTTGTTGAATGGAGGTCCCTAAGTCACATAGTAGTTAGGGTCACAAGGTCGCAGGTTTCAATAGGTTCCAAGGTTGCGGAACTTATATAGGTCACAAATTCATGGTTTGGGCCCTATCATGTTTTCTCGAGATGCGGCCTAGCTCCCTCGATGACTAGACAAACATTTCATCACTCAAAGTGGGAAATTCAACCTCACGGTAATTTGGGAATAAAAAATAGCTGAGAGCAGGGGAGATGGGCTTCAGATGGGATTTGATGCTGAAGAAATGGGGTGCTAAGTGGACAAATAAGGAGCCTGGAGGGTTTTAGGGTGAAATGAGCTTGGAAATGGTTCGAAAGAGGAGATAAACCCTACCAAAATAGGAATATGCAGCATTGATGGTCAGTGGCAAACATATGGTAAGAGAAATGATTGGAAAGGAAGAGGAAGAGACACCTACCTAGAGAGGAGTCACGTGCTTTCTCAGTCCCTAAGTTCCTTTGTCATTGAGCACTTCAAACAGTTGGAAAAATGAACCATGGATGAGGTTGAATATATAAGAATTGGTCACATGTGTGGGGCTTGGAGAGGTCGCCAAGTCGCATACTAGTATAGGTCGCAAAAATGGTGTTCAGGTGTGCTACAACCTAGTGACCATGTGACTTCAAGGTTTGTAGTCGCAGGGTCGCAAGGTGAGCGTGGTCACAAGGTTGGATGCCAAATCCATAACTATTGTGTGAATTGGCAAGTTTTCTTGGTCAATGAAGGTCAGAGGGTTGCAAGGTCACCGCTTTGAAATTCTATTGTTTATGCGACCTAATTGTTTTACGACTTAGCAACTTAGGTCAACAGAGTGTGCTTGGAAGGAAGGTCCCATGTCGCGATTTTGAACCATAAGTAAAGTTTTTCTTTGGAACCTACAACTCTGAGAGAGATAAAATTTCAAGTTTTCAACTTGAGATTCCATTGGATGCCTAAGGAAAACTTGACCTACTACCAAGATGCAGAGACTCATTAAGGTATAGATGGAGGATAAATGTATAATAAGGGGAGCTCCAAAATTTTGAAAGGGTCAAAATTTGGGGTTTTTGTACTTGCTACAACACAACCTTAAGACTTTTAGGTACATGGGAAGTACTCCCATGTTTTTAGATTGAATAAGGATTTGTACAAACTCAAGAAAGTACCCAGGGCATGGTACTCCAAGAATGATGGATACTTGATGAGATTGGTATTCACCAAGAGTTTTATGGATCTTGACCTTTACTTCATGATTGTTGATGGTGATCCTTTCATATTGTTGTTGTATGTGGATGATTTGTTTCTTACTGGAATAGAGAAACACATCGTCAGATGCAATAGGGAGTTGGCCTCAAAGTTTGAAATGAAAGATATTGGCTTGATGCATTATTTCTTGGGATTGGAGGTGTGGCAAAAATCATATGAGATATTTCTTAGGCAAGTGAACTAAATTATTTAGCTTTTGAGGAGATTTGGCATGATAGACAACAAGTCCATGGTTACACCTATGGTGACAAATATCAAGAAGTTGAGTGATTATGCTTTTGCTTCATATTTCATTGATCCCACAATGTGTAGAAGGTCATCTAAACTGCAAGGAGCATCCTTCCAAGAGGGTGTCATGGGATTGAGATTGTCATACTAGATGCTCATAAACAAGAGGTCTCTAGGAGATTTATCCTTATATGAGAGGATTATGCTAGATAGTAGGAATGCTTTAATAATAAAGGGAGTAGTAGTGGTAGGAGGATTTTATTTCATGAAAAAGGGAGTAGCTAGGATTGCCATAAGTTGGAGGCAGTGCAAGTCTGTAGGCCACTAGTCCAATCCTCTCAAGGATCTTGAAAGGCCCGCAATATCGAGGTGCTAGATTTGTACATAACCTAATCCTCAAGGATCTCTTCTTAGGCTTTGATGTGTAAATACACATGTTCCCCAAACTAAAACTCCTTAAATGCCCTGTGTTGATCTGCATAACTCTTCTATTTTATCATGTGTTGCCTTTAGATTCTTTTTGATAACCTGCATTTCTTGTTCCATCTTTTCCAACATATTTAGTTCAATCAATACCCTATTGACTAGATTGCTCCAACTGATAGGGGTATTACAACTCCACCCATAAAGCACCTCAAACGGGCTCATCTTCAAAGATTCCTGATACCCATTATTATAAGCAAACTCAACTAGTGGAAGATACTCTTACCACTTCCATTGCTGAAGCATCACATAAATCCTCAGCATATCCTCCAATATCCTATTGACCTTCTTTGTCTTTCCATAACACAGTTACCGATCAAACAGGAACCATTACCTCAAAATGAGTACTCTAGCCCAAAAACCTCAAAAAAACATGAAAAAGCAAGATGAAAATGAAAAGTGTTGATGCTGGAATAACATTTTTTCTTTCGGGGTACATTTTTAAATAAATTTTAAAATGACAGTAAGAATCAAACCATTTTGTTCAAAAAACACCCTCAAAATGAAAAGTGTTGATGTTGGAATAACGCCCTTTTTTTTTGCTTTTTTCCTTTCCAAGGTACATTTTCAACATTTTTTAATAATGATGTTAAAAATAAAATATCATGTCTCTAAAAAACTTCAAATTTCAACAATTTTCAAGCATGACTTCAAAGATAAAATATCACGTCTTCAGAAAGCCTTAAAATTCCAACAATTTTTTGGCATGACATTAAATTTAAAATATCATGTATTTGAAAAAGATTAAAATTCCAACAATTTTCAGGCATTGTGCTAAGAAAAAATACTTATAATTCTTTTCGACTATAGCATTAAAGAAAAAATATCACAGCTTAGAAAAACATTAAAATCTTGACAAATTTTCAACCATTGAATTAAAACCAAAGATTATGACTACAAAACAATCTTAAGTTTTCAAAATATTTCAAGCATGACATTATGGGAAAATTTTATGACTAAAAAAACTTTAAAATGAACACGTGAATGAAAGAGTTATTATACCAAGGGTATTTTTTTTAATGCTAAATGTATAGTGATTTTAAAATCTTAGCTTAAGAAAACTTAATACATTGCAAAAAAAAAAAAGAAAACAACAACAACAACAACCATCAAATTGACACGCAGTGTAGGTGAATTCAATCCATTGTAATGAAAACTTAAAGACCAACCATGAAATTGACACATTGTGGGGGCAGACTTGATTCATTATAACAAAAAAATTAAAAACGACTTTCAAATTGCACGTAGTGGGATCGGGTTGTTAGACGAGCATCGACACAGACCTTGTAGAAAAAATAAAAACTAATAAATAAATAAAAATGAAAAATACAAAACAATACAAAAATTCAAATATTGAAAAAAAAAAATAAAACAAAAAAACACAACAAAAATAGTACAAAAGAAAACAAAAATTCAAATATTGAAAAAAGTTAAAAAAAACAAACAAACAAAAAATTAAAAAATAATAACAAATAATAAAACATAAAAAACATGACAAAAATATCAAATATATAGAAAGGACAAAAAAACTATAAATATTAAAAAAAATCAAAATTAACTTGTAAAATAAAAAAATCAACCATCAAATTGACACGCAGTGTAGATGAACTCGACCCATTGTAATGAAAACTTAAAAGCCAACCATGAAATTGACACGTTGTGGGGGCAAACTCGATTCATTATAAAGAAAAAGTAAAAATTGACTATCAAATTGCACATAATGGGATCAGGTTCTTACACGAGCATTGACACAGATAAAAACCAAAAAATAAATAAATAAATAAAAATACAAAATAATACAAAAAATTAAATATTGAAAAAAATAAAAACAATAAAAAAACACAACAAAAATAATATTGCACATAATGGGAACGGGTTGTTAGACAAGCATCGACATAGACCCTGTAAAAAAAATAAAAACTAATAAATAAATAAAAATACAAAATACAAAATAATACAAAAATTCAAATATTGAAAAAAAATAAAAACAATAAAAAAAACAGAACAAAAATAATACAAAAGAAAACAAAAACTCAAATATTGAAAAAAATTTAAAATAATAAAAAAAACACAAAAATATTAAAAAATAATAACAAATAATAAAACATAAAAAACATGACAAAAATATAAAATATAAAAAATATATAGAAATGACCAAAAAACTATAAATATTAAAGAAATGAAAATTAACTTGTAAAATAAAAATAAAATCAATCATTAAATTGACACGCAGTGTAGGTGAACTCGACCCATTGTAATGAAAACTTAAAGACCAACCATGAAATTGACAGATTGTGGGGGCATATTCGATTCATTATAATGAAAAAATTAAAATCGACTATCAAATTGCACATAATGGGATCTGGTTGTTAGACGAGCATCGACACAGACTCTACAGAAGAAATAAAAACTAAAAAATAAGTAAAAATACAAAATACAAAATAATACCAAAAAAATCAAATATTGAAAAAAAAAAATACAAACAATAAAAAAAAAGAAAACACAACAAAAATAATACAAAAGAAAACAAAAATTCAAATATTGAAAAAACTTAAAAAAAAAAAAAAAAAAAAAACAAAAAAACATACACAAAAAACCTAAAAAATAATAACAAATAAAAAAACATGACAAAAATATCAAATATTAAAAATATGTAGAAATGACAAAAAAAACTGTAAAATATTAAAACAAACAAACAAAAATAAAATAAAATAAAAATAAATAAATAAAAGGGGAAATATTTCAAATAAAGACATAATTTAAGAAAAAAAGTTAAAGATTAACAGAAAACAAATTCAAAGGCATTTTTTTTAACATTGAAAAAATAAAATAAATCAAAAACCAAATAAAAAATAAAAGAAAATTAAAAAGTAAGAAAAGAAAAAAAAGGTTACACAAGCAAAATAAAACATTACAATTAATAAAACTTCAATAATTTAAATTAAAAATAATAATAATAATAATGAAAAAGAAATATCTCTGTCCACCTCGAGGCCCAGCCAACCAGGGGTGGCAAGGGGCCGATTCGTGACAAAAAATAAATCAAATATAATAAAATATATTTAAAAATAAAAAAACAAAAACAACAACAAAAAAACCATAAAAAGTTAAATAATAATAATAATAATAATTAACTAGTAAGAATAAAAATTTAAAAAATAAATAAATATCAAAAATTAAATTTTAATATATATATATATATATATATATATATATATATATCAAATGAACATATAACTTAAGAGAAAAAAAATCTAAATCAATTTCATTTTAAGTTACAAGAAAAAAACTCATAATAATCTCTCTCTCTCTCTCTCTCTCTCTCTCTCTCTCTCTATATATATATATATATATAAACTAATTAGCAAAAAAAATAAATTATTATTATTATTATTTTTAAATCCATACCTCCCACCCAGCCCTCCTCCGCACCAAAGCCGCCCCACCCCTCCTTCTGGCTCGCTCACCCCGACCGACCCTCCTCCCTACCCAACCCACCCCACGCCTCCTTCTCTACCGCCCATCGCACCCCACCTGGGTATCGAACCCTCACTACCCCAGGTTGGTTGGGTTGTGGAGAGGGCGGGGAGGAAGGGCCATGTGGGGTTGGGTGGGGTGCAGTGCGCAGTGGAGGGGCGAGTAGGTGGGTTGGGAGGCAGGGCAGAGCAGGGTGAAGGGGTAGGGAGGGAAGGAGGAGTGCGCTGGGAAGGAAGGGTCGGGTGGGGTGGCATGGGGTAGGGTGGATGGGTTGGGAGGCAGGGTAGGGTGGGTTGAGTTGGTAGAAGGGAAGGAGGGGTGTGGTGTACACACAAGACCGAGTGGGGAGGTTTGGGATCTTTTTTTTTTATTTTTTTATTTTTTTAATTCCCGGAATCGACCCCTCTCCACCCTAGGTCGGTTGGGCCACGAATTGGGTGGGGTAGGAGTTGTATGCATCTCTGTCCCCACCCACTCTGTGGCCCAACCAAACCTAGGTGGCGAGGGGTTGATTCCTGGAATCGGCCCCTCGCCACCCCGTAGTCCAATCGGCCCAGGGTGGCGAGGGTTGAATTCCCAGAATCGGCCCCTCACCACTTGGGCTAGTTGGTCCGTGGGGTGGGCGGGGAGGCAGAGTGGGGTGGGGTAGGGTGGGGTGGGAGGTATGGAGAGGTGGGGTCGGGTGAATGGGAGGAATGGTCGGGTGGGTGGGACAAGAGGGAGGGTGGCGTGGGGTTGGTGAGAAGGAAGGAAGGGTGGCTTAGGAGGAAGAGTTGGGTTGGGGAAGAGTCAGACGGAGGGCCGGGGTGGGGTGCGTGAGGAGAGAGGGATAGGTGGGGTGGGTCGGGTGAGGACGGAGGGGTGGGCGAGCTGGGGTAGGATGGGCTGGGAAGGAGGGTCGAGTGAACATAGAGGGGTGGGCATGGTGGAGTGGTATGGACAAGGAGGAAGGTCCAGGATTTTTCATTTTTTTTTAATTTTTAATGTTTATTTATTTTTATTTTTTTCAATTTTATTTTGTCAATTTTTAAATGTTAATTTTTTTAGCCTTTTTAATTTTTTTATTTAAAATTTTTAATTAATCCTTTTTTTTTTTTAATTTTAATTTTAATTCTATTTTTAAAATTTTTTATTTAAATTTTAATTGTTTTTAAAATTTGTTTTTTTTTCAATTTTAATCTTTTTTTATTTTACTTTTTTCTGTAATTATTTAATTTTTTGTGAGGTTTTGTTTTTGTAACCTAAAAAAATGATTTTTTATTTCTTTTTTTTTTGTTTAGTTTTTTTTCCTTAAATTATTTTTTTTTTTGAAACTTTTTTCATTTTTTTATTTATTTGTTGTTTTTTTTGTTACATTTTTATTCAAATTTTTTTATTTTTACTAGTTAATTTTGTTCTTTTTGTTTTTACATTTTTATGGTTTTTTTTTTTTTATATTTGACTTTTTTTTTTGTTTACAACATGAAAATCACCAGCATTTTAAAAATATTATCTACACTTAATAAATTAGAAAATTTAAAGTGTAAAAAATAAGCTTTCTAAACAAAAAGGGTTGATGCTCATCAACACTTTTCAAAATCAATATGAAATTCACTAACAAAAAAAATGTTCATACTCGATAAAAAAAAGAATTTAAAGTGTCAAAAATAAGCCCTGTAAAACAGGTGTTGATGTTCCATCAACACTTTTCAAAATCATAATGAAAATCGCTAACATTTAAAAAAATGTGCATACTTGATACATAAAAAAATTTAATGTGTCAAAAACATGCTAAAAAAAACATTATATTCTGAATCACCATTTTTCAAAATCGAGTGATTTTTTGCTACCTCAAAAAAACAGGTACTAAGTAATTTTCTTGTTTGATTAGTAACTATGCTTCACTTGCTTGCAGATGATAAGTTGTACTAAAGGCTAACTCTGTACCCAAAACTGAAAATAACACTGTCCAAATGTTGGAAGTGAACTTAACATCCCTATCTTAGACAAGCTTCTTTGGAACACCATGCAACCTTACTATCTCCCTGATGAAGTCATGTGCTACATCACTAGTTGAATTTGTAGACTTCACTGAAACGAAATGTGCTACCTCTATCAACCTATAAACCACAACCATAATAGAATCATTATGTTTAAATGTCCTCGAAAAACCTGTAATGAAATCCATGGAAATGACCTCCCATTTCCACTCTAGAATTGAAATCAGTTCAAGTAACCCACCTGGATGCTTAGACTCTGCTTTTACTTGTTGAAAATCCAAGCATCTAGCCACAAACTTTGCCACTCCCTTTTCCATATTCATCCAATAGTAGAACTTATTCACCATTGTCAATTTCTTATGTTGTCCTAGGTGACCTGAATATGGTTTAACATGAAATTCCCTCGAGATAAGCATGTTGAGCTCACTATTGTCTGACACATATACTCTAAATCTAACCAAGCCATATGTTATGAGACTATATTCCACATCTTTATCAACTATACTTTGATGATCTAGCCTATGCCTAATCTCCCTATTCCTGCGATCCTATTGTCCTACCTGTAAGATTTGATCTTGTAAGTTTGTCCCATAAGAACTCATCACTGCAATTTGATTTACCAGTATCCACCCACTAAGAGAATCAATAACCCTATTCTCTTTTCCCACTACAACAAAATAAGCAATTTGTGCCATATATGGCGCCAGATTTTAGTGAATTTTTTCTCCAATTAGGATGAGAAGCCTGGTGTTAAATCTGACTCTATTGTACAATTTTTAAAGGGTCATTTTTTGTGCGAGTTTTTGCATCATTTTTTCCACTAACTTTTACATCCTTTCTTGCATCAGATTTTGCACCCAGTTTGATGCCATGTTTTGCATCTAATTTTGCACCACTTTTTGCATCATGTTTTATGACAAATTTTCCTTCCAATTTTGCACTAGGATTTGCATCCAGTTTGACGACAAGTTTTTCTTCTAGTTTTGCACCATTTTTTTGTCGTATTTAGCACCATATTTTAGTGGATTTTTTTTACAATTGGCATGAGCAACTTGGTGCTAAATCTAGCTCTATGGCACATTTGTTAAAACGTCACTTTTTGCACCTAATTTTGCATCCTTTTTACACCAGAATACACATCACTTTTTGTGTTGAATTTTGCACCAAGATTTGCATCTGATTTTATGACAGGTTTTGCTTATAGTTTTGTGCCATTTTTTGCATATTTTTTTCATCACTTTTAGCTTCCTATTTTTTGTCATCCTTTGCTTCCATTTTTGTGCCATTATTTACATCAGGTTTACACCATCTTTTACATCCATTTTTTGTCGATTTTTGCATCTAGTCTTATGTCAAGGGTTGCATCTAGTCTTACACTAGTTTTTTCTTCTAATTTTGTACCTATTATTGCATCTAATTTTGCACCATTGTTGGTCCCTATCTTTGCACCATATTTAGAATTTGATTTGGCACCAAATTTTGCATCCATTTGTGTGCCCATTTTTACGTCCACTTTTACGTTTGATTTGTCTCCCTTTTTTACATCCCATTTTGCACCGTATTTTGCAACATTTGTTGCATCCAATTGTGCATTATTTTTAACACTGCTTCTTACATCCAATTTCACATCCTTTTGAGCATCCAAATTTGCATCTATATTTTCATCCTATGTTAAGCCATGTGGTGTGTCCACCTTTCCATCACATTTTATGTCTAATGTTACATTCAATTTTGAGCCATTTTTTACATCCACTTTTGCATTTGTTTTTGCATCCAACATTGCATCTCAATTTTCATCCATTACATATGAATATTAAGGCACGATAGAATCGAACCACCAACCACTTTCTTGTAAAGCAGGTGCTCTTCCATTGAGCTAGCACCCTTCAAATAATTACACCTTGAAACTTTATAAATTCTAATTCTAAAATTCTAATTAAATTATAAAACTTTGTAAAGTATTGTAGGTTTCATTGGCTCAGTTGGGAAAAGCAATTGTCCAATAAATGCAAAACATAACTTTTTTAGAACAAGGAAAAAACTTTCACATGGTTAATACGCTCGACCACCTAAAAAAATAGCTTCAAAGTCTATTGTTTAAACTTGGGACTAACCAAAGTATAAAACCAAAGTCCCCAAGTTCTATGGCTCCTCTAATACAATTGGAGATGAAATAAATCATTGAAGAACTTAAAATTGTGTAAAAATTGACATAAATAGGCATTATAACTATTATGATGATTAATAATCAAAAGCATGTAGAGTAGGTAATTCAACAAAGAGACTAGACATGACAGAGCCAACACAAAATCCATTGCATAGTTCTCATATATACATACCTCTAGAATGTAATTCTTCTTAATCCCCCAAAATTTAATATAGAACTTCAATGATATATAAAGAAGGAACAAAGAAACTAGAGGACCTTCAAGAACTAAGACACAAGGGATGTTGAAAACACAACGCTAGAGAGTATTCCCAGCAACCCATTTCCCTTGAAGACGATGATTACGCCGAGGGTAGATCTCACATAAAAACATAAACATGTAATAAACAACCTATTATGGGGTAGATCTCACATAAAAACGTAAACATGAAAAAGTAAATGTAAACAACCCAGTATGGAGTAGATCTCACATAAAAACGTAAACATGTAAAAGTAAATGTACACAACCCAGTATGGAGTAGATCTCACATAAAAACGTAAACATGTAAACGTAAATGTAAACAACCCAATATGGGGGTAGATGTCAGATAAAAATGTAAACATTAAATCTCACATAAAAACATGCAACCCATTTCCCTTGAAGATGATGATTTCACCAAGGGTAGATCTCACATAAAAACATAAACATGTAAACGTAAATGTAAATTCAAACATAAATGTAAACAACCCAATATGGGGGTAGATTTCACATAAAAACGTAAATGTAAATGTAAACAACCCAACATGATGGTAGATCTAACATAAAAACATAAACGTGTAAGAAACCCAGTATGGGGGTAAATGTCACATAAAAACATAAATATTTAAATGTAAAAGTAAATGTAAATGTGAACCTAATGCTTAACATTTAACATTTCTAATCTAATGTTGGCACTATTTAAAAATCAGTCTAATTATTGGTATGTGTAAAGACAATATAGATTTAAAATATAAAGAGGTTTACTAACACTAAAAAAAAAATTATGATAAATAAATAAAAATATAAATAAACTAGAGGTATGGTAAATAAATAAATATAAAAGAGGTATAAAGAGGTATGATAAATAAATAAAAATATATCAAAAAGGATTAGAAATAAACATCTAATTATATACCAAGCCTATGGGCCAAATACCATGGTAAATAAAAGAGATATGATAAATAAATAAAAATATAAATAAACTAGAGGTATGGTTTACTCCATAAACCTCTTTTTATATTTACTCTATAAAACTCTTTATACTTACTAACACTTAAAAAAGAGGTTTTATTTAGGTGAAGCCTATGGGCCAAATTAAATTTAAATCTAATATTCATATTAATATAATATAATATTAATATTATTAAATTTATTAACTTTGGATTAATACAATATTAATATATCATGATATATATTAACTCTAGATATATGTGGGAAGGAAGAACAAAGACATAGAGTGATAGAGGTAGAGAGAGAGGAGTGAAAAGGGAGATATGGATATTAACTTAAGAATAAGGGAGAGGATAAATGAAGAGAGAGAGAGGGAGATGAGTGTGAGAGGTAGAGAAGGGTAAAAGAGGGAGAGGGAGACACAAATGGGGAGAGAGTGAGGGAGATAGTGAGAGGATTGGAGGGCATAAAGAGCGAGCGAGAGAGAGAGAGAGAGAGAGAGAGAGAGAGAGAGAGAGAGATGGGGGAAGAGAGAGGAAGGTAGGAGAGAAAAGGAGAGATAGGACTTGCAAGAGAGGAGGAGAGAGGGAAGGAAGAAGAAAGACATAGGGAGTGAGAAGTGGAGAGAGAGGGAGTTGCAAGGGAGAGATGGAGAGAGCATGTATGTTTAGGGGTGAGATAAAGATGTTGGCATTCTGATACAGGTGTTGTCCTTGATGGAAACTCACTCACATGTCATCTTAGATTTGATAAAAGGAAATTCACATTGTAACAGGTCAATTCAGATGTAACAGGGCATTGGTATAGAAGAACGGGAAGTTGAAACAAAGGTATACTGATCAGAAACAAGAAGTTGAAGGAAAAGTATGTTTTCAAATAGTTTAAGTTGTATATGGAGGTTCATCTTGACAAAGAAGCGTATACATGCAGGTTCATAGAAAAAAAGGAGCGTATACGTATGCACACACTTTCACAGAAGGAAAAGCACATATGGGATGTAAAATCAAGGTTTTGGTTTGAGGTATTGGTCTGAGGTTTTGGTCCGAGGTATTGGTCTGAGGTTTTGGTCCGAGGTATTGACAAAGGATCTAAGTATATAAGAAGGAGAATATCAAAAGGCAAAGACTGCAAGTAATGAATATCTTATGAAGAGAAAATATGCATGTTATGGGTTTCTAGTGGTTTTCTTGATCTAAACTAAGGATGAACCTAAGCGATTGAGTATGGATGAGATTTGATGATGGATCAGGATCATAAGACCTTAAATTTATTATAATTATGTGGTCTGATCCTCGATAATCTAGATCTAGATGCTAACGCATGTTTTATTCTGTAAATGTTATGATATGGGTATGGCTGAAGTCTGGGATAGCTGTGAAGTTTTTAGTTAGTATTTGTAGATGTATACATTGGTTCACCTTGGTGAAGGTGTGTATACACACTGGTTCAGTACTTCGAAGTATCGTATACATTATGAGATATGAGGTTTGAAGTTGCAGTTGGTTCTGGTTGTTGATGCAGAGTTCTGGGTTATGCTCCATGTTTTAGTGACTATGTTCTGGTGATAGTGTTCTGAATGATCAGATTGATTGATTGTGATTTTCTTCAGTGTTGATTGGTTTTTAGTGATTTTTTGTATGGTAGTGGTCATTTATTTTGAGCTTTAATGTTGTTGATGGGTCCAGTATGACAATTGGATGAAACATGGCCTTCATATTGTGTTGTTATGTACCAAGAGTATCTAGTTTGAAAATTAATGAAATGTGGTCCCTGGAGGAAGAGAGAAGGTTGTAGCCTTTTGTAGGCTAGCACCTACATACTGGTAAACATATCTGCTAGAACAAGAGCCAGGGGTTTGGAGCTCCCTTCCAGTAGCTGCTGGAGAATGAGTGAAGGCTGGAGTCTTCTATAGGTTGGCACCTATGTACTAGTAAACATATTAGCTAGAAAAAGAGCTAGGGGGTTGTAGCTCCCTTCTAGTAGAAGCTGGAGAATGAGAGAAGGTTGTAGCCTTCTGCAGGTGGGTGCCTGCATACTGTTATGATTTTGCACCAATACAAGATTGTAAACATGTTTTCCTTATATTAAAAGAAGACAGAGATGATAGCAGAAGCTAGTTTTTCTCCCGCATTAGGTTTCCACCTTAAATCTTGATGTTCATGTGTGTTGTGTATGTGTGATGGTTTATCATGTTATTACTGTAGATCGTTATTGTTTAAATTTTTAATAAATTACTAATTGAAGATCAACATATGATGAGTTAATTGAATCTTAAGTTCATTGGATATACATTGGTTGCCTTAAAGACAGTTGCATGCACACACGAGTTCCCTTCATTGAAGTAGCGTATATAAATCTGAGTATGAAATGAAAAAGTTATTGATTTGATAAATACTGATTCACTCCCCTCCCCGCTTCTCAATATTATTTCCAACAATTGGAATCAGAGCGGGTCCTTTGGTAGAAGCTTCATCGCTTGAAGGAGATCTGTAGAAATAATGGGAAAGAAGCTAAAGAAGAAAGTGCCTGAGAAGAAGAAGACATATCAAAGGAATAGTGACAGTAGGAGAGACAATTGTCTGTTAGGTGGAAGCAAGTATTCAGATTCAGAATCACCTCGGATTAAAGATGAACAAGCAAAAGAAGTATCAAGTACAAATTTTTGGTCTTTTGGTGATACTTTTCTCTCTTCATGCAATTTTGAATATATTGAAAGTGATAGTGAAAGAAATATAGAGGAAGAAGTTAAAAGACTTATAGATAAAATTAGAGATCTACAAGATCTATTTAAAAAAAGGGAGTGTGCCTTCAAAGAAGAAGTTACCAAATTAAAAGCTTAGTTGGAGGAAGGAAACAAAGTAAGGAAGCAGTACAAGGAAAAGGAAGATCAATGTCAAAAGCTGCAGGATGAAGTAACATCATTAAGAAATGAAGTAAATGAAAAGAGTGCAACAATCAAGAGGCTTAAAGATAGATCCAGTTACTATGAAATCTTGAAGCTAATATCCTCTCTCTAAAAGAAGATCTTGAAAATTCAAATAACCAGAATGAAGAACTACCTCAAGCAGATGAAGAACAAGAAAATGGGACTCTCAAATTAAGGCAACAAGTGGAAGAAGGAAGAAAGGCTAAAGAAATCATGAAGAAACAATATCTGGAAAAGGAAGAGCAATATCATATTGAAGTAAATATCTTAAAAGGTAAATTAGAAGAAAAGGATAAATTGTTAGAATTTCAAGATAGTACTAAGATTTTGGATAATATTCTTAGTAGTCAAAGGTATCCTACCACCAAAACTGATCTTAGTTTTCATGAAGCAGTTGAAGGCGAATCTATCTCACAAGATGAGACAAGGAACTCTAATGCAAAATCTGGAATGCTCAACAAGGAGATAAGAGGTCAACCCCATCAACAACCAAGGAAAGAAATAATTCAAAGAAAATCATTTACTCCTAACTATGGAAGTGATAACCGATTCTTTCCTCTGATGAGTAATGTTGAATGTTTTATATGTCGTAATTTTGGACATGCTGCAAGTAGATGCAGAAGTAGAATGATTCAAGAAAATAACTGTCACATAGAAAGATCATCATCTTCCAGGTACTTTAAGGGATGATATTTTCTTGCAATATGTTTGCTCACAAAGACGTTGACTGCTATAGAGGGAATATGAAACATATAAGATGTTATGCTTGTAACAAGTTTGGGCATACAACAACAGTATGCAAGAGAAAATTTCGACCAACATGCCAAAAGGAGAAAATATTATCACACTCCAAGGTATGGAAGAAGAAGGATGTACAGTCAGAAAGAAGTGGCATAGCTCAGTATACAAACATCACAGACTTAGGGGGAGCTGAAAGTGTGAAACTTCAGTATTCCAATTCTCATATGAAATTATCATGAAGACAAGTCATGTATATACGCGAGTTAGAAGTTGCACAGTCTTGTATATGTTGTTTTGTTGAATAAGAAGTGGGACAGACTTAAGAAAAGGGGTCTGATATGGTTCAATCAATTATCAATTATCATTTTTGTTCTAATTGATGATGATTACAGTCTATTGATGATATTTAGAAGTGCTTTTGGCCCTCATAAGTTGATTAATACCTTGATGAATAACTGGTTGATGATGATGCATTGATGATTCTTACTGACAAATGAAATGATCAAATCTGACAGTGAATAGATGGCATAGGTTCAGGGGGCACATATGCTTCTAATAATGCATTTTTGGCATTATACATGATGATACTTATACTTCTTGGTTCACATAGTTGCTTCGATTTAGATGACTCTTTTGATGATGGACATATACAAGTTGTTGATCTTGATGTTGCTGACATATGTTTATGGTGCAGATCATATATGGTGTATGATAGTTGCTGATGACTATCATGGTCCTGTTTAGATTGTTAGTCCTTGTTATAAATTTCATACAGTATATCATTTCATGTAAAGGTCATGTAAATACATATGATGTAACCCCACTATGCATGGAAAGGATAATGTCATAATTGATATTTTAGTCATGTATAAACAATTGGTATATCCCCACTTGGTTGGGTGGATGAGTCAAATTTGGTGTATCCCCACTTGGTTGGGTGATTGATGTATGTATGAGTGTTTGGTCTTAGGGAGGTCATACTCTCTTAGTTGAGTTATAGAGTCATGTTATTCTTTTGAAACATATCTCTGCAGACTCTGCATGTACTCAAGGGGAGCATGGACAACATGTATATCTCAAAGGGGGAGAATATCTTGGTCCTCCCTTTTCCCTTGATGTCAAAGGGGGAGAGTATTTTGGTGTTGCTTCATATCTCTAATGGTTTATACAGCTTGCAGTAATCAACACCAATATGGTTGCCATCAAGTCCAAAGGGGTAGATTGTTGGCATTATGATACAGGTGGTGTCCTTGATGAAAACTCACTCGCAGGTCATCTCAGATTTGATAAAAGGAAACTCCAAGTGTAATAGGTCAATTCAGAGGTAACAGGGCATTCATACAGAAGAACATGAAGTTGGAACAAAGGTCTACTGATGAGAATCAAGATGTTGAAGGAAAAGGATGTTTTCATATTGTTTAAGTTGTATACATGGGTTCAGCTTGACAAATCAATGTATACACAGAAGTTCACAAAACAAAAGGAGCGTATACATATGCACGCACTTTCATAGAGGAAAATCGTGTATGGGATGGAAAATCAAGATTTTGGTCCAAGGTATTGGTCCAAGGTTTTGGTCCGAGGTATTGACAAAGGATCTAAGTATATAAGAAGGAGAAGATCAAAAGGCTAAGACTGCAAATAATGAATATCTTATGAAGAGAAAATATGCATGTTATTGGTTTCTGGTGCTTTGCTTGATCTGAACTAAGAATGAACCTAAGCAGTTGATGATGGATGAGATCTGATGATGGATTAGGATCATAAGACCTGAAATGTATTATCATTATGTGGTCTGACCATGGATAATCTAGATCTGGATTCTCACGCATGTTTTATTTTGTAAATGTTATGATCTAGGTATGACTGAAGTTTGGAATAGCTGTGAAGTTTTTTAGTTAGTATTTGCAGATATATACATTGGTTCGCCTTGGTGAAGGCCTGTATACACGCTAGTTTCGTACTTCAAAGTATCATATACATTATGAGATATGGGGTTTGTAGTTGCAGTTGGTTCTGGTTGGTGATGCAGAGTTTTGGGTTCTACTCTATGTTTTGGTGACTGTGTCCTGGTGACGGTGCTTTGAATGATCAAATTGATTGATTGTGATTTTCTTCAATGTTGATGGGTTTTCAGTGATTGGTTTTATTGCAGTGGTGATTGATTTTGAGCTTCAATGTTGTTGATGGGTCTAGTATGAAAATTGGATAAAACATGGCCTTCATATTGTGTTGTTGTATACCAGAGGTATCTAGTCTAAAAGATAATGAAATGTGGTCCGAGGAAGAGAGAAGGTCATATCCTTTTTTAGGTCGGCGCCTATGTACTAGTAAACATATCGGCTAGTACAAGAGCCAGGGGGTTGGAACTCTCTTCCAGTAGCATCTGGAGAACGAGTGAAGGTTGGAGCCTTCAGTAGGTCGGTGCCTACTTACTAGTAAACATATTGGCTAGTACAAGAGCTAGGGAGTTGTAGCTCACTTCTAGTAGAAGCTGGAGAAAGAGAGAAGGTTGTAGGCTTCTGCAGGTGGGAACCTAGATACTGGTATGAGTCTGTGCCAATACAAGATTGTAAATAGGTTTTCCTTATATTAAAAGTAGATAAGGATGACATCCGCAGGTGGTTTTTCTCCCGCATTGAGTTTCCACCTTAAATATTGGTGTTCATGTGTGTTTCTTATGTGTGATGGTTTCTTCAATTATTACTGCACATGGTTACTATTTAAATGGTTAATAAATTACTGATTAAATATCAACATATGATAAATTAATTGAATCATAAGTTCACTGGATATACGTCGGTTTCCTTAAATATAGTTGCGTGCACATGCAAGTTCCCTTCATTGAAGTAGCATATATAAATCTAAATATGAAATGAAAAATTTATTGATTTTAAAAATACTAATTCACCCCCCCCCCCCCCCCCCCCCCCCCCCTAGTATTGATCCCAACAAAAGAGACAAAGAAAGAGAGATAGAGATAACGGGGGGAGACAAGGAGAGACAAGGAGAGAGGGAGGGCTATAGTAACATAGTTGGAGAGAGAGAGAGAGAGAGAGAGGAGGAGGAGGAGAGTGATGGAGAGAGAGAGAGAGAGAGAGAGAGAGAGAGAGAGAGATGGGGGAAGAGAGAGGGAGGTAGCAGAGAAAGGGAGAGAGAGGAAGTACGAGAGAGAAGACTTGAGAGAGAGGAGGAGAGAGGGAGGGAGAGAGGATGAGAGAGAGAGAGGGAAGAAGAAATACATAGAGAGTGAGGAGTGGAGAGAGAGAGAGAGTGACAAGGGTGAGATGGAGAGAGAGTTTGTATGTTTGTGGGTGAGATAAAGAGACAAAGAAGGAGAGATGGAGTTGGAGGGGGAGAGAGGGAGGTAAAAATAAATAATTAGAGAGATAAAGGTGGAGAGAGAGAGGGAGAGAGGACAACAAGAGGGAAGAGATATATAAGAAGGGGAGAAGGAGAGAAGGGGATGAGAGAGGGAAAGGGAGAGGAGGAGGGAGGGATAATTATATATATTGGAGAAAGAGAGTGTATGTTTTGAGGGTGATATAGAGAGACAAAGGGAGATAGAGATATAAATGTAAAGTGAAAAGAGGGAGGAAGAGAGAGATGGAGAAAGAGAGGGAGGGACAGAGAGATTGATAGATATGGAGTGATAGAGTGGGTTTGTTTGGGGGGTTTGAGATATGGAGACAAAGAAGGAGAGATGAAGGGAGATATAGATATAGATGGAGGGGGTAGAGAGTGAAGAAGATTTATTGCACTAGATGCATTGATTTCAGTTTAGATGGTGGTTTCTAATCCTATTTCATTGCTTGCACTAGATGCATTGATTTTAGTGTAGATGTTGATTTCCAATGATATTTGATTGCTTCCACTAGATGCATTGATTTCAATGTAGATGATTTCTAATCCTATTTGATTGCTTTCAGTAAATGCATTGATTTCAGTGTAGATTATGATTTATAATCCTATTTGATTGCTTGCACTAGATTCATTGATTTCAAAGTACATGTTGATTTCTAATAATGTTTGATTGCTTGCACTAGATGCATTGGTTTCAATGTAGATGATTTCTAATCCTATTTTATTTCTTGCACTAAATGCGTTGATTTCAATGTAGATGGTGATTTCTAATCCTATTTGATTGCTTGCACTAGATGCATTGATTTCAGTGTAGATGTTGGTTTATAATCCTATTTTCTTACTTGCACTAAATGAATTTATTTTAGTGTATATGTTGGTTTATAAACCTATTTTCTTACTTGCACTAGATGCATTTATTTGAGTGCAAATGTTGATTTCTAATCATATTTGATTGCTTTCATGAGATGCATTGATTTCAGAGTAAATGTTGTTTTCTAATCTTATTTGATTTCTTGCATTAGATGCATTGAATTCAGTGTAGATTTTGATTTCTGATTTGATGTAATTGGATGTATGATGGTGCATTAATTTTAAAGTGATTGGATTAATATTGTGCATTGATTTTAGTGTAAGCATAAAAAATTATTGACAATGTACATTGATTTTTGTGTTATAGTAATTCAACCTATTAATATTGGAGAGAAAGAGAGACAAGGTATGATGTTTACTACAATATCTCAAGCTAAATATTTAAATGGTTTACGGTTTAATCGATATGAAAATACGATAAAAGTAACAAGGGTGACAATAGAAGAAAATAGTTTTAGATTAATCACAATGAAGACTATTTGTAATTTACGATATTCTTATTATTCACATTTTCTATCATTCAATGCTATTACATTGTCACTTTACATTCCAAATTTTTATTTTATCATTTTTCATAACTAAAGTTATTGAAAATATCTATCACTCAATAAATTCAGGTAACTAAGAAAATTTAAAATTAAACTGACCAAATTAATCTGAGACATATTTAGCATATTTAAAATTATTATATTAATATGAGATGATTTTACATAATTTTGATAAAATTAATCATATTTTCTTTGGCCACACACGACTGAAACCAGCCTAGATCCATCTTAACTTTGGATCTATGAAGCGCCAAGAGGGATCAAATCTCTCGAGGTGCAAACCTTTCCTCATGTTTTGCACTCAAAAAAGAGATTTTCACCTCGAGATATTTGATCCCTCTCAGTGCTTGATAGATCCATAGTTAACATGGATCTAGGCTGGTAATTAGCACGAGGTCACTATGGCCCACCTCTATCTTTGAAGCTATGGTTTATTTTTTTCTCTCACTGGTATTAATATAGTGGATAGGGCCAAGTTATCTCCATTAATGATTTGTCTTGTTTAATTGGCACATAAACATTTTCAATTTTAAACATGATATTTCTCAAGCTTCTAGACTTGACAAAACATTACCGGGAAGCAACATGAAGGTTTCTCGATTGAGTTCTCAAAAAGCATGTAAACATTTTATGTGCATATGAATAGGTGACCTACCTCTTATAAATAAAAAACAGAACTACTTGATAACATCGTAATGTAGTCCTATTGTTTATGATGATTAAAGATGATAGATGGGATCAAACCAGAAGTATTTTGAATTTGAAAATGCCAATAAACCCTTCTAAGAATTGAATCAAAAATAATTTGGAGAAAACAAATTACTATTATATATATATATATATATATATATATATATATATATATATATATATATATCTATATATATATATATATCTATATATATATATATATATATATATATATATATATATATATATATATATATATATATATATATATATATATACCCACACACTTTTTAAAAAGTCTAGATCAAAATAATCAGTGACAATTTTTAAAATATAAAATCAACTACTTTAGAAAAATGGAAATGAACAAAAAAAATATCAAAGTTGGCTTGACTTTGTTTAATAGATTTGTTTGATAGCATTCTGCTGAAAGAAGCAAGTGTAGAAAACACAATATATGGTAACTTAGCAATCAAGAAGAAGGCATTGTGCTTATTCGTTTGAATGGAGTCGTTTGAGGAGATCTTAGTTCCTGTCACATTATATTTGTAATGCTAATAACATTATAATTCCAATAATGTTTGTAATTATATAAAGGACTACAAAATTTGGTGTGTTTTGCTTCAAAACTTTTGTTGAGGATGAAATTCCATTTAAAACTAATTTCTTACATCCTTGAAACATTCCAACGGAATAAGTATTAAATTTTCCAGACTACTTTAAGGGTTTGGGAGAATATATTTTTGGTTGAGCAAGGTAGAACATTAATACGAGGACAAGGTGCCTCCCACGCCATTTAGTCAAAGGTTGTGGAATGGTGGATGGAAAGATGTGAGCTAAGCCATGATCAATCTTTGGGAAAAGAAGCAAAAAAGAGTGTGAAGTTAAAAAAGCAGTGTGAAGTAAAGGAGCATGAACTTCCTTCTAGTTTGGTTATCATTACTATGAAATTGTTTTTGGTTAAATAAGTCATTATCAATTATTTTCAGGAAATGAAGAACGCAACCAATTCTAACAAGGATCACTTTAATGTGATGTGGTTGAGAAGGTCAAGTGCAAGTGAAATCCATCCTGAAGGAGAACATATATATGTGCAAGTCAAATTGATGATCCATATCATGGAGCATGGGCCTACGTGGAAACCTTTGGTGACTTATTTTCTAATTTAAAAACAAATTTTGTGGGAGCTATGATCATTGGAAAGGTCAAATTTGCAATACTCAATTTCACCATTCAATATGTTCTTGCACAAACATTACTAAATATGCAATCACAACTAAAGGTGAATAACACCAACCCAAGGAAAGTTGGCAAGTCATCCTCTGATGTCATTGATAATGAAGAAGATAAATAAGTATGAATTTGCTAGATTGACCTCATTAAAATAAATTCATAAATTCATTCAAAGATGCAACTTCAATATGCATTCACTTTTTCATGTGTGTTTAATTGAAATGAGGCCCATTATACTAAAATACAACATAGATGAGTTCCAAAAGAAGAAATTACACAACCATCAAAGAGAAATTGAAAGATACATATCTCCATGTCTTTAATTGTGATGATGTGTGCAGTAAATCCATAACCCGAACTCCCTATAAGACATAATTATAAGTAACAGAGTAACAACAATCCATTATCAAGGAATTACCTCGAGAACAATTCATAGAATAATAGCCTATTTTTAAACCACCCACCATCTAAGAAAAATCTATATAATTCGACATCTAATTTGAAAAACACAATAAGTAAAATTAGAAGGTTGGGAGAATGAATATCAAACTTATTGTAAGCATAAGTGTTTAATAGGCAAGTTATACATAGCCTACTTAGCAAACACTGTCATTGTTGGCAGAGGGAAAAAAATGTAGAAGGTTGTTGGAAAAAAGGGAATTTTTAATGTATTTGTGATCATGTGTAATGGATAGAGGGGATTGAGATATATGTAGGGTAGTTTTTGTTATTTTTTTGTTAGAGGCCAACAGTTTAGGATCTCACTGTTTTTCTTCATCTAGGTTTCTAATGGTAAAAATGGAAAAAATAGTAGAGAAAATGAAATGGGTGTTTTATATAGTTGGGTACAGATGAATTAAGGTCAAGGATCAATGGGATTGAAGTAAATTTGGGCATTTAATGTGCACCGAATGGTGTGACAGTGAGTGTGAAGATATGTTAGAAGGAAGATCAGTGGGAACTTGGAACTAGTTTGTCAATGGCATTAAAGAAATATTTACTATATTTTCATAAAATAATATAATTTTTTCTTAATTATCAGATATTGGGAAATTTCCTCCAACGTTGTGCATATATTTTCCTCACTACTCTAGCCTTTCTTCATTCCTCATCTCAGTTGTTGCTATCCCTCTTTCCCTGTTTCTTCATTTTGTGAAGAAGAAGAGCCCATAGTCCATAGTCATTGTGTGTATGTCAACCTTGCTCAAGTGCTTCTGCTGATGGGCATTGTGGCTTCATGATCTCTAAGAATTGATAGCAGATAATGTTGTATGTTTTGGTGTAGGTTTTTGGATAATTAAAAAATGCTCTCACTTGGCTTTGCAAAATGCTTTGCATCTTTATAATGCATAAGTTGTGTATTGCTTTATTCTAGTTGTAGGCCTAGTTTTGGGTGTTGTGCCTCTTTTGTTGAAGCTACATTATCCATTGTTGTGGGTGTTTGTTGTTGGCAGTCTATGAGATTTGTTTTTATTGAGGGGAACTTTGATGAATGCAATTATGATGTGTTAGGGCATATAGATATATATGATGAGCTATTTTAATCTTAATCATAATATCTAGAAGTGGAGCTTATATTTCTCATCTTTCTGACATTCAGATATGGTCATTTTTGGTTTCTTTTTGTTGAAGTGAACTACATTAGTGCTCCAAGATATTAGTTTTGAGTACGACTTCTCATATTCTTGATTTTAGACGATACATTTTGGCTTTATATATTTGTATTTGATTCACATTTAGATTTCTTCCTAACATTCACTTAGCTTGCTGCATTATTCTTTCAATGGTTATTTCCTCCTCATCCATTTCATGTTATCCTATCATAAATAACTAACTTTAGGCTTCTCACAAAGGGGCTTTATCTAAAGTGGATCCATCTAGTTTATTTCAATTGAGTTTCTACATGGCTTCGTATTTGTATGTTTTGAGTTTGGCACTCTACATTATAGATGCAACAAATGGTCATGAGTATGGTGAAACATTGAGCAAGAGTATCATGTTTTACAAGGCTCAAAGATTTGGAAAACTTCCTAGCAATTAGAGAATCGCCTGGAGGGATGATTCTGGTATGCATGGTGGATTGGCCAATGGGGTGGATCTAGTAGGAGGGGACAATATGATGCTTGTGACAATGTTAAATTTGGCCTCCCAATTGAATTCATAGTCACAATGCTCTCATGGAGTGTTATTGAATATGGCAAGAAATTGACTAGTAGTGGTGAGATGGGTCATTCAATGGAGGTTATTTTATGGAAGAATGATTATTTTCTCAAGGCACATACATAGCCTGATGTATGGTATGGTGAGGTGGGTGATGGAAACTCAGACCATTATTGTTGGAAAGTGCTAGAAGACATGACCAAACCTTGCTAGGCATATAGAATTGATGCAAACAATCCTAGCTCAGATCTTGCGGGAGAAATAACAACTACAATGGATTTTTCTTCAATTGTTTTCAGGCACTCTAATCACGCCTACTCCAATGATCTTATCAACCATGCCAAGCAAATTTTCACATTTTTTGACAAATACAACGGAAAATATGACAATAGCATTATTGTTGCACAAAAGTATCATGCATCTAAGAGTGGATATGTGGATCAACTTCTTTGGGCAGTGACATGGCTTCATGAGGCTACTCGAGATCTATCTTACTGTTACATCAAAATATGTGATTAACAATGTAGCTTCTATAGGTGGAATGGGATTTAAAATGACTGAATTTAGCTAGGGTGTCAAGTATGTGAGAGTTCATGTCCTAGACTGAAAGTCCCTCATGCAAGGCAGAGGTGGGAAGAGTAGTTTTGTTCTACATAACTATAAGGAAAAAGTAGAGTTTTTCATGTGTGCGTGCTTGCAGAAAGGAAATATGATTGTATAGAAAACTCCAAGTGGCCTCCTGTTTTGGCAGAAATGGAAAAACACCCAGTTTCTCTCCTCATAGTTTACTGTAATTAACTCACTATTTCTCTCAAGAACCTTCAATGCTTGGGTGAAGTTGTGCAAACCTTGGAGTTTCTATCCTTTTCTTAATCTCAGATAAATTACATCTTTGGAGATAATCCGAGAACCACAAGTTATATAGTTGGCTATGGTAGCAACTAACCTCATCCAGTACACCACAAAGCTTCATCTATCATATCCTACAAAGTAAACCCATCCTTCATGCCCTATAGAGGGGGCTATGCCACTTGGTTTAGCAGCAAGGGAAGCGATCCAAATGTTTTGCATCGTGCTCTTGTTGGAGGGCCCAATTAAAATGACAATTTCGCAAATGATAGAGAAACTATGAACAAATCGAACCAACTGCCTACAACTATGGCCTTGTTGTGGGTGTCCTGACCAGGCTTCTTGATGGTGGAAGCTTAAACTAGCTTCTTCTAGTTTTTGTTCCTACGCGTGTAAGAAAACCCAAACCATCTCCTTGTCCAGTCCAAGCCTCTCCTCCAATGGAACATAAATATTACTGTCCACTTATTGTATCATAGTCAACCTCATCTTGTATTTTCTCGGGAATGAACTTGCTGCATATATTCTACATTGATAACAAACAAGTCCAAGGAAACACTAAAGAACATCAAACTCTCAGTTCAAATATTGTATGGACCTATTTGGGGTCTGTCTAAAACAAGGGGATCTTCTTATTTAATAAGTGTATGTTACAAACTAGTAAAATATGCTTATTAAATAATGTTCTCATCCTTTCTATGATCATCTTGTTACGTTGCCCAGGCATGGCAGCTCAGTCCACTGTTGACAAATATAATGTTGTAAATGTGAGAACACTTCCTAAATATTAGGTCCACATGTCCCTGAGGTGCATAGAGGATTCTCCAAGACTACAATGCTTTTTATAGTCACACAAGATATGCAATGAAGTCATCTATAATTCAATTGAATCCAAACCTTGTTTAAGGTAATGCATTAATTTTGTTTGTTTTTCATGGTTATTTCTGTTGCATATGATGTACCTCCTAAACAATGGTATGTTCCCTCTATAAAACACACCTTCTCAGTAAAAACATAAAGTCCATGATGCTTGAATTTATTTAAAATATTTCATTGTTAACAAACAAACCTATATTCTCATACATTCAACTAACGATAGCCCGCAGATTACAAAGCAATAAAGAGCATGAGCCTTATTGAGTATATTTAAAAGTAGCAGACATAGACTTTATTCACAATTAAATTTCAATCATAAAGGACTATAAACCTGTGTATTCAGTGCCCAAGGTTGAAAGCCACACTTTTCCAAAACAGATGATTGTACAGTATCAAGGGTTCTCAAATGCGTGTATCCTCTTGTTACAAGTTCTGATAGTGCACAGTTAATGAGCCCCATCTCCAACAAAACAACCTCATTTTTTAGGTAATATAACTTTGTACCACTAACCTGCATTATGACCACATGAATGGAAGTTGGTGTTAAATTTTCTTCTTGGGATATTGAAACCAGTTCAATTTTAATGATATTAACCATTTTAAGAGATTTTTGAAAACTTCCTTACAAACCAAGCTCAGACAAACAACATGCTTTAGCAGTGGCAACATTATTAATCCATAATAGAAAACTCCATAACAGCGTTGAAGCAATATGAGACAACTACTAAAAAGAAAAGGAGAAATCTACATGGTTCATTATGTAAATCTAAAACATAGGCCAACTGCCGTTAGGATTCAAACTTGTCCAAAGTAAACCCTAGCAAAAAAATGGCTCTTAAGAATAAGATATTAACACATGCAATAGAAAATGAACAGTTGCAGTACCTAGAGAGATCTGAACAAGATGAAAGAAATAGTTTGAGACCATGGACCATAAAGTTTTGTTCATGATATTACTTATAAAAATGTTTATGCAAGTCCCACTTTGACAAGGATTGAACCCTAACACAAAGAAAAGTAGAAAAATACTTTTCCACTCTGCCACATTATCTTTTACATATTCATACCTTCACAGTGGAACTTGATTGGTGGGATCCATGATTAGGAGGGGTTTCCATTTGAATCCTATGTGATTGGAACCTTAAGGCTTGAATTGTAATTGCCCAGTTGGTATGTCAGTTGCATATCTATCCTTTGTTGATTTCAAATCCTATAAACACCCATATTTAATTAATTCAAATGGAGGAGATATAGCTAGATATTATACGGAAGGCACGATTAATGTTCATTGTGTTTGATGGTTTCTATGGATCAGTAGAGGATAGAGGAGCTTTGGTTTCCTTTTATTTTGAGTTAGGACTTTATAAATTGGTAATGGAGAATTTGTGTAGAATGTATGTATGCTAATTAGTTGAGTAGCATGGTTCTCAAAGGGGAAAAAATGCATACTGCCTATCAATTGAGTGATGGTTCACATTTCTTTTTAGACAACCATGCTTTAAATACCCCACCTTGTATCTAGGAGTTCGTTCCAAAAAATGTTGATCTCCAATAAGTCCATGATGTTAAGTTTCTTCCTAGGATATTGAAACAAGTTCAAGTTTTTTGATATTAACCATTTTAAGAGATTTTCATCAGCGGAATAAGTATTTCCAGACTACTTTAAGGGTTTGTGAGAAAAAAATTTTGGTTGAGTGAGGTAGAATACTGCTATGAGGATAAGGTGCCTCTTGAGCCATTTAGTCAAAGGTTGTGGAATGTTGGATGGAAAGATGCGAGCTGACCCATGATAAGTATTCGAGAAAAGAAGAAAAAAGTAGTTTGAAGTAAAAAAACCATTGTGAAGTAAAGGAGCATTACCTTCCTTCTAGTTTGGTTATTTTTACTATGCTCATTCTACTGCTTTTTCTATGGTCATTTTTACTATGGCCATTCTATTTTGCAATGTAAATATTTTCATTTCCAACCATCTATAAGGCTTAGTAGCAAATGCATCCTTTGTGGTTATATGGAAAGACTTAACTCAGCCCAGGATGTACTTGCTAAACCGATTTAAATAAAATTTCTCTTTTCTTGTAAAAACTTTGTTCCAATAGTGAGAAAGCAAGTTTCAAATCACTCTTCATCAATTTTTCGTTAATTTCAAAATAGAACAATCTTTGTTTCAGAAATACTACACCTTGTTGCATAGCCAGAAGCACCAACTTCTCTGACGAAGTAGTGTGAAAACGTAACAAAATTCAATGGAAAAAAGGAATCATCAATAATCTTATCCATGTACATTCATCCCACTGGAATCTCTGTTGTACCTACTAAACACTAGTATGTTCCCTCTATAGAATACACCTTCTCAGTAAAAACGTAAAATCCATGATGCTTCAATTTTTGTAAAAGACTTCATTGTTAACAAACAAACCTATCTTCTCATACATTCAACTAATGATAGCCTACATCCTAAAAAGAAAAAAATCAAGAATACGAGACTTGTTGATTCAATTTAAAAGTAGTAGACATAGACTTTCTTCACAATTAGATTTCAATAATAGAGGACTATAAACCTGTGTATTGAGTGACAGAGGTTGAAAGCCACACTTTTCCAAAACAGGTGACCATACAATATCGGGGGTTATCAAAGGCATGTATCCTCTTGTTACAAGTTATGACAGTGCCCAGTTAATGAGTCCCATCTCCAACAAAAAACCTCATTTTTTAGGTAATACAAATTTGTACCACTAATCTGCATTATGACCACATGAATGGAAGTTGTTAAATTCCTTCCCGGGATATTGAAACAAGTTCAAGTTTTATGATATTAACCATTTTAAGAGATTTTTGAAAGCTTCCTTATAGACCAAGCTCAAACAAACAACATGCTTTAGAAGTGACAACATTATTAATCCATAATAGAAAACTCCAAAACATCATTGAAGAAATACAAGACAAATACTAAAAAGAAAAGGAGGAATCTACATGGTTCACCATGTAAATAAAATACATAGGGCAACTAACATTAGGATTCAAACCGGTCCAAAGGAAACCCTAGCAAAAAAATGCCTCTTAAGAATAAGATATTAACACACGCCGCAGAAAATGAACAACTGTAGTACCTGGAGAGATCAGAACAAGATGAAAGAAATAGTTTGAGACCATGAACCACAAAGTTTTCTTCATGATATTACTTAGAAAAAACGTTTATGCAAGTCCCACTTTGATGAGGATTGAACCCTAACACAAAGAAAAGTGGCAAAATACTTTGTCACTCTGCCACATTATCTTTTACATATCCATACCTTCACAATGGAACTTGATTGGTGGGAGCCATGATTAGGAGGTCTTGCCATTTGACTCCTATGTGATTGGAGCCTTAAGGCTTGAATTATAATTTCTCATTTGGTAAGTCAGTTTCATACTTATCCTATGTTTCTTTCGAATCATATAAATACCAATCTTTAATTAATGCAAATGGAGGAGATATAGATAGATCTTATACACAAACCATGATTAGTGTTCATTGTCTCCAATGGTTTCTATGGACCACTGGAGGACAAAAGAGCTTTGGTGTCATTTTCTTCTGAGTTATGACTTTATCAATTGGTAATGGATAATTTATATACGACATATGTATGACAATCATTTTAGTAGCATGGTTTTGAAAGGGAAAAAAATGCATAATGTCGATCGTTTGAGTAATGGTCCACACTTCTTTTTAGACAAACATGATTAAAATACCACACCATGTATCTAGAGTTTGTTCGAAAAAATATTGATCTTTAATTAGTCCATGATGCTAAGTTTATTCCTGGGATATTGAAACAAGTTCAAGTTTTCTTATATTAACCATTTTAAGATATTTTCATCCGCAGAGTAAGTATTAAATTTTCTAGACTACTTTAAGGGTTTGGGAGGATATATTTTTGGTTGAGTGAGGTAGAACACTGCTATGAGGATAAGGTGCCTCCTGAGCCATTTAGTCAAAGTTTGTAGAATGGTGGATTGAAATATGTGAGATAACCCACGATCAATCTTCGGGAAAAGAAGCAAAAAATAGTTTGAAATAAAAAAATAGTGTGAAGTAAAGGAGCATGACCTTCCTTCTAGTTTGGTCATTTTTATTATGGTCATTCTACTGCTTTTACTATGGTCATTCTATTTTGCAATGTAAATATTTTCATTTCGAACCATCTATAAGGCTTAGTAGCAAATGCAACCTCTGTGGTTATAGAGAAATACCTACCTCTGCCAAGGATGTACTTGCTAAACCGATTTAAATAAAAGTTCTATTTTCTTATAAAAAAATTGTTCCAAAAGTGAAAAAGCAAGTGTAAAATCACTCTTCATCAGTTTGTCAATAATTTCAAAATAGAACAATATTTGTTTCAGAAATACTAGACCTTGTTGCATAGCCTGCAACACCAGCTTCTGTGTGGAAGAAATGTGAAAACAAAACAAACCTTAATGGAAAAATGGAATCATCAAAAATCTGATCCGTGTACGTTCCTCCCACTGGGGTCTCTGTTTTACCTGCTAAACACTGGTATGTTCCCTTTATAGATACACCTTCTCAGTAAAAACGTAAAATCCATGATGCTTCAATTTTTTTAAAATACTTCATTGTTAACAAATAGACCTATCTTCTCATACATTCAACTAACGATAGCCTGTAGATTACAAAGAAACAAATCAAGAACAAGAGACTTATTCAGTCAATTTAAAAGTAGTATACATAAACTTTCTTCACAATTAGATTTCAATTATAGAGGATTATAAACATGTGTATTGAGTGCCCAAGGTTGAAAGACACACTTTTCCAAAACAGATGATCATACAATATCTGGGGTTCTCAAATGCATGTATCCTCTTATTACAAGTTCTCACAATGCCTAGTTAATGAGCCCCATCTCCAACAAAAAACCTCATTTTTTAGGTAATATAACTTTGTACCACTAACCCACATCATGACCACATGAATGGAAGCTGTTGTTAAATTTTATTCCTCGAATATTGAAAACAGTTAAAGTTTTCTAATATTAACCATTTTAAGAGATTTTTGAAAACTTCCTTATATACCAAGCTCAGAAAAAAAAACATGCTTTAGCAATGACAACATTATTAATCCATAATAGAAAACTCGATAACAACATTGAAGCAATATGAGACAGCTACTAAAAATAAAAGGAGAGATATACAAGGTTCGCCATGTAAATCAAATACATAGGGAAACTTCCATTAGGATTCAAACCAGTCCAAAGGAAACCCTAGCAAAAAAATGCCTCTTAAGAATAATATATTAACACATATAGTAGAAAATGAACAGTTGTAGTGCCCGAAGAGATCTGAACAAGATGAAAGAAACAATTTGAGACCATGCACCATAAAGTTTTCTTCATGATATTAATTAGAAAAATGTTTATGCAATTACCACTTTGACAAGGATTGAACCCTAACACAAAGAAAAGTGGAAAAATACTTTTCCACTTTGCCAAAATATCTTTTACATATCCATACCTTCATAGTGGAACTTGATTGGTCGGAGCCATGATTAGGAGGGGTTTCCATTTGACTCCTATGTGATTTTAGCCTTAAGGCTTGAATTATAATTGCTCAGTTAGTAAGTCAGTTTCATATTTATCCTCTGTTGCTTTCGAATCCTATAAATACCCATCTTTAATTAATTCAAATGGAGGAGATATAGCTAGATCTTATACGCAAGGCATGATTAGTGTTCATTGTCTCTGATGGTTTCTATGGATCACTAGAGGACAAAAGATATTGGGTGTCCTTTTCTTCTAAGTTAGGACTTTATCAATTGGTAATAGAGAATCTATATAGAATGTATGTATGCCAATCAGTTGAGTAGCATGGTTATCAAAGGGGTAAAATTGCATATTTCCTATCGTTTGAGTAATGGTCCACGCTTCTTTTTAGACTACCATGCTTTAAATACCACACATTGTATCTAGGAGTTCGTTCCAAAAAATGTGATCTTCAATAAGTCCATGATGCTAAGTTTCTTCCTAGGATATTGAAACAAGTTCAAGTTTTCTGATATTAACCATTTTAAGATATTTTCATCATCGAAATAAGTATTAAATTTTCGAGACTACTTTAACGGTTTGGGAGAATATATTTTTGGTTGAGTGAGCTAGAATGCCGCTATGAGGATAAGGTGCCTCCTGGGCCATTTAGTTAAAGGTTGTGGAATGGTGGATGGAAAGATGTGAGCTAACCCACGATCAATCTGTGGGAAAAGAAACAAAAAATAGTTTGAAGTAAAAAAAACAATGTGAAGTAAAGGAGCATGACCTTCCTTCTAGTTTGGTGATTTTTACTATGGTCATTCTCGTGCTTTTACTATGGTCATTATATTTTTCAATGTAAATATTTTCATTCCCAACCATCTACAAGGCTTAGTAGCAAATGCAGCCTCTGTGGTTTTAGGGAAATAATTAGCTCTTCCCAGGATGTACTTACTAAACCAATTTAAATAAAAGTTCTATTTTCTTATAAAAATTATGTTCCGACAGTGTAAAATCAATCTTCATCATTTTTTCAATAATTTCAAAATAGAACAATCTTTGTTTCATAAATACTAGACCATGGTGTATAACCTACAACACCATCTTCTATGTGGAATTAATGTGGAAAACAAAAAACTTCAACGGAAAAATGGAATCATCAATAATATGATCCATGTACATTCCCCCCACTAGGGTCTTTGCTATACCTACTAAACACTGGTATGTTCCTTCTATAGATTACACCTGCTCAATAAAAATGTAAAATCCATGATGCTTCAATTTTTTTAAAAGACTTCATTTTTAACAAACAGACCTATCTTCTCATACATTCAACTAACGATATCTTGCAACTTACAAAGCAACAAATCAAGAACAAAGCCTTATTGAGTCAATTTAAAAGTAGTAGACATAGACTTTCTTCACAATTAGATTTCAATCATAGAGGATTATAAACCTGTGTATTGAGTGCCTGAGGTTGAAACCCACACTTTTCCAAAACATATGAATGTACAATATCAGGGGTGCTCAAATGTGTGTATACTCTTGTTACAGGTTCTGATAGTACCCAGTTAATGAGCCCCATCTTCAACAAAACAACCTTATTTTCTAGGTAGTACAACTTTTTACCACTAACCTGCATTATGACCACATGAATGGAAGCTATTGTTAAATTTTCTTCCTGGGATATTAAAACAAGTTCAAGTTTTTTGATATTAACCATTTTAAGATATTTTTGAAAACTTCCTTATAGGCCAAGCTCAAAATAAGGTATATTATCATAGAAGTATAAACTTCATAAAAATTGTATTTTTGTTCCTAAATAATAGTGCAAATGTAATGTGAGTCGCAGGTGGGGAACTCAATTGGTGATCGAAGTAATGTGAGTATATGGTAACTATTAAATCCAAGGTTCAGATCCCACTAGTTGTGACTCATTTTATGGAAAGGAGGACAAGTCATAGACCCCCAGAGGTTTATTGGTATCCCCGTTTCACATGAGCTGCAAAGTTCCTCTGGGTTAAAAAAAATAGTGCAAATGCAATGTGAAATGAGATTTCTAAACAAACAACATTTTTATATAGAAAAATATCAGGATTGATAGCTATAACAATGAGTATACACTGAAAAACGATGCAATTTAAATATTCATTATTAAAATTCTATGTACAGAAGTAAAAATCATAGCATAAATATGTTAATAAGAACAACATAAATCTTAAAAGATAAGTTTAATCCAACATGGTCAGTGGACATGATAGCATGAACATGAAAGCAACTTGATTCACATAAAAGATAGTTAACAAATAAAAATAATAGATAAGGATTGATGAAAGTGTGCTTATCAATGGGACTACAAATAAGAACCATTCTAATCTTTTATCTCAATATTGTTACCAATTTGAAGTTCCACTGCAAACTACTGATATGCCTTATTTAACTTCGCTTCAACCATTCAGGCAAAGAAAATTGAATAATGATAAATAGAAAATAATTAAAGAGAACTAACCTCTCTAGCTTTTTGTTCTTCACACTCAACCAATATGTTCTCTAATTTATATTTCTCTATTTCTAGTCTTTTCACAAATTCCTCTCGTTCTTTTATTGTAGCTTTAGAGGCTTCAATAGTTGCTACCTTTGCACCCATTTATTCCTCCCTCTTTTTCCTATATATTTGTTCATTCCTATCCACTTCTGCATCCTCTAAATCAAATCCTGAAGTTGAATATGTATCCTTGTATGACCTTTTATCACTTTTTGATAAACTACCATGGACATCATCTAATTTAACTTTAGCTCTTTAGTGGCCTTCCTTGGAGCATATTTTCATGTCCAAAACTTGCAACTCTGAAACATCTACAATAGATATACTTCTTTCTTTACCATGTATGCTATCCCTTGGTATGTAAGCGATTTATTTCTTAATTTTCTCAAGAGATGTATTGTATGAGTCTTTAGCTTTCCTATTGACTATCACATTTTCCTGAGTTAAATTTGAAGTTCTTGAACTTCATATTGTCCTCCATTTTGACCATGGAAGCCATCTTCCTTTAAAGTCACTAATATTCTATCTGTAGCTTAATGTGAGACTCAAATCTAGATTTGTGAGAAGGTTCCAATTGGGTTCTTATTGAGTTGTCTTCCTTTACATGTTGATGAAAAATACGACTTCCAGAAATACTGATAGCACACCTTCACATTGTACAATATCTATGGTAGTGGTAGTTGATGAGAATAGTGAATCCATATCTTTGCCCTACATCATACTTGACTGCATAAGAGGGCCATATACTCATACCATCCATTTTCCAGTGCTTCTCGAACATTGAAGCCTAATTCCTAATGCGGAGTTCCTTTTGATAAAGCATAGAAATTTGAAGCAATATTTTAAAACTCAGACTTAGATAGGAATCAACGAAATATGTGGGTGATTTTATTTGCTAATAAGGATTATGTGCTAAAATCATTTTGCATCCTTCTATCTCGAGCACATAAATGTAATGCATCTCTTTCTAATCTTTGATAATAAAAGCGTTTCCAGATACAATAGACATGCAATATATAGGTATAGCACATCATCGCCAAAACATGTGCATGGTGTTATATCTCCTCCAACCTGAATACTGTTATACCGCAAATGAACTCCTCATCAGCTCAGAGGAGAAAGACATGATGGCTAAAGCAATAGCCAAAATCACAAGCCTTGTTTCCACACTAACGTTGTGTATACACTGACAACATGCTTTATAAAGTTTCTCTATAAGCCTAAGGGAGCGTTAGCGGCCCTACTAACTCTACTTTTTGGTTCGAGGACAACGTTAGTGGATCCTAATGAGAATCTAGAGGTCAAAGGAGAAAATTGACTCATAAATATCTCTATATTCCCTCCTAAATCTACTCAGAAAAGCAAGGAAACATCTAAAGTTTGACCTATTTGTGGGATTTATAATCCTAATGAAGGAGGCAAATGGGAAAGAGCTCAAAATCATGGCAACATCATTGCTTTTACCTAAAGAAACTCGTGTAGGAACTTGGCAACCCTAACTCGAATGCTACATAAGCAGAGCTAGGGATATTGTGATGGAGGTCGGATCATTTGAAAGGATAACTTACTTGATTGTCGAGCATAGTGTCAAATCTAAGCATAAGAAGTTGGTAAGAAGGGGGAGAGAGAGAGGAGCTAGAGGGGTAAGGGAAGGTTGATGCAATAGATGGTTGTAATCACTCTTCTGACATTAATATAGAATTGTAGTTGTACTGTCTACTCTGTGGTGTTGGTAGTATCATTCATTTAGTTGTTTGTCTGATACCTTTTGGCATGAGTAGCTTAGTTATGTGTAACTAGATGTCTTTTATATATGCATGTATTAATTATCAAGGTTGTATGATATGATTATGCTTGTCTCTTCTATGTGCAGGACTTGATCTGGAGTCGGCTCAGGGGACTTCCACCTAGCTACATTGTGCTCTCCAGCAAATCTACACGAAGCCTTGAGGTAATGAATATGTCTTGCTTTCATAGTTATTTATTGTTTATGGACATGCATGTAGCTTTGTGACATCGACTGATAATCTTACAGTCTGCCAAGGGTCCTGGGAAGACCCTTGAGGGTATCTCTGTTCTCCATCCATCGTGCATTTTATCCTATAGCAGAATTGGCGACTCCACTAGGGACTATGCATTAGTTCCTGGTCTACCCAGAAAGTTCCTAGTTTCCTACTCCTTCTAGACCTTCCTATACTTCTGCATTCCTGTTCTGGCCCATCAAGACCTTGCAACACTCTTCCTTCATATATTCAGCCCTAGATATGATCCCCAAAGCCCTGTTTTGAAATGTTTTCCCACACTAACGCAGGTTAGCAGTGTAAACAGAGCTTTATAAAGCTTTGTGTCTGCACAAAGAGTGAGTTAATACCTCCAGTAACTCTCTGTGGCCTCTAGCATAGAGCGTTAGTCACCCAAATTTTGATATGCAGCTATGTCTATAATATCAAAGGGTTGGGAAACTTGCTTCTGAGCTGATAAGGGATCTGTAGCTGTAGTTTGTTTGCAAATCTGTGTCCTGAAAGATTTATTTTTTTTTTAAAGGAAATAGCTTTTCTTCTTAAAAGTTTTTATTTTCATAAGGGAAAAATCAAAATTTTGTATTCATTATTCTTCTTAGCTGGTTAAGTTTTGCATTATTTGGTTTCAATAGTTGTCAGAAAGCATTGAAAAATTTATGTCAGATATGCTAGGGTGGCAATGAATAGGATGCATGGAATGAATATTGATGTATGAAAGACTCTCCCTTGTAGAATACAACTTATTTCATCAAATTGAACATTTACAAGCATTGTCTTTTGCATAATTTTGAGTCAGAGTCCCACCAAATATCATACGTTAACACCCCTACCAAAGACACTAAAAAGTACACTTAAAATCTACCTAAAATCAATCAATAAATCTTTCTAGAGCAAACAAGCATTAGTTTAGGCTAGGATCTTGGAATAGGCAGTGTGAGTAAACTGCCCAAGATCAGAAACCAAAACTAGTGTCATTAAAAGAGAGAAAATTCCTTTTGCACTCATATTACTGGGACCACTCTAGTAAAAGTTGAGCTAAATACAAGACAACATCAAACTGTAAGTGAAGGTAGCCTGCCTTCGCTTGCAACTCCTTTGGGTTTTCTGTGTATTGGGGATCCCTTCAGGGATTTTGGAGCTAAGACGGGGACTCAAGTATCATGCCCACACAACGTACTATTTGCGACTATGTCCCCCTAAGTAGTGTTTGTGATATGAGGTATCCTTAGTGACCATACTTTTAGGGACTTACACAAGGTGACTAGGGCGAGCTACCCTGGTACCTAACACAGACAGACCTACTCTATCTTCAGTTTTTGGGAGGGTGCTCGTCTTCATGAGAGTACTTGGCCCCTCAATTTGAGGTTCGGGCGAAGCTCTAGAGTAACTGCAACTGTACAGTTTTCCATTCCTCTTTGTTATTCATTGAGATACTGGGTTTCATCTCCAGTGATCGGTGCTTATCAGACAGGGTCATTTCCCTCTCTTTGTTGATTGATTCACTTAGTGTATTTTTTATTTTTTAGGTGCCAGAGTGTTATCATTGACACTTTAATAAACATCACAATAAAATTTATTGATAGAAATTATCGGCCACTGTGGCTACATCTGGCCCTCTTCGTCAATATAGACGATTTTTAGGACTTCCTCCACTCATTGTGGAAGATCCACCAAGCTCCAATGAACTGGATTCCCCATCTTCAGGAAATTAGTCTCCAAGATCTCACACAGAATCAATTTGGACAACTGACGATTCAAACTTACTGGAGGATTTCTTTATTGCAGGATTTCTTCCTCCATACAATCCTCTGATCACGAATCCGTTGGACCCACTCTTGGTTCTCATTGCATCTGTACCTCCTTTGTCCGCAATTGGAACACTTCCACCCATCCCATCGACCACTCACAGGTCATGGGACTTTTTGGACACTTTTGGTCCCCCACCACTTCCCCAGTCAATAGTCACTACCACACCTTTTATGGTGAACCCTGCTAATCCCATTTGTCCCAGGTACAAACCCTAACATGACACCCTCCATGAGTGGAACCCAGTTTATTCCAAGTTCCACCCCTTTAGTGTCAAACATTATACCTTCGACAAGTGCTACATATAGCGCTCCTTATAACACTCAATATAGCACAGTTAGTGCAGGGCTATTCAACCAACAATATGTTTGGCATCCATTGTATAGTTCTAACCCCGAGATTCAAGTATCTAGGGGAATTCCCAATATGGATATACCCGTCAAGAACATAACAGTTCCCCCTCCATTTTTAGGCATGCATGTTCAGTCACTAATTGGCATGAGCACTCCTTATGCTAGTCAAGGAGATATGGTTAGTTTTGTGGCGGGCAGGAATCCTCAAGGAGGTCCCAACCAATCCATGGGGGCACCCTACTCACAACCTCAAATGAGTCAAGGGGGAACTGCTTATCCTGGAGGCAATTTTATACCCCAGCCTAACAATCCCCATGCAAATCCACATTACAATGCCATACCCCAAGGCAACTACTATACCACGCAACCTGTGTATAATATTGGGAATCAAACGATGGGAATACCCCAAGGATCCTCAAGTCATATGTCATCTCCTTGGTCCAATTCAGGGGCATCACACAGTCTACCTTTCTTGGCAATGTTGGATATCCCCGATTTGTACAAACTTACAAATGACGACATCTATCATAACTTACTCTAGCCGCCAATCTCGCATAAAATACAGACATACATCCCTAAATTCAAAGGGAAATAAGGGAAGGATCCAGGTACCCATATCACCACCTATCAACTTTGGTGTTTTCTAACTCCATGGTGGATGATATTATCTAGATACGTCTTTTTCCCTACACCCTTACTAGCAACGCAACCAAGCATTACATCGAGTTACCACACGCGTCAGTCAATACCTTTAACGCTCTAGCGATGGAACTATTAAAGCACTTCCATCTACCCATCCACTATGAGACGAGGATGGAGCTCATCACTTCATTGCGTTAGGATACTGCCACCCACATGTCTGATTATATACGTGAATGGAGACATAGGTGGAGGTTAGTCAAATCTCCCCTCCCAGACTATCTCTTAGGGGTCTGGTTCTGCAAGTCTCTACTCCCCCAAATCGCTAAGGATGTCACCTTAGGTGGTGTAGTCATAGAAGACCAATCCATATGTCGTGCCCAACACTTAGATCTGATATATTCATAGTCTAGCACCCTTTACAATGTAATCCCCAATTCCCCTCACAACTCCAATGCTCCCGCTACTCAGCAACCTGAAGTGCATGTTGATGGGATTATTGGCGCAACCTCCGGGGTAGCTATAAAACAACTTAGCGATCACATTGTCTAGATGTCATTGGACCCCTCTACCAAATCAACTACTCTTCCTACCACCGGAATAAACTCTGTGAAGTCTACACAAAAACCCGGTGGTAAGAACAAGAAGCATATGAAAAAGACTACTCCTTCTGAGGTGCAATAAACAAAGCAGCAAAACCCAAAGCAGAAGGCTTTTGTGCCTCCTGATGATGGAAAGGATAAACCTGCCAGATTCCCTTGCAAAATATGTTTTGAAGACCGCATGACCTATTGTTGCCCGTGTCTTCAGGAATACGCAGATTTCATTGCTAAAAAGGACACTAGTAGGACCACCGCTATCCTGAATAATCCTTTCCCTGCTCAGCAGCAGAAAAACCTTATTGCAAACCAACCCCAACCCCCACAAGGGGGCAATGGTGGTTTGCGACATCCTTCAGCTAGTGAAGGACCCTCTACCATTTACACCTTTGAAATGGTAGATCTACAAACAAGAGCCAAATCTTATGGAGCTCCTATCACTTATGTAGAGGAACCTTCCTCAATTCAAAACCCACTACTGCCTAACGATTTTCATATCAAAAGGCTGGTTGCTGACCTCGTGATTTGCCCCCTTAAAGGGGCACTTCAATGCACAATGCACAATACATCTGCACGTGCTGCCCAAAACTACAGCATTGTAGAATACTTGGCACAAGCGTCGTCGACTATGTCAGTGCTCGAATTTTAACAAACATGTCTAGCACAAAGGAAAGCTTTGCTTTCATCCATTGGAGGTATCGACCCACAAGATTCCATGCTTGCAATTTTCAACATGGAAAAGTGTAAACATCCCCTTTCTCACCAGCTTGCATTTCAGGTGAAAATCTTTTCAAAAGGTAAAGGTATATATAGAACTGTCATTGGTAGAGGTGCTTCTACCTGCGTAATGTCAGCTTTGTGTTGTCTTGCTGTGGGTTGTCCAACCCTATCCCCGCCATCAAATTCTCTTAAAGCTTTTTAAGGCCACACTTTCATCCCAAAAGGTTACCTAGCCGACTACCCCATCACTTTGAGTGGGAAAATGGTAACGGTGGATATTGAAGCCGTGGATCATAAACTCAACTATAATCTGCTTTTGGGCCACAGTTGGACTTATGCCATGAATGCCATTGTGTCTTTGGTCTTCTGCATCATCCTATCTCCCTTAGATGGAAAGATAGTCACAGTGGACTAGTTTTCCTTCTGCACCCTAGATTACTCCCCATTACCTAGCGACTTTGTACCTTTAGTGGGTGGTGTACCTAACTCTTACGTCAGTATCGGTACTGATCTACTGAAGGGCTCTTCCCTGACAGGTTGTTTCCCTCTTATTCCACCAACGGTTCTACAAATGGTCAATATGGTTTCATCCATTCCTCACGAACCAACCGATCCTTGGATCCTACCGGCCCCTTCAGAAATTGACACTTACGGAGAAAAAATGCCGTTCTCACCAGCTGAATTGTCCTACTAGGCCATTCAATCTGCATCTGAGTTTCCAGTCACTTTGGTCACGGCCAACAGTACCACTGCCCCTCCCATACTTGCTCCTTATTTTGATCCCCTCAATCAAGTCCTACCTACAGACGAAGCTATTAGAGAGATCATGAGTTTAGAAGAGCGACCGTGGGAGGACTTGCACCATCGTGTTTTGATATCTGATTCACACATGATGCCTCTTCAAATGCTGTCATTTGACGCACCTAAAATAATTTCCTCACCTTATACGACTATCCAAACTTTGGACTCGGAGGGAAACATGGGCAATATTTCAAATACATTGCTCACCGATATTTTAGTCAAGACATGCATCGTGGAAAACATACAGATTGGAGCCAATCACAATCCTGAGGAAATTGCGAGCTTCACCTACCCTTTTAAGGACTTCCACGATGTTTTCCCTTGGCCTTATGACGAAATGCATGGCATAGGCCCTTCTATCGTCAAGGATGAGATCAAGAAAGATTGAGCATTATTTTATGGTATTTTTCTTGCTTGTTAATTCGAAAAAACCTTGAGTCTCCTTCTTCAGGCTCGTTAAACTACCACAAAGAATATCGAGAATTATTTTTACGGTATTTTTCTTGCTCATCAATCTAAAAAAACCTCAAGTCTCCTTCATCGGGCTCGTTAAACTACCACGAAGGAGAGCGAGCATTCTTTTTACGGTATTTTTCTTGCTCGTTAATCTGAAAAACCTTGAGTCTCCTTCTTTGGGCTTGTTAAACTACTACAAAGAGGATATGAGCACTTTCTTTTATGGGATGTTTTCTCGCTCTAAAAACTAAAAAATCCCCAATTTTTTCATTGTTGGACTCGTTAAACACGTACAACGATGGTCTAAGAAACTCTTTTTCGCTCTTTTTCTAGCTCATTAAACTAAAAAAGATTATTAGAGCATTATTTTTAGGCGTATTCTTTTTCTCTCTTTTTCTAGCTTATTAAACTGAAAAATATCATTAGAGAATTCTTTATAGGCGATTTTTCTCACTCATAAAACTGAAAAAATCCCTAGTTTTTTCTTTAGGATCGTTAAAAACTTATAAAGATGACCCGATCATTCTTTTAGATACTTTTCTCACTTGTTAAACTGAAAAATCCTGAGTTTTTTGTCACAGGGCTCGATAAAAATCTATGGCAGCAACCAGAGCACTTTCTTTTTTGGGACCATTTCTTGCTCTTAAAATCAAAATAATCCCTGAGTTTTTCCCCTTCTTTGAGCTCGTTAAATCTGCGAAGAAGGAATGATCAGTTCTTTTACCACTTTTTCCTTGCTCACTAAACTAAAAAAGATACCTGGAGTTTTCTTCATTTGACTCATTAAAATTTGATGAAGGTATTGAGTTTGTCGTCGCGTGACTCATTAAAAATTCACAACGAAAAACGAGTTTAGTCCGTCTTCTCACACTCGTAATAAAATGAGGTCAACATCTATTGAACACAGGTTTCTCTTTATCTGGACTCAATAGATTAACTCGTGGAAAAGTAACTGATCCGGGTATACTATTAACCTTTTGTCGCACCTGGTTAAAAAATATGACAAAGCGACCACGCTGGAGTCATTCTTTATGATCTTTTCACACTCTCTAAATATGAAAAGACCACTGAGTTATCTCATCTGGAGTCATTAAATTACATAGATGAATGATAGAGTCACTCTTTTTACGGTCCTTTTTAGACTCTTAAAATATGAAAAGATTGATGAGTTATCTCATCTGGACTCATTAAATTACACAGATGAATGATAGAGTCTCTCTTTTTACGATCCTTTTCAGACTCTTAAAACATGAAAAGATCGACGCGTTTACCTATCTGGACTCACTAAACTAATCAGATAGGGCATAGAGTCAGTCTTTTTGCGGTCCTTTTAAGACTCTTAAAATATGAAAAGATCGATGAGTTTACTCGTCTGGACTCACTAAACTAATCAGACGGGGAAAAGTAGACAATACAACTGTATTCAGTATTAGAAAGCGTGGTTTGGCAGCAGTCGTTCCCTTCAACATGGCACTCCCTCATATAAACCTTCCTTGTGATGGCCTCTCAATATGAATCCTACCATCCTATCAGTTTAGCCTACATACCCCGATGTTCTTGCATCTATGTATCCTAACACTCTTTGGTGTTCATGAGTCTAGTACTGCATGGTTAAAATTGTTGTCGTGCCTTCTATTGTTCAAGGTTTAACCTTTTTTTTCCTCCATCGACCCATCAAGAATATCCTTTCATCATTCCCTCTATCGTTTATACCCAATTCTCAAAGATTCCTAAACAAAATCATTCTTGTCCTGTTTCGTGTCGATTGATGTAGGATGCATTATTGCCTACCTTGTGATAGGTATATTCCTATCGACTTCAACACTCTATCTAGGAAGACAACCCAGAAACACATTCAGTGCCTTGGTACTTGCACACATTAATGGCAGGTCACCTTGTGTTTGATCAAGAGTTCTCATTATTGGCTCCTGTTTAATCAATTCTATGGGTGTTTGACAACAAAAACATTTTTCACACTCGCTAGATTGTACTGTGCATCATGGATACCATCACCATTATTGGTGGCCTTCCTCACGTATGTTAACGGTCTCCATTATTGACTGGTAATCAGACGATTTCATGCATGTTCGACATCAACACATATATTCACATGTATCAATCTATGTTTTTTTGTGAAGGGGAAATCAAGACCTTAGGTAAAGGCTTGCATCACTCATCCTTTTTTCCTCTCCCAAGTTGCGTATATTGTTTTTCGCAGACAGCTCATTAGAATGATCCTATTATGACATTGGATCCGCATTTTTCTTATCGGCGGCCAGCATCGTCATATCTCGTTTATGATAAAATCGCTCTGACATGGCTGCTGAGCATGGGAATGCCCGACTCAGGACATGATTTTAGTTGTTTTATATATATGTGTTGTATCAGGTTTCCCATACCGCCAGGAGCTCTGATCCTCTCTCTCTTTTTGTCGAAGAAGGAAAATTATAGTAAAGTAAAGTATTTTGGCCATCGTTGCAGCCTCTGATCTCACACTTTAGGGGGCATCTGTTATTTAAAAAAATGACCTTCTCATCAGCTCAGAGGAGAAAGACATGATGGCTGAAGCAATAGCCAAAATCACAGGCCTTGTTTCCACACTAACATTGTCTATACACTGACAACATGCTTTATAAATCTTCTCTGTAAGCCTAAGGGATCATTAGTGACCCTACTAACTCTACTCGTTGGTTCAGGGACAACGTTAATGGATCCTAATGAGAATCTAGAGGTCAAAGGAACGAATTGGCTCATAAATATCTCTATATTCACTCCTAAATCTACTCAAAAAAGCAAGGAAACATCTAAAGTTCGACCTATTTGTGGGATTTCTAATCCTAATGAAGGAGGCAAATGGGAAAGAGCTCAAAAGCATGGCAACATCATTGCTTTTACCTAAAGAAACTCATGGAGGAACTTGGCAACCCTAACTCGAATGCTACATAAGTAGAGCTAGGGCTATTGTGATGGAGGTCAGATCATTTGAAAGGATAGCTTACTTGATTGTCGAGCATAGTCTCAAATCTAAGAATAAGAAGTTGGTAAGAAGGGAGAGAGAGAGAGGAGCTGGAGGGGTAAGGGAAGGCTGATGCAATAGATGGTTGTAATCACTCTTTTGACATTAATATAGAACTACAGTTGTACTATCTACTTCATGGTGTTGGTAGTATCATTCATTTAGTTGTTTGTCCAATACCTTTTAGCATGAGTAGCTTAGTTATGTGTAACTAGATGTATTTTATATATTCTTGTATTAATTATCAAGGTTGTATGTTGTGATGATTCTTGTCTCTTCTATGTGTAGGACTTGATTTGGAGCCAGCTCAGGGGACTTCCACCTAGCTTCATTGTGCTCTCCAACAAATCTACACGGAGGCTTGATGTAATGAATCTGTCTTGCTTTGATAGTTAGTTATTGTTTATGGACATGCATGTAGCTTTGTGATAGCTGCAGATAATATTACAGTCTTCCAAGGGTCCCGGGAAGAGCCTTGAGGGTATCTCCATTCTCCATACACCGTGAATTTTATCCCATAGAAAATACCTATTGTTGATTTTGGAAATTGACGAATATGCTTAGTCCTTGTGCCACTGATAAAAAGGGTGAGAGTGGACATGATTGATGAATGTCTCTAGTGGGCCTAAAAAGAAGTTGCCCCACTGAAAAATTTGAAGGAAAAATAAGTAATTTTCCTCAACCCATTTGATAAACATGAGAATTTGTTTTTGACCCCCTATCATATTCATTTCATAGGTTAAATTCAACTACAAAACCATGGTACATTCTTGTTTTCTATGGATCCCTAGTTACATTATGTATCAATCTGTCTAGATGAAAACCAAACTGCTCCTTGGATATGGAATGATAGACATAATCTTTAACATAGTCACTCAACTTAGAATTTTGTTGGAACCGTGACACATAGGGTCCTCTCACTGGTCAAAATTTTTAGTATTTGAAGATTTATGGATATTGGCAATAAAAGTGAAGTTGGAATCCCCAAATAACTCAACAGGTTAACCATTGAACTCAGGTGCATAATCAGATTGGAAAGAGTTCATTTCTGCATATGGTTTAGACTACTATAAATAATGAAAACTTCATCATGTCGGTCAACACTTTCATTTGCATGAATCCCTTTACAACTATTTATGTCTATGTTTTCTACCCCAGCTTAAGCCTTTGTTAAACCTTCTCATATAGATGGATCTAATCCACCCCCCTGAGTGGAAGATTTACTACTAGAAATTATTTCTATTTCATTGGTACACTTAATTATACTGAAGGATTCACCTTTTGTATCTTGTTTCTCATTCTGGATTCTATATCCATATCCTTTGCATCTAGAATAAGTCTCTGAGTTATAACAGTGTCTCACAAATTTGTTTGAACAAAGAGATAATGTCGATAACAAGTCGTCTGAATGATGAGCACTCCGTGAAAGCTTTGAATTATATGAATTGGGTGGAGCATGCTTAGAAGCAACAAATGTTGATATTTCGGTATTTGAAACCCAATTTTTGTATGCATCTTTACTTGCAAGAGTCTTACCTGTAACATTCTGATTTCCAACATTATCAAAGTTTCTCAAACTACTTCCACGTCTGGTAAGCTCAAGGGAAACTAAATTTTTTTTCTAGTCATCATTTTCCAGGATAGGCAAGCTCCTAGCAACCTTAGGCAATGATCTCCCAAGATCCTCTTGGACTGTTACCTCAGGTTGTGGGGAAATTGAACTTTAAGTGGATTTCTTAAGGCCATGGAGATGTCAGGTCTTTGAATTATTTTCACCATGAATATTTGTTATGTGTGATTTATTCAAAAGTGCATGGATCTCCTGTGACTTCTTATTTAGTCGACCTTGCAAAGGGGGAATTTCATTCAGCTTACCAAAGTCTATGTCAAGTTCACTGGATCAAGGCTTGTATTCTTTTCCAAGTGATTTTGAACCTTACTAGTCAATCTGTAGGTTCACACAATTTACTGAAATGGAATTGAAATCTTATTAATAATTTCCACAGAATTCACCAAGACTAATGCAATAAGGGTTAGTGGGATAGAAAATGCCCAAAAATCCAAAAGGGTTGATTTCAAATCTCATTGGGTAATGTTGCTACGAGAGCTCCAATGGTCAATCTATAAAATTTCATAATTTCCTTAAGACAACACAGATAATGAAGTGAGGGTCTGCAGGGTAGAAAATTGCCAAACATTTAGAGGTTTTCTTTCAAATCGCATAGGGTTTTGTTAAATAACATGAATTTGATTTAACATTCTGACATTTACTACATACTATTTTTTCAAGATAAACATTCAAAATCCAAGAGGAATTAAGTAGATCTATAAGGTAATTTTGATATATGCATGCGATCTAGATTGAGCGATGAGAAAAGGCATTAGAAAAACTATGGAAAGAGGCAAGATACATGAATATATTTACTTGCTTAAGTAAACTTTGGGCCACCTGGGCCTCCTGAAGCTTTGAAGAAATCCATCCAACCACCTAAACCAGATCCAGGATGCTCAGCCTTCCATCTTTCGATTCTCCGACTAGTCTTTCCTTGTGCAAACCCGTGAACCAGGCTTTGAATTGAGTATTTTTCATTGCTTAAAACTATGGGCAGTAAGGAACCGGGGATGGGATGTTCTATTCTATACTACATAATAAATAAAATCTACTCCATATATAATAAATTACACAAGTCATTGATATACTATACATAATAAAATATCTCTTTTTGAAGGGAAAAAGTTTTATGTATCCAAAAAAGTTTACAATATATGCATAAAAGGCCCACACTTTCAATTGGGAAAATTGATTCAAAACTCAACTACCACAAAAGAAGATGGTTTGACAAAATTATTAATTTTTTCCAATTTCATAGAGTATACGTAGAGTATATTTCACATAGGTAATACATCAACATAAAGGAAATAGGTAATACATTAACATAAAGGATAGAAGATTTAAACTAAAAACTCCTCCTTGGTCTCAATTAGGATGAAATACAATAACTAGATTAAGAATCACTCCATAAAGTAATACGGAGAATATTCTAAAAGAGAAGTGATTTTTTTTTACGTATTTTATTTCCCTTTTCATAATTTAGTTAAATTTATCTTTGAAGATCTAAAAAGATCATTTATTCTAATTAAGAGGAAATCATCCTTAATGAAGAAAGTCTAAGTTTCAAGCTAGATGTTACACACTTTGATGAATCCAATAATATCATGATAAATTTATATAAGTCCACTCAAACCATCATGGGACTCTTCCAAAATAAAATTTTCAAAAGCTCAAGGAAAATATGATTTCACCATGGAAAAAGTGAAAGTATTTTCACAAAAATTTTAGTCTCCATTCTATCCGTACATCTAATGGTTGTGGAAAAACTCTAGTATCTATCCTAATTTGAAGGAATAATTTCAACAAAAACATTGATGTGACTCTCAAGAACTAAATCCAATAATTGTTCTTTGCTTAATATGATAGGGAAATTCATTTCTCTTATCATGTACCCACCCCCCTAAGTGGAATTAAGGAGGTGATTTAATGGAATTTTCCTCTTTAAGTATTATTATAGGGTGTCTTTTAAGCTTGTATATGTGTTCTTCTCAACAAGAACTTTAAAAACATTGTATTCTTGCTTAATTATGAGTCATGCAAAGAAAGATATGACCTTTTAAAAAATTCTTTAACTTCTCTTTTTCTCAACCACACTAGTGATATGGCAACAAGTTCATCAGCCACCCATATTATGCCACATCACCACAACTAGTATAATTCAACCTTGGGTTCACACTTGTTGAAACATTCTTCTTTTCTTAACAACTTATTGGGTTTGTTATTTGCTTAATATGATAGGAAAATTCATATTCTCTTATCATGTACCCATCCCTCTCAATGGCATTAAGGAGGTGAGTTAATAGAATTTTTTCCTTTATATGTACTATTATAGGGTCTCTTCTCATCTTGTATACATGTTTTTCTCAACAATAAATTTCCAGTCATTGTAATATGGCTTAATTATGAGTCCTACATATAAAGATATGACCTTCTAAAAAAAAATCAAGTTCTTCTTTTCTCAACCACGTTAGTGATCGTAATGGTGATGTGGCAGCAAGTTCACCAGGCATCCGTACTATTGCATGTTACAATGATATGATTCACCCTTGATACATTCATCTTTGCTTAAATTCTTATTGGGTTATAAATTTACTCCTTCATAATTCTATCGCATTCTCACCAATCTTCTCATTGCGCCAAGCCTTTTAAACTATGTGACACAATGCACTTGAACATTTTATCTATGTAATATGTCACATAGGTGAAAATTTTATCCTATGCAATATCACATCGCACAAATTTTCTTTGTATGAATCCTACTTTTCCTTGTGTGTTCTATGTCCCCCACTCTTCTTCCTTGCTATTTTCTTCCCCTATCCCTTATGTTTTCCTTTATTTTTCTTTCTCTCTTTCTTCATTTGATGATGAAACTATTTTATTTTGTGGAAATCCTATTTCCTCATATTTATCACATCTACAAAGACTAGAAATGAAACAACCAACCAAAGTGTGCCATGTGTCAACCTCAAAGTTTACAAGAGGTGAAACAACCAATTAGAGCATGCCACATGTCCTTGTCAAAGTTTTCAATGATACAACAATGTGACACATGCTACAAGTCAAATTTTTCCCGACTCATGATATTCTAATGAGGTTCTACCCCATGTCCCTTATCCCTTCAAAATTTCATGGTGTATTCCATATCACACATTTTTTTTTGTTGCAATATCACCTATATCACATAAAAATAATTCCATGCCGTATAGAAAAGGTGTTAAGAAAGTCTTGAAAACCTTCCATTTTTTTACTAACCTATGCCTACGTGTTTTCCATAGGGTGAGGCACTTCTCTAAGACCCCTAGGCTTTTGTAAAACTCAAAAAAAGGCATGAATATTTCTTCAAGCAAAAATATCTTTTTGAACTACACACATCTACAAGGAAAATTGTCTTGGTGATTTGTGTACAAGCTCCTCCTTGATATGTTGTTCCTACAACAAGCACCCACACAAACTCATGCTCACAATTATCATACAATGATGTGCCATCTTCCTCCTTTTAAGCCTTTCGCCTCATGCTCGCCTCATGCTATAACTAGCAAGTTAAGTTTTAAAACTCAGACTTGTGATTGATTGGTTAACTAAGTCAAATTGACTCTTGTAACTCATCCTTGCCTCAATTAGACACTGAGGCTATCACTTGTATTTTTCCAAACATAAACTCACACTTGCAGAACAACAAAACTGAGCCTCCAATTTCTTCACATGAGTTAATTTCTCCACTTGTACTCTAACTCGTGCATGCTAAAGAAGGATTGGTCGAGGTATTTCTTGATTGATGCACAAGTCAAGAAGACCTTTCTCGCTATTATTTTCAACAAGGGGTTTAGGGATTAGGGGGTTGAGGGCCAATGAGTTGAGGTCTAGGGGGTTTAGGGGTTAGAGGTTAATTAATTAGTGGTTAAAGGCTTCAAGGGTTAATGGTTAAGCACTAAGGGCGTAGGGGTCAGGGTATTTAGGGGTTAAGTGCTTATGGGTTATAGGACTTAGGTGTCAGTGGGTTAAGGGTTAAGGGTTAGGGTTTAAGAGGATAAGGGGTTAGGTATTAGAGGGTTCATTGATTCTCAGTTAGGGGTTTTGGGTTAAGGGGTTAGTGGCTTGAGGTTTAAAGTATCAAGGGGTTAATGGGTTATGCATTATGAGTGTAGGGGTTAAGGGATTATGGCTTTCGAGTTAAGGGGATAGGGAATTTAGTGGTTATGGGTTAAGGGTTTATGGGTTGTGATAATGGGGCTCCTAATCCCCTTATCCCCTAATCCCCTTATGGATTTTGATAATGGGAGTGCTATGTTATACTAGGGCATGCCAACATGTTCTTAGGAATCCTAGTTGTGATAGGATGTTCTAGTTACAATGATGTTATAAAGACATATGAGGTGCCAAGGAATTTTAGTGTATGCCAAAGAATGTCAAGGTGTGTCAGGAGTTTTGGGGAGTGTTAGGGCTTTCTCATTAATAGAATTGACTGAAATTGATTATGTATTAAATAATATGGTTCCTACACAGACTCGTGGAATTTCACTTAAAGGGAATTTTCACAGAGACATATAATGTGTTGACTCATAGGAAAACTATATTCTCATTACTTGAGGGAAATGATACACACTAATTAATTCTTAACAAATTGGTTGACTCTAACCACTATGGCCTTAGACACATAATGAAAAAGACTCCATAAAATTGATCTTAAATAATTATCTTGTGACCAAAAATATAGCAACAGTCACACAACGTCATCAAAAACTCATTGGAATGATTAATGATGAATAACTTTTTTTTACCGTCACCAAAAGTAACCAAAAAGATCATTGCTAAGGGCCACTAAAATATTGTCACAAGAAGTGTCACCAAAGAGAGAATTAGTGATGGTCCTTTAACAAACCTCACCAAAAGTGTCATTGAAAATGAATTTGGTGTTAAATTACTATCACTATATGCACTTACAAAAATCGTTTTTTAAGGACCGTCATTATGTTTCACGATTGTAGTTCAGACTAGGGTGTTGATATCCCTCTGTTTCAGTTTGCATAACTTCTGGGGAGCATTGATAGCCTCTTTGTTTTGGTCAGACCTTCTCTGACAGAGCATTGAAGGTTATTTTCCTTGAAAAATAGGTGTTAAGGTTAGATATGGAAGGGGATTTTTGCATCCCTGTAAGCCCTACTGGGTGGTGTTTTGGCTCTGAAGTCTTTTTCTTTGATCACTTCTTTTTTGCTGAGTTTACATGCAATTTTGTGAGCTTAGTTACTTGATTAGAGTTTGATCCTTCTTCTTGGGTTTTGATTCTTTTCAGGAACATTGGTGTTCAGATACCTCTCTGGCATCATTGTACTGACATCCCTACACTACTTGTCTTCTTATAGCTTGATTGTTTGATTGAAAAATCATTTTTCAAATCTTAGCGCATTCTTGTGGGTAGATCTAGGGTATATCTTTCTAGTGTTGACACCACCATTATAGTAAGATATCCCAAGAGATATAGAAAATGTAAAAAATTTGATAGTAATGCGTATGCATAAGATGGTATTGAAACTAGTAAGGTCATGAATCCATAAGACTGTAAGGTAATTGGCATCATCATAATCATTGTCATCATCTTCATTATCATCATAATCACCACCATCATTGTCATTGTTATTATCATCATTGCATTATAATCATAATCATTGTTCATTCCATCATCATCATCTTATTCATCATCATCATCATTAAGGACATTTTTGTCAATTTTTCATAATTATAGGTGTCGTAAGAAATATCATCAACCTAAAAAAGGCAATGAGTGCTAGAAAATGGTTATTTAGGACACATATGATATATGCAAGAGAAATAAAAACTCTATTTTTGAGGGATGATCGATGATGATGATCATCACCACCATTGTCATCATCATTATCATTTTGATCATCCCCATCATCATCATTAATGTAATTTTTATCATCATTGTTTCCATCGTCTTCATGGAAGTCATCATCATTGGCATTGCCATCATCGTTCATGGACTCATTAATGTTGTTGATGATGACCTGGATTATAGTGATGATAATGATGATCAGATGATGATGACTTGGATGATGATGCCAAAGATAATTATTAAGATTATGGCAATGAAAACATTTAAAAATTGAGAAGATTGGCCAAGGTCATTGGCATCGCCATAATCATAATCATTGTCATCATCATCATTGTCATTGTAACCATCACCATTGTCATTATCATAATAATCACTATTCATGTCATCATCACCATCTTCATTATCATTATTGTCATGATTATTGACATTGTCATCAGTTGTTCATAATTGTCAGTGTCATAAGAAATATGATCAATGCATAAAATATGATGTGTGTTGGAAAATGGATGCAAAAGTGAACAAAAAAGTGGGGGCAGCAATAGACCTAAAATTGGATGAAAGTGGATGCAACATAAGTACATGCAAAACAATACAAAACCTGACTCAAAAGTGTATGCAAAATCATATGCAATAGTCAATGCAAACTTGGATGCTAAATAGGATGAAAATGTAGATACAAAAGTGGAAGAAAACATGGGTGCAATAGTAGGTTTAAAACTTGGCATGAATTATGGTAAAACAAATGTGGATGCAACAACAAACGTAGAAAAGGACACAAACTTGGAAGTAAAAAGGAGGAAAAATTGGATGCAAAATAAGATGCTAAAATATATGTAAACGTGGACACAAACATGGGCGCAATAGTGGACAGAAAATTAGATGAAAAAGTGGATGCAATAGAAGTGGATGCAAAAGTAGATGCAAAATGAGATGTAAATCCTGACATAAAGTTGATGCAACAGGGGATGCAAAAACATACACAATATTTGATGCAAACTTGGACACAAAAGTGGATGAAATTGTGGATGCAAAAGTGGATGAAAATGTGGGTTGCAATGATAGGCACAAGATATGTGTGGCACAACAAAAGTGGTTGTAACAAAAAACACAAAAAAAATGCAAACTTGGACGCAAAAAGGGATGCAAAAGTGGATTCAAACATGGGTGCAAGAGGATAAACAAAATTGGATGCAAAAATTGGATGTAATGGAAGTAGATGTAAAAGCATATACAAAGCGATATGCAAAACTCAATGCATAAACCCAAAACAAAATTGGATGCAAAAAGAGATGCAATATTTGATGAAAATATTCAATGCAAAAGAGGATGCGAACATGGATGCAAAATTGGAAGCAAATGTGGGTACAACAATAAGTGAAACATGGTGCAAATTATGGCACAAAAAAAGTGGATGTAAAAATAGATGCAAAAAAAGAATCAAAATTTGATGCAAACGAAGATGAAAAAATGGATGCAAAGGCGGACGTAAACATGGGTGTAATAGTGGATGCAAAATTGGATGCAAAAATAGATGGAAAACGAGACACAAAACCTTATGAAAATCCTAACACAAAAGTGGATACAAAAAGGTATGCAAAAATAGATGTAAAATTCAATGAAAACCTAGACGCAAATGAGGATGAAAACGTGGATGCAAAATTAGAAGCAAAAGTGGGTGCAAAGGGAGATGCCAAACTAGGCACAACAAAATTGGATGAAATAGTGGACATAATAATAGATGCAAAAGGGGATGTAAATATGGATGCAAAACAAGATGCAAAAGTGGAGGAAACAAAAGTAGATGCAAAAGTAGGTGCAAAACTAGACACAAACCTTGATGCAAAACTTGGTGCAAAGGGGAAGCAAAAAATGATGCAAAAATGGATGCAAAAAATGATTTTAAAAGGGATGCAAAAGAGGATGCAAAATATGGTGCAAAAGTTGATGCAAGTGTAGGTGCAAAAAGTGGATGCAATAGAGGATGCAAAAGTAGGTGAAACAAAATTAGGTGCAAAACTTGATGCAAAACTTGGAACAAAACCTGGTGCAACGTATGGCACAAAACTTGGCATAAAACTTGGTACAAAACCTAGTGCAAAACCTATTGCAACACCTAGTGCTAAACTTTGTGTAAGAATTGGTGCAAATTTTGCATCAATTTTTGCACCAAATTTGATAAATGGACACAAATAGCACTAAAAATGGGCTCTAGACACAAAAAAGGAAGCAAAAAGGGATGCTAATCACAAGGTTTTTTTGTATTGATCCCTTAATGTACCTGATCTCAAATTCAAACTCAATGAGCATTGTCAACCATCTAGCTTGCATGGCATTAATATTTGGTTGGTCAAATAAGTATCTCAATCCATTGTGGTCGTTCATCATGATGAAACACCTACCAAGAAGATAATGTCTCCACATCTTCAAAGCATGGATAATCATTGCCAACACAAAAGCATGTGTCACATAGTTCTTCTCATTCTCATTCAATTTCCTTGATTCATAGCACACCACCTATCCCTCCTACATCAAGACTCCACCAAGTCCTTTCTTGCAATAATTTGTACACACTACAAACTCTTTATTTGGATCTGCAATCTTTAGAACTAGAGAATTTGTCAACAACTTCTTCAGCTACTAAAAACTTTTTGCACATTCCTTAGTCCATTCAAATTTCTTATCTTTTCACTGAAATGATTTGATAGGAAATGCAATCCGCGAGAAGTTCCTAATGGACCTCATGTAGTAACCTGCTAACTCTATAGTGACCTTACTCATCCACATTCCTAGGACTTTCCCACTCCATGATATCTCTTATCTTTTCCAGATTCACTAGTATACCTTCCTTAGAAACAACATACCCTAAGTAATGTACCTTTGTTTGAAAGAAACTGCATTTACTAAGCTTGGCATACAACTGATGCTCTCTTAGCAATAACAATATTCTTACCAAGTGTTTGGCATGCTCTTCCTCATTCTTAGAATATATTAATATATCATCAATGAACACAATAACAAACTTTTCCAAATATAAATGCAACACACTATTCATCAAGCACATAAAAGTAGTTGGAGTATTAGTCAAACCAAAAGGCACTATAACAAACTCATAATGTCCATACATAGCTCCAAAATCAGTCTTGTATATTTCCTCTTCTTTAATGCATACCTGCTGGTATCCTCATCTCAAATCAATATTTGAGAACATTGTTGCTCCCTTCAACTAGTCAAATATATCATCGATCCTCGGAAATCAATACTTCTTCTTGATGATTACCTTGTCCAAATGCTTGTAGTCAATGCACAGTCTAAGAGTATCATCCTTATTCTTCACAAACAATACTGGTGCACCCCATGGTGATACACTTGGCCTAATGTATCCTTTTTCAAGCATTTACTTCAACTGAAACTTCAATTCCACTAACTTTGGAGTGCTCATCCTATAAGGTGCCTTTGAAGCTAGTTTTCCCCTGGTACCAACTCAATAGAAAATTCCACTTCCCTATGAAGTGGTAACTTTGAAATCTCTACTGGGAATACATTTTGAAACGTTTGTAGAACTGGGTACCTTCTCAATACCTTCACATCCTCAACATCCTTACCTTTGTCAATATAAATATGTACTGCAAATAACACACACCTTTTCCTGCGACTGTGCTTTGCCTACATAGCTATAACATTTCTAACCAATGTTACCCTTTTGTTACATTGTAAGATTCTTTGTTCTCCATTGTCATCCAAGCATTCAATATCCTTTTCATAAAAGTCTACCTTAGTAAGATACCACCAATACATACCCAATAGCATATTGTACGAACCCAATGGAAGTACATTCAGATGCGTTGATGTAGGCTTACCATTCAGCTCAAACAAATAAGATCTTACCCAATGACGAACTTTTTTCTTAGTAGTCGTATCCAGTTGTTTGGTCAATTTAGTGTCCTAAATTGCTCTACATAAATTATCAATCCGGGTATCATAAACTGATGAAGTGTAGTGCACTGTTTGTGCTAGATGACCCTTCTTACTTCATTGTTTTTGTGTTTTATGTTGTTTTGGGGATTTTTGGTCCTTTAATCCCTAATGATTTACAATGTAACTAATAAAAGTCTTAAATCTAACTTCTGTAAAGACTGCTAAGAACCTAAAGAAATGAGAATTGAAAGAGCTTAAGTAAGATTTGGAAGCAAAGTTTAATCAAGAAATGAAAACAGAGTTTTTATTTCTGTTCTTATCATTATTTCCAAATCATGAACTAAAAAGTAAAAAGTAAAATTGCAACTACTGTCTAATCAATTACAGAAACAAAACTAAATGAAATACTAAAACTGAAAGTGAAATTGCAACTAATGTCTAATCTATTATAGAAACAAAACCAAATGAAATACTAAAACTGAAAGTGAAATTGCAACTAAAAAAAACTAAATGAGGTACTTTGTTACTCTTCCTCTCAATTTTGGGAGAAAAACCTCCTTATGATGACATTTTGAGGAATTATGTACTTCATTATTCTAAGAAAAAATAAATGAAAAAATGCAGAAAAGACTCATTGTATTAATGAAGTATTCAACCACTTAGTTTAAGATGAGTTATCAACTACAAGAGCTCTTCAGAAACATTCATTAACACCATGAGTTGATAAAATAGTAATAAAATGGCAAGAACAGTAATGGCACTGATCAGTCTAATTGAAAACTTAAAGACTAGTGCAATAGTAAATGAAACAAACTACATTACACTACTGCATTTCAACTTCTAACTACTGATAAAAACTAGAAAGAAATTAAGCAAAATGAAGCTATTATGTACTGAAAGAAGTTATTCTGCATTAGTAAGAAAATGATAAGGATTACATTATAAACAAGGTTAGTATGAAAATGATTATGAACACTATGGAAGAAATGATGAATTTACAGTTTACTTGAAAAGATAAAACAAAATGAAATCAAACCTCAATCAACGCAGGGGCCCTCTGCAACTGATCAGGTTATGAGTGCTCAATCAATCTCCAAGAAACTCTTTCAGATATCCATAAAACACATGGTCTTCATATTAAAAGAAGGAAATGAGCTTTTCAAAATTACAGAACAGTAAGTCTGAGCTTAATACATGAGGAAATTTGAACTTCTTCCAATTTCTTTACATATGTATTTATAAGAAAATTATGCAACTGTTTGTGGAGAAAAATAAGCTACAACCAAAAACACGTAGAAGATAGGCACACGGAATTTCTTCCTCGGCTATTGGAGACATAAATCCAAGATGGTGGCTATTGGATTCGGTTGCACAGATGGCTGTTGGAGTTTGTAGGCTCAGGAAATTATTTCAGATAACGCTTCCCATTACTATGAAACGTGTTGATTATCCATGAAACAGAGTCCTGTTTCCTTTGGTCTCTACGTTTGACTTCTACATTGACCAAAGTCTTGTACCATCTTCCTTGTCGACCTGGGCTAGGTGAATAGGGCATGATCCATGTCATGATGATTTCCAAGATGCCCATGTAGTTAGTTTCTCCTTCTGATACTTGGAACCTGTTAAAGCATGGAAGTAGCTGCGGAACAGCTGATTAGTTGTAGAATAGGCTGTGTTCCATAGCTAAAAGACAAAAACTTATTCAAATAGAAAAACATAAAATCATAACATGTAAATCACTTGATGTCATCCTTAAGGAAATATATACTGGTCATTGATGATAAGAATGCATTTTCTTCATGGAAAAACAAAGAAGAAGGATGAGAGGAGTTGCTAAGGAAAGAGTAGTTTTGAGGCTCAACACCAGCCGCACCAACCAATATTCTGCATGTACTTATTTATTCAAACCACACTTATCCAGCAAGTCTAGATTAACATAACTATAATTAGATCCAAGTTGTATCAAAATAAAAACAACTTGATCACAAAGCTTACCATCCATCTTGATAATAGATATCTAGTGATCTGCCTGCCTGTTATCCATTGTTGCATAGATTCGAGGAATGCTTTGTCCAACATCCCCAAATGTCTTGCTTCTTGTTCACTATGTATCTAAGTCCTGCCACCCTGTTACGATGGGCAATCCTTCTTTAGATTTTCCTTGCCACATATCCATCATTCTAACTATCCCTTACCCTCACCTTTATTTTGTTTCCCTCTAGGTCGTGACCCATTTCCCTATCCTACTACATTAAAATTCTTGTAAAGTACCACATTCTTTTTCTCACCTTCATCTTGAGGCCTTGTGCACTTCAGTGGCCACTTTCTTTAGCTTTTTCTTTTTCTTTCCAACCTTGTTAAGACTCTCCCTTACACTTTGATTTCTCATAGTAATGTTTCAACTTTCTTATGGCTTCCTCCAATGATCTAGGATCATAAATCTTGATACTTTGAATTCTACCAACAATGCACTGATGAATCTCTGGATATTCTCTTTTTCCTCCTTAAGATAAGGCACATAACTCAACAACTCCAAAAATCTGCTAGTATACTCCTCATCAGTCATAGATCCCATCTTGAACTCGTAAAATTAGTTTTCCTTGTCATCATAGTGTCTCTCAGATAGATACTTCTTCTTGAAAAGTCTTTCAAATTCCCTCCAAGTCAACTCTTATTCCCAAATTCCTCTGAAATTCTTCACATCTTCCCACAAAATATTTTCTTTAACTTTAAGACTGAACATAGCTATCCTAACCTTCATGTTCTTGGAGCTATCATACAATCTGAAGAACTTATTCATCCCAAGAAACCATGCTTTTGCATCCCGTGACTTCTTCATCTCTCCATCGAATGTAGGTGGATTGGATTTCTTGAACTCATCTAGTAAATATCCCCTATCATTCCTCATGTAAGGATGATAGTGATGATGATAATGGAACCTCTATAAACCAAAAATATAATAATGCATGTGTACACTACCTCTCCTATCAGGTGTGTCCACTAATATGCCTTCCCTGACAGTATCATACCTATATAACCTGTGTCCATCATGAGAACTGCTATGATAGGCTCCATTAATCTTTTCTAACTATCGATAACTGATCTTAAGTGGTCCCTTCCTCTGAAAATATGACAAGATTTGAAGAATAATTGCATTGATCTCTGCTTGTTTCTCCTTTGCCCTGGCAAGTCACTCCTGTGATTGAATTATCCTGTCTTTATCCCCTTTGCAACTCATTATTTCTTCCTTCAAACTTATCAAAGTGTCTACTATGTGAGGGGATTACTCATCACCATGCTGCTCATTTGGTTGATAGGGAGAATCTCATTAATTGTAGTCTACCATCTTGCTAGTAATCTTTTCTCTTCTTCTTCCAAGTATATCATGTCAGCTAAACCAAAATATAAACATAACCATCATACCTCAGTATAGTTCAGGGGAGGATAAATTCAATTACAAAATCAACCATATTAGCAAAATACATGTATAATCATAATCATAATAGTATATATACATTATCTCAATCATTAACCAATTAACATGCATGACAATACCAACTGCATACCATGACCTCATGCACAACAACCATGCCCATAAAAATGTATGCATAACAACATATAGACACTAAAACTCATAACAAATGCATATACAGCTGACATGCATTCATAACAAACACATCCCCACAACTCCTTCAAATTCTACATGACCAATTAACGGCAACAATGATCATCACCACACATACACATCAAGCACATATACAACCCACATGCATGCATGACAAAAAAATTCCACCCATCTAGTCCAAGAGGTGAACCATGCTCTAGTACGACTATCTGGTATCATATATCACCCAAAGAGAATGGAAACAAGACATCACGCAAAGAGAAAAAAACCCATTCTGATACCCCTTTGTAACACCCTCTTCCCACACTTACCCAAGCTAACTAGTCCACTGGGTTAAATATGTGACGAATAGTTACTATGATATGATTCAACTCCCCAAGTCCAATTAAGGAAGTGGAATCGACAAACCAAAAACAAACTAACTTTCCTCAAGAGCTATAGGACCCCCAGGGGCTAAACAATGACTCCAAGTGCCCAACCCCTAAGTTAACTTACTTTTTAACTAAACTAAACCCTCAATTTGTCCCATGACAAGCCCTCTGTGCAATTTAAACCCTCGAGTCACTCTCACAACAAAGCCTCCATGCGATTCTTTTTCATGCAGTTTTGTGCCAGTGACCCCAAAATATGAGTCACTTTTTCAAGGCTATAAGGACTCATGCCTCTGGCAAGAACTTGATGAAATTCTTAGAAATGATAAATAACAAGGAGGCAAGGCCTCTAATGAAAAACTTGAACAAGGATCTAACCTGACCCATCATAACCATGATGGGCATTTCGTCAAACACATCATGAACATGTAATGTATAGGTCATAAAAACACAACTGAACATAGAGACCCCATACTTATTTAAGATTCATCAAGAAGGTCGGGTACCCTCTCATAATAGTTGCATTATCATCTATTAGGTCATACATTCATTTACATTTCATTTACTAATCAAAACATGATGAAAGTCGTATCTAAAGTCTATTATAAAACCGTGCTTATAACCATCATATAACAAGAGATATATGAATGATAAAACAATCGTTAAAGCCACATAACAACAAGTACATTTACACATAATACACAAGAGGAAAAGAGCTCTTATTAACATATGAAAATCCAACCAAGTCAGGGACTTCCACATACCACTCGACCATAGATTGGGCTTAACCAAATATTTCTTTCAGACAATCACCCCCATGCCATATTCCAAGCATGAATGTGGGACTCACAAAAAAACCAACCAGCGCTTCCTCAGCCTTTATCATGTATCCCGTGATTACTAGTCAAGGGATTCCTAGGCACGAAACCCTCATCTATACAACTAGTCTTTACCGTGTATCTCACCATTACCAATCAAGGGATTCCTATGCCCAAACAAAGAAACATACACTATAGTCTTTACCACAATCCCTCCATATACCAGACAAGGGATCACTGGGCCCTAAACAAGAATGGATGCCTCTCGATCTCTCCACCTAATTCGTACAAAGTTTTCCCGTCTCTAACCTTGGGCTTTACCGTGTATCATGTTATTTACCAGTTAATGGATTCCTAGGCCTTTGGGAATTTTCCTAAGACCACCCCACTCAGTTTCAAAACAATCAGGCAATCCAACTCAACCAAGAAAAAGAACCGCATCATGCCATGGCTATCCAGAAATTGAAAGGCGTTAACAGTGCAGGACCCCTTAACATTTAGGGGATCTCCTCAATATGAATTCCCAACCTGACTCACACTATTTGTTGTAGGACTCCCATCTGGTATAAAGGCTCGGTTGCCAAATCCTTAAATATTTTCCTTGGATCTATCTCTCAGCATAAGAGATTGATGCAATGGTGTCTTCAAAAATCAAGGGGAGTGTGCCTAGTGAGTGTGTATTGCAACTATGTCGAGGTTTTTTTATTGCAAAGGGGGAGAGGAAAGTGAGCCTCTAAGTGAGAGGTAACAGTACCACCCAGGAAGAGACACATGAACCAGAAGGACTCAGATAACATCCAGTAGAACAGTCCACAGTGGATGCGACAATCGTTTCAACCAACAAACAAGAAAATATTTGTCTAGTATCCCGCGGAATAGTCCACAAAGATGGGACAATGATCAAAACCATTACAACACATCCTCAATAATAAAAGCACTAAAATAACCAAAATAGTTCAAATTTAATAGGACATGTGAAAGCAAACATGAAATACAAACGTCCAAAGAATAGTCTTACAAAAATTCATAGTCCATGCATGAAGAACTTGATGGCCTTAAAAGGCTTCTATTATTAAGCAAAAGTTCCAAGAAACGTGTTTATAATGTACATCACTAGCCCCAGTAGTCAGACATTGGACCCACTCCTTGCTCCTCAAAGAACTGCATGATCTCTCTAATGCCTTGTGGGAGGAGCCAAGGTGTTTAGTCCTTTTTCTCATATAATGAGAGGGTATATATAACAAAGGGGTGATTCTTTCCCCTCCCTCATGACCATTCAACTTCCTATGAATTTTCAACTTACATGACTCTTAATATTCATGTGTTTCCTTTGGAATTCCACTTTACAATACATTTCTTTACAATATACATGGTCCACGCTAGTGATGTGGCATATGAAAACTCATGACATGACTTGACATGACACTCCTGACATGGACTGCCTTGATGATGTGGTAATGTAACATCATTGTTGTTGTTGAGTGCTAGATGTATTCTTGGATATGCTTTCTCTTCTTCTCCACATAGCTTGGTGATGCGGGGTCTTCAATGATCTTAAGTCTTGGACGGTAGTTGAAAACATGTGTCCCTTTACTTCCTCTTGATAGATCCACTTGTAAGTTCAACTGCAAGAGAGTCTTTAGGCATTCTTCACTCCTTCTCCTCCTCCTTCATCATCTCGCCATGACTTGATAATGTACATTTTCTGCAATTCGCTCATGATGGGATGACATCAATCTGAAAACTCCCTAGTATAATATGATGGATTATTATCCATGAACTGAATTTGGTACAAGTGAAAGGCTGGGAGAAAGGGTCCAATGACTATGTATTTTGCAGGTCCAGCAGACAGGGAAAGATTTTGATCACTAAGACTGTACAGTACCCAGCTCGGGCTTAAATGAGGAAATTTTCTGCATAGTCCTCACTAAGGAGAAAAATTTCGCAGTGCCCACAGAGGGACAGAATTGTGTAGTTCAAGCAGGCAGTGTTTGTTGCAAGATGGAGCCTTGGGAGGAAAAATTGAGCTGTTTGAAGAGGAAAGGGGTGGACTGGGAAGCAGAGAGGCCTTAAGGGTAGATCTATGTAGTTTCTGAAGGCAGTGAGCCTTGGCTAAAGGGCACTGGTGGAATCATCTACGCATTTTTGGAGGCCAAGGGAGGCGAGGATCTTTGCGAATTTCACAGTTCCAATAGGAAAAAGAAAAGCTTGATGGTTAAAGGTGCACAGTTGAAGGAAGACTGGGAGGCACAACTGTGCAATTCTAGAGGTCAAGGGAGGTTTCTTGACTCTGTAATTGTGTAGAAAAACAACCCTAGAGAATAGTGATTGTGCAGTTCCAAGAAGTGAGGTCACATCCTAGAGGGTTGAGATTGTGTAGTACACAACTCAGTCAGGGCTCGGTGAAGCTAATTTTCCCAATTGGGAAGATTTTCCAAAAATGGCTAAGTGCAGGAAGGGAGATGGAATTGTTGTTGGAAATAAAACTGAGAGGGGGGGGGTGAATCAATTTTATCAAATCAATAAAACTTTTTCATTTCCATACTTAGATACATATATGCTACTTCAGTTAATGGAACCCGCGTGTATACGCAACTGTGTCTAATGCAACTAGCGTATATCGAGAATACTTATGATTTAGTTAATCCATTAAATTTTGATCTTTATTTAGTGCATCAGAACTTCATTAACCATATGAACAGTAAGCAGGTGCAGTAAAACAGAAAAGATCATCACACACAAGAAGCACACATGAACACCATGATATAAGGTGGAAACCCAATGTTGGTGAAAACCACTTGCTGCAAGTCATCTCTATCTTCTTTTAATAAGAAACTTCATTTTACAATATTTCTGTACTGGTGCAGTCTTATATCAGTACACATTCCTCTACCTGCAGAAGGCTACAACCTTCCCTCATTCTCCAGACTCTCCTGGATTGGAGCTACAACCCCCTTAGCTCTTGTACTAGCTGATCCATTTACTAGTGCGTAGGTGCCTACCTACTGAATGCTCAAATCTTCACTTGTTCTCTAGCTGCTACTGGAAGGGAGCTACTACCCCCTTTGCTCTTGTACTAGCTGATGTACTAGTATGTAGGTGCCGACCTACAATCTCCTTTCACCCTCCAGGGACCACATTTCATACATTTTCAGACTGGATACTCCTGAAGCACAGCACTATAATCTGAAGGCCACGTTTCATCAAATTTTCATACTGGACCCATAAATATCATTGAAGCACAAAATAATCAATCCTAGCATCATCAATTTCTGAATCACTGAAACACTGAAACCCTGTCAACAACACAGTCACCAGAACACAGAGCAAAACACTGAACTCTGCAACAATATCAAGAACCAATTGTATCATCACAAACATGCATCAGAGTGCATACGCTACTTGGAAGAGTAGAACCAGCGTGTATAGGCAACTTCACCAAAGTGAACCAGCGTATATCTCAACAATTACTTATTCATAACTTCGCTGCACTTCCTGACTTCAGACATACCCAGATCATTACATATACAAGGACAATATGTGTTTTAGCACCTAGATCTAGTCCATCATATCACATAAATATGAGTCATTATGATCCTGATCCAATATTAGTTCTCATCCATCAACACTGAATCTAAACATAATCAACCAAACAAGATATGCAGAATACTGAAACCTTTAAACTGTCATCAGAACTCATCAACAACCAGAACCACCTGTAACTTCAAACATCATAGCGCAATTGGCATATGCTACTACAATGAACCAAACCCGCGTACATACGTGCTTGCACCAAAGCCAACCCGCGTACATATCTATAAATATTCAATCATGACTTGCAGTGATTTCAAACTTAAGTTATACCCAGTTCAGATCATTACATGCGTCAGTATACAGATCTAGAATAAAAATAATCAATCATACAGAGATATTTCATTTGATCCCGATCTATCCTTAGATCTTGTTCTCCATCAACTGGTGAGATCTCTCCTTAGCTCAGATCAAGCAATGCATCATAAACCCATAACCTGCATACTGGATCTCATCCTTCATCAGATATTCAAGACTTTTTCCATACCCTTGCCTAATGATCTTCTTCTCCTTTTATAGTCTTAGGCCTTGCTTAATACCATGGTCCAAAACCATAACAAACCAATACCATGGACCCAATACTTGGGATCAACACATCTGACGAGATACTATGGTCCAAAACCATAGGTTCAAATACCAAGGACTTACTACCATGGACCAAAAGTAAGTTCTCCAACATATACATGCTTTTCCTTGCATGAAAGTGCATGTATACGCATACGCACCTTTGTAACGTTTAACCCACGTGTATACACGGCTCGGTCACGATGAAGCTGCGTATATATATTTTCTCTTCATTCTTGTAGTCTGATCATCAAATCCTTGCTGCTGACCTGCTGCACTATGATTTGTCATCTGTGTGATTTGCCATCAAGGACAACACTTGTCTCATAATGCCAACAATTGTGACTAACTTGAATTGTGATCACACACTTAACATACTTTGACAACATGAAAACATAGATAATCATAACACACAAGTGAAACATTCCCCTCTGTTTGATTTCCTCATGATAAGATACGACAAGTGTGATACTTAGGATAGACTTTGGGATGACCGTGATCAAACTTGTTTGACATTGCTCAAGACCTTTTCTATGAGTGTGATGGATGTTTACAATGTTAGGACAACTCATATACACAAATACTTACCTTCCAAACAACCAAAATAGGCTCGCAAACATTATATAGATTCAAACGTGTTGAAAGATGACATTTAATCCAATAAGCAAAAGGGGTCAAAGAACTTCAAGAAATATCATGGAATGAGCTTGAATGTTTGCAACAATTAAGGAAAATTCCAAGGAAGGCTCCGAAATTTGAGTACAAGCCAAAATTTTGGAGGGTATTACAGCAGCTACAACACTTAGCAACACATTGGTTAAACTCCAGCTTCTATGTCTTGGTTAGTTTCTTATGTGAAGGGTCTTGGTTCCTCAGGGAGTATTGATTCATCCTGCAGATCATTTTGGCCTTCCCACTTACCCCATGGGTAGACATGGTTCCCTCTATACATTATCAGTTGAACACAACACAAGATTCAGCATAATCACAATGTTTTGAGTTAGGAAGGATAGTTTGACTCATGAGCTTAAGATTTTCATAGTATAATTTTTCATCTCTAGTGTTGCTCCACTACCAATAGGACTTAAAATTACCTCGGTGGATTCACACAGGAACACAAACATTGCTCTGCTTCTAGTGAGCCTGGATAGTACCCCGGCGGAGTTTCTTGATTCACCTCTCTGCACAGGATTCCTTTCTCTTCTTTCGCGTTTATTTATTTATTTAAAGAGAATTGTGCATCGACACTTATTTATTTTGGGGCGGAAGAGGGATCCTAACTTATTGAGAGCATAAGAGGTTTTTCCTTCAGAGAAGGATATAGAGACCTTTGATTTAGGTTTGCTCATTTAGATTTTTCCCCTTTTCTGTTTCTACTAATTGGATAAGCTTGAGAACACCAGCAAAAAAAATGATTATAGGAATGAGGTTTCTGGACTAGCCATGGGTCCATGTTTGGACCAAAACTCTCTTAACAAATGGATCATAATTTTTTGTTGAAACTTCATCTGCCAAAAGACATAAGCAAAAAAAGAAAGATGGAAATAAGTCTAGCCAAATGTTGCAGTGTCACAAGACTCTTTAGACTTCAGCCACACACACTTAGAAGCCACAACGCAACCAGGCATAACACTTATTCACATGAAAAAACCAACAGAAATTCAAGCAGAAAAACAAATTGAAAACAATAAAAATACTATGTACATAATGCGGGGTACAACCCCAGATCTTCATTGAAAATACAATTATAAGTCTTGGCCATTGACGGGGAGAGATTCAATCTTCTCGTCAAGTGACTGAAGATGATATGTGTGTAGGCCAAGCTTCTCATGTACTGTGTATGGTCCAATCCATAGGGACTAAAACTTAGTTTGTTTTTCTTTGTCCTCATGGGATTTATCCATATTTAAGACTAAGTCACCCACACTAAGGTTGTTTTTCCCTCCAGACTTCCTATCAAACCACCTATTGATATGACTCTAGTAAGGTAAGAATTTGTCTTTAGTTTTCAACCTTTCTTCCTGTATCTTGTGCAAATTTTCCATCCTACACTAAACTAAAAGATAAGGCTTACCTTGGGACTCTTGTGATAGTTGGAGAGCGATCAAGTGTAACACCCTCCTCCCACCTCTACCCAAGCAACTAGCCAGTCGAGGTAAATATGTGACCAGAGGCTACTATGATCATATTCGACCTCTTATGTGACCTTAAGGAAGTGGAATTGACGGAACATCACATACAATCATCCAACCTCATCAATGGAACCCTCAGGAGACAAGTCAGCCACTATGACAGCCTGTCCCTCGGTCCCACTGATGTTCTGGAAATATTAGGCCATATTCACCCTCATTCTATGGGCAAGGCAGTGACCAGAGACCCAAATTCTCTCTCATATGCCTGCATGCCAGCAACTGTAGACCAAACTTGCTAGTTATGTGCCAACGACCCTAGAATTTAAGCTATTTTTTTAGACCTAGATCCCAGGCCACTTCCCAGAATGGAATGAAATCTTAGAATCAAGTAAAGTACAGAGAAACAATGATGAAAAATAATTAAGCTCAACAAGACCTTAACCAAACCCCTACTAGCCATGACAGAAATTTCATCAAAGATATCATCGACATGCAACCTACATGTATAAACAAATGAAATAAGTGTAAGGATTTCATACTTATCTGAGAATACCTATGAACCATTGTTCCCTCGTGCCATTCATTTCATATTCATCTATTGTGTCATAGACACATTATCCATTCATATACAAGTAATAACATGTTGAGATCCATACATAGTTGTTGTCATAAAATATACATACAACCAACATAATAGGGACAGAAATACCAATGAAATTGCAAACATATAAACCACATATAATCCATCATAATACTCATATATGAGGAGAAATAACCTCTCATTGATGATGCAAAATCCAAACCCGGGATGGGACTTCCATGTTCCACCCAACCGTAGAATGGCTGAGCGAAATCTCTCTTCAGCCATTCACCCCCACGCCATATTCCAAGCATGAATGTGGGATCTCATAAGACACATCAATCAGAACTCATACAAGGCTTCCAGAGGCCATCCACATCAACCAATCAAACAGTGATTCTACCTCATGGTTGGAAATCACAAAACCAACATCAGATCGACCTCTATCCCATCCTTCTAGGGCTCAAGAGTGTTTGTTGCAAACTGGATCCCAGGACTAGTAACTTAACCCATGGCTTTTACCAAGCTCTAGAGCATTTTTCCAACACATATATGGGACTAATAGCTCAACCCACAAATTTTACTAGGATCCAGAGCGTTTTTCCAACCAAGGCTATGGGATTAGTAACTCAACACACTAAGGGCTCCACAACATTTGTCCAACCTTGGCTATGGGACTAACAACTCAATCGAAGTTGTTATAGAGCTCCAGAGCATTTTTCCAACCAAGACTACAAGAATAGTAACTCAACCCAAGTCATTATAGGGCTTGAGAGTGTTTTTCCAACCAAGGCTTCCAGGAGCTAATAGCTCAACCCAAGCTAAGGAAACATGAGAACTAGCCAGAAACAAAGAAAATAAACCCACAACACCATGGTTATCTAGAAAATGGCAATGCTAGGCAAATCCTTTCTCAATCTAGGCAATCCTCCATGCCAATGATAGATCATGACCAAGAAACCACATGTATGTGCCATGCATGCCAAAAATAGTGAGGAAATCATACATGCAACTCGATACCTACAAGAAAATCTGATGTAGTTGTTGATCTTGATGCCCTCTTGCAATTTCCTGCTCTTCCTTTTCCTTCTTGCTCCAAAACTCCAAGTATGCCACAACCTCCGAGAGTGATCCAAGAAAACTCTAAGTATCCAAGAGTATGAGAGAGAATAATGAGGTAGATCCAAAACTGAACTGATCAATTCTTTCCCATTAATTCTAGAAAGAATTTTCATTAATGAGGCCTCTGTTTTATTCATCTTCCATTATTTCCTTCATTTTCCTCCTCACATGAAACATGTGACCTTTCACCTTCCTTTTCTCCTAATTTCCATTATTTTCATAAATAAAATGCTAATAAATGCCTCATTCCTTTCCAAAACCTTAGCCATTGCCTTTGTTAATTCCATTAGCCATAAACAACCAAATGAACACCCACTAGGATTTTTCCCCTTCCATTTAGTTTGGAATATGTGTCCCATCACCATGGCCTTATATATTTTTACATGGATTTTTAACCAGGGTTGTTATAGAACCCTCCCCCTTGGGGGAACGCCATCCTTGGTGTTCGATGACACATATAACCAACAAGATTGTTGAAAACAAAACATACTGACCATGGAGCTTTATAGCACAGCTTGTTGCTGTATTTACAATGACCATCTACTAAAACATGACAAACATATTGTTTACTGGAGCTTTATAACATATCTCATTATGGTATTTACAATAACCACATATACACATACACATTTTCTTCAACCATCAATTAACCATACTGTCTATGGAGTTCTATAAATCCAGCTCAATACAGTATTTACAATAATATATGCATATGCACATTTTCTCAACCATTGAATAAAAAGATATGATGCATGCATCTTCAACAAGGGAATCCAGAGGCTCACACCTCCACCCTCAAGTAATACCACGATTCACCTCCTTTCGAGGAACTACATAATCCACTGCCATAGTTAAACTGCATCCAATGTCCAGCACTATAATCATGTGCCACGTGTCCCCTCAATGAACAATTACTAGCTCATTGTTCTAGGGCACACTCCTAATGTGCATTTGATTCCATCTGGCAATGCTAATGACCAAAACAAATCCATCCTCGGTCTTCCCTTCTCTTCTACACAATCCCTCAAGCAATCCGGTCAACCCCTTCCATGCAGTCACTCACCTTCCAAGTTTCGCTAGCACCCCCATATCAGGCAGTCCATCCCTTAGAAAGGTTTCCTCACATTGGAAGATACAAAAACCTATGCACATCCTTGCCTCAAAATAATCATACTAGTCATAGCATGCTCATGGAAATCAATGGACACTATTGGGTACCAGTGTCCCACAATGATTCTGTTCCTGAATGCTTTACTAACATTCTGTTACATTTTCCAATTCCTTTTGTTGTTGCCAATTCTTGCAATTGATTTCAACCACCCAACTAGGTCTTTCAATACATCCTATACCAAACATATAACTTCCATTAGATTTAAAATAAATTGAAATAAATTCACATCATACCTCATAGGTAGCTCATCAATAAGTTACATTTACAATCTTGTTCTCTTCGTGCCATAACAAGTGAAACTATCACATTTTACCAAATCAACATGTATAAAATTATCTCATCAATTAGCTCAAACATAACCATCATAGATCAAAATCATAAATCACATGTAACCATCATAAACGAGAATCATAGATCACATATAATCATCATATACCATAATCATAGATCACTCATAATCATCATAAACCACATGTATAATAAAGTTGAAATAAAATATCGATACTTATCCTTCATCGATCCTTACTTTTGCCTTTGTTCTTATTTCATATGCACACCAGATCGATTGCCACACCTGAAAAACACCCAATGTGTTCTCCTTAACTAGGTGCACATATACATAGTGTGCATCACACACATACGACCACACACGACATAAAATTCCATGCAATACATACACCTACACCCAATGTATACAATACAATACATACACCTACGTCCAATGCATAACATAATACATACATGTACACCTGTTGTACAACACACCGCAATACATCTATACCCAATATACAACACCACACAATACATGCACCTACACAATGCACATACCTAGTACCACATGCCCTCAACATAACATGTATGGCATGCACACAATACCACACATGCACCAATACCATAAGTACAACATGTACACAGTACCACCTATACACCTCACCACTTGCACAATGTGTGCACAACATCACATCTACACAGCGCCACCTGCACAACATGTACACAACACCACATGTACACGAAACCACTTGTACAACGTGTACACAATAGCACATATACATACTACCACAAGCACGACATGTACGCGACACCACATGTACATAGTGCCACATGCACGACATGTACACGACACCACTTGCACACAACGCTACTTGTACAACATGTATGCAACACCAAATGCACACAACACCACTTGTACAATCATGCACATCCCACCATATGTACATAGAACCACATGTATAACATGCACGCAACACCACATGTACATAGCACTGCATATCCAGCATGTACATAGCATCATCTATACACAACATTGCATATCCAACATGTGCACAACACCATATGCATACAACACTGCATATCCATCATGCACATAGTAGAATATGTATACATCACTGTATATCCAACATGTACATAGCACCATCTATACCCAGCACTAAATTTGCATCATTCATACAACACTATCTGTACTACACCATGTACATAACATTGCATAAGCAACAGGTACACACACTAAATATACACCACACAGCATGCACACAAGATCACAAGTGCAACAAGTACAACATATATGACATATGCACAATAGTCGTACCACACATCCAAAACCACACTGACTCTTTACCAAGCAACCTTGCTTCCAGTGTCTTATCCATGCTTGTCCTAGCATGTCGTAGACCACACTACTTTCACTTTGTTGATGTATCCCTCGATATAACATGTCTATAACATATGCATATGCATAATAAAAGCATACAATATAAATTCATATTCACATGATACTGACCCCATATGTTTGTCATGACTACTCTTCCCACTTGATTCCTCATAGACTAGGAACCTCTTCATGCCATTTTCTTGTGTAAGCAATCATTCCTCCACAAGAATGATTCCTGATGACTTTGTGAGACAGTGACATAGATACATGTACACATACATATATCATTAAATAATAATGATCTCTTCAGTCAACCTCATACATACATACATATGTACATATAAACATTAGCATAAAATAATCATGATTCATGATCATCCTATCAGACATGACATACATACACACCTACTTGTATACATATATAAACATCAACATAATCATGATCACAACAAAATTGCCAAATATTATAACGTCAAGGGATCTCCCTAATATGAATTCCCAATCAAACCTCACACCTTTTGGTGTACGAGTCTCATCTGATATAAAGGCCCGGTTGCCAAATCCTTAAATATTTTCCTTGGCTCTAGTTGTTAGCACAAGAGAGTGATGGAATGTTGTCTTCGAAAAGAAAGGGGAGTGTGCCCGATGAGTGTGCAGTGCAACTGTGTTGAAGTTCTTCTAATGCAAAGGGGGGGAGGAAAGTGAGCCTCTAAGTTAGAGGTAATAGTACCACACAAGAAGAGACACACATGAACTAGAAGGACCCATCTAACATCCAATAGAATAGTCCACAACGGATGCGACGATCATTACAACCAACAAACAAGGAAAAACCCTTCCATTATCCCATGGAATAGTCCACAAGGATGGGACAATGATAACAACCATTACATCACATTCTCAATAAGATAAGCACTAAAATAACTAAAATAGTTCAACTATCTTAGTACATGTGAAAGAAAACATGAAATACAAACATCCACAGAATAGTCTTACAAAAATTCATAGTCCATGCATGAAGAACGTGTTTGCCTTAAAAGGGTTTTGTTATTAAGCAAAAGTTCCAAGACACGTCTTTACAGTGTACATCACTAGCCCCAGTATTGGGACATTGGACCCACTCCTTGCTCCTCAAAAAACTAGTTGATCTATCTAATGCCTTGTGGGAGGAGCCAAGGTGAAAAGACCTTTTTCTCATACAATGGGGGTTATATATAACAAAGGGGTGATGCTTCCCCCTTGTTAATATTTGACTACCCTCATGAATTTTCAACTTCCTATGAATTTTCAGCTTACATGACTCTTCATATTCATGTGTGTTCTTTGGATTTCCACTTTACAATACATTTGATTACAATATACATGGTCCACACTAGTGATGTGGCATATGACAACTCATGACATGACTTGACATGACACTGCTAACATGGAATGGATCGATGATGTGCAAGTCACTATTGTTGTTGAGTGATAGATGTCTTCTTGGATATGCTTTCTCTTCTCCTCTACATAACTTGGTGATGTGGGGTCTTCAATGATCTTGATTCTTGAACAGTAGTTGCAAACTTGTGTCAGTTTTCTTCCTCTTGATAGATCCACTTGTAAGTTCAACTACAAGAGAGTCTTTACTCATGCTTCCCTCATCCTTCTCCTTCTTCATCATCTTGCCATGACTTGATAATGTACTTGTTCCTGTAATTCAGTCATGACGGGACGACATCAATTCGAAAAATCCCTAGTCTAAGATGATGAATTATTATCCATGAACTGAACCGAAGACAAGTGACAGATTGGAAGAAAGGGCTTGGTAACTAGGCATTGTGCAGTTCTACTAGAAAGGGAGAGAGTTTTATCACTGAGACTACGGAGTGCGCAACTCAAGCTTGAATGAGGAAATTTTTTGCACAGTCCTCACTAAGGAGAAAAAATTTTCAATTCCATCTGAGGGACACAATTGCGTTGTTTAAGTAGGAAATGGGTACTATGGGATGGAGCCCTAGGAGGATAGACTATATAGTTTCAAGAGGAAAGGGGGAATGGGAAGCAGAGAGGTTTGAATGGAATATTTGCGCAGTTTTTTAAGGTAGTGAGCTTCAGTTGAGGGAAGGGCGCTGGAGGAAGCATTTGCGTAGTTTTGGAGGCCAAGAGAGGTTGGGATTGCTGCACATTGCTCATTTCTAGTAGGCAAGCAAAAATCTTGAGGGATGAAGGTGTGAAGTGTGTAGTTCAACACAATCTGGGAGGCACAACTGCGTAATTTTGGAGGTCAAGAGAGGCTGGTAGACTCTGGAATTGCGCAGAATAACAACCTTGGAGGAAAATGAATATGCATTGCACAGTTCTAGGCAAAAAATTCACATCCAAGAGGGCTATGATTGTACAGTTCTTAGCTCAGTCAGGGCCAGATGAAGCTAATTTTCCTGGTTGGGAATATTTTCTGAAAATGGCTAAGTGTGGGAAGAGATATGGACTCGTGATGAAGTTGAATTGTGATCACATAGTTAGCATACTTTGATGACACGATAACATATATCATTGAAACAAACATGCGAAACATTCCCCTCTGTGTGCTTTTGTCATGAAAAGATATGGCAAGTGCGACACTTAGGATAGACTTTTGGATGACCGTGATGACACTTGTGCAACAACACTCAAGACCTTGTGTATGAGTGTGACGGATGTTTACAAGGTTAGGAAAACTCATATACACAAAGACTAACCTTTGAAACCACCAGAAAAGGCTCACAAACATTATACAACAGTCAAACATGTCGAAAGACGACAATTAATACATTAACCAAAGGGGCCAAAGAACTTCAAGAAAGCTCATGGAATGAACTTGAATGTTTGCAAAAATCAAGGAAAAGACCAAGGAAGGCTCTGAAATTTGAGTGCAAGCCAAAATTTTGGAAGGTTTTGCAGCAACTACAACACAAGGTAAGGCTAAAACCACTGTCACACCTGGAAAAACCCATGCCAATGACAGTAAGAGAACCAAATACACACATGCATGTACCATGAATGCCAAATCTGGCAAGGAAATCATACATGCAACTCGATACCTATAAGTAATCCTATTGTAGTTGCTTGATCCAACTCTTCGTTTCTTGATCTTTGCTTCCCTTGCATTCTTTCCCTTCCTTTGCCTTCCTTTCTCCAATACTATAGTTCTCCAAGAATACTCTAAATGTGCAAGAGTATGAGAGAATAGAGAGAGATATCCAAAAATAAACTAACAAAAGGTTGTGAACTAATCCTCAAAAGAATTTTTATTAATGATACCTCTATTTCCTTCAATTTCCATTATTTTTCCTTCATTTTCCTCCTCACATGAAACCTATGACATTTCACCTTCATTTTTTCCTAATTTCCATTATTTTCATAAATAAATTGCCAATTAATGCCTCTTGCATTTCCAAAGCCTTTATCATTTCGTTTTCCAATTTCCCTTATCCATAATAAACCAAATGAACACCCAGTAGAATGTTTTTCCCAAGCTTCAACTTGGAATACATTTCCCATGACCTTGGTCTTATTTTTCCTTTATTAACTTTATTACATGAACTTTTAGCCTGGGGTTGTTACACCCCCTTCCTTCTATGTTCCTCTTTTCTTCCCCTTATCTAATTATTCGAATGAATCTTTTCTCCTCTTTTTGTAGTCTTCAGATAGTTACCTCTCTATCTTCCATAATATTTTCAACCCATCAAAAGGTGCCACACTATTGTATTTTTTCCCAGGTTGTTTATTATTGATTAGTTTGTTGCGATAGGTGGATAGCACATCTTACAAGCTGGAAGATTTCCCATTTTTCCTCTTTAATTTCTTGTCCTTGTCTCCTTATTTGCTGCTACAACAAGCACATTTTTTGTCCTCTATTTCCAGCTGATAAGAAAATACATATTGTCTGTATCTCCATTGTTGTTTGCTGCATGGACTAGCTCAAATTATTGATGTAAGGAAACCTTAAAAATATCCCCAATAAGTAACCTCCTCAGCCTCTAGAATTCGTGTTCCATGACACAAACCTTTTTTTTTTCAAATCTTTGCATTGTATGGATAATTGTAAAATAATTGAGGCTATCAAAATAATAGTATGTTCAAGGAACAAAATCACCTAATTTTCATTAACTTCCTTTAAGGGAATAACATCATTCCATCTAGTGAAATAATCTATCCCAGTCAAAATATACTTGAGAATATGAGAAGAATTGAGAGTGATCTCTCCAATTATATATAAACCAAATTTTTTGAATGGTCTAGCCTCTATATTAGGTTGTAATGGCAAGGAGAGATTCTTCTCTCTTTCCACAAACTTCTAGAAAGTGTCACATTTCTTTTCATAAGCATGTGCATATTTGAACAAGGTTAGCTAGTAGTAACCCAAACGAGAGAGCTACATGAACAATGGTAACACTATTGAAAAGGTCACTTGCATCACCATAATGAAGTTCAGATAAAACCTTTTCCACATCATACATTTATAAGCACCCCAGCAATACATCATTGTAATTTATTCTAAATAACACTCCATTAATCAAGTAATAGTAATTATACTTTAGTATAATAACTCTTCTTTTTTGAACTTATAAATAATGTGGCACACTCACATTAGTGATACAATGCTTAAGCTTATAATGCCAAGAATTTGTAGGAATGGGAATGTAATAATTTTCCTTCTTCATCATATCAACCTTGTTTTCCCATCCTTTATATTAGTTTCCCTAAGAATCCCTGGCATTAACAATGAGTTTACTTAGCCCTTTTCCACTAACAATCTTAGCTGGTTTTATCTCAAGACCATACAATTGAAGGGAAGTAATCCAATTGGATCTTCAATCTTCCAATTATTTTTGTACCAATAAGGTTCTAACGGAAGGATGTGGCAAAAGAATTTTTCTTTGAGACAAAGAGATGTGGCCTAACTCATGTTATACTTCTTTAAAAAATACAAAATATTGCTTCTCTACTTCTAAGTAATTTAACTCTTATCCCTGTAATCTAGAACTCATAAACAAAATAGGAACTCTGTTTCCCTCCTAATTTTGATATGTGATAACAACCACATATGATGAATTGAATCCAACAATATAGAGTATGAACTCTTTGTCAAATAATAGACTCATTAGAGTAGGAGGTTCAATTATTGCTTCTTTGATCCAACTAAAATATTCCAGACTCTCCTTTTGGATCCATTTAAAAACTACATCCTTTTAATCATATCTTGAAGAGGCTTGAAAATATCAACAAATATTGACACAATATTAATATTGACAAATTATTACATGGACTTGTTATTATGTTATATGTAAGTTGAGACATATCTTCAGTTCTTTCAAATTCAATCATAATCTCAAACTTATAGGAAATAAATGCAAACAATTTTCCTTATGTTACTACAAAAATGGTTTTCTCAAGATTTAATAAAATCCCATATCTTTGGCATCATGCAAAAAATATCTTTAAGAATATGAATTTGATCACATATTATTTTTTAAAACATCGTTACATCATGCAATCACTACTAATTTTTTGATCAAGTTATGTAATGCTATGTCCATTACTCTTTGGAAGCTAGCTCCATCATTAATGAGACCCAATGGAATTTTTTGGTAGGTGAATGTTTCCCAATTGGTCTAAATTTTTTTTTTAGTTTGATTAGAACAAAAACCAAAAATTTGGTTATATCCAAAAAATCATCCAATAAAGAATGCATCTTAGATTTTGATACACACCAAAGAATTTGTTCCACAGTTGAGACGAGATAGTTATCCTTATCAAATGCTAGATTTAAATTTTGAAATATATTATCTCCATTAATTTTTTTTATAGGGACCAAATTTTCCATCCATTGTGAATGATGGATAGGAAAAATAATGTTGACTGCAAATAACTTATTTAGATCTTCCTTAACTAAAGGTTTGAAATTTGGGTGCATTTTCCACAACTTCTGCTAAAAAGGATATGCATGTTCCTTTTCAAGTGGAATGAAATGTATAATATGTGTGTATTAGGTTTTGATATCATCATAGGTCCAAGTAAACATGTCTTTGTATTCTTTAAATTTTTCTATGAAAGCATCTCTCTCTAAATGGAAACACCTTACTCCAATATTGACGTTCTAAGCATTTTTCCCTGAACTCAAATTGATAACCTCATATTGCATTAATGAAATATTGGTTTTATAAGTAGTAACTTTCTTGAACTTATCTTGTAGATCAAAAAAAATTCTAGATGGATAACAAATTTTGGTATGGAATTCCCTCCACTCGGTCTCTCATTTGATGTAGAAATTTAGATATATTTATCATGTTGTACTTTATTAATGGTATATTCTTTAAAGGAATCCTCTTGAGTGAGAAACTTAATTATTTGATCATCATCATTGAACACCCTCCTATTGTTTATGTTGTTAGGAATAGAAATCCTAAAAATCAAATCCACAACAAATATGTTAGTTGTGAAATCTATTGAATAAATTAGCTTAAAATCAACATTATCAAGCATGTATGCATAAAAAAATTGAGAATGAGGCACATAAAAAATATTCAATGTGTCAAAGTGACTCATAAGTTTCCATGCCTCTTGTTGGTAGTGATGCAAGTGATTGGAGATACAATGAATAGTATTAGGTACTTGTTTCATAATGATTTCTGAATCACTATATACCTTTAACACATAAACGTTGATAATTCCCTTCTTAATCCCGTCGATTGGAGATTCATATCCAGTGTGTTTTTTATACATTCATATTTTCTTTGCAATCCATGAGGACACAACTAGATCCTACACTTTGTTTGGATTGGAAGCTATCAAAATGTGAAAGTTAGTACTTCACTTACATTAGTTTTTCTAGGCCACTATAATGCAGATTGGCTTAGCAATATGAGTGCAATGTAATATTTTATATTGTGTCTAATTTTGCGAGTTGCAAAGTATCAACAAAAACGTTTTCATAATAGATATGAAAACAATAATTCTCCAACATAGAATGAGTGAAGTATAGGTTCATTTGGATCATTTAGATCTATAACTGTATTTTTCATAAATGATTCACATTCCATTTTAATCTGGTTTGGTTTTCAATTAGATTGCAACCAAAGATGTGACCAATTAGTGGAAACGTACTCATTAAGCTTCCCTGCTAAAACATAATCCATAATATTCAAGAATGTCAATCCCTGCTAAAACATAATCCATAATATAATCCCTGCTAAAACATAATCCATAATATTCAAGAATGTCAACCACAATAATGTAAATAGTGTGATGTACTTTAGGGCTAGAATATAATCGAATTAAAATGTCCTTAATTTATCCTAATACTTCAACACTTGACCTGTCATGTTGTAAAATATGTGCAATACATTTATAGAGTTATGAATTTAATTCATTACATGTGTAATAGGGCATAACATTTTATGAAGCCGCAAGGTCTACTAAACAATTGTGCACATTTCGATTGAATATATATAAGGTTAACAAGAAATGTAGTATGCGAGAACTATATTTGTTTCCAGATAATGCATTATTGACATTTGATTGCTTCTTATCTTTCATCTTAATGTATCAATTGTAGGAATTTACAGGGTAAGTTCCTCAGACAAAACACCAAAGGACACCGCTCACAAACAGATCACAGATCAAAACACCAGTACTTTTGACGTGGTTAAAACCCTCAAAGAGGGAAACAGTCCACGGCCTGAGCCAACGCGGCCACTTCAGGCAATTTATTAATAAAAGAATGAAAATTTACATAAGCTTCTCTCATGAATGGTTAACCTACAAATGACCCTCCATGCTCTTTAAATAGAGATCATGGACCAATCGGGTGTTAAGCCACGGATCAAGTGTCGGTAATACCGAGGAGAGAATGAACCGTCGGATCACTACATATCATGACCGTCGGACTATAAGTTACAAAATGTACATAATAAAGAAACACACTTTACCTAACTCTATACTAGACCAAGTTATACTTAACTATTTCCTATGTGTCGGAATATCCTAACATCCCCCCTTAAGAACAACTTGGGATAGGATTGAAGGATTTACAAATATGACACATTAGGAGAAGGAAGGAGGCACTAGAGCCTATCCCCCCTTAGTGACAACTTCCTAAACTCCAACCATAAATCGAAGTTTAGTGAACTTCGCCTCTGTGAGAACCTTTGTAAAGATGTCTGCAACTTGATCATCTGTTGAACAATATTGCACTTCAGGAACATGGTCATTGATGAGCTTTCTGATGAAGTGCATGTGTAGTTCAATGTGTTTGCTGCGTTGATGTTGGACTGGATCTTTGCATAGTTGAATGGCACTTTGATTATCACACCAAAGTGTAGTTGGATGCTGCTGCTGAAAGCCAAACTCTGACAGGATCTGACGAAGCCACAAGGCTTCCTTACTAGCTTCTACGGCACCACGATACTCTGCTTCTACTGAAGAAAGAGAAATGGCACCTTGTTTCTTGCAAGCCCATGTAATAGGTCCTGAACCAAGAGTGAACACATAACCTACAGCAGACTTCCGATCATCAAGGTCACCAGCCCAATCGGAATCAGTGAAACCAACCAATAGAGGAGATGCTTCGGCACTGTAATGAATCCCAAACTAAATTGTACCTCAAACATAACAAAGTATTCTTTTAGCTGCTTTCCAATGACTTTCACGTGGGTTTTTCATAAACCGAGCAACAAGGCCAACAACAAAGGAAAGGTCAGGACAAGTATGGGTTAGATACAAAGTTTTCCTACAAGTTGACAGTATAAGGTAGCATTAACTTCAGGAGAAGTACAAGTGACTGAAAGTTTGACTCCAGACTGAAAGGGAGAATGGGTTGGCTTACAGTCTTCCATGTGAAAATGGCATAGAATATCACTGGCATACTTGGATTGGGAAAGGGAAATACCTTCCTTGGATTGCAAGACTTAAAGACCAAGAAAAAATTGTAAGTGTCCTAAGTCTGTCATTTCAAACTTCCTTTTAAGGCTAGTCTTCACATGGTTTATAAGGTTGGGATCACTACCAGTCAGGATAAGATCATCAACATAAAGAACAAGAATGATAAGAGACTTGCCCACTTTCTTGGTGTAGACAGTATTGTCAGAATGACACCTAGAAAAGCCATTTTCTAAAAGAAAGTTATCGATTTTGGCATACCAAACTCAAGGAGCTTTCTTGAGACCATAAAGGGATTTCTTAAGCCGACATACAAGGCTGGAGTCTATTTGTATAAAGCCAATAGGTTGTTCCATATAGATTTCTTCATGCAAGTCCCCATGCAAGAAGGCGGATTTAACATCCATCTGATGGACTTCCCATTTGAAAGAGGCAGCAAGGGAGAAAACAAGGTGGATAGAGTTCATTTTGGCAATAAGGGAGAGGGTTTCAGTGTAGTCAATGCCTTAAACTTGTGAAAAACCCTTAGCAACAAGACGATCTTTATGTTTATCAACTTTCCCATCTGGTCCATACTTGGTTCTGTAAACCCATTTGCATCTAACAAGTTTTTGTCCCTTTGGTAGAGGAACAAGATCCCAGGTATCATTTGCCAATAATGAATGATATTCTTCATTCATTGCTGCTTCCCAATCTGGATGGCTTGAAGCTTCTGCAAAGGTTTCAGGATCATGATTTACTAAAGCTTGAGCCAGTAAAGAAGAGGCTCTATCAAACTGAGAACGTGTACGTCGTTGATCTGTAGGATCACCGGCAAGATCACCTGCTACATTCCGAGTAGCATGGACCCATTTTGGAAGCTGAGGGGCTGAAGGAGGATCCTGAGAAGGTGGGGAAGGATTTCCATCCTCGCTTTCATCATCTGAAGAAGAAATATTTTTCAAAAGTAGAAGAGATAGGGAGAGGTGGCACATCCGCCGAACTAGGCTCACAGGCCGATATATTTTCAGCAAACTTTACATCTCTTCTAATGATAAAATTTTTGGAATTAAGTGGAATAAGTCTATATCCTTTGACATCTTCAGAATATCCAAAAAAATACATTTTTCACTCTTAGGTTCTAAAGCTTTATGTTTCTCATCTAGAATATGGGCCCATGCTTCACTTCCAAAAACACGAAAGTGACTTACATCTGGTTTGATTGAACTCCATGCTTCTTCTGGAGTGATATTCTTTAAAACCTTAGTAGGAGTGCGATTTATTATGTAATTTGCACAGTTAATTGCTTCTGCCCAATAATTAAGACTAAGACCTCTAGATTGAAGCATACAATTAGCCATTTCCTTTAAGGTGTGATTCTTCCTTTCAGCTACACCATTTTGTTATGGAGTATATCGAACAATATGTTGCATTTGAATTCCATTCTCAGTGCAAAAGTTGATGAATTTGTTGTTAACATATTCTCCACCGTTATCAGATCTTAGCTTAAGAATTTGATGTCCAGATTGTTTTTCAACAAAGGCCTTAAAGGCCAAGAACATGTTAAATACTTCACTCTTGAGTTTTAAGAAGTATACCCAAGTGCGTCTAGAGAAATCATCAATGAAATTTAAGAAATACTTGTAGCCAGAGAATGAAACAACTGGAAGTGGACCACATAAATCACTATGCACGAGCTGTAAAGTGGCAGAGGCGTGCCAAGTGGCACGTTTTTCAAAAATGTCCTGATGATGTTTTCCGAGTGCACATCCGGAACAAACACCATCTCTGCAAGATACCATTGGAAGACCTGTCACCATATTTTCTTTACATATATTCGAAGAGAGCGATAGTTTAAGTGACCAAATCGCTCATGCCAAAGTTTTCTCACTTCATCATTATGAGCAACAAATACTGACGGAAGATTTGATGACCCAAAGTTGTGAAACTTATACAACCTTGTACAATCATCAGCAATTCCAGTAGCTAAAATTTGTCTAGGATCTCTTAGGTCCTTAATTACAACATCATGAGGTGAAAATTCAACGACTTTACCTTCACCTGAATGAGTTATCTGATATACAGATAGAAGGTTGCAGGATAAGGTTGGAACACATAATACATCATTAAACTAACCATTGTCTAGATGAACAGTTCCAGTCCCTACAACACTAAGAGATCTATCATCACCAACATATATATTTTTGGTGTTACAATCATTTAAAGAAGAAAACATGGCTTTGTTTTTGGCCATGTGATAAGAAGCTCCAGAATCAATGAGCCACTCATGAGAATGAGAAGAAGAAGATACATTTAGTGCATAGCCAGACCGAGATGCTTGACAACCACATGCAGAAAGTGTCATTCCTGAAGATGAAGTTGAAGAGTGCTCCAAATGGATGTTATGCTTCTTCATTGTTGTTTCCAAGGTTTCCATCTTCTTAAAGCTTTTGGATTCTAAGTGGCCATCTCGATTACAAAAGTTGCAATGTCTATCAGTCTTCTTCCCTTTGTTTTTATTTGTCTTATCATTTTGTTGAAATGATTTTTAATTTTGAGGCTGAAATTGCTTAGGACCCTTGGTTGGTTTAGGACCATTCTTTTTAGGATACAACTTCTTAGGATGTTTTGGATAACCATCCATGTGTCCTTGTTTTCTACATGATTTGTACCATTTGTGTTTCCATTCTCGGTAGAATATTCCCTAAGAGCCTTGAGAAAGTTTAATTTTTATTGTGGTAACTTGGATAGGTCAAATGAAGAAATATTAGCTTTAGTTTTTCTTAAGTGTTCCACTAAATCATAATCCACATTTCCCAAATGAAAGTAAGAGGAAGACTTACCTAGAGTAGTAGGAGGTTTTTTGGTTGATGAAAATTTCTTAGCAATCATTGAGGTAGACGGTGAATTTGATGTAGAATGTGAAACCTTACTTATGGTATTGTATTCATTTTCAGTAGTGTGAATTTCTTAACACTACCATCTTCATCATCATCCCTAACCCCTTGTGATATATCTCTCAAGACATTAATCATTTGTTCAAATGTCTCATTTTCTTATTATTTTTCTTCTTCATCTTCCTCTTCATTCCCTAATGACTAATATATAATAGAAGTAAATAACCTGAGCATATTGTTCCAAGCCATAGAATTATTTTTTGAACGGTTGGCATTGTTATCCCAACAATGATTGTCCATGGAAAGCTCTTCAATGTTAATCCCCTCAATAAATGAATGATTTGTACTTGATGGGGGAGTAATATTTTTGAAAGGAGGTCTAAAATACTTTGTATTGAACTATCCTCTTCCAAACTCTTCTTGAGATCAATTATTTTATTGGGAAAATTCTTCACTATCCTTTGTCAACTTTGCATGTCCATGGATTCTTGTTCTTTCTTCTATAATGGAGTTTTAACTTGTGGAGCTATTTTTTCCTTGAAAATAAATCTTTATTTTGTTGTTTGAGTATTACCTTTTATGCTACGTATTTGTTTCTCAACCTTTAATTGTTTCCTCAAAATTTCTTGGTTATGGTTACTTCCCATCCCTCATGAAAAGCATAGAAATAGATGTTAGCAAATTTGTGGTGTAAAACCCAATGGTAAAACCTTATGTAAGTTTATAGGTGTCAATAAATTAGTTTATTAATGTTAAAAACCTTTGACTGAAGCCTTTGATTTTTTTTCCTTTGGAATCCAGTTTCATCCTTGACAATTCTAAGGCTAGCATAGCAAGACTCTTATGATCTCCAAACTCATTGATGAAACTAGTTTCAAATTATCCCCAATTTGTGATAGAATCTTGGGGAAAATAGATGTACTAAGTAAAATATTTTCCCTTAAACATATAAGGAAATAATCTGAATTCCAAATCTTCAAATAACATGTTCACGATTCTAACTATGAGCATGAATTTCGTATTGTGGTCATCTAAAGATTCCTTTTTATCCAAATCAACTTTGGGAAGGAAATTCTTAGTATGCTTAGGAAATTCATTTACATTTCTAGGCACAACAACTACATCCTAGGTCAACCATGGTCTATTTGCATTTGACGTGTGTCTTTTAGGAGAATCACCTAGAATTTGTCTTGGAATACACTCAAGAGATACTTGTTGAGGTTCTTAAGGAGTATGCAAAGTACTTTTGGGAGGACTAGGTGGTTTACCAACGTCACCTTCTAATTCCTCTGAAAATCCTTTAACCATAGCATCTTCTAACCCATAAAAAAGGTTATAAATTTGATAACTAGGTTTTAATGCAACAAAAATATCACTATAAACTATGTTATCTCTCTTGGATTTTTTAACACCCTCATCCCACATATACCCAAGTAATCGGCCAACCAGGGTAAATATGAGACAAGAGGCCACTATAATGGGATTCAACCTCCTAAGTCACCTTAAGGAAGTGGAATCGATGGAAACACACCACACATACCTTCTATACCTTCTACAAGACTCCCAGAAACCTTCCCAGTCATCCACATGACCAGTCCCTAGGTACCACTGAGTTTTTAGACCATTACCCCTCGACGCTCCCTTGATATGGACAAGGGTGCATCTAGGAGGATCCAGTAGCTCCCACAATAAGGCATGGTTATTTCTAGAGACTTTTCTTCTCTGTCCTGTGCCTGTGACTTCGAGATTTGTGCCACTTTTTCAGACCTATAGCCCATGTCACTACCCAAAATTCAATGATAGGTTCATAAGTGAAATTTCACAGCAGAACAAAGATACATTTGCAAAAAAAATAACAAGGACTAGATTGGACCCCTAGTAGCCATGGTAGACATTTCGTCAAACATAAAAGCTACAGGTCTTAACACCAGCACTGAGTATAGGAGTCTCATACTTATGTGAGTATCGCTAAGAAGCAGTAATGCCTCAACAAATTAGCTGAAATTTCATATATTAGGCCATAGATACATTGTTCATTCATTTACAAGTAAAAACATGATGAGAGCCATACATCGCCACTGTCATAATACATGTTCATAACCAGCATAATAACAAAATAAATATGAAGGAAGCAACATCCATATAATCCACATATGAACCAGTATAATACTCATGAAATAACAAGGAGAAATAACCTCTTATTAATGATGCAAAGGCCAACCAGGTTTCAGACTTCCACAAACCACCCGACGATATATTCGCTAAACCAAATCTTTCTTTCATCCAATCACCCTCGTGCCATAGTCCAAGCATGAATGTGGGACTTAAAACCAACTAAACCAGGTCTTCCCAAGGCTACACCACCTCACCCTCACCAATAGAACCAATCTTTACTGCAATCCATCCTGATTCACTAGACCATAAAACAAGCATGGATGCAACCAAATTTCTCCGCTTACACTGTGAGGTATTTCCATGTCTCCTAGTCTCTAGGCTTTATCGTAATCCACTCTTGATCACTAGGCCCTAATTGAGACTCCACCCTCTAGGCTTCATCGTATATCCCGCAATTCACCAGCAAGGATTCCTAGTCCTAATCAAGGGAAACTATCTCTAGGCTTTACCATATATCTCACCATTAATCGTTCGAGGATTCCTAGGCCCACCGAGGCACACAATACCTGGATTTATTGCAACCCACAATCTGGTTCAGGGGCCACTAGGCTAGTGGGTTTACCGTAATCACAGTCTAGTTCAAGGACCACTAGGCCATGTGTTATTTCTTTCGGAGATCCACCTCACTCAACTTTGAATCCATCTGGAAATCTATCTCAACCAAATCATGAGAACCCCATCACACCATGGCTATCCGAAAATGGCAAGGCTATGCTAAAAACATTGTCACACCCGAAAAAAACCCATGCCATGAAGTAAAGAACCACATGCAATACCATGCATACCAAATATAATAAGGACATAAAACATGCAAATCGATACCTATAAAGAATCTTTTGTAGTTGCTTGATCCTACTCTTCCTTGCTTGCTCCTTCCTTCCTCTTGCCTTCTTTTCCTTTCTTGATCCAATGCCAAAGTGCTCCAAGAAAACTTCAAGTGTCCAAGAGTAAGAGAGAGATATAATAATGAGAGAGCTCCAAAACTAAACTGACAAAATGTTACACTGACCAAGCCTGAGAAAAATCTTGCCAACTAATCCTCAGAAGCCTTTCTATCAATGAGGCCTCTATTTTCTTCAATTTCCATTATTTTCCTTCATTTTCCTCCTCACATGCAACTTGTGGGCTTTCACCTTCCTTTTCTCCCAATTTCCAATATTTTCATAAATAAATGTGCCAAAAATGTCTTTTTTCCTTTCCAAAGCCTTTTCCATTGCCTTTGCCAACTTTCTTTAGCCATAATAACCAAAATGGACACCCACTAGGATGTTTTCCCAACATTCAGCTTGGAATATGTGTCCCATGACCATGGTCGTATATATGTTTACATGGATTTTGAACCAGGAGTGTTATAGAACCCTCCCCCTTGGGGAAACACCGTCCTCAGTGTTCAATGACACCTATAAATCAAAAAATCATTGAAAACAAAACATATATGTATGGAGCTTTATAACACAACTTGTTGCAGTATTTACAATGACCATTGTAGAAAACATGACAATATACCGCATATTGGAGCTTTATAACATAGCTCATTACGTTACTTACAATAACCACATATACTTAAGAACATTTTCTTCAACCAAAAAATAACCATACTATCTGTGGTGCTTTATAACCAACTTGATATAGTATTTACAATAATATACACATATACACATCTTCTCAACCAACAAATAAAAGGATATGATTCCCATATCAATCAACAAGGGAATCTTAAGGCTCACTCCTCCACCCTCAAAAGTAGTACCAGCACTCACCTCCTTCCGAGGAAGTCCAGAATCCCCTATCAAAGTCAAAGCTACATCCAATGTCCAGCGCTACAATCTTGTGCCACTTTTCCTCTCAGTGAACAATTACTGACTCATTGTTCTAGGGCACACTCCCAATATGCATTTTATTCCATCTAGAAATGATAGTAACAAAAACAAATATATCCCTAACCTTCCCTTTTTTGATACACAGTACCCTGGGAAATTCGGTCACCAACTTCCATACGGTCACACTCCTGCTACCTATTCCAATTCCTTTTTTGTTGTTGCTAGTGCTTGCCGTCAGTTTCGACCACCAAACCAAGAATTTCATGTTTTCCTATACCAAGCACATAATTTCCATTAGATTCAAATTAAATTGAAATAACTTCAAATCATACCTCATTGGTGACCCATCAACAAGGTACACTTGCAATTCTTTTTTCTTCCTGTCACAAAAGGTCAAACTAACATCTTTGATCAAATCATCATGTATAAACAAATCACATCAGGTTAGCTCAAAACACAACCATCATAGATAAAATTCATAAATCACATGTAACCATCATAATCCAAAATCATAGATCACGTGTAAACATCATAGACTAGAATCATAAATCATATGCATAATAAAACTAAAATAAAATATTGATACTTATCCTTTAATCAATCCTTAGCTTCTACCTTTGTCGTTATTCTGTATGCACACCAGATTGGTTTCCACACTCAACAAACACCTAGTTCCTTCTATTCAACCATGTGCACATACACATAGTGTAAATCACACACATATAACCACACACGACATAGAAAACCATCCAATACATGCTACACCTGGCATACCACACATACACCTATACCTAGTGTACAACACAACACAATACATACATACAAAGAGTACAACACAACGAATACACATATCACGATACCACAACTACACAATGAAGATATATAGTACCACATTCCCACAACACAGCATGTATGACATGTGCACAATACGAAATATACACCAGTACTATATGTACAACATGTACACAGTACCACCTGTACACAAAACCACCCGCACAACGTGTGCACAACATCACATTTACATGAAACCACCTGCACAACATGAACACAACGCGATATTTACACTGCACCACATGTACATAGCACCACATGCATGCCATGTGCATGACACCACATGTACACAATGCCACATGAACGACATGCATGCAGCACCACCTGCACACAGAACCATGTGCACACAACACCACCTGCATACAACACCACATGTACAATCATGCACACAACACCATATGTACAACATGCAAACAACACCATATGTACATAGCACTGCATATACAACATGTACATAGAATCTTATGTACACAACACTGCATATACAACATGCGCATAGCACCATATGCACACAACACTATATATCCAACATGTGCATAGTACGATATGTACACATCACCGCATATCCAACATGTACATAGCACCATCTGTACCTAGCACTGCATATGAAATATTCACACAACACTATATGTACCAACCTGTACATAACATTGCATAAACAACATGTACACACAATATATATACACAACACTACATGTGCACAACATCATAAATACAACATGTACAACATATACGACATATGCACAACAGTAGTAGCACACATCCAAAACCACATTGTCTCTACCAAGCAAACTTGCTTCCAATGTCTTATCCATGCTTGTCCCAGCATGTCGTAGAACACATTGCTTTCATTTCACTGATGTATCCCTTGATAGAGCCTATCCATAACACAGACATAATATAATCACATAATATCAACTCATAACCACATGATACTAACCTCGTAGATTTTTCATGACTGCTCTTCCCACTTTATTCCTCATAAACCAGGAACCTCTTCATGTCATTCACCTACATAAGCAATCATTCCTCCACAAGAATGATCCTTGGTGACCCTGTCAGAGAATAACATACATACATACATACATGTTTACATATAAACACCAACATAAAATAATCATGATCCCTGATGACCTTGTCAGATAACAACATACATACATACATATATGTATATAAACAATAGCATAAAGCAATCACGATCACAACATAATTACTAGATATCATAAGGCCAAGGTTAAGAGAGCTTCCTTTATTCATGCACAACATGCACAATATTGGGAACAACAGTTCCCAACATAGCCAAGGCATCTGAAACCTCAAATCCATTTATTGTACCCTTTTTGTTACCTTTCTCATGATAGTCCTATCACTGTACATTTACCTCAATGGACCCAACCAATCCAACTAGTTTTCATACGCTTGCCTTAAACTACCCTTATACATGCACTGGGCTTGATTCGAGCCTTACAGCACCTAATGGGTTTCATTTAGCTTCTCTCAGGCTCCATTAACGTTCCTCTTTCCCAATCAATTCCCAAGACTCAAAACATAAAAGGAAAGCACAGGAAACAAATAAGAAGAAAACTATGAAAATCAATAACAATACGACATCGCAAACAAAGTGGCAAGGCCTAGCACTAGACATAACAAATATGAAATCAAGCACAAAAAAATCACAAATATTGAAAGAACAAAACTAGAAACAGACACCATGACTCCATCCCCATGGTTCCCAGTGCCTCCAAGTGAAAGCTCAACCTGATCCTTCTTCAAGATTTCATGGCAACCTCTCCTGCCATGAAACTCCCTTCATCACACTACCATAAACACATAATTATCAATGTATAATAGAAATAACAATATACCAGCTAGCTTACCTTGTTATGCCAAGCACATTGCCTTTCACCTGAACACATATGTGCCATGTCTCAAGGGAATACAATTCCCTTGACAAATCTAGCTATAACTAGACACTAGTTGTTGTACCTCTCAAATACATGTCCATGAATATAGCACATATCAACATAATTTCGAAAAAAATAGGGTTAAGAAGACTTTCTATATGCAAAGCACTCATTCGTTTGGAATTTTGGTTTCTGAACATAGCCAAATGAATTCTCACCCAATTCCTTTCTTTTACCTTTACCTTGTTGCAATTGAGTCTTACTATATACTGCCACATCACCCCGTCATTCGTTATATAAACACATTAACTATTACCTTGTCATGCTAATACCAAGCGTCTTTCCTGAAACTGTTCATACATGTCGATCACATGTTCCAAAGATCAAGGCAACATATCTATTACTTGGAAATCAACCTTCACCAAGTCTAACAACCATTTCATAATCAAAATCAACTCACATTCATCAGTCATAATACATAATGTTACACTCAAGTACATATCAGTTGTCTCAACACATATGTGTTAGTACGACCATCTTAAAACAAGATCATTTCTTCATGCAATCTTATAGACACATAATAATATCATGCAATAAATCAAACATTCAACAAACTATAAATGTACCATGTTAGATAAATCAACTAGATGACATAGTAGACACCAAACACTCAAACATCAAATATACGACATAATCAAACATTCAAGCACAAAGCAAACAACATAAGCAAGCTCATACCTTAATGAATCTAAGGGGAGGCTGTGGTATCTACACAGTCAATCTAGTTAGCACAATATAACTTCACAACCCATTAACTCAAACACAAATAAGATGATGATATTCATAACAGTAACTAACTAACAAGTTCACATCATAAGCTCATAAACCTTTGTCACTCATGCATAACAATCACATATGTATGGTCAATCTAGATTAGTACAACACAATGTCACAAATAATTCAACTCACACCTGAATGTCATAACCCTAACCATATGCATAGGCCAATCGAATTTATCATAATACATATAACATCAATATATTAATGCTATAACCCTAATCATCATGTTAACTAACATATAGTAATAAGTTAACATATAACATGCTCATCAACAACATATAACATAATCATTGAGATAACTACAAGTTAGAATGTAACATATTCATCAACAACATATAACACAATCATCGAGTTAACTAACACAAAAAAACAACAAAAATGCATACAATGACAGGTTACTATCATTCATGACTATCTGAAACGTGTATATGACTACACTGATCAACTAGTATTTATCATATATGTAACCATAACAATAATAATAGAATGACAAACATATAAGTAACTCTAATGATTACAACAAACATGAAACACATACCTACATGCCAAACATACAAACTTATTTGACGATCTACTATTACCCCAAAGTGTTGCAACCTCGCTCTAATGGTCTGCATCTCCTACTTTATCTTAGCCAACTCATTAGCATCATATCATACCAATAACATCATGATGACCTAATTGCATACAATGACCTCACAATGCATGTCTGACCTACCATACATGCATAACCATAACCATGACAATGCATGCATAAAAACATATAGACATTGACATGAATAACACATGCATATACAACTGACATGCATCCATGGAAAACGCATCCCAATAACATCATCATCAGCCCCTACGTGGAAACACAACTGTAACGATGATCACTACCATGCATACATAACAAGCACATATATAACCTACATGCATGCATTACAAACACATTCCTCCCATCGAATCTAGGGTTGAACCATGCTTTGATACCACTCTGTGGTATCAAATAACACCCAAAGAGAACAGAAATCCCCAAAGAGAATGAAACTTTCTCTAATACCACTCTGTGGTATCAGATATGACCCAAATAGAGAACAACCCACTCTGATACCACTCTATAACACCCTCATCTCACATCTACCCAAGTAATCGTCCAACCAGGGTAAATATGTGACGAGAGGCAACTATAATTGGATTCAACCTCCTAAGTCACCTTAAGGAAGTGGAATCGACGGAAAAACACCACACAGACTTCTGTACATGCTACAAGACTCCTAGAAGCCTTCCCAATCATCCCCATGACCGGTCCCTGGGTCCCACTAAGTTTTTAGACCATTAAACCCCTAAACGCTCCCTTGATATGGACAAGGGTGTCTCTGGGAGGCTCCAGACTCTCCCATAGCATGTCATGGGTGTGTCTAGGAAATTTTCTCCTCAGTCATGTCGCTTGTACCTGTAACTTTGGGATTTGTGCCACTTTTTCAAACCCAGAGCCCAAATCACTATCCATAACTCAATGACAAGTTCAAAAATTAAATTTCACAGTGGAACAAAGATAAATTTGCAAAAACATCAACAAGGACTAGACTGGACCCCTACTAACCATGACATGAATTTCATCAAACATGTCACAAACATGAAAGCTACATGTCTTAACAGTAGAACTAGTCATAGGGGTCTCATACTTATCTTGGAATCACTAAGAAGCATTGATGCCTCAATACATTAGTTGTAATTTCATCTATTAGGCCATAGATACATTGTTCATTCATTTACAAGTAAAAACATGATGAGAGCCATACATAGCCACTGCTATAATACATGTTCATAACCAACATAATAAAAATAGAAATACAAAGGAAACAACAACCATATAATCCACATATGAACCAATATAATAATCATGAAATAACAAGGAGAAATAACCTCATATTAATGATGCAAATCCCAACCAGGTTTGGGACTTCCTTGAACCACTCGACCATAGATTGGTTGAACCAAATATTTATTTCATCAAATCACTCTCATGCCATATTCCAAGCAAGAATGTGGGACTTAAAACCAAATCAACTAGGTCTTCTCGAGGCTACACCACCTCACCCTCATCAATATAACCAGGTTTTACTGTAATCCATCCTAGATCTCTAGGCCATAAAACAAGCATGGATGCCATAGGATTTCTCCACCTACACTATGAGGAATTTCCCTATCTCTTAGTCTCTAGGATTTACCGTAATCCACACAAGATCACTAGGCCCTAATTAAGACTCCACCACCTAGGCTTCACCGTATATCTCACCATTCATCGGCAAGGATTCCTAGGCTTAATCAAGGGAAACCACCTCTAGGCTTTACCTTATATCCCGCCATTAACTAGTCAAGGATTCCTAGTCCCACCAAGGAACACAATACCTGGTTTTACGGTAACCCACAGTCTGGTTTAGGGATCACTAGGCTAGAGGCTTTACCACAATCCACAATTTGGTTCAAGGATCACTAGGCCATGTGTTATTTCTTTCAGAGATCCAGCTCACTCAGCTTCAAATCCATCCAAAAATACCAAAAATACCATTTTTCCTTTCCAAAGGCTTTGCCAATTTCTCTTAGCCATAATAACTGAAATGGACACCCACTAGGATATTTTACCCAACATTTAGCTTGGAATACGTGTCCCATGACCATGGTCTTATATATATTTTTAATGGATTTTTAACCAAGGTTGTTAAAAATTTCCCACTTCCTTCATGAAGGGTAAAATCAATAAGTGATTGTCCAATTTCTTTAGTTAAATCTCGAGTGAAAAATCAAGATGTTTTAATCTCAAATATAGGAGGGACCTAATACCAATCATCTTGAGAGTAAATTTCAACATGGAAATATGTAATGTGATTACCTTCTAACTCAAATAATCTTGGGTATGGCTTTTGAAGATTCTCAAAACAAGTGGGAAGATTTTCAAGATTTGTTTCAAGGTTTGAGGTTTGCTTGGTGTGAGAGAATTTGCAAATAGGTTGTTGCATGGGTATTATTTGTGGTGCTGACATAGAATGGGCTCCTATTGGAGTGTGTGAATTCCTTCTAGCCATTCATATCAATCGTTACCTCCTACTAGTACCATTTTTTTAAAAGTAAAACGACCTAAATCAACAAAGGAGAAACTTTCTACATGGAAATTCCCAATTATACCCACTCTCATTTGGAGTAGCAACTCCAAACTAGTATGTAACCCTTATTTACCACAAATAATGTTTATTTACATTAAATGGAAGATAAATTGAAATCAAATGAGAGTTAGAAAAGTTAGATAATGCAAGTTAGTAATCCAATGTAGGAACAAAATGAAAAGGTGTCATATACAAGGGGAAAATCATATAACAAAATCACTGAGAGTAAATTCATAGTTGCAACATGATATCTTCAATGAAACAAAGAGTTTAAACAAAGAATTATTCAAAACACTTAATGCATACTCTTGTAGCTAACAATAACCATTGAGATAATTAAATAAAATAGATAAGAACAAGGAAATAAATTTACATATATAAGAAATAAATATGATTAATTATCATCAATTGTATGCAAGAGACAAATATTCAAAGTCACATAGTAAATTCTTTCAAATGCCTACAATGTTTTTTCTTTATTATGTAAAGCCCCCTCTATGGAGGTGAAAGTTCCCTTATAACACAACTTGTTCACCCTTTATATACCCCTTTCAACACTCATTTTCTAGTTTTGGGTTATTTATTTTTATTTCAAACACTATCAAATGAAAGGATCTTTAGATTACAAACTTTTTCCATTGGTCACATAATTTGATTCCCAAAATTTATGTGTTTCTCACATATATGAGATTCAGGGAGATTTTAATTGTTCTACCCTAACTTGCATTCGTAAGTCCATTTGGGGGTGATAAGCATCAATCTTCATAGAACTTATCAACCTCTAGTCAAATCCTTGAGTGTAGGAGCCCAATAAACGTATCTTGTCCCAATTTTTCCTCCTTGTATGCATTGCTTGAGGGGGGAATTATCTGATCTCCAAATGTGCTTTTACCCTTCAAGCCAATGAAATCATGTGATATTGTAGCATGCATCCTTATGTACTTATTGGGATAGACAAAAACCCCCCTTCCATATTTGCGATGACTCATGCATCATTGGGAGAAGGGTGTGTTGCAATACCATTAAAGCTATGTTTGTAACTATTAAGCAAGGACTCCTTGGTTTCATCAAAATTTCCCATCATAGGAACTAGCATGAAATGGTGAATATCAGCTACTTCCTTTGGCAATATCCATCCATATTCACTTACACCTATAATGTGAACTGAATTAGCAGAGACCCCACTAGTAGTAATTTCATGAGAACTTCGATACTTGTTAAAACCATCATGAAATATTTCATCTAAAATTATGATACTAGTCCCAGGACTACATTTATGAAATGTATAATAAAAAATATGAAATAGTGGAGTTTAAGTCCTCTCTTTTGTTCACTTATTTTACACAAACACAAATAATTATAAATAGAAAGTGGATTGTAGGTATTCCTTATCATCTCTTTGTCATTTTTCCTTTTCTAAGCTTTAATGTGACTCTACAAACTCAATTCCTTGTAGTTGTAGTTATAACTTTATGTTAACATGAATCATTATTTGTTATTAGCATTCACATTGTAATGAAATGTTTCTATTGATTGTAAAATGCTCGTGTGAGACATCATTGTGCTAACTTTCAATATTCGTACTTCGAACACTAGTACACCAATCATTACCTTTGACATTGATTATTTATATTTCTAATAGTGTTATTATACTTTCACTTCATCACCAAGTTAATTTGTGTGCCCAAATGAACAAACATGTTTACTTCTTCCATGGTTCTCATTTTATTTTGGTCTAAGGCACAAAATCCTAACAATTTGAAGTATTTTCATGTCCTCAATGTACCAATTTACTACAATCCAAATGTGACATTGAAGTTTATTCTTTTTTAGGGATTGGATGTTAACTAATCATTTTCTCTACATGTCGGCAATGAAATATATTTTGGCATGGCATGCATTATATTTTGAGCACTTTCTTTATTTCATGACCAATAGTTGTGTGAATTTCATTGAGATGTTTCCCATGCATATGACACATTGTTTTCTCGCACATGGATATCATTCTCATGTTTTAAAATCAATTTATTGGGTTATCATCATAATTGAATATTCCCTCTTCTATATACTAGGGTTTCTATTCATGATATTATTATTCTTACTTTAGATTTACTTATATATGTGAATCACCAAAACAAATTAATCAATGGTGTCATCCATTGGGTCGTTGATTTCTAGGGTTCTAATTATTATTAATAGTGTCTATGATTGAATAATGTTATCAATTGTTGTTTACATCATCAAGATATTTTCAATAATATAGTTGTTAACTATACGTGTGACATGTGTTCTCATTTATTTATTAGCTTCACCATAGTATATTTTCTTCTTTCCTCTAATTCAATGATATCTTCAAACTATGCACCTATTGAAAAGTTGTATGTTTCATAGGATAGCATGTTTGTGTTATATATTGGCATTTCATCCCCAATTTTTCACCAAGTAGGATGACCTAGATACTCCTAGAGGATTCAAGACTTTTGTTTTGATTATGTGCTCCTATAGTTATTATTGATTGTGGTGCTTGTTGTAAAAAATAATTTTAAAACCTATATGTATCAGTTTTAGTTGTAATTTACGTAGTTGAAGGATTCCATTTTATTCTAAATTTCTCATGTAGACTTTTATGTGAAATATTTTCTTAAGATATTAAATTTTTCACACATTATAATGGATTCTCTAGTATTAAAAAGTCCAAACCTCTTGTGTAGTAATGTCACAGTAATATGAGTTCCTACCTTGTAAAGTTTAGAATATTTCTAGAAATTCCTCATCTATAAACACACCACATACAACATTCAATGTTGAACTGGTATCCATAATTAATGGTTGACTACCTTGAAACACAATTATTATTCTTACCTTCTATATAGTAGCTCATAGTTCATGTTTCCTAGAAGAAAATGTCATCCAAGGACCTATCTTTAGGTTTAATCCGTTCTACCTTTCAATTCATATCCTAATGCATCGAGATTTCTTCCTCTAGATTTTTGATCTCTGACTTTCATTTATGTATCATAAGAAAACCCAAAAAACATTAATATCAAAATGCAATAGTTCTTGATATGTAGAAAACCTAATTTTAACGAACACTAGAACTACAACTATTATAACCTTAGCATCATACATGTCATGTACCAATAATTTAGAAATTAAGAAATGGAAATTATGAAAAGAATTGGTATTAACAAAAAGTAACATGAACATAAATGTTTTGAAACTAGTAAACAAAATAGAAATTTTAATTAAAAGGATGAACTTTATCTATTGTCTTGAAATGTCCTTTGCAAACTAATAACAATTCCTTATTGTAAGAATTTTGGGAACTTGTAACTACCAACAAATTGCATGGTAGTACAAGTAATGATTAGAGTCTAACAACTAAAGAGCATTATTTACATCTAGGGGATTCTTTAGCTCATTATATGATGTCAAAAAGATCAAATATATATCTCATTCATTTACATTGATGGTACATTGAATTCAATAATTGTTATCCTCATTGGTTGCAATAACCTATTATTATTTGTGATATAGGTGGTATCCTCTAATAAAAACCATTCTCATAACAATCACATAACATCCTCAATTGCCTCCTATCCTTTTTCCATCATTATAAACATAATTCATATGTTAATTTCAACATAGTTACATAATCAATAAATCAAGCTTCAAAGAACGAATTTAAAAAAATTCTAGTATAAGAATAATCATGGAATCCATATATTTTATGAAGGTTCACCAATAAAATTGTTTCTTCCCAAAGTGTGGGATGTTTGTGGCCTCAACAAACCAATATAAGTTCTTGGCTGTTTATTACAATTGCCAATAAGTGATATACTCCTAGAGAATATTTACTCTTGTGGGATTATTATGTTTGGAACATCTATTTAAAGGACGATTATGATTTCCACAATGCTCACAAAGATGAAGATCAAAATACTAATTCTCCATTTGGCCAACTTAATGAAAATGTTGCCATTTAGGAATCTAATCTTGAACTAGAACATATGCAATGAATTTTCCTAAAGTTCAACACTTTGGCACTATATTGGTTTCGAATAATGTAGAATGTGAAAGGTCACTTCCTTTTCATATCAAAGACCTAGTATATGCTTATTTTTCATGATTCCTTTCCAATTTCTGATAGCAAGCATGGGAAGTGGAAGAAAAACTTATTTATGACAAACTTCATATTCATTTCAATTTGTTTATGATGTAGCATCATTGATTTTATCATGTGATGGTTGTTAATAGAAATCATTTTTTTCAAAAGGAGACCTATTTTGAACAATGAATAGTTTGAAATGTAGTTTCCCTTGTTATATTTAATCTTGTTGGAGTTATGATTTAAACTGGAAAATTTCATTTTTTTCGTATGAATATTGGAAATAGGTTAGAACATTAGTGAGAGTTTCTTTTTCGATTATGATTATATTGTTTATAATAGAGAGTATTAGAGTATTCAATAACTCTAATAATTCATCAATTTGAGTTATTTAAAGACTAAATTAGAACTGAAATTGTTGAATTGGATGGCTCTAATTTATGTTTCTAATGTGATATGGAATGGGATGCAACATACAACCTTCCTTTCATTCTTTCAAGGTTTCCTTTCATCCAAACCAACTTTCAATAGTAAATTCAAAACTCCTATGATCTAATGCCAACATCACTCCCCACCACACGATGCATTTGAGTATATAGTAGTTATTATCTCTTTTTAAAAGACAAAATCCTTGACTATTTCACATAGATCTATATTTGGGAAAGCATTTTCTATAATTGTTTGATAAAGAACAAGTAAATACTCAATTAATGATAACTATAAAAAATATTTTGTCTTTGTAGCTACTAAAGGATTGTAAATTTGCCACTAATATATGTAGATGTCCATGTAGGATTTCACCCTTTAAAGAAATTACCTACAAACGAATTCTTAAAACATAAAAATATACAATGGTGAGAACATAGAACAAATATACACAAAGATTTTCCCCTGAATCCCAAAACTGAGAATATCATATTGATTTTTTATTATATTCCTTTCAATGTTACAATACATGTATATAAATGTTGAAGCATTCATAAACCCCAATCCATTAACCCTAGATTAGAACACAACCTTAGTTCCCTTGATCGGATCTACAAATACCATGGGAAGAAACCACAATGTGCAAAACCATGGGTAGGTTCATCCACCATCTTTGGGTCTGCCCCCCATCCTTGGGTCTGCCCCCACCATTGGGTCAGTGAAACTATTATTGGGTCTGCATAAAGGAATTTTATTTTAACCCCATGATCCGTGGAAAGAATATAATGCACACCCAATATTCTCTTACTTGTTGTTTTCTTTCTGCATCGGTGGTCACATGAGATCTTAGTCATTGGTCTAGGGCTACAGTGCCCATTGTTTCTCTACACCATGAAACCTTCTGAGTGCTCACAGAATTTGTCAATGCATCTGCAACATTCTTCAGACTATCCACCTTTACCAACAACACCTTTTTATTGTCAACCATATCCCTCGCAAAGTGATACTGAACATTAATGTGCTTTGTCTTTGAATGATATGCAAGGTTCTTTTCCAAGAAAATTGCAATTTGGTTGTCAAAATATATCCTTATAGCTCATCGTATGAACCCCATACTTGAACACAATCTGTACAACCAAACTTCTTCCTTACTTGCATGAGTAGCTACCATATATTCAGCCTCTTTAGTTGAAAGTGCCACTAAATATTGTCTCTTTCTCATCCAACTAACTTCTCCTCCAAATAGGTTAAACACATAACCACTTGTAGATATTCTCCGATCCAAATCTCTAGCCAAATCTGCATCAAAAAATCCATGTATATCCAAAACTCTATCAAATATTGGTCTTCCTTGGTAGCATAGACCATAATCACTAGTGCTATGTAAATACCTTAAAAACTACTTCATTATTGTCCAATGATCCTTCTCTGGTTTTTATATAAACTTGCTCAATACTCCCACTGCATGTGCAATGTCTGGTCTAGTGCATACCATTTCATACATCAGGTTACTAACTACCCTCTCATATGGAACATGGGACATGTCCCCTTCCTCTTCCTGTGCCTTGGGATACTATTCAACAAATAATTTTACACCTACAGGAATAGGAACCTTCATTGGTTTTGTTATCCTATACATTAAACCTCTACAATATTATCTCAACATACTTCCTCTGGTTTAACCAAAGCTTCCTCTTTGCTCAATCTCATTTAATTTCCATGCCCAAAATATAGTTTGAAACACTAAGATCCTTCATGTTGAATTCAGAGCACAACTAGGTCTTCAAATCCTGGATAATTTCTTTCTCATTTCCAATTAGCAACATATCATCCACATACAATACCAAATACATAACACAGTCACCAATTAATTTAAAATACACATAGTGATCTGCTTTGCTCCTCATGAATCTAATTCCGCATATTATGTATCAAAATTTTGGTACCACATACTTGGTCACTTATTTAACCCATATAAAGAATTTTTTGGCATGCATATTGGTTCTTTCCTACCCTTCACTGCAAATCCTTCTAGTTGCTTCACATAGATATCTTCTTCTAGATCCCCTTGAAGAAATTTTGTCTTCACATCCATCTTTTCTACCTCAAAATCAAAATGTTAGGTCCCTATACTAGTAGTGTAACCCCTTATTGTTTTTAGTACAGCCGCCTTATTATATTTTTGTGCCCATGTAGTCCCCATATTGTTATTACTGTGCCCCATAGAAGCCCACTATTGTTATTACTGTGCCCTTACATTATTATTGTTATGTCGGCTCTGATTTATTATGACCCCTTAGACTCCTATATACAGAAAGGATGTCTTCTCATTTGTATCATCCAAGAATTGTTCATTTTTGTAATGTAAAGGAGGTTGCTCCCTCGCAGAGGCTTATTTTGAAGGCATTTATCTATATTTTCTATATTTTGTGAGCTATTTTTATAACATTTGGTATCAGAGCTTTGGATTCTAGGGTTTCACTACTCCAAACAGGTCATCGTGGCATTTTCGCTATAACGTTTTCAATACGAAGTTTCAGAAGCTAAAACACAAGCCCATTTGAGAAGAAATCGGTCTAAACCTCGGGTCCGAATTTCAGATCTTGTCTCGCTATATTTTTGGAGCTATGATTTGATGAAGTTAGAGTTTTTGAAAGCTCCAGGATTTCATCTCAAACAAATCATCGTGTAAGTTTCACTATAATTGTTTTACTATGAAGTTTCAGACTCTAAAATGAAAACCCATTTCAGATCTTGGTTCACTATATGTTTGGCGATACAGTCCAAGAAATTTAAAGTTTCTGCAAGCCCTTGAATTACATCCTAAACAGATGACCTTGGGAAAATCGTCATAACTTTCTCTCTGGTCATCAAATTGGAATTTCATAAGAAGTTGTAGAGAGTAAGGACTGTAGATTTCTATGCATTGATTTTAGGTCCTAAGGTTGACACAGTGACACGTGGCACTTCTTACAAGTTCGCTATATTGAACCAATCTATAATCAGGTCATCGTGGGAGATTTGACATAACTCTTCCTTGGAGAATCCAATCTTGATCAAACTTATGAGGTTAGAAAGAGGACTTAGAGGGCTACTACAGGATGCAATTTCAGAACTTGGAGATCTAAAACTATATATTTACAATCGTTTCAATATCAAGCGCCTAAAATCAAGAAAAGGCAATATGAGGAAGTTTGATGGCAAGGATCTAGTAAATTGGATACTATAGATGGAGCAATATTTTGATCTACATGAGGCGCAACTGTTACAAAAAGTACATATTGCATCTTCATGTTTAGAACCAGATTAATTTTTATGGTATAAAGGGATTTGTTCTCATAAACCACTTGTTATGTGGTCAATTTTCACGGAGGAAATGATAGCACATTGTGAGGATACAAAGAGCAACACCTTCTTTAGCCAATTGATAAATCTCAAACAAAAGTGGTTAATTGCAGAGCCTATTGAAGACTTTCAAAATTTGAATATAAGGGAAAATGATATTCTAGAGAAGCAGAGGATTGATGTCTCCATAGGGACTTTAAAGGATAACATTCAACATGAGGTTCGTCTTTGGGAACCTGATTCATTAGAGAAGGAATTCAAGTTGGCAAGAAAATTCGAAAGCAAAATTATGGAAACAAGGAAGTCTACCCCTCACAACTATAAATATGGAAGTGTTGTTTCTCCTAGCCTTCCACAACCTATAAGGTTGACAACACAACAATTGGAAGAAAAAAGAGCAAAAGGGCTTTGTTACAATTGTGATAACAAATACATTAAAGCTCGTAAGTGTGCTGAGAAGAAATTATTTTACATTGATTGTGGAGAGAAGGAAGAAAATGATCAAGACACGTCAAAAGAAGAGGATATACACCAGGAACCAACCCTAGAGAAAGAAGAAATGAATCCGACCATATCTTGTAAAGCATTGGCAAGAATTACCACTCCTCAAACTCTCAAGATAAAAGGACATATCAAGAAGAAAATTGTTCAAGAAGTGAAAGATCACATCGAGCATCAAGAAATGAATCTGATCATATCTTGTAATGCATTGATAGAAATTACCATTCCTCAAACTCTCAAGATAGAAGGACATATCAAGAAGAAAAATGTTTAAAAAGTGAAAGTTCACATTGAGCATCAAGAAATGAATCCAACCATATCTTCTAATGCATTGGAAGAAATTACCACTCCTCAAACTCTCAAGATAGAAGGACATATCAAGAAGAAAAATATTCAAGAAGTGAAATATCACATCGAGCATCAACAACAAAGTTCTCCAACTTTTAAAGGATAATGCCACTTTGGTGCAAAATCGAATGAAACAACAAGTATATCAACATCATAGTGAAAGAAGTTTTGATGTAGGTGATTGGGTATTTTTACGGCTACATCTCAAGCAAGCTATTTACGAGAAGGAAACGTTGGCAATATTAAATGCACTTAAGAAAGGGCAACCTTCCCTAATGGGAAGACATTTCAAGGTAAAAATGGATCATGATAGACTTAAATACTTTTTAGAACAAAGATTAGCTTTAGAAGAACAAAAAAAATGGGTCACAAATATGTTGGGTTATGACTTTGAGATCATCAACAAAAAAAGGGAAGCTAAATGTTGCTGCAGATGCACTCTCAATAAAGGATGAGGATGTGGAATCATTGTTTTGTGCTATTTCCATTATCCAACCAAATTGGATAAACAAAGCAAGGAATGAATGGAAGAAGGATGAAGAAGTGTGGCCACTCATTCAAAAGTTGCAGAAGATCCCAATTCAAACAATATTTCCAGAACTTGACGAAGAAAGAAAAATCATATTGGAACCTGGAGCAGTCATAGAAACAATAACCTAACAAATATGAAATCAATCAATTTCAGAGTATCTCATCAAGTGGAAGAACTTACCTGCTGAAGATTCCACATGGGAGGACAAAAAATTTATACAGAAGCATCAAGAACTACTCAAGCATTGAGGATAGCACTTTTTGAAAGAGAGCATGTTAGGTCGCTATACTACTAGTGTAACCCCTTATTGTTATTAGTACATCCGCTTTATTATATTGTTGTGCCCATGTAATCCCCATATTATTATTATTGTGCCCCATAGAAGCCCACTATTGTTATTATTCTGCCCTTGCATTATTATTGTTATGTAGACTCTGATTTATTATGACCCCTTAGACTCCTATATATAGAAAGGAGGTCTTGTCATTTGTATCATCCAAGAATTGTTCATTTTTGTAATGTAAAGGAGGTTTCCCCCTTGAAGAGGCTTATTTTGAAGGTGTTTATCTATCTTTTTGTGAGTTGGTTTCATAACACAAAAGCAGAAAAAACATATAAAAGTAATATAATAGAATCTAACTTGGAAACAGGAGAAAAAATATCACCAAAATCAACTCCTGACACCTGGAAATATCATTTTTCTACTAATCGAGCTTTGTATTTCTCCAGCTTTCCTTCTACATGCATCTTCTTCTTAAACACCCATTTGTTTCCAATTGGTTTCCTTCTAGCTAGAAACTCCACAAGATCCCAAGGCTCATTTTTGTCCAAATATTCAATCTCATCAAACATGGCCTCCTTCTAGAGTTTTCCATCTTCCAAATCCACTGCCTCCCTAATGGTTTTGGGATCATCATCAGTAATATATAAAGCAAAACTTGAATAGAAAGTAGATGGACTATACCTCTCTAGTTTCCTTCTCTCTCGAACTGATCTTCTCAAAAGGGAGTATGTGGCTCTTCCTCTTTTAATTCTTATTTTTCTGTAGAGTCTAATTCTTCCTTTTTCAGTTCAAACTTTATCTTCTCAGGTTCCTTTGGTAGGAATTCATGTTTAATAACATCTTTCACCTCTCTAAAAACCACATCTTGGTTGTACACAACCTTACTTGTTTATGGGTTCCGAATATTATAACCTTTTAAACCATCCTTATACCCAATAAAGATGCACCTTTCAAATTTACTATCCAACTTGGTTCTTTCCTCCTTTGACACATGTACATATGCATCATGACCAAATACCCTCAGATGTGAAATAGAGGGTTCCTTACCAAACCATACCTCATGTGGAGTCTTATCCTCCAATTTCGATGAAGGTGATATGTTAAATAAGTAACATGTAGTATCTATTGCCTCTACTTAGAATTCCTGGCCTAATCCAACACCACTAAGTATGCTTCTTGCCTTTTCCATCAACGTCCTATTCATTCTTTCTACAACTCCATTTTTCTTAGGTACATATGGAGAATTATTCTTCCATGATATACCACACTTCTTACAGAACTCTTCAAATTCCTTCTTGCATAAATCTCCACCATTATTTTTCCTCAACACCTTGATCTTCTTCTCTGCCTCATTTTCCAAGGGAGTCTTAAATTCTTTAAACCTGTCAAAGACTTCAGATTTCTTCCCGAAGAAATATATCCATGTATTACTTGAGAATTCATCTGTAAATGATACATAGTACACATACTTACCTTGTGATGGAATTGACACATGTCCAAACACATCATTATGCATAATCTCTAATATCCCTTTCTCCCTCTTAGTGCCAGAGGGGAAACTCACCTGATTCTGCTTCCCATATACACAATGTTCACAGAAATTGAAAGCAAGAGAGAAACTATAAATACCTTCTACCATACCATTACCATGCAATATTCAAAGACCCTTCTCTCCAATGTGTTCCAGCCTTTAATTCCATAACATGTTATTTTCTCCAGAGACCGCTATATTTTTTTTCTCCACTTGCAATAACCACAGAACTATTGCACCCATCAATAACAGTGCTACCCATAAGCTTTTACAAAGTTCCAATCCAAAATCCCCGCATCAATATCAATGCTCCTCGAACCATATTACATATATCTTTCTCAAACAAAGTTTTTACACTTGCATCATCCATCTTGCTTACAAAAATTACCTTTCTAGCCAATGTAGGAATGTGCAGAACACCAAGAAGTGTTCTAATCCCTCCACCTTGCAACTTCATATTGACTTCTCCACATTCTATGATTCTATCCCTCCTGTCATCCCCTAGGAAGACACTACCACTATCATATTTCTCGTACTTGTAGAACCACTCCCTATGGGCAGTGATGTGAAAGGATGCACCCAAGTCAATCAACCAGACCTCACGATCTACTTGTGTACTTGATCAAGAAGCCAAGTACACATGGCTGCCTTCATCTGAGGTGGTGTTTTCCTCTGTCAAAGGAGAATCATCAAATCCCTTTCCTTTCTCATGAGTTTTAGATCTACATTTCCTTTTGTAGTGCCCTTATTTTCCACATTTCCATCATACCTTTACAGGTTTTCTTGGAGATTTATATTTCCCTCTAGATTTAGATCTCCCACTTGAGGAATTTTTTATTTTTTTGGGACAGTCCTCTCATAGACAAGGCATCTCAATTTTGTCTCTCCATATTTTTTGTCTCATATCCTCTGACAAGGATGAGACTATTTCATCAAAATTCAAGGTAATTATATTGTTACCTATTGCAACAACTAGACTATCCCACGAGCATGGTAGAGAACAAAACAAACTGATGCACTTATATTTATATGAAATTTTAATATCAACAAATAACAACTAACTTACCATAGTATTGAAGGTGTTTACATTCTTTTTCACTGGGTCTCCATCCTTCATCATCAAGTTATACAACTTTTCCATAGGAACAATTTGTTCACAAGAGCCTTAGATTGATACAAAGTCCCTAACTTGTATGACAAAGCCTTCGTCATAGCTTCCATTGATACATTCAACAATACTAAATCTGAGAGATGCAATCATATTGTGCTCTTCACCTTTCGATCTAGCTTTGCCCAATATTCGATTAACATTCATGTTGGTGTTGTACCTAGATCTACAACAATCCACTTATCTCTATCCACCAACAAATCCTCCAACTTGAGCTTCCAGAACTCAAAACTTTGTCCATTGAATTTCTCGATCTCTATCTTTCCATTGCTCGCCATTTTCTTTCACCACAAGAATTGAACTTGTACATCTCCCATTATAACAGGGTCTACCACAAGCCTGAGAAAAACTCCTCAACAGCAAAGGAGTCCCCTTAAATCTTAAATTAATATGATACTAAATGTAGGTTTTAACCCTATATAGCAATTACCTGCAAACGAATTATTAAAAAAAAATTATACAATGGCAAGAACATAAAACAAATATGCATAGAGATTTTCCCGTGGATCCCAAAACCGGGAATACCATATTGATTTTTCATTTTATTCCTTCCAAGTTACAATACATATATATACATGTTGAAGCATTCATAAACCCCAACCCATTAACCCCAGATTAGAACATAATCGTAGTTCCCTTGACCATATTTACAAATACCATGGGAAAAAACCACCATGCCCAAAAACTATGCGAAAAACCATGGGTAAGTTCACCCACCATCTTTGGATCTGCCCCCCATCCTTGGGTCCACCTCCCATCCTTGGGTCCACCCAACAATTATTGGGTCCGCATAAAAAAAAAAAAAAATTTAAAAAAAAATTATGTGACCCCATGACCCAGGCCCCACAATGTGTGGAAAGAATATAACGCACACCCAATACTCCAAAAAAAAAAATTGTGCATTTTCTAACATCTAACCTGCAAGAATATTTTAGGATGACCATATTGACAACATTTTGTTATGGTGAGGCTCATTGGTTTGAGTTTCAACTTGGTAGTGATAAAGTACTCTTCCAAATTTCCCAAAAGATAAATTTAGATACATCCTTATATGGTATCAGTGTATCAAATTTAATTTCCCATGCTAAATTCAACCTCTTCCACATTATGTAATGAAGGAATTAAATTTCATTATGTTATGTACTTAATTAACTACACTAGAAACTATAGGGACCACTAAGAAAACCCGCATTCAATTATTCTCATATTATTTTGGGTTGTAACATAATCATTGTAATGAAAATATGTATGTTTGCTTCAAGAATGTTGAACATGGAAGGGCTCATTAGTCAATAAAATGAGAAAACCATGAACTAAATGGAAATTCCCATTTATTAATAGAACCCAAATGTGGGGGTAATCCAACTTTTATGTAGTTGTTTGAAGATTCGATAAGAAGGGACCAAGAGATGTTAGAAGATAGAATAGTTTATTCCTCTAATAATCGTCATCATAATTCTTGATTAATTTGCAAGTTTGAAGCATATACACATCACAAGGATCCACCAATATATTAGGGAATTTCATGAAGGAAACTTCGGCACCACTCCGATCAATCACATGAGAGGGTTCATCACATAGGAGATAGAAGCACACAATTACATAGTTACGAGTAGAATCTGTGTTTTCTTCAATGGAAATAATGGAACATAGGAGAAAGGAAATAGGCATATAAGAGGAGATTCACCACTACCCATGAAGATCACCCACCCTACATCAAAAGGAGGTTGAAATTGAGCAAGGCCATAAACATGTAGCTCTCATACCATTATTAGAATACAACAAAATGGATATAAGCTTGAAATACTTTCCATAAATATGATACACATATAAATACATGACCTATGACCTTTGGATTCACCTTCTAAGAGGTCTCTTGAAATCTTGATGATTGTTCCTATTGACTTTTGACTTTTCATATTATTTCTGAAGTGAATAATACAAAACATCATAACTCTAACAATTACATTTCCAACACATAATAACTTTGTTTCTATCATAGAAAAGTTTTTTAGATTCAAAGATAGTCCACACGTTCTTAATTTTAAAAAGACTTGGTGTAAGTATTTAAGATCACCTTCATATGAATTAGAATATATGGTGATATTATGAAAGATTACTATGATTTTTTTTTATCATCTGCAAATGTGAATCCATAACTCTTTATACTATTGCAACAACATTCCTAAGCCCAATGAGCATCTTATCATACATAAATGTGCCACAAGGCATAGTCAAATTTGCTTTACAACTATATATGGAATATGATCTAATTATGTCATGAGAATCCATCCATCATGGAGATTCTATGAGCTCCAATTACTCTTTGAATCATGTGATCCATTTTTGGCAAAGATTAATTACCCTTCCACACATAAATGAATTTCTCCATTCTTTTCCTTTTAGGGACAAAATTAGCAAAACATTTGATACCCCAAGTTTTGATCCCCGCACTAACATTATATATGTTTATGATGAATGGCTAAAATGCAAACAATCTGATATGTAAAATTACGATAAATCTTGTAGAATGAGAAGGACAAAAGAAAATAGTGCTATGATTCCACAAAGTGGGGAAGAAAAGGGGTTTATGGGACTAAAGGGAGACTATATTATTGATAATCCTAAGTCCTTGAACATACTTAGTTATCACTCCTTATTCCTTGTGATTAGTTCTAAGAGGGGGGATATGTATCATTCCTATTATAAGTATGTGGTTTATTGTCAGCATGCAAATATACTCCATGATTTCAGGCATGAAAGGGGGAGGGGGGGGGGGTGTTGGTGTGGTTCATGTTGATTCTTATTGTAGTTTCTCTTAGATTAAGCTATGGTATAATTGCAAACTAAAATTATGGAAATGGCTATCAAGAAAATAAGAGGAAATTATCACTATATGTATGGGAAATTGTTGTCATTGAAAAAACTAATTAAAAAATGAGCTCTTCAGGGAGTGGGATAGCTTAAAATATTGAAGACTAAAGAATGGGATCCCATTCGTTAGGTTATATAGGTTGATAGGGAATGTAAACTATAAATTAGCATAGTTTCAAAATTAACATCCTCTAAATTTTTAAAATTAAATTATGTGAAATAAACTAACATTAAACATAAATAAATATTTTCTTTGCAAATTTATAACCAAACTCAGAAATAAAATATTTCTCTTTAAATAAATAAAATATTGTAAAATTAATAATAATAAATAATAATTTATCTATGAGAGAATTTGAATTCCCTCCATAATCTAATGTCATATGTGTGATATTTATAATTTAATAAAATTTATTTTCATCTAAAACAACAGGTATATGAGATTTGTAAAACGCTGTCAAATAAAACAATCGGTAATGGTATTTTTAATACTATATCAAACAAGTGTTGCAGTGTAGCATAATCCTTGCCATTGAAAATGATGGAAATGAAAACTAATAATGGTTAAGAACAAATTCATTACTATACTCTTACTTTTTATAATTAGTAATAATAATGCAAAATGAATGTTTTCAATTAAGAAATTACTCAACAATTTCTTGTTGCTTTTGATATCTACAGCCCATAAGAAACATCTATTATGGGCATTTCAACCTAACATGTTTTATTAAAGTTCTATGTGTTTGGTTAACTTTAACAAGTAAAAATCTTAAAATTTAAAATATTGTAAAAATATTAAAATCCTGGAGATAAATTTTGAAAAACTTAGCTTTAGAAATAGTTGAAACCAAATTCAACGTAAAAGATATGTACAAAAGCTAAGTGAAATGAATGTTATTTATTCCGCACTAACGACCCTATAGCATATATTATTATTTAAATAGTAATTTGAATTTGTAATCAAATTTTATTTTCCCATTAATTCATTTTACATCTCAATATTAAAAAATAAAATATTTTATTTTTAAAATTATATATATAAATTATTCAGAAATTTTTTCCTTTAATTAGAAATATTTCCTTTAAAATTATATCAATCTAATTAATATGTTAAACATATTAAACGAACTAGCTAAGTCTTCATCTCACAAAACCAATCAGTAGTTGAATTCAAAACTCATTATCAATCTTATTTCATCATTCTTTCTTTCTAAATCTTAGTTTTCATTCATATAAATGAAAAATAATTTCCTATGTATTTTCACATTTCGACTCTCTGCAAAGAAATCATATAATATAAAATATCGAAAATACCAATTTAGGAAAATATATGGGCATAGACCCTTAAAAGAATTTCAAACAATTTTAGCCATGGACATATATCTAGAAGATCTTTAAAAAAACACAGATTATTGTGAAAGTGAGATTAAGTAAGCCATATGCCACCTTAAAAACATAATTTTTGAAGTGAACCATAATATTAAAATGTAGAGTTATGGAGACTAAAGAAGAACCATCTCATATACCTAACAAGCTAACAAAAAGGAAAGAAATGATCATATCAAAGGAAAAAGGCCATCTTTAGAAGGTGCATCATCAACTTCCACCTTTCACTCCCTATCCCCAACATAACATCGTAAAAACATTTCTTCATATCATGAACAAGTCCCCAACATAAAAAAATATATGAAATCAAATGTACCCTAATTTTAGACTTTTTCATTGAGAAACCATGATTGCATTACCACACATTGTGATTTTTCCTTCTAGGAAAAAGGAAGTCGGTGGCAAAAAAATAGATGGAATGTGGGAAGGAAAGGTTATATAAATGCACGGGTTTTATTCCAAAACTATATCCATACAATTAATTAAAATTGATAAACTATTATAAAGAGTGGAGCATACCTTCACTTACCCGAGATATCATGAATAGTGGTTGAAAGAAGAACTGGAGCATCTACAATATCATGGAGGCAAAAGTGTTGATGCAAGGGAAATTGGTCATTAAAACACGCAAAGATGTGCAGTTTTCATCAACATAATAAAAGTTCCAAGCAAAGCTACAACGTTCCATGGTTTTGAATCACAGAAATGAAGAGGATGCAAAGCTCATACCTTTTTATGAAAATCTCATTCTTGACCCTCACTGCTATCCTATGTAGCTTTCAACCCTTTTTCCCTTGATGCTCCAAGAGAAAACTTGCAAATATATAACCAAACAAGAGATCAAAGCATAAATTATATCAAATATTCAATCATAATCCATGTAAGAGATCAAGGATCCTTACAATAAACATTAAAACATATGAATACGAGAAGAAACAAGTATTTTATTAATGATAAAGAGCAGGAAGATTACAACCAAGTGCCTTGATTTCATAAGAATTCACTCCAAATATCTTCAATCCTCCTTTGTATAACCAACCTTCAATCTCAGTTAGATAGCATAAGGGTACTTCAAAATCCAACCCCTTCTCCTTTGATCTGCATTGTATTTATAGGAGAGTAGAAGAGGTTGGAGATCCATTTTCGATGGGATGAGATCCACAAAAATGGGGAATAGGTTCCATTAATGAGTGGGATTGGATCCATCAATCTTGGGAAAAGGCCTAGATATGTAGGAGCTTGATTCCATGTTGTTGGGATAAGATTCATCAATAATGCTTCTAGATTTCACTTTTTATTTTTACCCATGTAGAAAGGGTGTCACACTTTTTAATGGAGACAAGTGAGGTTCATAGTTTATAATGAAGAAACATGTTGTGTTAACTTTTTTATTGGAAAAAGCGTGACACTAACTGAAATTAAGGTTTTTGGAAAATGTAATCTAATATTCTTGTAATTCTTAGAATGGTTTTTATTTTGGCTTTGTAGGGGATTATTGACAAGGATTCATAAGATCGCGAGAGATCCAAACTTGTGTTCATTGGCCTAAGTGTGAAAAAATGATGTGTAACAGATTGCCCCCTAAAGTGCAAAGTCATAAATTGTGAATGAGGACTGAAGTGCTTTATCATGCAAAAGTTTGGATCAAAGATCAATGGGTTGGATACCTAAAAGTAAACAATCAAGGGTTACAATTGAATATAATCGTAAAATCATCTCTAAGGTAGGCATTTCCATATTCATTATAGCATATCAGCAAATCTATACCTAAGTATGGAAATCCATCTAAACAAATCAAATTCGTTGCCACCAAACATACATCGTGGATCCATGCTTAAATAGACTCAATATGAACATATCCATGATCGTATAGTGTTAATTTGTACATCATTCATAAAAAGTCCACACAGCCTAGATGGTGAAACTAGATCCAGGGTCTTCATCACTACCACTCGATAGTATGATTCTAAGCATGTGAATTAACGTGTCAAAGTAAAACATGGCATACACCATATGATTATTGGTCAATGATGAGACCAGTTAACAGATGCAAGAGAAACCACAAATAATGTCAATGGCTCTCAAGTTGCACTAGTACAATCTACAACGTGTGAATGAATGAACTAAACTTGAACACTCATAGAATATTCTGATCAAAGGCCAATATTATCAACCTATCAATGAAATCAAGAAGACCATCCATTGAGACATGTAAGTTCTAAGGCACTAAAGGTAGCTTCTAAATTATCTTCCTAGATAATGTGGTGAATTTGATAGGAAGTTACCTGTCATAGGAGGGTATTAATGTATCCCTCACCAACAACATGAAACAGGTATCAAGATTTTGAGTAGGACAAATAAATTAATTTAGTATTTCCTTAGGGATGGTTGACGTGAAAGAGGGTTATAAGTACTACAACATATTTTAACTTAGTTTGATATTCTCTTGAACATATTGGTGACACTATACAGATTTGGAAGTACTGACTCAATATGGGATCAAAAAAATTATGAAGTCTTTCAAGGAGGTGTGATCAATGAATAGGTAAGTGTATTTACTAACCTAATTAGACACAAAATTGAAGGAGTGTCATGTTCAAGAGTGACTTACTACAAAATACTGACTCTATACATTGGTTTCCCAATTTTTCCCCACCATTTCTGGCAAGTTCCTCTTTATTTTTACGCATTCTTCAGGAGGATAACAATGCTTGTAGTATAAGATGATCATTCGGATAAGTCCTTTGAAGTATTTTTAACTAACCCTGGGAAGGAGTGGTTCGATCTCATCATGATTGACGAGTCCTACATTATTTACATTTTACGAGTCCAGTAAAGGGGTAACTCGACTTCTTTTTGAAGTTTAGAAAGTTTGAAAAAGAAAGAAAAAGGAAACTCCATAAGGTTATTTTTGTAAATTTAGTCCCTGAGCTCAAAAAAATGTAAAATAATAGAAGGAAGAACTCTTTTGACCATGGTTGATCAAAGTATACATTTTTCGTAAATAGTCTACGCAATCATATACTTTTACCATCACAAAAGAAACAAGTGTACGCGAAAATATTTTCATATTTCGAGAATTATAAAAGAGCTTAAAGGTAACTCTAGGGTGTTCCTTTTTCTTTCAGTTTTAACGAGACTGAAAAAGGATAAAAGTATACTCACATCCTTTTCATAATTTAATGAGGTTGAGAATGGGAAAGATATCACTCGCCAACTTTCAATTTTAATTAACGAGTAAGAAAATATGTAAAGAACTCGTCATTTTCATGTGAATTTTACAAGCATGAAAAGAGAAAAATAGAAGCTCGGTATTTTCATGAATTTAACAAGTCTTGAAAATAATAATCAAAATGGACTCAAGATAGGTTTCCTTTTTACACAAGCTCGAAACAAGGAGAAAATTTTGCTTGAGACAAGTTTCATTTTTACACAATCTTGAAACAGAGGAAAAATTGTGCTTGAGATAGGTTTCATTTTTACACAAGCTTGAAACAAAGAGAAAACTATTCTTGAGATAAGTTTCCATTCCCCCAGCATGACCTATAGAGGCTAGTGGCTCAATTCCAACATTATGAGTAGAGGCTATTCCCCCCAAGCTTTTTTTTATCCACTAAAGTAGACTCTTTGTTAGAAATAGGAGAATGAAATGAAGGTTCCGTAATAGGATGAGATGAAAGACTTGACTCAAAATTTACAAGATCTAGTCAAAGACTCGAATCAGTTAGATGGGAATCTATTTCACTTTTTAACAAGCTTGAGAGAGGAAAATAACTATTCTCATATCACTTTGTTTCATTTTTTAACGAGATTGACACAAGAAAAGGAAATATGGTCAAAACACCTTGCTTCATTTTTTAATGACCTTTACATAAGAAAAGGAACTATGCTCATGGAATCTTGTCATGGATTCCAAGAGGACAACGCTCTAAAAGGAATACATGCCAAGGGACACACCTCAATTATGGATTCCAAGAGGTCTTCATCATATGGAAGAAAATTTATCTCAAAGTAATACATGTCAAGGGACTCAATAGGGGTAGGAATATCAATCTCCATTGTCCCCATTGAAGGGTTTATCATGTCACTTACCATATATAAGTCAAAGGAAATCGAGAATACAATGAGTGGTTCTTTTTCATTGGTAAGTGAAGGCATCGGACAAATTGTCACATAATTAACCTATAATGGGGTGGTGCTGACGATGTTGGACCCACCAACATGTCAAGGGGATCTCCCGGTAAGAAGTCCCAATTAGACCTCAGACCGTTTGGTGTAGGAGTCCCATCAGTGGGTCGTAAGGTAATGCCTTGACCGCGATGTTGCACAGAGGCAAGTAAGATAACTCTGTCAGAGCAAGGGTCTGACCACTACAATGAGTCAAGGAAGTTGCATGAGAGGTTCTAACACAAAGGGGGTGGGATGACTGTGCACCTTGACAACCTGTATCAATACTCAGCTGGGAAGGGAACACACGATCGAAGATGCACCACAAGTTGGGAAGCAGAGTAGTCGACAATCCAATGTGATGGTTAAACCAACAATACATTTGCAACAAGATTCATATAATTTCATATGAATCAGTTCATACACAAATACGTAAGTTAAACAACATATATCATTAAGGCAACGAGAACAATCCAACTACAATAACAACATATGCATGAAATTGTGTTGGCTCTTATTATATAAAGAAGTGTAAGTTCCAATCATACAATACATCCATGTAAACCTACTAGCCACATCAGTGAAATGTTACAGCCACATCCACTTGCTACCCCAACGAGATGTACTAGCTTCGTGCAGTGGAGAAGCTAAGGTGCGTTACAATATTGTCCAAGGTTTCTTCAAGGTAGTCTTAATAGAAGCTTGGCTGACCAAAATCTTGTACAATGAGTTATGAGGGTCTATTTATAGCAAAGGGTGGGGTGACCCTTGACATTCCCCTTTGTGACCATTCAACTACCCTCATGACTTTTCACCTACTCTATGACTGTTATATCCACTATTGAGACTTAACTTACACTTGACATGACTCAACATTACAATGCACATGTACCGATATGAACGATGGCTTGAACAAGCCAAACTAGACATCATTCTGACTTAGACAACTATAGAAGTCCAATTGCTTGACATCCTCATGTTGATCAACAGTAACATATTGATGCCAAGATTGGTAGTCCTTGATAGTGTTTGTGTGTTCTGCTGTGACATCTGTCTGAAACCTGAACCTTGCCTCCATAGCATCCGGGTACACTGCTCAGGCTCCTCTATTCAACTCATCTGAAAGCATGTGCATCATTATATTCAATGTGGCCGGACCATTAACATACTCACGCATGATGTCTGCACTGATAGGAAAGTCTAGGCTGGTGGCGGTGCGCATCAACTCGTCAAAGTACGATTCAAACTCCTGTCAGACCTGCTTCTTTGTCTTTGCCTGGGTGAGAGTCCCAAGTGATGGGATCACATGTCTGTTCACCACAATATCCATGCTCTTGAATACTCATGCATGGGAAGCCTGTATGATAGTAATGAGCTTTTGTAGGTCCTCATAGTTCCGGATCTGACTCTGGATACGTACTTGCACCTCAACGCATTAGCCCTCATCATCTTTGGCAAGTGAAGCGGGGCTCCCTTGTACTTCATCATCCATGCGTGCATGTTATCAATAGCAACATGTATGTTCTTCAAGATTCATGCTCCTCTCGCACATCATTACTGACATCCGTGGAGATGGGCAACTGCTTGGTGCATGGTACCAAACTTGGAGTACAATTCTCACATAACTGTGCCAAGGGACAATACTTCATTTAGTATTGTCTTCTTCAGTTCAACTCGGGAGGACATTGTCACCAAGTCTCCTCCTTTCTTGGCCACCTGTAGTTCCTTCGCCATTCACTCATTCTTAGCTATGAGGAAATGAACACTTGAGCTAGTGGCTTTAGCATACACTCTAGTTACATTGGCCAAAGTAGTTGGATGCTTGTGCACATCAGTCACCATCACTTGTTCTTCAACTTGCGTAGGGGATGTTTGGTCCTTCAGAGTCGGTACTCTATGAGATTACACAACTCTGTGATGAGATTCGTCAAAGTAGATGTTGTGCACCTCTACTTCCGGCTAACCACCAAGGATCTCAGTCCCTCCTTGGTCATTTGAGATTTTCTCATCATCTGGATGCATTGAAGTGGGTGAGTTGACCTCTTTGTGGTGAGGCATGAGTTCGGTGTCCTGTTCCAACTCCCGTTGCTCCATGTATACATCCAATTGTCTAATCATCTATTCTATCTCATGAGCAAAGTCTTGCCCCTGTGATGGTTCACCCTATTCGCTTGATGCCAGCTGTTCATATGAATCAAGTACTTGTACGAGTGCTACTTCATCTTTTTGCACATGATGCGCCCCATGTTGTATCTATTGCGGATGTGCTTACTTCCCCTATTGGCGCAGCTCTTGTTCTTTTTGGAGTTGCTCCCTTAGCTCATGCAACTCCTTCTCTGCTTCTTCCATTATCTTCTTATCCCTCTTCCTTCACACGATGTGCTTGTCGCATTGCTACCTCTTTTCTTGAATAGCCATATTTTCTTGTTGTGCAAGTGAATCTACTCAAAACTTGTAGCTTTGCTCCTCCTCCATGTGATGAACAATCTTCCTCTTGCCTTTGTCGCGCACAGGTATGCTTGGCTCTGCTTCCTTCGCTGTTGTTGCTACTGTTGCTACTGCTGGTGCTCTCCTTGATGCTGCCTCATGCTCCTTTTCCAACCACTCTACGGCGAAGCTGACCTGTTCATTGGGTCCAGAGAAATTGTAGCAATACCTACATGAGTCTTCCTCAGTCCAATGAAATTCCCCATGGATCCAGTTGAACTAAACTCTCATGCAGTGATCCTTAAAAATGCAATGTGGGTCATACAGGTTGAAGCTTTGGAGGTTGAACAGGTACTTCTTCATCTGTTCTGCTTCGACATCTGCTTGCTTGATACTCTGGAACTCCTATAACCCAATCCATAATGGAAGAGTGGGCCAGGGTGCCTTCTTCTTCCGATGTAGTCTAGCTGTCAATCCTGTCGAGATGTGATGTCCTACTTCCTACATGACAAGTACGTCCAAGGCAAACTTTGGTAGAACATGCGAAGGCTTCTTTGCACTAAACATTCAGATGAAAGTGCTGGATGGTGAGGCACACCAATCTGCAATGCCTAACAATGCCTCCATTTCTTCCTTTGACATGTATGGTGGAACCTATTCGAATATCATCTTGTATACTGGGGTGACAAAATGGTCGGAAAACCATATGATTACTCCCATGAAGCTACATTCGGACAAGAACTTGGAATATGTGTTCAAAATAGTCTCCACTGATGACAATGACCACTCCAAGCCCAGGAACTCATGTTAGGCACAAACTACATCTAGAAAGTAAGTGGACATGTAAGTCTCTACATGCATACCTTCGAGTGACTGTTGAGCCTTTGTGACTTGTTCCTTCAGGTGATGAGCTATTATGTCGGACCAATTGCATGTTCTTCCTTCTCTATCCAGTTGTTCCAGTGAGATCACCCAACTCTGAGGAAATGTTTTAGTGCTTGCTTAGCCACATAATCGACATGCGAATATGACTAAGTATTGGTACGCATTTCTCAATATCTTCTTGTAGATGTGATTGGGTTTCATCCTGAAATGAGCTAGCTCCTTTACCCAATCCTTCATAATGTCTCTGGAGTTAGATTTACTATTGGGCAAGCTGAATGGAGGACTCATGACACTCACGGGCTATGACATCTGATGGATCTCATCATAATCTCGTGCCCAGAAGGTTGCAAGCTTTGTCCCACTGACACTGCTCAAGGTCATCGTCTCGGGATCAGTGTGAGAGATGATCGAGTGAAGCATGTCCGCGCATGGGAATGCGAGGTATCTGCATGCAATCTAGTACAAGCTGGACTTGTGAATGTTCACGTACACCTGATAGACTTTGAAGTCTTCCCCAAAAGTTCTTGCAAATTTTTCATTAACCTCTTGTCACTTCAGTTTGATTCCCTTGTCTAGATACATTTTTTTATCTTCATAAATCAATAGACTAGAGGACACATGCTCAACTGTTGCTCCAGCTGCAACTCCATCAGTGTCATGTGATCTTGTTCTCTTGGAAGTGATTGAGACAGATGAACATCTAAAAGATCTGGAGATAAGAAACATTCATGGCATGAGATATGTCAATGAAAGCAAAGCAAATACGGGGAAGGACATAGCACATACCTAGGAAACTTATGAGCAAGATTTTACAAATTGTACTAGGAGGCCCAGTGACTGGCTGCTAGAACTGCACAAAATGTAGTATTGGATATCTGGGATGCAAGATTGGCTGCTGGATCTGTGAAATGCACAATCCAGTTAGGCGGCTAGCTGTTGGGATTGCGCAATGCGCAATTCCAGCTGGGAAGGGCTACTAGCCCAGGGACATATTTACGAATTTCTTGGGCCAAGGAGCCACTGTCCTCCAAAAATGTGAAAAAAAGTCTTGGAGGCCAGTGCTGGGCAGGAATGTTCAATTCTAGAGAGGAAGGTGAGCCTTCCTTCCCTAGATTGCGCAATGCAGCCTTGGTGAAGGCAGAGTCTAGGCCCAGGTTAGCCTGACTTGCCGATGGGAAACTGAAAGAAAATAAGATAGTGAATGCATGGCAACACTAAGTGATAATAGAAGTGATTGATATTGCATGAAAAACATGAAATGAAAGATTCAGCAAATATATCAACTTGCATGTGGGTGAGGTAGGTCATCGGTTGGGCGAACGCTCGTGCAAAATAGTTTCATGCATGTGACAACAGTGAGATAGAAATGAAAAATGACATAGAGCTAGGACAGGCTATTATATATGTAAATGATAGTAAGCGTTCAAAGAAATCAAGCAAACAACACTCACATAAGCGAATACACAAAAAGTGACAAAAATGCTTAAAAAGACAAGTTGAGGCCACTTACCCATGAATAGCTGAGTCGAATGTGTCGAAGAGTCCTGGATGTGTTGTGGTATGTCAAAGCTCCAAGATCGATGTGAATTAATGAGATCTTATGCGTCAAATAAATAATTTTTGTCTCATGATGCGCATGCCACAAATCTAGGAAAAAGAGACACTTGGAGGGAAACTTCTAAAACAACTTTGCATGTAACCCCTGGCTGCTAAAAATGGCTCCCTAAATCATGGGATGCCCTTTTCATGTTGCCTCTTTCTATTCTGGGAAGAGCAATTCATACATGCATGCAAGTCAAGTTTCCTCGGTCTTGGGTGGAACTGATCAACTGGATTGTTCATGCATGCAGCTGCTCAACTACTTGGGAAAAATGTGCATTATTGGCTAGGAGCTGGGCTGACTTCCCAAGAGGATTGCATAATATCTGGGTAGAGCAGTTGACTACTACCAATATTTGTGCAAATCCTAGGCCGAGCAACCCCATTGGGGAAATTTGCGCAAACCCTATTGGGAGTGTTGACTGGTAGGATTGTGCAATATTGGAGCCTTGTAGGCTACCAGAGAGGACTGCACAATTTCTGGAGGGAAGGTTGGCTTCCCTCCAGAAATGCACAATTTTTAATAGGAAGCTTCTCAGCCTGCAGTTGGACCAAGTCCAGGTGAACAGCCTGTGAGGGGAATGGATCAACTATGATTGACAGGCTGCCTGTGTGCGAGGGAAACACTGAAGCTTGAGTACTTGATGAAGCAAGACAAAGCACTATGAAAGGTTGGTAGGGAGGCTTCAAAATAGGCTAAGGAAAAATTTTGGAGGGTGGTTGTAGCCACTACAATAGGTGGATACCACTTTCATATAATGAACATTTAGGGACATTGGATGGTTGGTATTTAGATCAGGACCAACAAAATAAAGTTGGTCAAATACAATGTTTCCATTATGATGGAAAGACATCACACGAAAGAGTGTAGACACGATAGATTTCATTGCATGGAGAGTCTCTCCCAAGGAGAAAATTCAAATCCAAGGGGCCTTGGACTACCATGACATCAATAAAAACATTTTTTCCATCCAAAGTAATGGGAAGTTGAGGAAGGCTCCCTAGAGGTTCACTAGATCTTCTATTAAAAGGCAAGAGATTTTGAGTGATAGACACAAGCTGAGGGGAACCTAAAGCTTTCCAAGCAGTTGGAGATAAAATGCTAACAGAAGCAATTTCATCTATAATAGAACAATGCATGTTATTATCATAAGCCTTCTGGCATTATGGCTAATGTTTTTTCCTTGATGGAAACCTGATTAATAAAGATGTACTTTGTGATAATATGATGATTATGTAACTCATGCAAATTGGTACGAATACTACTAAGGTCATGGGTAGAGAACTGGAAATTTATTGACAGTTGGATGAAAAAAATGGAGCTTGACAAGTATACACATTTTTTGTGAGTAGGGGTCATGTACATACGCAGGTCCTGTGAGTAAAAGTCTCATACAAAATCTGAACCATGGAATTCTAGATACCAGGGGTAAACCCCATGGTATTGGCCCATAGTGATTGAAGCGGAAAAGTTCATTTGATCCCATCAACAAATAATAACGACATTACCAAAGGATTTACCTAAGGTGTTAGCTAAGGAAAAGGCTATATAAGGAGAAAGATATCAAGGTGTTAAGTGTGCAAGCAATGGGTTATTTACGTGTGATGTGATCTAGAATAGGGGTTCACCAGGGAACAAGCTTACATCTAAAGATACATTTACCTATATGCTTAAATGATTTACATGTTACAAATGTCTAAGTAGCTAATAATGATGGATCTGTAATTATAATGATGTTTTGATATGAATGTGTGACAGTAAGGCTTAGGAAATGTGGATTGTGTTTGTAGCAAAGGTTTTCAAATATGTACATAGGTTTGCTTTTGGTTAGTCATGTACATATGCATATGTGGTTCAGTATTGTCATGTATAAATTTTGTGATAATTTATTCAATGTGTTGAAATATATACATGGGTGTTGTGCATGCTAAAAGCGTACATACTTTATCTATCTTTTGAAAGTCACATATATGTACTAGGATTTGTAGTGCTGCTTGTTGATGACATTTGATCAGTATTTGTTGTTGTCTATCAATGATGTCTCTATCATGACTATCTATGTCTGACAGTGTGGATTGGGATGATTGTGGATTGGAATATTGGTTAGTAATGACACTATAGTGTGGAAATATGTGATTCAATGATTCGTTCAGTATTATAGTGATTCAGTGAGTCAAATAGTTCAATGTTCATTAATCTGAGATTTATACATTGTTATATAGAGGAAGCATGTATATATGTGAGTATGATTCAGAATAATAGTGCATGCATTCTGAAGTAAGTCTAATCATGGTTTTCTTATGGTGATTCAATATTGATTTAGTATTATTTGATGGTATGTTGATTTTTTCAGTGACTGGATGATTTGATTCAGTATTTGGTTTCAGGGTTGTTACTTCGTATTAGGTTTATTATTGGTTCGATGAAAAGTGGCCTACAGGTTGTTTTATGATTAACATGTGGATCCAGTATGAAATATTACAAAACATGGTTCACAAGGTGTTGAGGGTCAAAGCTTTCAGGAAGGGATTTCAAGCTTCCTTCCAGTGGTATTTGGTAAACTTTTTCAGGGGGGTAGGTGCTCCCTTTCGATAGGAGCTTGTAAACAATATCAGGGAGATGTAGCTCCCTTCCAATGGGTACTAAAGAACGAGTGAAGGTTGTAGCCTCCTACAAGTGGGTGCCTGCATGCTGATAAGAGTTTTTGTCAGTAAAAAATGTAATGAAGGTTTCTTTTATAATAAAAGAAGAAGAAAGAGATGACAACAGCGGTGGTTTTCTCCCACATTGGGTTCCCACCTAAAATCCTATTTTTCTATGTATGTTGCTTATGTGCTATGATTTATTTTTTATTTACGGCATACTGAATGGTGAATGAATTAATAATACAATGGTTAAGCTAATTCACTAATAGATTAATTAATATGGATATATGTTGTTTTCATTCATTGATGTCATGTACATATGTTGGTTTCATAAAGAAAAGAAATGTACAAAATTCAGAATATGAAATGAAAATTTAAAGTGAGTTAAAAATACTAATTCACCCCCCCCCCCCCCCAACAGTTCCTAACAATTGGGATCAGAGCAAGTCTGTTTGAAGAAGCTTGATCGATTAAATGGAGATCCATCAAGATGACTAGTCAAGAGGGAGTATCTTCTATCAGGCCACCCTTGTTTAATGGGACTAACTTTGTATTTTGGAAAATGAGAATGAGAGCATATTTGTAGGCACTAGAAGCAGATGTATGGGATATTATTGAAAGTGGATATCAATACCCAACATGGATTCCCATATATATTGTAGGGAAGAAACACTATGAGATCAATGCAAAGGGTGTAAATGCTATCTTGGGAAGTTTGACGGATTCTCAGTTTGTGAAAGTCATGCAGTTGAACACCACAAAGGAAATATGGGATAAGCTTGTCCAAAGCTATGAAGGTGACACTAAGGTAAAAAGTGTTAAACTTCAAATATATAGAATTTAGTATGAGACACTTGAAATGCATGATGATGAAAGAATTGCAAGTTTTTTCCTTAGAGTAGACAAGATTGTTAACTCAATGAAAAACCTTGGTGAAGAAATAAAGGATTCTACTGTTGTTGAAATTATTTTGAGACCATTAACTTTAAAGTTCGATTCCAAAGTCGCTGCCATTGAAGAAATACAGGATTTGAAGAAAATTACTCTTTAACAACTTCGTGGGCTCTTAACAACCTTTCAAATGAGAAAAGGGGGTACATCAAGTATGAGAGAAGCAGCCTTCAAAGCCACATATAAAGGGAAATAAAAGGAAAAGCCCAAAGATACAAGCTACATTTCAGATGAGGAATAAGTGAATTTTGTGAGAAAGTTACAAGTGGGAACTGGTAAATTCAAAGGTCATATTCCTTTTAAATGGTTTTTTTATGGAGGATTAGGTTACTATGCATCCAAATGTCGATATAAAGAAATTCATGATAAGGAAGAAAATGGAATGGATGTTGACAAGAGAAATTCCAAAAAGAAGTTTTATGCCAAGAAATGTTTTTATTCTAATGAAGACAGTTAAAGAACATAAGATGATCAAGAAGTTTCATATTCAAATTCTAATATTTGTTACTAGATACTTATAACTCTTGAAAATCAATAAACTAGTGAATCATATAGTTGTAAAGAAGATGATTTATTGGAAACATTAAATAAAATTGATAAACTCGGGGATGCAAACAAAGAATTGGAAATAAAAGATAGTATGGTCAAGGAAATAAATATGTTAAGGAAGAAATTGGAGAAAACCAATAGAATAACAAATAACTTAGTAGAACAACTTCAAGAAAAGGAAAAACATTATGAAAAATTGGAATCTGAAGTTGTGACTCTAAGGGAAGGCTTTGATAAATTGAACAAATAAGTAAAGGCATCTTAATCACTAGAGAAAATTATCAATGAACAACGCTCTCCTATAATCAAGAAAGGAATTGGATACAATCACATATATATAGATACACAATGTAATGACAAGAACCAACATAATGTTGTTCAAAAGAAATCATAATTAAGTCACACATCTGAAAGGAAATCTCCCAAATAAAAGTCAAGTCCAATCCCTAGGAATAAAGGATGGTTTCATGGACATTGTTTTTCTTGTAATGCATTTGGGCATAAGGTCACTAATTGTAGGAATTTGGGATGGAAATAGAATATCGGATAAGTTCCACAAGTTCAAGCACATGATTAGAAATTACAAGCAGATTTGGAGGAAGAAGGAACATCAATTAGGGACATAGGGAAGGTTGTCCCTATTACAATCCATTGCTCTTAAAGCATACTTGTAACAATGACTGTAGAAGTGAATGTGAGGTGCATAACCTCATGGAGAATATGTGATTATTATCAGGTCCACATGATCACTAGTGTATGATCTCAGGGGGAGCTATGCATGTATATATTAATGATGATTCGATATGCTGTTTTGATATTCATTTGGTGATGCTTATAATCCTAACATTGCACTGACGAAGAGACTATGAACATGAAATAGACATGGCATGTTCAGGGCGAGCTGTGGTTATGAAAAATCAACATTTTACATTATGTATGTGTTTCTCATGAAATACAATTTTGTATATATGTGGTTTTTTATTTAGGCAGTCGTGTATGCTCCTTTGTGATGAAAAAGTTGGCACAGATTCAGGGGGTGTTAATTTTTCATAGAGTAACATCGTTCTTTTCTACGATAGTTTAATTTCATCATTAATACATTAAGCTCACCCCATATCATCATTGGATTATTCATATCTACACCATTATACATCAGCATATGCAATTACATAGAAAGAAACAACATCACCAACATCATCAATGCAGTAGAACATAAAAGGAATAGTAGAAGAAAAGTATGCACACATATAGAGACACCAAGATTGGTCCAAGACTAGGCAAAAAACCATTATGGGGAAAACCCTTGCCAATTGTCTTCTCTTAGATCATCATCAAATGATGCAGCAAAAGAGAGTACAATGATCCCTAACTTTGTTTATGCAGAAAAATAATAATTATATCTATGAAATGGGTCTAATCATGCTAGGAATCAGAACCCTCATACTGATGGTTGTAATGTGTTGTCACAAACTGATGTCAACTGTTGTATACTATTGTCACTGTGTCAAACACTATTGAGCATTGTTGTCACTGTCAATGAGCCCAATATATATGTTTGCAGTAGAAACTAACAAATCAGATCTACATATTTGTATAACATAAGAGAGAAACCTAGATCTACCAGATCACTGAAGTCAACTGAAGCCAAGATGCCAAACCCTTTCTCAGAACCCTGGTCGCTCTCATCAAACTATCTCTGTGCGACTAAAAACTCCTTGGTCACTCTCTCTGTCATTGTATGCAAGCGACTATAACTTCAGGGTCACTCTCAAGGGGTCTTGATGCGAGCAACTGTGACACTGTACTACTAAAACCAAAGTCGCAGTCTTGCCGAGCTTTGCGAGTGACTGACAAACCAAAGTCGCACACTTGTTGAGCTGTGCGAGTGACTAACAAAAAAAAATTGCAAACTTTCTAAGCTATGCAAGCGACCAAGATGACTGCTTTGCTCTCAGGGCTACCTTGTGTGAGCGATTGGGGACCAATGCCTTCCAATCTGCCTCTGAACCCAGAGTCGCTCTCACTGAACTATCTCAAAGTGACCAAAGATCTAGATTTTCTCTCTTGCCCACTCTATGGCTACAATCGAGGACGAAAAACTTATGTTCTGTGCCAGTGACCGAGATCTAGAAAACCCTAACCCAGAGCAAACCTTTCGCCTGTAATTTTAGACCCTAAGCAAACTTATGTCAATGAACCTTTGCACGCCAAAACAAAATAGAAGAATAGAAACATGTCTATATCAAGTATTTTCAAATGAACTTGAGTTCACTTCCTTTTATAGGCTTTCTTGAGGGTTTACTTGGGGTTGAGGTTAACCCAAGCAATTACCCAAGTGGGTAGGGTCAACCCATTCCATAATACATGTATGAATAAAATAATTTATAACTCAACTTCTTCTTGACCAAATTGGGTGACCTCTAGGTCAACTTTGGTCCTCTCAAAAATAAGTATCTAATGCAATCATTATCTTGGTCATTTGAGTTGTCCAAGGTGGAATTGTACTGTAGTTGCAAAAGTTAACACTCCCTCTCAAATAGTGAGAATTCCACCTACCAATATTTGTCCATCGAACAATATGCCATTCTGGAATATTAGAGTGTCATCACGTATCATCACAGATCATTTCTGTCATGTAGTAATCATTCCATGTCCATCTCAAGTGTCTCATCATCACAAATCATCATTGTACATCTCGATCTATCCTTTACTTATTCCATCTTAACACTTGATTGTTCTTGCTTGTATGTTGAACATTCTCAGATCTAGAAGGAGAAGAACTTGATACTAGAGGGGACCTCAAGCTGCCACCATCTATCCATCAAGATACTATTTGGAATCTCTGCAAGCGCGCTACTTCCCGGATCATCATCAATCATCATCAACAAGCATATCATCAGGGAGTGCATCTCACCCTAGAATCATAATTGGGATCAATAACTTCCACCCATACCGAGCAATATGATAACTCATCACACAGGTGAGTAAACCCTTGACCCTAGATCACAAACGGGAGTACACCCTCAACCCTAGAATTTCAATGGGGAGCTTTACCCTCAACCAAGAATCATATTGGATCATCTCAACCTACCGTTCATATCAACCCATCCCATTGCCTACTGCTATTCCCATTGATGACCCAGCATATTCATGTGGTAGAACACTTGAATCATAATTGCCATGGGTTGTACACCCCCAAGCATACCCTCAACTCGTAGGCCAGATGAGGAGTAATATTCCCAACAAGCTCTGCTTGTGGGTATGATGCCAACTGGGATATACTCTGCTAAGACCAAGATAGGGTGAGATACAACTCCAACCCTATGGGTAACAAATAGGTGTAACTCCCTATGGTCCGAAGACAGATAGGGTAGCGCCCTATTGTCCAAATTTCCCTCATCCCCGGAGCCGTTATCCCTCATTTCCTCACCCTGGGATCTCAAACAGAGGGGAAGAGTTGGCTTAGTGTCCTCAATCAGTGTTTCTCTCATCATAATGAAATTTGGCATTTTCTTGTCTCAATAGCAGTTGTTTCTTTTTCATATAGAACATCAAATCATGTCATATCATATATAATCATATAAATCACAAAATGATACCATAATCATTCTCCCTCTCAAGGAGGTTCCAACCATAAGCCTAAGATTGTTTCAAACAACTGTAGTGTTTCAATATGTGAGAGTATCTCGGTCCCAACTATAAATATGGGACTTCTGCCAATCAGATCATCACAATGTATCCCTGTCACATCTAGATAATGCTCAAACAAATTTCTAAGGAGATTTTATATATTTGATTTGGATTTAAATAGGAACGCAACAAATTACAGATATAACCATACATATAGAGATGCAGCAGAAATAATACTTCATTTCATTACTATAAAATACTGAAATATGCTTACAAACAGAAATGGAAATAAACTAGCTAGGGCGATGGTAGCTTATCTCTGAGAAGAGATGTAGCGGCTACATGCCTCAGAGCTATGTTACAATGAATCTCGAAGGCCTATTTATTGTTGAGAAACAATGGAAAACCCTAAACATCCAAAAACCTAACCCTAGAAGATTAAACACCAAATTGTGGGCCCCGTTTGGGTAAATTGGTACATCAACTTCCCGGGGTCATAAGTTTGGCATACAATCTCCATTTGACACGCAGATTATCTTGTTAGAAATATCTATCCAAGAACTACAGCTTTGGGAAGAGCAACATCGGTCCATGGAACCATTTTGATTCCCAATAAACGTCATTTAGGGCCTCAAAACGGCTCTGGAAGTTCAGGACCCGAAAGACTGTTAAAACTAGTAAACTGTGCTACAATTAAGGAAACTGAAAAGCTGAAAGAAATAATGGTGGGGGTCCAAGTGGACTTGGTGGGTGGCCACCAAAATCCACCTGGATCATTCCTCCCCCCTTAGGAAGAAATGGTCCCCATTGCATTGAGTTCCTCCATGAGATGAGGAAACTTCTGTTGAACTTGGTCCCTGGTGAGCCACTTGCCCTGGTGAAGGAGTTGGCCTGCTTTGACAACTCGATACAGTTGGATATTTTGCTGGCGAGTGTGCTTGATCTGTGTGTCCATGATCCGATCAGTTGCATCTTGTTCCATGCAATCTGGATTTAACTATGTGGGTGTGCCCTGTTCTGCAATGTTGAATGTGTCTAGTAATGGTGGGAAACATGGTCGAGGGTGGTCCACATCGAACACTCAGTGAAAGCGAAGGAATGGGGGAATGTTGTGCTCCAAAGCATTATTTCCCACAACCTTGGTACTGGTGTGAGGACCATATCAGAGTGGTCTAAGCTTCTCATGGGCTCTTGTAAGGCGTGCTTTCTACAAATGTAACCAAACTTTGTCACCCACTTGAAACTTCTGTGGTACCCCTGTGGGTGAGGAGAAGTTGTTCCTGTGCTTTTTCATGACCGTATCCCTTTGCTGCTCCTACTATGTGGAGGAACCCTTCGCAGAGATCATGGATATGGTGAAGATCTTCCCCTTAATTTGGGAGCGAACCAGACAGAAAATGAATTTCCTAGTCTAGGAGATGAGCTTGTTGCCTTTCTTAGCAGTGATCAAAGAGGTGGTGGTAGGTGGGGCTACCTCTTGTATCCTATATAATGAATTACCCAAAGTAATAATAACAGCGCGAGACCTTGACTCATACACAGCATGTCGCCTCCATAAGTATGGTTGGCCTAATAGTACATCACAAACATCAAGAGGTGCAACATCACACAATAACTCAACTGTAAAAGGCTTTATGCTATAGGGAAGGCGGCACTGGTGGCGAACTCAGAGATCTCGTCCTTGGTGAAGCCACCCGATACTGTATGGTTACGGGTGTGGTGTAGTCGGTAGGCCTAACCACTTCACGGCCTCTACTGAAATGAGGTTCTTTTGGCTACCATTAGTGACAATGAATTGCAGTGGCAAACCCTTCACCCACATCTGTGAGTGGAAAAGACGCTCCCCCTCCTCTAGATCTTCAGCCTCATTCTTCTAGATCTTAGCGGTGGCAACAATGGCGTTGGGCTCCGCATCAATGATCTGCTTCCCTGTGCCATTCCCCTTGTAAGGTTCTAACTCAGGGTCAGAACATGCATCTGATTCTGAAGCCTTCAACTTGACCACCAACAACTACTTGGTCCGACACTCACTTGTGTTGTGAGTGGGGCTCTTATGGAACTCACACCACTTTCCTGTGTCCTTCTTTGAGTTCGTGGTTTTGTTATTTTCTTGTGGCTTCGACCAGTTGTCTTGGTTTTCCCCATATTGGCTTTATCCTTGGTTCTGCAATTTGGGGAAGCCTTTCCCTTGCTTCAGATTCGCAGATCGAAAGTCTCACTTCTTCTGTTTAAAATTCTACTCGATTTTGACAACGTATTGGTATGTCTTGCTAAGCGAGGAGATGTTCAGGAACTCCATCTCTTCCTGGATGTACCTGTGTAGGTAGCCGGAGTATTTGAGTACCAAATGCAGCTCAGAATCCTTGATACCCAACTATGTGCGAAGGGTATGAAAGATGTTTATGAACTCCGGCACATCTTGGTCCCTTCCGTGCTGTAGCATGGTCCACTTTATGTATTTGTCCTCATAGTTTTTGACACCGTAATATTGCTCCTTAATGGCATCCCAGAATGAATTCCAAGTGGGTGTGGCTGAAAATAGTGAGCCCGTACTTTCATCCTTTTTCTTGCAGTAGATTTCCTACTAGTCCTTGACGTGGGGGGCTGCTTTGAGAAGAGCGAAAATAATCTTTTCCCGAATGGAAAAATCATGAACAGAAAAATACCCTTCTAGCATATTTAACCATTTATCTATGGCATCTGTGCCCATTTGACCCTCAAATATGGGGATTTCGAAATTAACTTGTACCTTAAATGGTGTGGTGTTTCTGGAGTAGCTGTTGGAAGCTGATGTGTTGCCTCTAGGTAGCAACTGAAGGATCTGGGCAAATTTTTCCATCATCGCGTTCCTTTGTCGCTCGAGGGCCTCTTCGAGCAAGATTTTGATAAGATCTTTTGCCCCCTCATCTTTCTTTTCATCCGCCATGGGAGGACGTCGGGATTTGTGAGGCTGGTCTTGCAAAGGTTCGACCAGTTCAAGCCCTAACTCCTTATATCCCGACCTCATTGGGGACATGCAAAGAAAGACAGAGAAAGAGCAGATCGCTCTGATACCACTGATCCGAATTTAAACAAGAATGCAACAAATTACAAATATATCCATACATATAGAGATGCAGCATAAATAATACTTCATTTCATTACTGTAAAATATTGAAATATGCTTACAAACAGAAATGGAAATAAACTAGCTAGGGCAATTGTAGCTTATCTTTGAGAAGAGATGTGGCAGCTACATGGCTCTGAATTGTGTTACAATGAGGCTCGAAGGCCTATTTATTGTTGAGAAACAATGGAAAACCCTAAACATCCAAAAACCTAACCCTGGAAGATGAAATGCCAAACTGTGGACCCCGTTTGGGTAAATTGGTACGTCAGCCTCCCGGGGTCGTAACTTTGGCATACGATCTCCGTTTGATGCGCACAATACCTCGTTAGAAATATATATCCAAGAAATACAACTTTGGTAAGAACAACATCGGTCCATGGACCCATGTTGCTCCTAGTTTTCCAAAAAACGTCGTTTATAGCCTCAAAACAGCTCCAAAAATTCAGGACTCGAAAAACTTCTAAAAATAGTAAACTGTGCTACAATTAAGGAAACTGAAAATTTGAAAGAAATAATGGTGGGGATCTAAGTGGACTTGGTGGGTGGACACCAAAATCCACTGGATCAATCTTATTGTTGGTGTCTAGGTATGAACAATTTATTCACCCCTTTTCCTACATTAATGTACCAATCCGGGTGCATATTCTTTTCAAGGAAACACACAAGGTATATGTAGGGGAAAGGTTACAATTTGTCATCAACCAAGGGTTTGTGATTACCAAATCAAAGCATTGCTAAAACAAAAATAGAAACTCAACTGTAGAACTTAAAAAGGTATTCATAGTGATCTAAAGAATCTGTAACATCAATCAAGAAATAAATATAGCAATAAAAAATACACATATAACAAGGAAACACGCAACACCTGATCAGAAGAGTGGGTCCAGCACTCAGATCAGCGATGTGTTACTCACAGCGAAAGATAGATCAGCAAAAAGGGTTGTATTTTATTAATCTGAACAATGATGTTATAATACAATGTAGGGTCTGGCCAACCCCTGATACAGGAATGACCCGTCTTTTATATAGTACAAAGGGAAATAACATCTCTCCCCAAAACTTGGCAACTATATGCCCAAAGATATACATCAGTTCAACACAGCACTAGCACCGAGACAGCAAGAACAAGAATGATCCAAAATGGGTTGAGAACAGCTGCAAATCAGTTATTTTGTTTCATTGTAGTCGATCAACTACTTTGAATCGCGGAACTGCTGCGATATGCCATGCGGTCAACACTTGCGCTCCATAATCTGTAGTCATAACATTTTTTAGTGGTTCACATAGGTAAAACCCTCATGACTCTACATTAATTAAATATCCCAAGAGATGATAAAAAGGGGAATTACCTCATAGTTTTACATAGTAAATGTATGCGAATGAATACAAAAATGGATGAAAAGAGGAGTGGAAATGTAGGGAAAAGATAGGCCAATTTTGTGCCCAACATCTCCCCCCAACTAGCCTTCTACACGCCCTTCTGTAGATTTTCATCTCCGCAGGTCTGGGTTGGATAGGCTGTGTGCTTCATGAAGTTGGGCGAGATCGTATTCCTCATCCATTTCTATTCCTGGAACCTTAAACCCCTCTGAGAGAATAACTTCCTTCCACCAATAATTTGGTACATTATATGCTGGGGTGTAGTGCTCTGCTGGCAACCAAAGGACAGGGTATTGAAATCGAATTCCTATCCTGTTGGCTTGTATGGACCTGACCCAGGTTCATAGGTGATTTAGCTAAGCAAATCGTGGTACTACTGGCCCTTTTGGCAACAATCCGCAGAGCGCAGACTTAGGTCTCACCCGAAGTAGTATGGGTGGGTGCTAGAACTAGGTTTCCGCACCCTAGGGATGTCTGATGAGCTTCTGGAGGTCCGCGGTTTGACCTTGCGTGCATGTCGTTACGTGCACTTAATATCCCTTCGCAACTTGTGGTGTTGCTTCTGTGCAGCCCTACTCGTGGCGCAACCCGTATAATACCCAAATTCCTTGTTATTTAATCTGTTATTACCCAATTACTTTACTTGTTTATGTAAGACTAATGATTATTACAATATGTTCAGCAATCATATCAGTGCGCGCGATAAATAAAACAGTATAAGCGTAAGGAAGGCAATGCACAGCACATACACAGAAATAGGAATCAACTCCTCTTTATTATTCTTTGATCCAGATTACAGACTCAACACCTGCCTGCACACTCACCTGCAGGGGTCCGCGCACTCAGCTGTAGACTCTACTTGATCCAAATGGATCCAAGAACACTCTCTAAGTCTTGAAAACTTGAAAAATCATGCCAACAACCAAAGAAAATCGCATGAGAAAACCTTTCAAAATGGGGAAAACACTATTGGGAGGTAAAAACACGTGAAATCAGTGAAAATAATAGAGTATCAGAGGCGGAGCAAATGAATGCATAGTAGCTGTCATATCTAGCCAATCAACAATCCAGATTTGATCGGCAATCGCAATCGGCATAGGCAGACAACGGGTAACAGCGCAGACTACATCACACTTGCGACGGTGACCAGTGGAGTCAACTAGGACCGTCGATCAAGCACGCAGATCGACGACCCACGTTGCATCACATGATCGCTATCGGAGATTGCAAAGAGCACTTGCAAATGGCCTAAAGCATGAGTGATGTGCGATTGCAATCAATCGCATTGCGATATCGCAATCAGGGCTACACAGGGGAGCGGGCATATACACATACATATCTGCGATCCAATGAACCGGGCCTAATGGTTATATAAATGTTATTGAATAAGATTTGAGATCCGTAGCAAATCCATTTGAATGAATTTTTGTAGTTTTTGTTTATTAAATGAAATTTGAAGGATGAAGGCCAATGCGATAAGCCGGACCTGAAAGGGTTCATGAAGTGAAATGTATATTGTTTCAAGTCTGAAGAAAAGCCATTTCTAATGCATTTTTGCAGTTTTGACGTATTTCAAAAATACAAAGGGGAACCTCGGAGCAAGGCCAAAGCGAATTGCGATAGCGATTGAGGACGGACCCGATAGGGGAATAGACCATATTTAAATAATTTTTGAATTCCAAATTGAACTGTGTTTTGGCAGAATTTCACAGTCGTGAATGCATTTCCCTGTGTTAAGCAGGAAACGACCACGTTTCAGAATCCAAAGGATTTCAAGGGACCGAGGCACTCTTACATTGTAGAATAGGTGGCCACCTCCCCTTCAGGAATTATGCCATGATTGTGTAACGCTGGAAGAGGGATTCGAGTAGACAGAGGCTCGGGATACTGAAAGCCGAGGAGCTTAAACGAAGAGGTAGCCCAGATTCAGAGCTAGGATAGAGACAAAGAGCATTGAGGGAGTCTGTGTACTCAGAGAGGCTTGAGAGGTTCAAGCAAAGCTCTTTTTGTTGCATCTATTGTGTGTGAGGCTCAAATTGAGCTCACTATTGTAAAAACTCTGTTTGAAGACATAATAGAGAGGCCACCACTGAAGGCTGGACCATGAGATGTAGCTCAGGAGTATTGGGTGAACTCCTCATTAAATTTTTTGTGTTATGAGTTTTCTATTATGTTTTGTTTACTGCTTCAGTATCTGTGTATTTCACAATCTTATCGATCCATTGCATAAAGTAACATAGACAAATCCAATGCACATGAGTCTGTAATACCTTATTAATTGTCTTAGATCTCATTATCATATCACTACTAGGTTTCTGTGCACTCAGCTACAGAGCCTCTTCCTACTACTATGACCCAATACACTTAGACTCCTATTCTAAGCTCGAACCATTCGTACTCTTCTCTCTAATTCTCTCCTTCCTTAGCTATCTTTACAACTTAGAGCCTCGCTCTTATTTATACAATCCCATGGTCCCCAGACCATGGGTAGGCTGAAATGACTTTACATTACATTACAATACTTTAGGGCAGACAACCCTATGACTTAACCTATACTTCGTGCTCCACGCTTGCAATTTGCGAAGTCTTACAAAAACTTTGACCAAAACTTGGGCTTTGAGCCCTAAAACCTACTGTGGGTGGGATTCCATGCGCAATAGGCCCCCAACACAATCATCGTGACTCGTCCCGAGTCACTCTGTTGGTGCAGAGACCTTGGTGTAGAGCCCCTCCAACTGGTCTCGTACTGCTCGGATTTCCGCGGCGCACTCTTCTACGGTTTGCTAGACCTGCTACATGCTTACTTCTGAATCATGTCCTTACCTTAGTACCAAAATCTAGTGCATGTTTTTATAGTCCCGCGCCCTTGTCCGGCTCCTTGGGTCGCAAAGACTGTGCTTTGGCCGATTAGTTAGAGAGTTGACCCACCCATGTAGAGTTTCAAGCAGCTTTCGTTTACTTTGCCTGGGAAGGGTTCTCCATTTATTTCGACTAGCTTTACCGCACCTCTTTCTATGACCTCCTTTACCACATATGGTCCCAGCTAGTGCATTCTGAATTTTCCCATAAATTTTTCAAACTTACTATCATACAATAGTATTAAGTCGTTTACCTTGAAGGTGTGCAACTTGATATGGTGGTCGTGCCAAGATTTTTCACGCTGCTTTTGTACCTGTTGATGAAAGTCAGCCAGAAACTGTTCTTCCTCAAGTTCTTCTAATTGTGCGAGCCTTTCTTCCAGAGCTTCGCGGTCCATCATGCCTATGAGCGTTGGTATTCGTAGACTAGGTACGATGTATTCCATCGACATGATAGCTTCCGTGCCATAGACTAACCGGAAAGGTGTTTTTCCTATCAATTTCTTGCACGTTGTCCTATACACCCATAACACAGCAGATACGTGAAGGTCCCAGTCGTTCAGTTGCGAATTACATACTTTGGTCAGCGTAGTACCCAATATTTTGTTGAATGTCGCTATTGTCCCATTAGCTTGTGGGTGGTATAGTGTGCTTTTCGGATGATATTCCCGGAACTCTTCTATGAGCGCACTAATGGTTTCATTCAGGAAATGTGTTCCATGATCACTCATTAAGATTTTTGGATAGCCAAATCATGTCAACACGTTTTCGAACAAAAACTTCACAGTCATAGTGGTCGTGCAGTCCTTGAATGGCTATGCTTCCACCCATCGTGTTAGGTACTCCATCGCGGTGATGATGTAGCATGCACCCATCTTTCCCTGAGGTTTCAACGGGCCCAAAAAGTCGATCACCCATTTCTCAAACGGCTACAGTGTCATTTGGTGATTTAGTGGCATCTCGTCCCTTCATGATGATTTTCTCGTCCTTTGAAATATATCACAGGCTTTCGAATGCTAGTGCAGGGTCGACCACCATAATCCTGCGCGAAGAATCTTCTGTGTGGTTGCTCGTCCTACATAGTGTCCTCCTGCAATGCCCCCATGTGCTTCCACGAGGATCTGACCTCGTTCAAATTCAGGTACATATCTTCATAATATTTCATCGTTGCCCATCTTGTAGAGGTGCCCCGCGATCACAGAAAAGTCCATCATTGGCACCACCAATTCCTTCTTCTGTTGGATTGAGTATTCCTTTGGCGTAGTCCATGTTGTTAGAAAATGGATTATATCTTTGAAGTGGCCATCCGCGGCACGCACTGCAAAGAGCTATGCATTAGGTAGTCCCTCCTACAAATTTGTTAGTTCCTCGCCCATCTCAATTCGTGACAAGTGATCAGGCCCTACGTTTAAGTGTCTTGGCTTGACTATGACCTAAAAATCATATTCTTAAAACAATAAAAGCCATCTGCATATTCACCCCCCCAACACAGGCTTGTTTACCAGGTATTTCAACGCGGAATGGTCGGCATACATCTTGAAATGTCCTCCAAGTAAATAGTGTGGGTATTTTTGGAGCATGTATACCATTGCCAACCCCTTGCACTCAGTGGTAGAGTAGTTCTTTTCTGCTTTGGACAATCTTCGACTTGCAAATGCAATGGAGTGATCCACACCCTCCGCATCCTCCTATGTGAGTATGGCTCGCAATGCGATACACGATGCATCCACATGTACATGAAATTCCACATCCCATTTTGGGAAGACCATGATTGGAGCAGAGGCCATTTTCCCCTTCAGGACATCCAAACTCTTCACGCAATCATCATTCCAGCAATATGTAAAATCCTTTTTCAATAGCTTTTCCATCGGCGCAGTTATTTGGGCATAACTATTGATGACTAGTTTACACAGAATTCAGTGGGCTTAGAACACCATCTTCTCCCTAGCTCTGAAGCTATCTGCTTTCTGGCCCTCGGCTCTCACTCTGCCTCTTGGCTTGGGCTCTTGGCTCTGGCTCTTGGCTCTAGCTCTAGATCTGGCTTCATTGGCTTATCTACTACCCTTGGTTTATCTGCTACCACTGTGTCCCAAGGTAGCGCGCAATTATTTAACACTTCGCGGTGCTTCCAAATTTAGGATAACGAGAATCTTCATAGGGTCCACCATTAGTCCTTGTTTGTAGACCACATGTCCCAGCAGGTTTCCAAAGGGAACGAGGAATGTGTACTTTTTAAGGTTCAGCACAATCTGGTGTCGGCGGCAAGTATCCAGCATCAAGCTTAAGCTCGCTACATGATGCTTAACTAATCCAAAGATAGTCCAATCATCTAGATAGACCTCCAAAAACTTGTGGATGTATTCTTTGAACATGGCTAATACGATGTGCAAAAATATAACTAGCATGTTCTTCAGTCCAAACAGCATGACGGTGTATTGGAAGCAGCCCCATTCAGTTGTGAAGGTCATTTTGCTCCTATCTTTCGGCGCGATCTTGATCTGATAGTACCCTGAGAACCCATCCGTGAATGAGTATGCTTCCTAATCACCAACATTCTCCAGTACTTCATCTGTGAATGGTGTTGGGAATGGATCGTTTACACAGGCGTCTTTTAGCTTTCTAAGGTCTAGGCATATTCTTATTTCACCCTTCTATTTTTTCTCCTGTACTACCATAGGACTCACCCAGTCAGATTCTTCCACTGGTTCAATAATTCTGGCTGCAAGCATTTTGTCTAATTTGTTGCAGACCTTTTCTTTATAGTTTGGATTCAAGCGATAAGGCCACTGCTTAACAGGCTTCGCGTCGAGTTTCAGGGTGATCTTCATCATCCCTAAATCGCTAACAATACCTTTTAATTCCGTAATTTTGGTCGAGAACAAATCTTGGTATTCGCAGAGTAACTGCGCAACCTTATCGACTGTGGCATCGTCCCAATAGTCCCCAAGCATTGCGTACTTTGGCTCCGCCTTCGTTCCAATGTTGACCTGCTTTGTCTTTAGCGACGTGGTGATGTCAAGGTCTTCAAGTGATGGTCCACGAATCTTGTGAGAGCCTTCCATTTCTGAAATGTTAATGTTTTGTGGGTCCTCATCATCCTCTTCAACATTTACGTTATAACACTTCAATGCGCTGCTTAACTATGTTTTCCATTCTGGTTGAAGTACTCCCATTGGCTCATGTGGCATTTAGAAGATATTGGCTTTTACTACTTGTAGCACATCGCTAACAGTATCTGACCAACGATCCTCAAACGTGAATTTTAAAAGAAATCCCTCGCGCAAGATATCCCATTCACCCGTACCATGGCGGAGCTCCGTCTCAGTATACTAATTCATGGGTATGACATCCAAGGTATGGTAGAATAAATGTACCCATTCATGTTGTGGCTCTTCCCCATAGACCTTGGTCCATTTTGCGAGGTGTGTGCATGGATCATCTCATCTGTCATATTTGTCTATTAGCCATACTTATGGTTTCCCAAATCGTAGGCGCATCATTCTTCTACAGATGCGCCAGTCCTAAAAATTTCCTTGATGCGTACCCCACCATCATGCGGGTGTTGCGTGTAGTTCCCACTTTAGTGCATTGAACCACTACTATTTTGGTACTACTCTTTCAAATTTGCTCAGAAATTCATCCACCACTGTTAATCCATCATATTTTGGCAGCTCCCTTGCCTCTGTTGTCACAAAACGCAATGATCTAATCATCATGTTGCAATTCAGCGTTGTTACTTCGCGCAGCTGATTCTACCATCATTCTACTTCTTCGTCTGAATCTAAAGTGCAGGAGCTTTCACGCTCCCACGAAATCCTTCCATGTGTAGTTGGATTCACCCAATCTTGTTCTCATGTAGTTATCTTGTAAATACAATCAAGATTGTCATCACTATCATCATCGCGCACCGGTTCAATGTATCGCCCTCCTTCGGCTGGATCTAGCGGTACTACTACATGTAGTGACTTTTTCTCAAAGATCATTTTTCGCTTCTTCAGATTTATGACTCCGTTCATATCAGTGGCCGAGTCTATTCCTAGTAGCACAGGATAGGGGTTACTGTCATGAAAAATCTCTATCACTTCAAAATCCACTTGCACACTCCACCTTCAATATCGACTGTTACCCCTTGCAATCTTCCCATGGGTAAAATCTTCTGTTGGTTCGCCATTCGTAACTGAATAGGGGACCATTGTAATTCAGGTCTACCAACACGTTCCCATGTTTTCTTTGGTAGTACATATATGTCCGAACCCAGATCCAAGATTACCTGATTCATTTCATATTCACCTTCTTGTGCGCAATGCATTCTTTCCAAGTTTCCAAACCACGTGCGGTTCTCCTGACACTGCTCACCTAGTGATAAGTTCCTGTAGTCCTTTGACTGCCTTAGTGTCACGCAGCAGTTTCATGCATGTCTCCAGAAAGGTAGTGAGCATTGAAGGATCCATCCTTCGTTCTAGTTGATCCTTACTACCTGAAGTGGAGGCCTCTGTGAAGCTCTTCTTAGCTTCCATGAATGTCTCCTTCAGGCGTTCTAAATCAAATTCAAGTTCCTTTGTAGGAGCCTTGTGAACTCACGCACTTTCTTCTGGCCGCTTCCCTTTATCATCTCCCGTGGTCATACCGCTCCTGAGCATCATGTTTACATTCAGGGCTTCTTCACGCGGCTCAAACCTCATCATTTGTAAATCCTAAGTTGGAGGGGGCTGGAGTACCCCTTTTTCGCGCATCCTCATTATTAGCGAAGGGCAGTCTTCTGCCTCATGATCAAACTAAGTACAGTACCAACATGATGTCCTTGTTGGGTTTGTACAATCACAGGCATAGTGCCCTGGCCCTCCACAATTGTAACAAATTAGTTGTCCGCGACCCCTTCCTGGTCACATTCTACCTCGACCTCAACCGCACCCCTGAAATCCAACGCACGCCATCCCTACATTTTGGTAGAGGGCTCACATTTCAGTCTGCATCTTGTAGCTAGGAGTTTGATCCATCGTCAATTCGTAGCTTTGGTTGGTGCGTTCATCATGGCCTATAGGCCTGTAGAAATTAATAAACAATTGTTGGGACGTCTGCGTATACTTCTGCAACAGATGACAATTGTTTGTAATGTGTTTTCCTCCTATCTAGCAGATTGCACACCATAGTGCAGACGCCGTGCTCGGCTCTATCTGTGCCTCTGGTCTTAACGATAGCGGCCCTCCTCTTGCCAAATAGTTCGCGAATATTAGATAGTGGTCCTTGTCGTGCCCTTGGCCTTTGCATTTTATACATCATACTTCCTCATGCACCTCCAACCAAGGTGTCTTGTCTTGTTTCAAACTTTTCATTTCCAGACACAGATTCTACAGTTGCGCGTGGATTTGTTGGGCTCCCAACCTAGGGTCTTGTATAGGGGTCTCATGTAATCTCATTGCCATTTCCAATGCATCAGCCTTGGTGGAAAGTTTTTTCTATGACAACACCATCCTTAAGTGTGGCATAAGTGATGCCACAAACCATGCATGATGTTGTCCATCTGTCAACGTCATATTGGCTTCGCAAATCATAATCTTCACTCTTTGGTCCAGATCCCAGGGGGTCTCACCCGGGAGCATCGTGATCACCTTAAACCTGATGATTGATTGTGTTTCTGATTTTGGCCTGCTAAATTCCTTGTTCAACATGGCCTAGATCTCTTTGATTCCTGCATTTGGGTGGTCATTAGAATGCTTTATATTCCACGTCAATGTGTGATCCTACAATGCACTCACCAACGTAGCCTTTTTAATATTATCATCCATGATGCCTTATGCTTCCCATACTGCTCTTACCATGAACTAGAACTGGTCTGGATCTTCATTTCCCACTCCTCTAAATACCGATAGTTTGATCACACTCGTCATACTGAACTGTGATGGTGGCGAAGGTGAGGTGGGTGGTGATGGAGTTGACGAGGGTGAGATGGGTGGAAATGTGCGTGGAGGTGGTAAACGTGGAATACAATGCCTTATCAGGCTAACTGCGCTTCTCAGAGAAACTTTTGTGAGGTCTTCCTCGCTTTCCTGCGAAGGTGAAATTAAGGGACTGGTGTCCAACTCTTCACTACTTCTGCTTCTGTAGATCTTCCTACTTCACGTAGTCCCAAACATTAATTTATTCACATAACCTTCTTTTCACACAATAGCATCTTAATCCAAGTGTTCAAAGATTTAATATACTTACCTCATGGTCCCTTGAGGAAACGTCGCTCTGCCTCACTGTAGCTAACGGTCATGTCTACCACAAACTCAGTGATAAATCCTCCTATTATTTGGTCGAGCCAATGGTCCACATCTCGCGCTATCTTATCTCCTGATGCTTCTAGTCTATGCACTAATTCTAAATTCCACGCTATTGGTTTGTCGAGTGTACACCTTCCTTGGTTGTCTGCTAACTTTGCGATCCACTCATACAGCTTAGAAGGAAAGGATGCAAAGAAAATTTCGTGCATTTCCGTATATAAGTAGTGCTCCAACCATTGTTCCTTAGATACTCATGGATTTCTATTTTCCTGTGTCGTGAATCCATGAATCTTTTTGTCCAACCACTCTTCAATTTATATCTTTGTTGGATTCCAGTGGCACGACATCAGACATCCTTTATGCAGATCCCGGTCCCGGCAATAGAACCATTTGTTGGCTTGTATGGGCCTGACCCAGGTTTAGAGGTGACTTAGCCAAGAAAATCCTTGTACTACTGGCCCTTTCAACAATAGTCCCCAGAGCGTGAATTGGGGTCTCACCCGAAGTAGTATGGGATGGTGCTAGAACCAGGTTTCCGCACCCTGGGGATGTCTAATGAGCTTCTGGAGGTCCGCGGTTTGACCCTGTGAGCACATCGCTATGCGCACTTACTATCCCTTCACAACCTATGGTGCTGCTTCTGCGCAACCCTACTCAGGGTGCACCCCATATAATACCCAAGTTCCTTGTTATCTAATCTGTTATTACCCGATTACTTAACTTTTTTATGCAAGACTAATGGTTATTACAATATGTTCAGCAATCATATCAGTGCGCGTCACAAATAAAATAGTATAAGCGTAAGGAAGGCAATGCACAACAGATACATAGAAATAGGAATCAACTTATCTTTATTATTCTTCAATCCAGATTACAGACTCGACACCGCCCTGTGCACTCAGCTGGAGGGGTCCGCGCACTCAGCTGCGGACTCTACTAGGCCTTTGTGCACTCAGCTGCAGAGCCTCTTCCTACTACTACGACCCAATAAACTTAGACTGCCACTCTAAGCTCGAACCATTCGTACTCTTCTCTCTAATTCTATCCTTCCTTAGCTATCTTTACAACTTAGAGCCTCACTCTTATTTATACAATCCCATGGTCTGTGGACCATGGGTAGGCTGACATGACTTTACATTACATTACAATACTTTATGGCGGACAGCCCTATGACTTAACCTATACTTCACGCTCTGTGCCTGTAATTCGCGGAGTCTTACAAAACCTTTGACCAAAACTTAGGCTTTGAGCCCCAAAACCTGCTGTGGGGGGATTCCATGCCCAACACATCCACCAGACCCCACATGTTTGGATGCATGCCACATATCTTGGCACCCTACTGAGTGCTCGTGCAAAATTTTGTGCTCCAAACAGTTCTCTGTTCTGGACAAATTTGGGTGACATCATCCACATTTTTTGACAACTGTCCAGGGCCTCAACTTGAAACATGACCAATTTTTTGACACAGAGATCAATGCGCCACTTTTGTGTCCTCAGCATTCATTCCTTGTTTCCCATAATTTCTAAAAATGTAGTGTGCTTATTGTACATTGTCACTGATCTCTCGGGTTCTCCTCTTACCATAAAAGGCTTTGTGGCTTGATTTGACTCGAATATATTAGAAGCCTTTTGCTAGCTTATTTGATTAAAAGTGTAAGAGGTGAGGGCCCTTAAATGAATGTCCCCCACATATGGAATCAGATTAAATTCTCTCTCAACACGGAGGAGATACCCATGCATGTAAAGCTCACACATCAAATGCTGAGTTGGAACATCATGGGCTCTCAATATCCGAAGGAACTGTACACCGTCCTCAATCTCATGACTAATTTATTTCTGGATGCTTTCGAAATAGAAGAAAAGAAAAAGTTCATTGCAAAAATAAATAATAACTGGAAGCGGGAGGGCAACATGCCATCACCTCCTGTGCTAAATGGAGCATCTGCTCTTTCTCGGTTTTCAACTCTGCCACTTTCCTTTCCATCCACTCCACGTTGAGTTTCTACTTTGCGTACCTCAATCACATTATATCAATGTGCTCCACATATTTGAAGATAGTCGTGGATGCTCATTCTTGGGTTGTCTTCACCTCGTTCTGATATCACGCCGCAGTGAATTTCCAGGTTTGTACTTCAGCCATCAAAGAAAACTCACGGCCTTCAAACAAATATTCTATAGGGTTTGTCTGAGTGGCAACAAAGGTTTTTGCCACTCCATCTACCTGTGTCTCTACTTCGGTCGTCGTGGCTTTGGGCTTCTTAGCCCGCCGCTTATATTTCTTCACCTATTTCTTCAACTGGTGCACCTACCTTCTCAGCCTCTTGACCTCTATTTTGAGCCGCATTGTTTCTTTGAATTGCAGCTGATATTTCTGCTTAATAGGTAGCCTCTGTTGCTCACACAATTCTACCCATTCTTGTTTGACCACCACCTCATCTGGTACTACAGCCGGTTTGACAGGTGGTGGATTACTCGAGGGAGTATCCACAGGGTTAATTGACGGGGCTGCTTTGCTTGGTCTCTCTTCCTTGGGAGAAACCGCTTCCTTACTGACTCCTGCCTCGACCTGTTGTGAAGCTATCTCGATAGGTGGCGGACTCCCTTGATGGGTGTCCATCGGTGGTTCAACCAAAATTTCCCCTCCATGTTCCCTTGTCTCAAAGACACCTGCCTCTTCCTCTATTCTGGGCTCCTGGGAAAGGTCTCTATGGAGGTCTGTGACCAACAAACCTATGGTAGCTAGTTCCTTATTCGACCCATCAAACTTCAAAATTGGTATAAGATCAACATCCTCCTCTGCATGTCAGGAAGAGCAAGACACCCTCAACCCTTTTGGAATGGAGAAGTAAGAGAAAGATTGAAAGAATTTTTCTACCTGATCTATCTCAGGCCCAGTTGTGGCCTCAGGCTCTTTCTCTCTATCTGCAACGTCTCTACTCTGGGTTGAAACCCCTACCTGTGTAGTCCCCTGTTCTGAGGTTGATGCTATTTCTTGTGGAGCAGCATCAGTCTCAGCATCTAATTCATCTACAATCTCTAGGGTCGGACAGGTTGATGGTAGTTCTTGTGTAATACCACCTTCCGTATCCAGTAGTTCTTGAACAGATGATGCTGGCACTGTTTCTTCCATCAAGGCATTGATAAAAATGGATTCTTGCATCATTACATCAATTCCGTCCATTATACCCATAGCCTCTCCTTCTGTTGGCCCCATGGTTCTTTCAGCTTCGGGCCCCTCTCGTCTTGGTTCATCTTCCTCCATTGGTTCTACGGTTGAGGGTGGTTCTTGTGGGACACCCCCAGCCACAATATTAACGAATTTCTCCACCTCAGCCTGATGTTGTCCCTATTCTCTTATTATAGTGTTGCTAATTTGCTCCACTGGCTCCATGGTTAAGGCTAGTTCTTGTGAGACAACCTCGGTCGTGGTGCTGGTGACCCTTTTTATATCGACCCCTTGTTGCAGCACTTCTTCTTCCATCAGTTTTGCGGTCGAGGCTGGTTCTTTTGGAGCAGCCTCAACTATCCTCTCTGGTTCACACTCTTGGTTCTATTCCAGCCCCTTGGGTTCCATCTCCATTTCCTCTGGTTCTTCTTGATCTATGTATTCATCCTCTGCTCCAGGTTCTTCCTCCATCGCTTATGGTTCTTCCTCTGTTACGAGAAATGGTACCCTTTTATCAAACATACTTTTGCTTGTCTCTCCGGCTGCTAGAAGGGCTTGTTGTATCGAGTCAACAGAGGGTGTTGTGGTAGCACTGGTTGATCTACAGATTGTCCCTGAGATATTGTTCGCGCACCTAGCCTCACAGCTACACGGGAAGATGCCTCTGATTCATCTTTTGCAATGATTTGCTGGATATAAGTATTCCTTCCCAAATCTTGTCCTCCCTTCTTTGGGGCTCTCCCTCTGCCCCTTTTATTTGGCTCTCTTTTCATACAAGTTGGTGTGACAAGAGATGTTTCTACCAAACCACAGTGCTCAAGACCTGGAGTAGGGCATCAAAAGACCATTCCCTCCCCAGGACGAGAGATGACATTGAAAAGAGAAAAGTTAATGGAAAAAGAAAAGAAAACAAGAACCTAGGGTTCAGGGACTGGATCAAGGCATCAAAGGACTCCTCCCTCCCCAGGACAAGAAACCCAATAAAAAAGTAACACACACGAAAAAACCTAACACTTGAAGACCTGAATTACGACGTCAGAGGACCCCTCCCTCCCCAGGGCGAGAGATTGGGTTTCTCAAAACCAAAACAACAAAAATGTTAGGGAAATCTAAGCTCGGGGCCTAGAGCAGGGCATCAAAGGAATCCTCCCTCCCCAGGGTAAGAGATCAGCCCTAATTAAAACAAGAAAACAATAAAATCACAAAAAAAATAAAATACCTATGCTCAAGACCTGGAGCAGAGTGAGAAATCTTGTTCTCTCCCCAAGATGAGAGATTGACCCTCTGGTTGACACAGATCGTGTCTTGCACCTTATTAGCCTCCCCGGCAATGGCACCAAAATGTTGGTGTCCATGTATGAACAATTTATTCACCCCTTTTCCTACATTAATGTATCAATCCGGGTGTGTATTCTTTTCAAGGCAACACGCAAGGTATATGCAGGGGCAAGGTTACAATCTATTATCGATCAAGGGTTCGTGATTACCAAATCAAATCATTACTGAAACAGAAATAGAAACTCAACTACAGAAATTAAAAATATATTCACAGTGATCTAAATAATTTGCAACAACAATCAAGAAATAAACACGGCAATAAAAAATACACACATAACAAGGACACACACAACACCTGAACAGAAAAGAGGGCCCAGCTCTCTGTGTTACTCACAAGGAAAGATAGATCAGCAAAAAGGGTTGTATTTTATTAATCTGAACAATGTTGTTACAATACAATGCAGGGTCTGGCTAACCTCTGATACAGGAATGACCCGTCTTTTATACAGTACAAAGGGGAATAACATCTCTCCCCAAAACCTGGCAACTATATGCCCAAAGATATACATCAGTTCAACACAGCACTAGCACCAAGAGAGAAAGAACAGGAATGATCCAAAACGGGTTGAGAACAACTTCAAATTAGTTATGATGTTTCGTCATGGTCGATCAGCTGCTGTGAATAACAGAACTGCTGTGATATGTCGTGCGATCAACACCTGCGCTCCATAATCTGTGGTCAGAACATGTTTTAGTGGTTCGCATAGGTAAAACCCTCATGACTCTACTTCATTAATTAAATATCCCAAGAGACAATAAAAAGGGGAATTACCTCATAGTTTTACATAGTAAATGTTTGCGAATGAATACAAAAAGGAATGAAAAGAGGAGTGGAAATGCAGGGAAAAGATAAGCCAATTTGGTGCCTAACACTTGCCTCATAGCTAGCCATGTTAGCAACATCATGATCAACCTCAGTCATGCTATGGACATCTCATCCAATATATCATGGAAGATCACATACTAAAACAACATCCAAATGTGCTTATCAGCAATAATCTCAAATATTAGCAATACATCTATGCAGATACATATCATAGGAGAAATATCTCATTCTCAAAACTAGAACACCTCATGCAAATATTTCAGAGCATGCTCGATGGAAATTCTATGTATGTGTAGCAACTCACTCATGAATTTATTTAGGTTATATGCACATCATACATATACAAATGGATGTTCAAAAATGGAACATCAATGCTTCAATCGTCGTATGTCATGTCAAGTTCAACAACATCTTGAATTTCAAATCAGAGTATCTAAGGATTTGCAATTTTAATTATTCAAAAACATTATTTGTAATATACATCTATGTAGATACATATCATAGGAGAAATAACTCATTCTCAAAACTAGAACACCTCATGAAAATATTTCAGAGCATGCTCGATAGGAACTCTATGTACATGAAGCAACTCACTCATGAATTTATTTAGGTTATATTCACATCATACATATACAAATGGATGTTCAAAAACAGAACATCAATGCTTCAAACGTCGGATGCCATGTCAAGTTCAACAACATCTTGAATTTCAAATAGATTATCTAAGGATTTGCTATTTTCATTATTCAAAAACATTCTTTGCAATATGGAATTTCATTCCCAAATTCCAAAAATCGATTCATCATGCCATGATACATTATTTTTGGCTTCATAATCCATATCCCTCTGACTTAGATCATTAGAGGCTCATCACCTGTCACAAGTAAATCATCAAGACATAAAACCAAAACCATAATTAATATCAAAGCCATACCTTGGAACTCATCATCCTGACTTCATCAGATAACTGACATATCTAGACATATCTGGATTGCAATGCTCTAAGCATAATGCCTTGATAAGCCAACATAATCATCCTTACATAACTTAATGTTGTACCATCAACAAAAGAGTCAACTCATCAAAGTTTAGAAGCCAAATCACAACCATTATCAAATTCACCATTATCATAGTATTAATACTTTCAACTAGGAGACGAGTGGAGCTCATATCAAATCATGACCTCAACATGCAGCCAAGTCATGCATTATCAATCTGAACTTGATTAATTCATTATCATAATCATAACACAAGTCAACCTATCACTAGGTGCAAATGCATACATCAAGGATGAGTCATGTAGGTTCCATTTTTCATGGAAAATCAAAATTATCAGAACAAGGAGGCCAATTTCCACATACGTCATCATGCCCACATAGTATCGATATTAGGGAAAATCAACAATTGTCAAATCAGATCACTGAAATTAGGTCAAGTCCAAACTACTATCATAGAGATATCTATAATCAAAGAACAGCTTAGTTTTCAGTTCAAAGTTATTGTGAAGCATCATGACCAAACACTTTTCCTATATACCAGTAATGCCAAATCATGCCAACCTCTTGTAGCACAAACATAGCGACATATCTATATGTATGTCCCAGTCACCTGCAAACACAAGTTCAGTCTACATGTTCATGTTATCGAAAAAATTCAAGCTTTTCCTACTAACAGATCTTGTTGTTATCTGCAATACATTTGTGGTACTGACATCTTCCAGGTGACCATTTGATTTCATGCACAACACTTCATTATATGATCAAAAACTCCATAAATCAGTTAACAGTGGTAGACTATGTTAGGAACATCATGCTTCAGAGTTCAAAAAACTTCAGAAAGCTTCAGATGATGGTTAACAATAGTCAAACCTGTGGTCACTCTCTTCATGTTAGCATGAGAGTGGCTTTAGCTCCCTGGACATTGTATAGGCCTTAGCACGTGTGCATCCAGGAATGAGATCTCCTAGATCTTTAACTACGTCCAGAGTAGAATCCCTAATGTTTGTAAGGGGTTCCAATCTAAGACTCTACTGTAGATCAATACTGTCATATACACATAAACCATACTTCAGCAGCATAGAATACAAATTGTAATAAGGGTAAGAATCTTGAGAAGTGATTCTCTCGCTAACTAGGGATCTGCATCATTCATTTTCATTCATGTAAGAAACTTGTCTCTAGTAGAGTCATGCAACAGTAGATCTGTTAGATCATAAACATATGGCTATCATTATCATGACATCAATCTTTCATCAAAGTTTAGACTCAAAGAAACAGATAGATGGAGCATTATATCTCAAATATTATGAATGCAATTACTTTTTCTGTCAAGTCACTCCATCAAGTTACTGCATCTAGTTTAACCATAAGCCATCAAGACAAGACCATATGCAGTTCTTTATCAAAAAAACAAGAGTGTCAATCACTCTTTCCATAGGATTTCATCATTCTTATCGCAAACATTACCAACAGACTCATGTATAGGAGTCATTGAACTATCCTTCTATATGAAATCCATCATGACAAGTATCAAGAGTATCATTTTTCTAGAGCCAAGGTGCTAACCTTCTTTATAGTATCAAGATATCCAATAGATAGATCATGTATTTTATCCAAACATCAAGTGTACCAATGTATCAACATTAGATAGCCTCATATAATTCAATAAGATCAAATATGTTCAACACCAGGTGAATAATTTCATCATAGGAGACATATATTCAAGTCACTTTCATATGCATGTATGAGCCATTAAAGAGAGAGACATTATCATCATACCTTAGGGCTCATCGAGCCAATAGTTGAAACACAACATGCCATGCATACCTTGTGGTATTCAAATGCTTGAGGACATACTCATTAGACATAGGCCACTTGAAGCACTTTATCATCTTTTCATCAAGTACCTCTTTATCTCTTTCTAGATTTACGTCTCAAAATGATCCTCAAGAAGGATCTACTCATCACATCTCATCAAGGAGGTTAGAAACATCCATATACATAAATACATATGAAGGAAGTACAAGCAATAAACATAATCATCAAATCTATAAGTCTAAAAAGTAAGAAGCATCATAAGTCAAGAAATACTCATCTTCAATGACAGGTGATCCTCTCCCTCTTGAACCAATATTAAAGAACCATCATTTTCCATGGTTCATATATAAATGTTGTCTTCAAGTATCCAACCAGGTCTGTTATGGATTATCCCATCTAGGGCTTGAGCATCTTCACATTGACCAGCTAGGTTCCATATCTCACATAGTTTCCATAAACCAGGGTTTTCTCTCCAACCCTAACCTCATAGAATCCATCAAACCCTAATCATCAAGATTCCTAGGGTTATCTTAAAACCCTAGAATTATTTTAGTTCTCCACCATCCTCTTCTTTCTTCCAACAAAGGTGCCATCATAGGGGTGATCTCCATGACTTTTCTTCAGCCCAGCTCTGGTACCATGTTAATTTTTCATAGGGAAACATTCTTATTTGTTATGATAGTTACATTTCGTCATTAATACATTAATTTCACCCCATATCATCATTTCATTATTTAGATCTGAGCCATTATAGATCAGCATATGCAATTACATAGAAAGAAACAACATTAGTAGAAGCATCAATGCAGTGGAACATAAAAGGAATAGTAGAAGAAAAACATGCACACATATAGAGACACCAGGATTGGTCCAAGACTAGGGAAAAACCTACTATGGGGAAAACCCTTGCAAATATTCTTCTTCTTAGATCGTCATCAAATGATGCAAAAAAAGAGAGTAAAATGATCCATAACTTTGTCTATGCAACAAAACAATAATCATATTTATGAAACAAATCTAATCATGCTAGGAATCAGAACCCTCACACTGATGGATGTAATTTGATGTCACAAAATGATGTCAACTGTTGTATATTGTTGTCACTATGTTGAACACTTCTAAGCACTGTTGTCACTTTCAATTAGCCCAATACATATTTTTTCACTGGAAACTAACAAATCAAATCTACAAATATGTTTAACATAAGAGGGAAACCCTTATCCACCAGATCACTGAAGTCAACTAAAGCCAAGTTGTCAAACCATAGCTTCGAACCCTAGTCGCTCTCTTTGAGTTTTCTCTGTGTGACTGAAAACTCCTTGGTCACTCTCTCTGTCACTGTATGCAAGTGATTGTAACTACGAGGTTGCTCTCCGAAGGACTTGATGCGAGTGACTGTGGCATTGTACTGCTAAAACCCAAAGTCGCACTCTTACCAAGTTGTGCGAGTGACCGACAAACCAAATTCATACCCTTTCCGAGATATGTGATTCATCGATAAACCAATTTCACACACTTTCCAAGCTATGTGAGCAACCCAGATGACAAGGTCGCTCCTAGGGCTACCTTGTCCGAGTGACTGGGGACTGGAACCTTCCGTTCTGCCTCTGAACCCAGAGTCACACTCATTGAACTATCTCAGAGCGACCAGAGAGCCAGAGTCACTCTCTTGCCCACTTTATGCTTGCGACCGAGGATGAAAAACTTATGTTGTGTGCTAGCTATTGAGATCCAAAAAAACCTAACCCAGAGCTAACCTTTCACCTGTAATTTTAGACCCTGAGCGAATTTCTCTCGATCAACTTGTGTGAGCCAAAACAAAATAGAAGAATAGAAACATGTCTTGATCAAGTGTTTTCAAATGAACTTTACGTCACTTCCTTTTATAGGCTTTCTTTAGGGTTTACTTGGGGTTGAGGCTAACCCAAGCAGTTACCCAAGTGGTTAGGGCCAACCCATTCCATAATACATGTATGAATAAAATAATTTATAACTCAAATTCCACTTAACCAAATTGGGTGATATTTAGGTCGATTTTGGTCCTCTCAAAAAGAGGAATGCAATGCAATCACTATCTTGGTTATTTGAGCTGTCCAAGGTGGAATTTTACCGCAATTGTAAAAATTAACGGGGGCATCTGCTATGCTTCTAATGGTTCATTATTGGCATTATGGTTATCTTGAGCACTACTTATTTCATGATGTTGCTTTATAATGAGTACATGTCATTGCTGATCTATGGTTTTTATTTATGTTACTATTGAAGATAGATATTTTGTTGGCATAAGTTATCTATGGTGCACCAAGTCATGGATGATGCTTATATGTTGCTTGAATTGCAGTTGGTGAAGTTTTTAATGAGATATGTATGTTATGATCTCTGAAGATATTTGATGATGGTGTTGTTGATTAGTTTTATTATTTGTGATGTTGAAGATTCTCTTTGTTTGCACATATGTTTTTGATGCATGTACATGTTTCCTATGGTGCTTGATATTGCTGCTTGAGGATTATGGCTCTTCCTATATGTGGAGAAAGTGTGCTAACCTTGATGACAAAAATTTATTACAAATTCGTATGTTTCTGCTACAGTTGATTGGTGATGCTTGGAGACATTGTTGTTGTCAAATTTTTATATTTTGAGTTTCCTATATGGTGTATGATGGTTGTTGATGACTACCATGGTCTTGCTACCTCATTATTGAGGTTCTTGTTTTTGGTTAGAAGTGTCATATATGTCTCTTGATGTAAATTTCATGTAAAGGCCCCTGTTTTAAATCATTGTAAAATTCATTCATGTATGGGTTATTGGGATCAAGTCATGCTATGTATGTAATCCCATTATTTTGGGGCATTGATATAAAATTTGAGTCCAATATATAAACCCCATATTTTGGCTGTCTAATGTAAACATTATTCCTTGGTGATAAGAAAGGTCATATTTGGTTGAGTCATAAAGTCATGTACTCTATAAAAGGTTTAACATATGCTTAGGGGGAGCATGGTCTGTATATGGACTTCAACAAATCAGACTTGCAACAATGAGCACTACACGAGAAGTCCTTTATTTAGCCTGGATAAGCCATTTACCCTTGATGCCGAAAAGGGGGAGAGAAGCTTGGTTTTTGGAGTGAAGACTTAGTATTTTGGAGAGAACACTTGGTATTTTCAGGTGTTTGTAGGTGGTGTTCCATCAAGTCTAAAGGGGAACATTGTTGGGATTATGGCTAATGTGTTGTCCTTGATGGAAACCTGATTGATAAAGATGTACTTTATGATAATATGATGATTATGGAACTCATGCATATTGGTACAGATACTATAGAGGCCATGGACGAAGAATTGACAATTCACTGATAGTTGGATGACAAAAGTAAAGCTTGAGAAGTATATGCAGTTTTTTCCAATAAGGGTCACATACATACGAAGTCATGTGAGTAAAAGTCACGTACAGAATCTAAACCATGCAATTATGGATACCAAGGGTCATTACCATGTTATTGTTCCATAGTAATTTGAGCGACAAAGTTCATTTGATCTTGTCAACAAATACTAACGACATTACCAAAAGATTTACCTAAGGTATTGGCTAAGGCAAAGGCTATATAAGGAGATAGAGATCAAGGTGTTAAGTGTGCAAGTAATGGGTTATTTATGTGTGATCTGATCCAGAATAGGGGTGCACCAGGGAGCAAGGAGAAGATTCATATTTGAAAGATCTAAAGATATATTGACATATATGCTTGATTGATTTACTTGTTAAAAATGTCTAAGTAGATAATAATGATTGATCTGTAATTATAATGATGTTGAGATATGAATGTTTGATAGTAAGGCTTGTAGAATGTGGATTGTGTTTGCAATAAATTTATTCATATATACGCGGGTTTTCTTCTGGTTACTGGCGTACATATGCAAATGTGGTTCAATATTGACGTGTATAAATTTTGTGATAATTTATTTAGTGTGTTGAAATATATACGCAGGTGTTGTGCATGGTAAAAGCATACATACATTGATCTGTCTTGTGGAAGTCATGTATATTTACTAGGGTTTGCAGTGCTTCTTATTGATGACATTTGATCATTTTTGTACTATTTGCTACTATCTTTAAATGATGTCTCTATCATGATGATCTATGTCTGACAGTGTGGATTGGGATGATTGTGGATTGGGATGGTTGTGGATTGGAATATTGGTTAGTAATGATGCTACAGTGTGTTGATCTATGAGTCGGTAGTTAGTTTAGTATGACAATGATTCAATGAGTGAAATAGTTCAGTGTTCAGTAATTTGAGATATATAAGAAGTTGTTATACATAGGAAGTGCATATATACACATTGGGTATGCTTCATAACAATAGTGTATACATTCAGAAGCAAATCCGATCAGGGTTTACTTATGGTGATTTAGTATTATTTGATGATATCTTGGTTTGTTCAGTGACTCGATGATTTGATTCAGTATTTGGTTTTAGAGTTTTTACTTAATATTGGACTCATTGTTGGGTATGGGCCTAGTATGAAAATTTGACGAGAGGTGGCTTACAGGTTGTTTGATGATCGACAGGTGGATCCAATATGAAATATTATGAAACATGGTTCACAAGGTGCTAAGGGTCGGAGCCTTTAGTAAGGGATTCGAATCTTCCTTCCAGTGGTAGCCGATAAACTTTTTCAGGGGGTAGATGCTCCCTTCCAGTAGGAGCCAGTAAACGAGATCAGGGGTTTGTAGCTCCCTTCTAGTAGGTTCTGGAGAATGAGTCAAGGTTGTATCCTCTTGTAGGTGGGTGCCTGTGTGATGGTAAGAGTCTTCGCCAATATAAATTGTAATGAATGTTTTATTTATAATAAAAGAAGAAGACAAAGATCGCAGTAGAAGTGGTTTTCTCCCACGTTGGGTTTCCACTTAAAATCTTTGTATTCTATGTATGTTTCTTATGTGCTATGATCTATTTTTTATTTAATACGTACTAAATGGTGAATGAATTAATAATACAATTGTTAAGCTAACTCACTGATAAATTAAGTAATATAGATATACTTTGTTTGCATTCACTAAAATCGCGTACATATGTTGGTTGCATAAAGAATAGTAGCATAGAGAATTCATAATATGAAATGAAAAGTTAAAGTGAGTTAAAAATATTGATTCCCCTGTTGAAAAGTTTCACTAGGTTCAATATTCATAATGACGTGTAATTGTGATTTTATGTAATTTTTGTAAAGAAGAAAATAAAATTATTTTTGTGAGCCTTTAAGTTTTGTCATCAAGTCATAAAAGTATATTGAGTCAATGTCATGTATGGAAGACCCTTCTTAGGCATGTTACATTTTTATGTTAGTCATCGAAAGAATCTAAAATACCCTCCAAGAGCAATCTCAAGCTCCTCCAGCATGTTGACCTCAAGATGAAATAATAAACCTACACCAAATGGCATGTCAGCCTATGGGAAAGGAGAAGTCGGCTTGTTTCATGGGTAACCTCTATAAATAGATAGCTCAGAATTCATTTGGAAATAAGAATTTTGGTCAAGGCAAGAAGCAAGAAAGAAGTGTGAATAAATCAAGAAGGAATCCTCATCACTAAGAGAAGAAGAAGGGAAGATATACGAATTATTTCATATATGTTTTAGGGTTGATATCCTCCACACATGTGAAGATCCAATGGTGTTCTACTGCAAAAAGAACTGAAATACCACAGTCATAGTGAGAGGGTAGTTTTGGAAGAAAAATAAGATTACTTTAAAGAAAAATTGAAGGAGAGAATGTCTCCCTCTAGATCAAAGAGAATCAAGGTGTTTTCATTCTCATATAACTCATCTAGGGTTTCTGAATAACGATCAAAATTTGCAGGTTTGTTCCTAGGAACGAAAACTCTGAAAGGTGGCTAAAAAGGAGGAAGAATCGAGAAGTTTGACTATCGTTGACTCAAGGAAGAAGGAACTCACCAAAGAAGCTTTGTGACTTGGTCTTGGAGAGGAAAATAGGTCAAGGATCTTGGACTTGGTATTTGTCAATTGAAGTCTCTATAAGAAGAAGAATTCATTTGGGTTTTCCTCTCAAGAGGTTTTGGCCCTGGTTGATCACCTACATTTTGTGTCTCTTGTCTCTTTGTTTCTTATGCATTGGTAATTTTCTGATGAATAGGAACACAATAATAATCTAAGTAAAGAGAATACCCTAATCTAAAAGAGTAAAAACGCATTCGCAAGCAGTTATCTCTAGAAGATAAATCGCCTAATTGTTATGTCCTAGATTTCTCAACATGGTATCAGAGTTAAGGTGATAAAATCAAGGAAATGGCATCCCATCAAGAGACACACAAGGAATCAAGGATCAAATCTAGAAGGATATCAAAAGTGAAGTCAAGAAGTGTCAAAAACCTAGATCAAAGAAGAAGTCTACACTAGCAAGAAGTATTGGAATCCTCAAGTCATCTCAAGAGACCACAAAGACCCTACTTGAGTTGAAGGTCTTATAAATCAAGTTTCTTACTAGAGAAGCAAGATCAAGGACATTGTTATCATCTTTAGAAGTTCTAAGGAAATTTCCTCTCTTTGAAGCAAGGACCTTACCACTGTATAAGATCATCCAAGAATCATCAAGAAGTCATCATTGATCATCATCAACAAGGTCATCACCATCAAAGGATCTAAAATGATATCCCTCTTTGGAGGATCAAGGATCATTCTTGAAAATAACTATCTTCATCAAGCAGAATCTCTCTATTAATTATATTATCATCAAAATTCAAAGAGGCAACAAGTGGAAGAATCATCTTCTCAAGTACATATATTTATGTCTAAATCTTTCAAAATGTATTTTTGTAAGGAAAGCAACAAATTTTTTGGGGATTCAAACTATCTTGCATGGAAGAAGAGGAAATATCTTAATCTCATTGAAAATGGGGTTATGGATCATGTCAAAGGATCTATCACCAAACCAGCGAAAGAAGATGCTCAAGCACTTACAAAGTTTATGAAAGGGGAATTGAGAGCTCAAAGTATTCTCATAGAATCCATCAAGGATCCCCTCATTCCATATGTATCTAAACTCGACACCTCAAAATAAATATATGACAAGTTGGTAGAGTTATAAGAGAAGAACTCTACAAGCTAAGGATATTGAAATAAGAAGGAATAACCTCATACTTACGAGGATATTTCATATAAGGGATAAACTTCAAGACCTAGGAGAAGTAATGTCTGACAAGGATATGACCATTGTAGTAATAAATGCACTACCAGAGGAATGGTGTAACTTTACTTCAAGTTTTTATGGGAAGAAAGAAGCTACTACATTCTAGGATCTATGGTCACTATGACAAATTGAAGAAACCAGGTTGAGGGCTAAATTTGATGTGGGATCAAGTAATAAAAATCAAACATATGCTTGTGTGGCAAGAGAAGAGGAAAGTCTGGAAAATTTGGTCCTCAAAAAAGAAGAGGGGCATGGCTAAAATTCAATGCTATGGATGTCAAGAATATGGGCATTACATAAGAGATTGTCCTAAGCTCAAGAAGGGCAATAAAAAAAGAGGTAGAGAAGAAGCCCATATCATTGAAGAAGTGAAAGAAGCTAAAAAGAAGAATTACAAGAAAGAGGAAGTAAAATATCTCTATTATGATTGAGAGAAGCTTCCTCGTCTATTTATTTTCAAGTTCTTGTTTTCAATTTTTCTATTGTAATATATGGCTATCATGAGTCATTAAGAAGAATAATAAGATGCATCATGTCATCATTGAAGCATGAAAAGAAATAGCTTGTGACATCATCATAAACAAGCATGAAAAATGGATCAAATAGAAGTCTATGGAAAGATATAACTCTTGGTAACCTCAGTTGAAGAATAAGTGGCACTTATGGGAAGAGGAATAAAAATTCATCGAGCACAAATCTCATCATGCATCAGTAGAAAGGAAACATCTATGGGATAAGGATACTCAATATAATCTATTGAATCTTCATCGAAAGGTTCACCAATCAAAATGAAGAAAGTGTTTCATCAAGAATTTCAACTTGGGGAATTCATGGGATGATGGTATGATGATAAAAGAAGTGAACAAGATCAAGGGATTGAAGTTCTTTCAATTAAGGAAGTTGTTGAAGGAATTCTCGATGACCTAAAGGAAAATGAGGTATGTATGTTTGTATTCGATATTGTAGAGTCATGTCATATGGTTGCAGGTAACATGGATAAATGCTCTATCTCAAGAGCATGATCAAAAGAAAGGATCTTCTCCTTTAAAAGGATGTTGGAAGGCATGGGTCACACATTTTCTAGATTAAATCAACATAATATGTCCTCATATGAAATATGAGGTGGTTGAAAAAATTAGAGGAACTATGATTGGAAGTTCCTAGAAGGAAACGTGTGAAGAAAGAAAGGAACAGATCATGAAATATGCAACTATGGAAAAAGGAAATAAACATCTGAGGACTGAGTTATTTAGCTAGGATATCTCCATGAAAGATATGAATACTTTGATGAAGTCTAAAAAAGAAAGAGACCCTTGACAATATATATGTTTTGGATATGTGTCAATGTGTATGCAGGATACTTATGCGAACTAGAAGATGTACTGATGAAAGACCATCAGAAAGGTAATTTTGATTTAATGTTATTTACTTATTTTTGAATGATATCTAGATGGGCTTATGTAGGGCTTCCAAGGGAAGATCTATGGATATCTTCCACTACTGATTTCTGTGTAGTAGGATTAAATATCCTTAAGGAAACATGGCATAAAATAAAAGGCAACATGGCATGAAAGAAATTTCATATATGGATCGATGGATCACTTTCCAATGAAAGGAATAATCACATGACTGACTCGCGGATGAAATTGATGGATGGTCTATGCCCTATGAAGGAATACCAAAACATGAAGACTCGTGAATAAAGAAAATAAGTTCATGACATCATGAGGAGGAGTTATTCAAGCAGCTGGTTGTCCCATCATCTCCACCTAAAGAGATGTTGTCAGTCCCTAATTAAGAGGGAACCTGGAAATAAGTCTCAAACTTGCTAGAAACTTGGAAGAAAATTCCTATGCCAAGAGGGATTTAGGTACATTCCTTCTGTAGGAATGAGTACACTCCTTCATTGGAATAGATATATCCTCCCTAATTAAGAGGGAGAGATAGACACATCATTCTTGTCTTCATTAGGGAAGATAGAATGGAGGATTGGGTAAACATCTGGCGTCTGATCCAAGATAAGAGTAGTTGTATAGGACCAACATTCTTTGAGGATTGGGAATCCAAGATAAGGTTAGTCCTAGTGGAACACACTCTGAGAACCCGGATAGGGTATGTTCCAAGAGAGACAATGATAAGGGTGTCTATACATCATTGATCTCACCAGCATTGTGCTCTGATCTTGTGGGGAGATAAATTTGTTAGTTAATGCTTTGTTATGTAATAATGTTGTTTGATATGATGCTATACATATGGATTACCAATCTGACTCTTCTTATGAGAATTCTTCATATTGAGAATGTCCAAGTACCTTGTATGGATTATGAACACCTCACTAGTTAAGAGGAAGTGTTGAAAAGTGTAACTATGTTCGGTCTTCATAATGACATGTGTAATTGTGATTTATGTAATTGATGTAAAGAATAAAATAAAATTATTTTTTTAATGCTTGAATATGGGTTTCATGATCAAGGAATTTTATTTTAGTTAAGGTTCCCATTGTGAGCCTTTAGGTTTTTTTATCAAGACCTAAAATTTTATTGAGTCAAAGTCATGTATGGAAGACCCTTATTTGGCATGTTTCATATGTATGTGAATCATTGCAAGAGACTAAAAGACCCTCCAATACCAATACCAAGCTTAAGCTCCTCCAGCAAGTCATCCTCAAGATGAAATAATAAACCTACACCAAATGGCATGTCGGCCTATGGGCAAGGAGAAGTCGGCTTATTTCATGGGAAACAACTATAAATAGGTAGCTCGACATTCATTTGGAAACAAGAATTTCAGTCAAGGAAAGAAGTCAGAAATAAGTGCGAATAACTCAAGAAGGAAACCTCATCACCAAGCGAAGAAGAAGGGAAGATATATGAACTATTTCAGATATGTTTTAGGGTTGATATCATCCACACATGCAAAGATCCAGGGGTGTTCTACTGCAGAAAAAACTGAAATACCATAGTCATAGTGAGAGGGAAGTTTTGGGAGAAAAGCAAGGTGATTTTCAAGCCAAGTTGAAGGACAGAAGGTATCTCTCTAGAGCGAAGAGAATTAAGGTGTTTTATCTCTCATATGCCTATGCTAGGGTTTTTGAATTAGTTCTGAAAGTTGCATGTCTATTCCTAGGAACCAAAACTCTAAAAAATGGTCGAAAAGGAGGAAGAATCAAGAAGTTTGACTATCATTGACTTAAGGAAGAAGGAATTCATCAAGGAATCTTTGTGACTTGGTCTTGGAGAGGAAAATAGTTCAAGGGTATTGGTCTTAGTATTCGTAAATTGAATTCTCTATAAGAAGAAGAATTCATTTGGGTTTTCCTCTAAAGTTGGAGAGGTTTTGGCCCTAGCTAATCACCTACATTATATGTCTCTTGTATCTTTATTGTTTATTCATTAGTAACTGTTTGATGAATAATAACACAATAATAATCTAAGTAAAGAGAAGATCCTAATCTAAAAGAGTAAAAAAACATTCACAAACAGTTATCTCTAGAAGAGAAATCTCCAAATTGTTATGCCCTAGATTTCTCAACATCATCCCCCCACAATAGTTTTCCTAACAAATCCTTTACAATGATTTGGAAAGGGATGTGAGAAGGGAGAAATGCCTTTTTTCGTCTGTTCCAATAAAACGAAATGACCTCAGTACTTGGAGGGGCTTCCATTGAAATGGGTGAAAAGCCCCCTTGTAAGGTGGAATATGATTTAACAAGAAGAACCTAAGTGGTATTAACTTCACTCTCTAAAGGGAGAGTGGGATCGACATAATATGGAATTGATTTGACCAGTTAATCAACCAATGGTTCATCAATCTGAGTGGTATGGGTTTCACTCTCCAAGGGAAGAGTGGGATTGACCAAACTTGCAATGGGATCAATCACTTATTCAACTAATAGTAGGTTGGGAGAAATCTTACAGTAACCAGTTGGAATTTGTTGTTGAGGAATAGTAATATTTTCCAAGAATTTATAAGCTTCATGCATATTAGGGAAAAGGTGAGTTTGATGAATCCCTTCGCATAACCTACAAGGAAACCTAACTTTACCATTTTTCTAAGGAAATTTATAATCACTAGTTGAAGGACCAACAATAAGTTGATGAGAATATTTATACCACACTTCTAAGACCTTAGGTATATTAGGACAATCCTTAAGAAGGTGGGAACCCTTACAAAGCTTGCAAGGGTATTTGGGCTTGTGATGCATGTTGGAGGGTTCCTCAATATTATCAACACTCAAAGTAATGGTTGGTTGGTTTCCCTATTTCTTATCTTACTTCTTCTTCTTCTTCATTTTCTTATTCTTCTTAGCATCCTGGTTACTAGCATTAAGACTTTCACGAGGTGAAGAAGAATAAAGGGTAGAATACATGATGGGTGAATAAGGTAAAGGGTCAACAAGAGGATTTTTTTGTTTAGGTAAAGCATCTTGGGTATTTAGTACCAAATTGGTTGGAAACAACCATACTGGTAAACCTATCGTGAATGTGAAAAGGGATAACATAGACACATAAGGAAGACCAACATTTCCAAAGCAAGGAAAAGAACTAAGATCCGCGTTAAAATGGGTTCCATGATTGGTAAATTTTGGAACTGTTGTCATAGTGAGTTTCAATTAGGAAATTTTAACAATGTATGATATTTAAATTCCACAATTTTAATCAATCAAATAAACAGTAGCAGTAAAAAGGGCCACTAGGTATCAAATGTTTACCAAGTTAATGTGAATTGCTATATATTGTTAGGTACATGCAGATAATCTCCTCGAATGTTGTGTCCGGTGTATCACATGCAACAAGGAGGCCGACTCGGCACCTATGGTAGGTTCACACCCTAGAGGGAGCTTCCTATATACCTGAGGGTACGTGGAAGTGAAATCCATGTTAATGTTGTCTAATGTGTAACTATATGATGGGAAGAATTCTTATATACTCGCCATACATGGAGTTCCTTCTATAGAAGAACAACCCTATATACTTTGATGTATGTGGTATATCGACCACCCACAAAACGACAAATAACAACAACTCCTATGCTTATAGACGCTGAAACATGTCTTCTATCCTAGACCCGCACTAAATGTGATTATTGTTGATTAATTATTGCCTTTAAATGTTTTCATTGATTTTATTGTTTGACTTTTCTTTAAAGGTAATTCCAGACTAATGCATAGAATATGAAAATATAACCTCTTCAATTCGATGAAATCTTATTTACGGGAAATAATAAATCTTTTCAAATAGGGCGAAAATGCAATGATTCACTTTTGGAAACAATATCGAAAGACAAACCATATAGAAATTCCAAGCAAAATCTTTCAGTCAAGTCCCAAAAACAAAAAATGTATTTTTCTTTTTTGGTGTTTTATACAAATAACAATCATTATTTAATTCAATATAATAAAACAAAAAAATTCAAATTGAAGCTATCTTTTGTGAGAATTACTAACTTTTTCAATCAATGAAATAATTCTTTACAACATGCATAAATAAATATTTGATTAGATTTAATAAAAGAAAAGAGACTGGTATAACCAATTCTAGAAGAAAAAGATTCTTTTCTGATAGATCAATAAACCAATCAGAACCAAAACCCTAAAAATGTAAAGATAAATAATTTCTCAAAAAGACAATAAAACACAACAATTTAAATCCAATGTTCATTTTTTCCAGATGAAAATAGATTCAAAAAACCACTGCAAGCAAAGAATTTTAGACCGAGAAGACAACAGTCCTGAATTTTTTCATTTTTATAAGGTTGTTGCAGGCAAATTGTTCACACCAGTGTGGTGTTATAGCTATAACACAGGTAAAGTGCACCAATTCGTCAATTGCCACATAATCATCAAAAGAAAATTGAGACAATTCCTAGCTACCACACTTTCTTCATGGGATAGGTGCGACATGTCACACTTTTACTTTAAGAAAGGTATGACAATTGGTAATTGTCGCACTTTTTCCAAAATAAAAGTGCAACATCTGTGATGTGCAAATAAAATTTGAAAAATGCTCAAAAGGTCCAAAAAATACCAAATTTTAACAATCAAAATATGGTCACCAAAGGTACTAGAAGGAAACAGAAGGAGAAGGAAGTCATTTAAGAACTAAACGTTCCCTAGTGGAGTCACCAAATTTTTATCTTGAAAAATATCATTTTGTGGATAGAATAAATTTCCCTAGCCTTGGAAACCAAGCCTAGTAACAATCAAACAAATAAATGAAAACATTCCTTATTTGATCATTGAATCACGAAGATGAAGAGGATGCAAAGCTCATACCTTTTTACAAAATGCTCATTGTTGACCCTCATTTCTTCCCTTAATAGCTTTCAACCTTTTCTGTTGATGCTCCAAGAGAAATCCTATAGAGATAGAACCAAACAAGAGATAAATGCATAAAGTATATCAAAGATTCAATCATAAACCATGTAAGAGATCACGGATCCTTACAATAAACATTAAAATGTATGCATATTGGGAAGAAACAAGTATTTGTATTAATGATAAAGAGCGGGGTTATTACAACCAAGTGCCTTGATGTCATAATTCTCCACTCCAAAGATATTGAATCCTCCTTTGCATAACCATCCTTCAATCTCAATTGGATAACATAAGGGTACTTGAAAAGCCAACCCCTTCTCCTTTGATCTACATTGTATTTATAGGAGGAGAAGAGGTTGAAGATCCATTTTCCATGGGATGAGATCCACAAAAATGGGGAACAGGTTTCATAATGAGTGGGATTGGATCCATCCATATTGGGACGAGGTCCAAATAGGTAGGATCTCAAGTCCATGTTGTTGGGATAAGATTCATCAACAAGGATTCTAGATTTCACTTTTTATTTTTACCCATGTAGAAAGGGTGTTGCACTTTTTAATGGAGACAAGTGTGACAAGGTTTTAGTTTATAATGAAGAAGCATGAGGTGTTGCACTTTTTTATGGGAAAAATGTGACACTTGGTGAAATTAGGTTTTTTGACAACGTAATCTAGGATTCTTGTAATTCTCATAATGATTTTTCTTCTGGCTTTGTAGGGGATTACTGACAAGGGTTCATTAGATAGTGAGAGATCTAAACCTATGGTCATTTTCCTAAGTGTGACAAAATGAATTGTAACAACTGTTCTTTATACTCTTGAAATATTTTTTAACACAAATTTTTGCATTTGATCATGCAACCTCACATACATACTAACAAAATAAACTAACCAAAAAATGATGAAGGAAAGGAACAAGAAACCCAAATTTATTATTCTTGAGAGAAGAGCTCGAGGGGAAATGGATAATAACATATCCCATCCCTCCAAAATAAATTCCAATTGCTTGCATAAAATTGGCAAGAAAGAATGAGTGGGAGTAATGATATTGATGGAAGTTGCACAAGCGTGGGGATGGCATAAAATCGAGATGAAATAATGATTATTTCATTATGCTCCAATGCACATGTCATGAAGGTGGAAATAAGACCTTCAAAATATAAACCAATGGAATGATTACAAATTAGTTTTTTCAATAATATTAATATATATTTTAGTTGGTCAAACATTATAAAACATATTGGTCAAAGCTCAACTTAAATCAATTTCTAGAATCTTACCTTGAGAGGTACTAATAACAATGATAATTAATCCATTTCTCATGATTATAAAACTCATAAAAAAATTTATATCACAATAAAAATAAATAAAACAAAAATGTGCATAATTAAAAAACTTAATCAATCTTATATCCATATTAAATTCGAATGTAACTATTCTCAATTTATTAATTTAGAAATAATTTATTTCACTTTTCATAATCATAAAACTAACAACGTACTTAAAAAAACACTTAACAAACCCGATATCCCTATTAAATTCTAATATAAATAATTTTATGACCTTTTTATAAATCCAAAAGTGATTCATTCCACTCAAGATGGCCATAAAACTAATAACATACTTTAATCAATATGATAATTGATGTGCTTCTATAAATTTAATGATATACTTGAATTCTTAATCATCATTGAGTAAATAGGGTATGAGCATTTATGCATGTATCTATAATTATAAATGGTTTGTGTTTGTATTCAATTTATTATGTTGTATTTTAACTTACTGATTATTGTATTCAATCCATTATGTTATAGTTTAATATTTTGATTTTTTAGTTTTTTTTAATGTTATATATATATATATATATATATATATATATATATATTAAATTAAAAAAAAAATATTAGAATTATAAATTTTAATATTTTTTAAAAAAATTTAAAAATTTGAATTTAAATAAAAACATTTTAAATAATGTAAAAACAATAATATTGTTAAATATTAAATAAAAAAATTGAACATAAAAAGCTAAAGTTAGGCTCCACCTCTAACCCTCAAATTCAAATAAAGTGTTTATAATAGATTTTTCGACGAAAATTACATGAGAAACCATTTGTCATGCACTTTATTTGTGAGAATTCAAATAAAGTGTATTTCAGTTTTCCTCTAGCAAGATTTTCTAAACAAGTTCGATAGATAAAACTACTTGATTTCTGAAGTTGAACCATGAAAAAAATCTGGATGAAGGGTGCTCGCAGTAAATGAAAAATTCATGTTGGCCATCCAAATCCAAGTGAGGGAAAGATTGCCTATCATAGACACCATTTATTAAGACGGTCCTTGAAACAACATCTTAAAATATCATCTACTCCTCGTTTCTTTCTTAGACCTCTGCTTTTTTGTATTACTTTCTCTCTGTCTCCTCCAATGCTCAGTCGCTTTCTGCTTTTTTAACTCCCTATCGTGTTGTATGTCTTCCTCATGTTTATAGGCAAAAGGAATTACTTTACGTTAAAAACAACTTTATCACAATATCTTTAAATAAATTGGATGCGTTAATTTATATAAACATATTGCTTTTTGACATCACGAACTATATGACAATATATTTAAATACTTTGAGTATGTTTCACTCAGGTAAAGAAAACCATTCAGAGATCAAAATCGAATTTTACATATTTGAAATAATAGTCGGAAAGTTTACAATACATATCGTATAAAGTAAAATCATAATTTAAGAAAGAAGTTCAACTAGAAAACAAGCATTTCCAAGCAAGGCTTACTTTTGAGCTCACTACATGAATCTTGTTTATAAAAAGTGGTGCATACCTGCACTTACTTGAGATATCATGGCTAGTGGTTGAAACAAGAACCGAATTATTTGCAACATTAGGGAGACAGAAGTGTTGATGCAAGGGCAATCGGTCATGAAAACATGCAGGTCTGTACAATTTTCATTAAAAGAATGAAAGTGCCAACAAACAAAGATATAATCTTCCATGGCTTTGATAAATACTGCATTTTATACTCTTGAAATAATTTGAAAGCAAATAAACTAACAAAAGAACAATCAAGGAAAGGAATAAGAAACTAGAATTGATAATAACATATTCCATCTCTCCAAAATAATTGTCAATTGTTTGCCAAGAATGGGTAAGAACGAACTAGTGAGAGTAATGATAGGGATAGAATTTGCACAAAAGCAGAGAATGGCATAAAATCCAAATGAAATAATTATTATTTTATTATGCTCCAATGCATTGTGGTAATAAAGCCTTTAAAATATGAACAAATGGAATGATTACAATATGTGTGTGTGTCAAATCTCACCTAATGAGTAGTCAAAAGAAAATCGAGTAGTTTAGCATTGACCAATATAGAGTATAATGTATAACTCTAAAAAATAAATATTTATTTATCAATATTATTGAAAAAAAAATCAAATGTTTGATTGGACCATAACTTTGAAGCTCTTATTGCAGTGTTACGCCATGTGGATAACTATCTCATATTTTTTTTGTCATAATTTCTGGATGTAGTTGCAATATTTATGCTATGACTGTTAAATATTTGTGCAATGAATTTTCATTGTTAAACTTTTTAGGAAAACCAGCTCAAATTAAAATCCTTTAAAATAGTTCATACTCATGTAAATATCCTATTAACTATCAATTATTGTGCCCCATAATTTAAGAAAGTATTTGCATGAAAAATGAATACTAACAAGATGGTAATAAATATACCTTTAGTGTAATTATGCAAACTTGGTAGTGATTATTACCCACCAAAAAAGTATGCAAGTCATTATTCCTTAGTAGGAAATTAAAGAATAAGGTTTTTCATGTTTGAACATAAAAAAAAAAAAAATAAAAAAAAAAAAAAAAAAATTGTTTATTTTATATATTTTTTTTAAGGATATAATAAAAACTTAATATTTTGCTCATATATTTAATATAACATGACAAACAAAGGAAGTTTCCCCAAAACATATAAATTCAACATATATATTTTAGAATCTAAACAATTTCCCTAACTATTTGGATGCATATTTTGTTTTTGGTCTTATCCTTGTTTTTCTTACTATTAAATTTCACTTAAAGTTAATGTCATTATCACTAAAAAGCATCACTTTCTTCATTGATAGTAAGTATTGATGATGATGATGATGATGATGGTTAACGTCCGCTGAGACCAAATAATGGTCTATCGGACCTAAAGAAACAAATTATCTATTTTGATTTAAGATTTTATTCCTATGCTCAAAAAGCTTGGAGAGAAGCCTCCCGAGCTCACTATAATTTTGACATTGTAAAAGGCTAGGAAGGTCAGTATTGTAACAAAGATTGTGAAACTGAGATCTAATGTGGTTATACGCGGGGCACTCTAAGAGGAAGTGGTTTTCATCCTCGATGTTCCTATTCTTACATATATGGCAAATCCTTTCCGTCCATGGCATTTTAGGAACTGCCCAACAACATGTTTCACTATGGAGCTCATGAGAATTCGTTCTAATCTTTGCTATATTAATTTTCTTCTTTGAGCTAGTTAAAATAGAGAGATACTTTTGATCTTCTAAGGTGGGGTTGATGACCTTCTTATAATAACTTAATTTTCTTTTAGCCGCTAAGTCTTTCTCACACCACATTTTTTCTTTGAACTTAGAAGTAACAATATCTTTAATGTTATTTATGTTTTGCAATGCATCATTTTCGTTGATCTCCCAATAGTTTAACCAGGCCCTTGTGTCTTTATGCCACCCTCGATTGAGCCTTAGGTGGTTTTGGCTAGAATTTAAAGCTAGCTTAGGAAGTCTATGATCGTTTATGTTACTGATTTTGTGCTTGTACAACAGAAACCTAAGCATAGCTAGGCTCTCAATAGGGGAAAGACCTGCTTCTATAAGGAGAATAGGGTAGGGTGTATTACTTTTAATTTTCAGGTTATAAGTGATAAAACGCTTCTGGATTTGCTCAATCTTTCTCCATGATTCTCTGGAGATGCTGCAACCCCAAACATCACAGCCATATAAGATAACAGGAGTGACTAAAGTTTCAAAGAGGAACTTCTTTTTATCCCACATTACAAACTTAATAAAAACTTAATATTTTGCTCATATATTTAATATAATATGACAAACAAAGGAAGCTTCCCCAAAACATATAAATTCAACATATATATTTTAGAATCTAAACAATTTCCCTAACTATTTGGATGCATATTTTGTTTTTGGTCTTATCCTTGTTTTTCTTACTATTAAATTTCACTTAAAGTTAATGTCATTATCACTAAAAAGCATCATTTTCTTCATTGATAGTAAGTATTGATATGAGTATACCATTATGGGTTTTTGAATTTTCTTCTAAAAAAAGTCATATAAATACCTTGGGTTCTTTCATTCATCATGAAATATATTTACACAGTGTTTTATAATGTTTCTTAGGTTGTTTTAATTTGTAAATTTTTCTTTGTATCACAATAACGTTTCAGATTTTCTATTCCTTCGTATATGGTTAAGGGTTGTTTTTTTTTATATATATAGTATGTTTGATGTTTTAAGCAGCAAGCAACATTTTATCACAATTTTGTTTTCTATAAGCATTTGGGTACTTTGTGAATTACAGTCTTATGGTGTTTGTGACTTCAGGAGATCTATAACATCGCAACAAGTATAGATCTTGTAATCATATCTTGTTGTACAGAAGAATTTTGATAGTCACTTAGGTTACTGATTAGATGTTTTAGCTAGCCTAGTACAAGGTAGAAGAATTTAAATTTTCATATTGTCTTGTATACATATATCATAACATAACATGCTCCTATGGACAATATGAAGACAACTTTTATTAGAAGGAAAATACTTTTCATTTTCTTAGGTTGTATTGTCTATGTAAATAGAAATGTTGTCCTTAGTGAATTGGCACCCTCACTTTTCCATCCATTACATTTGTGACAACTTTGATAGATTTAAAAATAAATTTCTTAACTTTTTTAACAAACATCGAACACAACTATTAAATATAGGTTCCAAATGATTTGATGCCATGACTAACTACAAGAAGTTTCTCCATCTCAATATATTCCATTCCAAATTAATTGATGCGATGGATACTTGAGCTTTTACAAGAGTAAATATTTTACAGTATGATTACAATGGATTTGAAACCTTATATTGTTATAGTATGATTACAATGGATTTGAATCAAGGTTTGAATCCTTAGCTTTATGTAGGGTGGATTAAAATTCGAATATTTCTATTTGAGCAGTCTAGAGTCGAACATAGATGATTATGGCTATTGAGTTTCTTTTGTATACATTGTTGTTACATGTCTCCTATCTCAACATTGGTTCAAACCCAATGCAATATGTTTTTTACAGAATAATACAAGACCAAATTGAAAGCCTTAGTTGAAAAAACTTTTCCTTTTAAAATACAGAACTACCAAGTTGAATAATACTAGAACATGAAAGCAATTTATTTTGCATGAAAACTCAAGTTGCAGAACCATGGAGTCAATTTAAGCATCATTTAGAGATATATATTCCTTAAATAAATAAGACAAATGGATTTAAGGACAAAAACCATCCAGTTAAAAAAGTATGATCGGAAAAAGTTTTCTTGAATCAAAATAAAACATAAATTAGTAAAAATCATGACTACTATTAATTTCTATATGGAAATTTTGAGAATTCTACAATAGAGCAAAGGAAAAATTGTACCCTAAATATATTTTTTCTTGTTTTATTACTGACAAGAACGTTAATTTTTGTCTCACCACCTTCTTATCCAATCATGGGCAATAATAGGGCAGACAATGGTTCACATCTTCTATAGAATTGTTGGCATGGAGATGGTTGGCGCTACTAATTAGAATGATCCTAGTTTTCTTCTCCTAATATTGGATTCATGGAAAATTTTAGGGGCTAATGTTCGCCCAGTGGGCTAATTTTCCATGATTTTTCCAAAAAACGATTCGCCAATTTCCAATTTTTATAAAAGATGATTCGCCCAAATTTTAGAATATAAAATTATTTTACCTTAAAAATCGCCAACATTATATAGAGACCATATATAAAATCATTATAAATTTGAATAATTTTGCAAATATATCATTAAAAAATTTATAGTTTGCATATTAGGGATTAGTGAGATTCGCCAATGTTTTTAAACTTCAAGAAAATTTTCCATCCTTAAAATTTTCCTTGATTGGATTAACCAGATTACGCTTTCTCATATTTATATTTAAAAACCGATTGGCCTGAACTAGAAACCAGTCCAAACTAGCCGATTTAGGAAGGAACCGATCGGTTTTCCCATAAAACGGTCAACTCCTCCATAAACCGGTCAATTTATTGCCAGGTTAGCTACAAACCCCACATAATGCAATTTTCTGATTTTTGATGTTGTTTTGAGGGAATTTTGGAGTTGTTTCCCTCCAAAAACAACCTCTCTAAGAAAATCATGCCTCCCCTCTCATTTTCTTCACACATATCAACCCTAGAAACACTAGCAATTAATGCCAGATGGTAATGTTAAATTCTTAAAGTAAAAGTGACATTTCCTTTATTTTTCATTTTCATCCTTTTACTTAAATTTTTAACATTACCATGAAATGACTCAGGATGTTTAAGAGTGGTTTTGACCTCATTAGATTTCATATGGAGAAACTAGAATTTCAGAGTTCACTCAAAATTTAGCAAACTTAATGGTTTTCAGGATTTCATGGTTTGGGGGTTTGCAATGTTTCCATTTGATTCTATCATGCATGAGGGTATGATATTGGCATTTGATCAAGAGCATGAAGCCCTTTAACGACCTTAATGTTGGTGGCATTGATTTTTTAACTTTGTTGATGTGGGTGGTATTGATTGTTGAACTCTTCTACCATGGCCTTAACAGTAATGTACCCTTCACTCAAACAAGAATAATTGGTTAGGGATGATAAGCTTTTTCTACCACATTATAAGGCTATGGAGATGAACACTTCACTCAAACCAAAATCACTAGTTAGGCATGTTAAACTTCAATTTATATCATATTATAAGGTTGATAAATCCAAGTCTAAAGACTTTGAGCAAGATGATGTTATGTATCTCTTGTTGATGATCCAATTTTTAATCAATGATGAGTTTCAGGAGTGACCATGTTGATCAATGATTTGTAGTTTTGGTGTCTATTTTTTTTGCTACTACTACCACTACTGCTATGGTTGCAGAGGAGTTTTAGGAGTCCTCAAACACTCAGCCAAATTATTTATGTAGCTCATGTTGATGATCCCTTGTCTAGTAGTGGTGATGAGTTTGATCATGATGAGGAATGATCATGATGATCACTGATATGTATACTTGTAGTATGTCAGTGACCCCATAGCTTATAACATTGTTTTTGGGCTCTCGAGTCCATTTAGAGCATCGTTGATTATGTATTATGTTGCTAATATGTATTGCACTCGGCGCCAATTTGATATATTTACCTTTACCTCATATACAAATGAGAAAACTTTGCATATTTTATCTCTATTGGTTTCAAATCAAGGTTTTAAATCTTAAAAATAGTTTTTTTCATTAAAATCTAAGTATTTCATGTATTTTTCTAAAGACCAGTTCATTGAGATCTAACCAAACCCGGTTTGACCGGTTCTGGTTTGAAACCCAGTTTGATAAGTGGACTAGTATGGTCACCGGTTCCAGTTTTTTAAAACTATGACCTACCGTCTCATCTTCAGACCCTCATGGTCATCCCTGATTGGTATCATCCTTATGTTGTCATGATTTTTAAATATTTGTGCAATGAGTTTTCATTGTCAAGCTCTATAGGAAAACCACCTAAAATTAAGATCGTTGAAAATAGCACATACTAACATATTTACCATAACTTATAGCCCACCATAATTTAAGTAAGTATTTTCATAAAAAATGAATAGGAGCAAGATGGAAATAAATATACCTACTAGACTTTATTGGCTAAGATTATTTATGCTTCAACATGTAGGAATAAAAGTGTAAATGTGGAAACTTAGTAGTGCTTACTACCCACTAAATATTTATGCAAATCCTTATTAACTTTTCCACTTCATATATCAATTTGCAATTTTTCTAAAAACATCACATCCACTTAAATGGCAAAAACCCTATGTAGTACTTATTTATTTATCAATCTACCTACTCATCATTAACTTTTAAAAATTACTTTATAAAGTTTTATTTTTCTCCAAAATTCATTTCTATGCTTTCTCTCCTTTTATATAAATTATTTATTTATCAATCTACCTACTCATCATTGAATTTCCAAACTAAAAAAAGTTTTGTTTTTTCCCCAAAATTCATTTCTATGCTTTCTCTATTTTTATATTTTCCTTGGAATCATCTTCATTATCTCTTTTTTCATTTTTTTTTCTTTTTTATATAAATTATTTATTTATCAATCTACCTACTGGTCATTAAATTTCCAAACTTAACAAAAGTTTTTTTTTTCCCAAAATTCATTTCTATACTTTCTATAGTTTTATATTTTCCTTGGAATCATCATCCTTAACTCTTTTTTTTTTAAGAAATATATCTTTGTATTACTATCTAAAACAAAAAAGGTTACAAAAGAGTTTGCATCCAGGGGTTACAAAAGAGTTGCATAGACATTCCTTATCATTATTGATTGATTTGTTGCATTCAACAAAGTTCCAAATTTTTTTTCATATTTTTTTTAAAGAATTTTAAAAGATTTATGAAAATCCTTATTCCTTAGTAGAAAATTAAGTTTTCCACTTCATATATCAATTTGGAATTTTTCTAAAACCATCACATCCACTTAAATAGCAAAAAACCTTTGTATCATTTATTTATTTATCAATCTAACTACTCATCATTAAATTTCAAAAATTACTTTAAAAAGTTTTATTTTTCTCCAAAATTCATTCTATACTTTCTCTCTTTTTATATAAATTATTTATTTATCAATCTACCTACTCATTATTAAATTTCCAAACTAAAAAAATGGTTTTGTTTTTCCCCATATTCATTTTTATGCTTTCTCTATTTTTATATTTTCCTTAGAATCATCTTCCTTATCTCTTTTTTCTTTTTTTATATCAATTATTTATTTATCAATCTACCTACTCATCATTAAATTTCTTTTTTTTATATCAATTATTTATTTATCAATCTACCTACTCATCATTAAATTTCCAAACTTTGAAAAAATTGTTTTTCACCAAAATTCATTTCTATACTTTCTCTACTTTTATATTTTCCTCAACTCTTATTATATATAAATTATTTATTATCAATCTACCTACTCATCATTAAATTTCCCAAAAAAAATATTTTCTCCAAAATTCATTTCTATACGTTCTCTATTTTCCTTGGAATCATCTTCCTTTATCTCTTTTTTTTAATATATCTTCATATTACTATCTAAAACAAAAAAGGTTACAAAAGAGTTTGCATCGACATTCCTTATCATTTTTGTTTGATTTGTTCCATTCAACAGAGTTCCAAAAAAAAATTCCATCTTTTTCTAAAGAATCTTACTACGATCATATAAATAAAACAAGCTTTCCAAATCACAATCATATGTTTGTCGCCATGTGCTTTTCGAATGATATTCATGTTTTTGTCTCATCCTTTGTTCATGGAATTTGGTTTCACATATGCTACAATATTTCTGGATTAGTGATGGTAGTAAGCCAAAAGATAAGCGCATTTTTTAATAATATATTTATTGTTAAGCAGATCATCCTACTTTGAATCTGATGAAAATTTATGTCATGATTTCGTAAGCAAATGATTAGACGACGGCTTCCTTCTAGCGGGTGTTAAAAAGCTTTTTCGTTCATCGTATTCCAATAATGTTCAGTGGACTGAACTGGAACCTCGTCTGGATAATTCTGACTGGTTACCATTACCTTTAAATTAAAAAATTATACTTTACACGGCCATATGTGAAAAGCTTGTGCCTTTCACTGCGTCAACCGTTCGGTGGAAATGTCACATGCATGCATTTGAATGATTCAAAGTTACCCTAATTTAGGGTTGGTTTAACTTAGGGTTTCTGGAAATCTTGTCGATGGCTCAAATACGATAAGCCCCACAACAGATATGTGATTGGATATACTTTTGCCGCGTATCTCGCCCGTTTACGTCTCTCCTCTTTGCTGACTTTGCACGAAAGGCTCAGGCTCCCGGATAGCGTCTGTGCGTTCCAAGAAAAGAGCACTCAACCAAAAGGTATGTAGGTAGGTTAAGTTTTGTATTATCCAACGAAATGTTCATGCTCCACCAGTCTATGTTTTGTATTATCCAAACAAACGTTACCAATTTTATGGTGGCCCTTCACTCCAGTCTGCAGCCAACACATACTTAACCAGTCCTGAAATGAATGGCGCTGTTCATGCAAGCAATCTAATATGGTGTCCAAGTTCTCCTTGCGATTGTTTATTGTATTACCCGCACTTTGAAACTTTGCTTCCAAGGTTTCAGCGGTTGTTGCATTGAATTTGGCCGGCGGTTTGTGGGACGTCTGAAAATTGTTCGCTTGCCTGCATATTCTTGTTGTTCCGAATTCGAATTGTAAGTTTCACTTTACTGTTCAGTTTGTTTCAGGTGTTAGAACAGAAGCAGTTTCGATGTTCGAAACTATCGATATTGGAATCACAGAAAGATCTAAGAGCGCGGAGGAATTCACACCGAAGATGGCAGATCCTCCAAAAGCCACCAAAACCACGCTCAAATGTCTTATGCAATTAGATCCCACCTTTCTTTCAACTAGCAATCATTCAACAGACGAGAGTTTGGGCCCGAACAACAGCTCAGGTATGAAGTCGAGGTACACCTTTCTATCAGCGGGCACCGTTTCCCCGGCGAGATTCAGTCCCGCTTCACCTTACGCGATGTCGCCTTGGAGCAACGCGTCGGCATGTCCTTCCCCGTGGACATTAATGTCTCCTCTGCACTCCCCCTTCTTGACGCCCTTGATGGACGGCATGTCCTACGGATGCATCGCTACCTTGGTGAGAAAAGATGGCCACGTATCCGCACTCACTATGTCTGGCGACGGCCTGCTTTACACTGGCTCAGAAAGCAATAGCATTCGCGTCTGGAAACACCCCTCCCTTCACGAATACGGCTGCCTCAAAGCCGGTAGCGGGTTCGTTAAGGCTCTGTTGCTTGTGCGTGACTACGTTTTCAGCGCTCACCACGACCGGAAAATCCGCGTATGGTACCGTCCTCGAAAAAATTCCCGTGTTTGCAGGCGAGTAGGCACCCTTCCTACCATGAAAGATCAAATACAGAGTTCAATGAATCCCAAAAACTATGTCCAGGTTCGGAGGTCTCATAGTGCTCTTTGGATCAAGCACATGGACGCCATTTCCTCGCTGGCCTATAACGAAGAAGGGGGTGTGCTGTATTCGGGTTCGTGGGACAAAACCGTGAAGGTGTGGAGAATGCGGGATTGGAAATGCGTTGAATCGATCGTGGCTCACGACGATGCCGTCAGTTCTATAGCTGTTGCGACGGATGGATTGCTCTTTACCGGCTCGGCTGACAGTACAGTCAAAGTATGGGCACCGATTCCGGGAAAGGGAAAAACAAAGCATGTACTCGCACAGACTCTGACCATCCAACAATCTGGTGCAGTGAACGCTCTTGTCCTTAGCACGGACGGAGCGATTCTCTACTCGGGATCGGCCGACGGAGCTGTTAATATTTGGGAAAGAAAAAAGCCCATCTACATGAATTCGACGCTGCAATTGGCCGGGTTTCTAAAAAGCCACAAGCATGCAGTGTTGTGTCTGGCCACTGTTAAGAATCTTGTTTTCAGCGGGTCGGCGGATAAGACGATTCAGATATGGAGACGGGATCCTATCGGTGGTTTCCATTCGTGGTTGGCGGTGTTGCAGGGCCACAGTGGACCCGTAAAGTCCATCGCAGCGGCTGTTGACGTTTCCATTTCCCATGGCTTTCTTGTTTACAGCGGCAGTATGGACAGGTCAGTGAAGGTATGGTGGGTCGAAGATAATGATTCGTCACCAAATGGAAATGCAACATACTATTCCCCAAATCCTGTGCTGTCGCCCGCCTGGGTGCAACAAAAACTCGCATAGTAAATCAATGCGTCGCCGGGAATTGTAGTTAAAATTTGCCAGACGACTCATGCATTAAAACACATAAAAACCAACGGAAATAAGCCAGCGCGCCCAATCAGAGTTCCCATTGCTGCAACAGCCATAAACTGAGTTCATGATTTATTAAGAAACATCTACGTCAGATGAAAACCATGAAATTAACGGCAATAGGCTGTAAGGGCGCTGGAAAATCAAAGAGATAAAAGGACGTGCCCGTGAGTTAGGTATGAATGAAGTGGGAAGTTTGTTGTGACAGATGAGCCAAGTTTATTCCTTTAGTTGCCTGCTGTGCTTTTAAATTATTTAAAGAAAGCTCATCCATGCATTTGCTTTTGCAATGTGCTCTTAGGTCGTGTCACATCCAACGCCCTAAACGAGAACCAGAATTACAATGGTGTATAACCAGAATTATTTTTTTGTGTATAATGTATAGGTTTGGAGTGTATGTAGGTTTATTAATGTAAAATGATTTTATTAGTCTGTCCCTGACGCAGGATTGGCAGGATTTTAGCCAGGTTTATTATTATTATTAATTCAGAAAGCTACTATGTTTAATTTTGAAATATATATATATATATATATATAAAAAAAAATATTTTTTACATATTTGAATCTGAAGCCTTTTTAGTAGCATCCGGCACGATATAATACCATGTGATATTTGTCTTACTTATTTTATGCTATAATTTATGAGTAGGGTTATTAATTTTTAGATATTTGTGTAATGATTTTTTATTTTTAAGTATATTGGAAGACCATCTAAAAATAAAATTCTTGAAAATAGCTCATACTTAGGTAGTTGATTTACCGTTAGGTACTTCCCACCATATAAGTAAGTCCAATAGGATTAAGATGTATGTATATACTTAACCTGAGTTACTTCGAGTCATTATTTATGTTTCCTGTAGTTTTTATGTAGGAGTAAAATTGTAAATGTGTAGATTTACTGGTGGTTACTATCTACTAAATTTGTGCAATAGCAATTAATTTATCCACTTCACATTTCAATTTATTTGTTCCTCCCAAAGCAAACTACAAAGTTTGTCCACAATTAATTTAGCATTGACTAATGTAAATTATAACTTTTTATACAATTTTTCCTAAAGCATAATTTCTAACTAGAATGAAACATCATTAATTATTGTAAAACATCATTAATATATTAAACAAAGTCTTTTGGTAGAAATCACATGAGAGAATTTTTTGGGACACCTTTCTAACCAACAAGTGTGGTTCATCATCAGGATCAAATGAAGAGGTAGACCATGGCTACATTAGCCTTTGCCATGGTCTGCCTCTTCATCTAGTCCTGATGATCAATCACACTTGTTGGCTCGAAAGGCATTGGCCAAAAATTCTCTTATATAATTTCTACTGAAAAACTTTGTTTAATTTATTATGGATCACAAAAACTTGAATATAAAAATCATTAATATAGCTAAATCATTATAAATGTGTGATTATAATATTGTTATCTTATAATTTTATATAAAAATGTAAATGTTAATGACTTAATTTTTTTAAGTACACTTTTATATTTATTTTGAAATTTAATTTTATATATATATATATATATATAAATTAATAAATTTTATCCTCTTTCACTTATTTAATGGTTCAATTAGTATCGTCTAAGTTACCTAGTTCTTGTTGGTGTGCAAGTTTAAAATTTAATAGTTAAATTTTGAAAATAAAAATGGGTATTATAACTTGACATACTAAAATTTTTGAAAAATATTAATTTGAAAATTAAATAAAACTAAAATAATTTTAAATTGTATATAACCTAAATACAGGGGAATGTGACGAAATGTTTTGTTAAAGTACTATATGGTGTAAATATTACCCCACACTAAAGTTCAACAGACTAGCTACCAAAGTTCAACCTACTAGCTACCAATTCAAGGTTGACAAATAATTGATTTAAAATTTTAAATTTGCGTTTTCTTGCGAAAGGAGGTATACTGAAAATCCGATGCTCTTTACCCTGCTGACGTACACAATAAACAATTTTCTTGCGAAAGAAGCTTATACCGAAAATCTGATATTCTTTACCCCACTTTACCTCCATAATAAACAATTTGACGCAATGTTTTGTCAAAAATAATTATTCATGAGAATAAAGTAATATTATAAAATTTTTAATAATAATTAAATATAATAATAATGGTTTATAAAATAAATCAAACTATCATTATAACTTTAAAAAACAATATAATTATATTATAATTATAAATGTCAAAGTGCTATCCATGTGTCCAAGTTATTAAGACAGTAAATTGCTTTCTTAAGATATTATATTGCTAAAGAAATACTGAATATTTATTGTAATCAGTATAAAATTTAATATATATATATACAAATTAAAATTAAAATAATTAAAAATTTTAGTAATTAATTAATTTTTATTCTTTTGAATTTTTAAGAAATAAATATTAAAATTCTAAAATATTTTCACATCATTTATTTTTTACATTCACTAAATTATTAAATTTATATAAGTATATTTGAAATTTAAAAATATTCAATAAAATTGTTTCAATTGCAAATTGTTTTATATATTATGATTTATATTGATTATAAAGTTGTAAATGAAATTACAAAAATAACTAAAACATAAATAAAAACTAATGTGAGAAGTGGATGTGTGTAAGAAAAATATTTTAGTAATATTTTTTATTATAGTAATAATTTTTTAATAAAAATAATGTATAAAATTACACATATAAAACTTTCATTATAATTTAACTAGTAAATATATAATATTAAATCTATTTATAAAACTAAAAATTCATAACCACAATTAATACTCATGGATTTTGACTTTCAATGGAAAAGAATGACTAACTTTTCACTTTATACTTATGGATTTTGACTTTCAATGAAAAGGAATGACTAACTTTTCACTTAATATGATCCATCCTTAGCCATACTCATCCTTAGAACACCACGAATGAGGTGTAGGCTGATCCGCATTGTCTATCTAGAATCAAATCATTAATGCAATGGTTTTTACAGTTTCACCCTTATTCATTATGAGTCCACGCAATGTATATAAACCATCATTATTTTTTTGAGAGATGGATATTTTTCAACCCATGACGATATGTCTTCAAAGTGGATTGTGTATACAAACCATCGTGATATTTTTGAGAGATGAACAATGTTCACCTATAATTTTTTCCATAAAATTAAGTAGATGTATGAGTATGAGGGGGAAAACTCGAAAAAAGTCGTCGCCTCACGTCGGGTTTAGTTCATTACGATGATGTGAAGCGATTTTTTTTTGGGCAAAAAAACATGAACCTGCCATCCTATCATGTCAATCGTGTGCTTTGGTTTCGGCTCGTCAACTTTATTGGTGAGAAAACTGATAGACGGAGATATCGAGTGCCTAAGATTGGTTGACAATTGTGTGGTTGCAAATTCTTTGTCTAACAGTGGCCGCTGCCATTGATCGTGTTCTCTCTGTTATAAACGGCTGTATATAAATTTAAAATAAAGTTTATCATATGTAAATGTTATAGGTTTTCTTTTTTCCCAATTTTTATCTATTAAATTTTAGAATTTTTTTAAATTTAAAATATTTTTAAAAATAATTAAACAAGTTTTTTATAAATTAGGGTCATCTTTATCTAGATTATAGATTTAAGGAATACTTCAGAATTTAAAGTTAAACAATTGACTTTATTCTTATGAAAATTCCTATTTAAATTCATTACATTACTGTAACATCTAAACTTGAAAAAAAAACACTGTAATAACCATAGTAAAAAAATCTTTTAATTAATATACATTTCAATGTTTCGTTCCGTTAACTATTGAATATATATACAAATATATAGGCATAAATAATGGCATTAACTGCAGAGGGATATGTTGCTTGATTGTTGTACCTATCCCTTTAATGTGATTAAATGTTTATTAAATAGCAGGTGTGGAGATCTGAATTGGGATGCTCCTCGATAGACGTGCACATGACTTTATGCTTTACCATGCTACGTTGGCCCTTGTTCGTAGCTCCACGCGCCTGCTGTATGCTCCGAAGGACAAAACCTTGGGGTGCTCACGCCATCTGTTGTGGCTCTCCGTCATTGATCTCTACTTCACGATCTGATGACAGAGATTGGCTAGAGTTTAACCTAACCAACTGCCCACGCCAAATCTTGTCGTTCTCATTGTTTCTATCATTCTTCTGCGTCGTGCTGCTCTGCGAGGGTTCGGGTTATGGTGCTTTTCAAAGCCTTGCTGATGGTGCTCTGCGAGGATTGAGAGTAGGAGAGTCAGCTCATCATATTGAAACAGGTAGCCCCTTTCTCTGTTATTCCATTTGTTTTTGCTTGCTCGAGCAAGAATACTGATGTAATGTCCCTAGGAAACTGTAAATATTTTATTTACCACAGTAAGAACAAACTGAATATTTAGTGTTATTACCTATTTGAATTGAATAATATTTTTAATTATTGGAAATGAGAAATGATTTAAGTATCAGTAGAACTGGTAACTTCTGGGGAAAGGAAGTTGGAAAAGACAGTTGCTGGAAATAAAACCCTAACTACCTCCCCTAACTGGAAAAGGCTTCCAAAGAAAAGGAAGTGGGGGGAGGGAAAAACTGCGTTGTAATGACAGGCAGGAAAGAGGGAAATGGCTAAGTCTGGTGATGACTAGATAGCAATGCACTGAGTGCGAGCAACTTGCTGAGGACTGTGGTCTTGCAAGTAAGCTAGGGGGGAGATTCTGGTCCTGAAAGACGAATCTCAAGGATAGGTGGTTGACTAGCAGCGAGAGAACAGAGGTGATCCCAACCTTTGGGTGGAAACTCTTTAAAAGGCACTCTGATGCATAGAACAAAAAAAATAATGGGAGTGCGTTTTACTGTGTATGTACATTATCTAGTGGTACGTTGAGACTGAAGCTCACAATAGAGTTATTACTTTACTTTACTCATTAAGTATTGAGAAACAAACAATAGAGTCAAATTTAACCAGTGACCATTCGTTTTAATAACTCTTTTACAGTAGCAGTTATTTTCAGTTAAACTCGAACATTCTTGTTGTAGGAAAGATTTGTATATGTAAACGATTCATGAAATGGAACTTTGTAATCGTGGAACCAGTTTGGAAAATATCCTAAAAAAAACTGAAACATTTTGCATATGAAAACATTCATGAATTTTGAAACAATCTAGCCGAATAACCGAAATGCATAGAACTTTTTAGAAGCGGGATGGACTTTCTTTAAAAAAAAAACTAGAGAACCATTTTTACTGTCCATGTATAGAACTGAACTGCAAGCAGAGAATTTAAACTAAGTTCTTCTCAAGAGAATACCAGCGTGCAATGAGGTAAGAACCAAAAACTGTGAGATTGTCGACCTCAGCCTAAACCTCGGAGAACCGTAGAGCACCGAGTCGACTTAGTAAGGTTCATTAAATAGTTTCTATAACCCTACATACAAACCCCATAATCCTGGCGGAAGATTCTCTAAAAACCCCAAACTGGTACAAAACCCCCATACTGCCTACACCGGCGGAATTTATCTTCAAAACAAGATGAACGAAAAGAGCCGAAAATTACTTTGCAAAGAAAACAGAGACAATTTCTATTCAGAAATAGTACAGAGTAGAGTAACTAAATAGGAAAAGAAAAATAAGTGAAAAGTCAGATTCAAGGCAACACCTCAATAATCAATTCTAACCATTCTAAAACTGTACACAACCAAGAATACGAAGTTCATGAACATTTGCAGAATGAAAAAGATATATATATATAAACCAAAATGGAATCCTAGATTTAAGTGACATTCGGAACCATGACTTAGAACATAATAAAAATCCCACATGGTTTGTGACTCCAGGAAGCCGGTGTTATCAGGAAAACTAGTGTCCATTCAGAGCTGCTAGTCCCACTAAGACGGGTAGCTATCTTAGAAACAAACAAACTAAAGTTACTTGTGTTTCCCTTTATGAGAAATAGATGAGAGAGAAGTAGAGAGTACCAACCTCGGTCTTTCGCTAGTCTCCTTGCTTGTTTCCTCTCTCCTTTGATAGAGCTTTCGCCACTCCTTTCTCACTTGTCCCACTTCAAAGAATTGCAGCAAAATACCATCAAAGGATAGGGATCTATAACCATAAACAATGTAGGAACAGATGTACATTAACCATATAAATGCATATACAAATACAAGATTCAGAGATATACAAGCATATGGAGGAAAACTCAAATAGCTTTATTGATATAAGTAGTAGAAGAGAGGATTACAACCAAGCCGTCTAATCCAGCATCATCCTCCCAGCATGAAAGCCCTCTTCACCTCATACAAAGCAAGATCACCCAACAATGTCTTCAAAGGGAAACCAACAACACTTCCTTGCAAATTACAAAATTCAAGCCTGTGGATCTCTAGGATGAGGGATCCATATATATATGTTTGCAGGAGAGTGAGTCAGCTTCTGGGATTTTGATTAGTGTCATTTCACTGATAGTTATTGGTTCCACTTGGAGATTTCATGATCTCTTACTCATCCCTGGGCGAATTCAGAGAGGCAAGTGTCATATGAGCAGTTTCTAGAAGATTCTTTGAGTTTCCACCTAGCAAACTACTTCTGCCATTTGTCTGCTCTCACTCATCGCACCCTACAGAAGGGCTTTTTAGTATGCATTGCACCGCCCGTGTGTAACAGGTGAGATGCATCGCACCCTCAGCATGGAGCAGTCTGTATGGTCCAGTTTTGACCAGTTCTTAGTAGCTTTTAAGGGAGAACTTCTGGGAAATAATGTAATCAGCTGACCTTGTTCCTTTAGGGTATGAAACAACACTTTAGGGGTTTAGAAGCCCTTGGTTTATGGACATATGTGATTGGGGTTGCACTTCCCAAATATGTCTATAACATTTGCCCCCTAAAGCATGAGGTCGTAAATCTTCTGATGTCGAGTTAAATGCTTTATCATGAGGATCCAAGGTTTTTAAAACTGGAAGGTGACATGTAATAAGATATAATACAATGCATTATCTTCATAATATTTTCATGATCTAGCTGAGGCGGGCATTCCCATGCTCAGTTTTATAAATTCATTTTCATGTACATAAGATAAACAATTGTCTGTGTGGTAGACTGATGATTCTGGTAGAGCCATCATCCCTTAGCCTGGGTGATTATTTGTGCAGCTGTGATGTACATTTGATGTCTTTATTTTTCTAAATATATCGCAACCCGGATGGATGAAACTAGATCCGAGGTCTTCAAACTCATTCAATCTTCGCCCGATGTACAAGTCGATCCATGTGAAAAGATGTTATGATGTCGAACATGGAAAGACATCGCCTGATTACCAGCCAATGATGTAAGCTGTTAACAGGCACGAGAGGAATCACCGATAATGATAATGACCCTCAAGGTACTGCAGTAAAATTCACGTGGTGTGAATACATGAGGTTATGTCGAACACCACGCAAAATCTTTCGATCGAAGGCCATTGATGTAAACCTATCACCGGAAGTGAGAAACTTGTCATTGAGGCATGCAAGCTTCAAAGTACTGAAAGGGTTGTTCCTAATTCAACTTCTTGGATAATGAGTTGTTGTCAACAAGAAGTGACTCGTCGTAGGAGGGCCTTAATGAATCCCACATCTACGACACGGAACGGGGCAAATTATTTTGTGGAGGTGAAAACGATCTGATGATACAAGGTTCAGGGTGGTGGTCATGAAAAATGGAGAGTGAAGGTATTGCAGCGGATGAGGCATTAGCTGGGTTGGTGAATTCTCTGAGCGACTTCTCTTGAACATATCGGTGACACTTGAAATGGATTGGTAGCGTTAACCCCAAAATGGATGGTACGGTGGACCAATGGTGATATGACCGGTGAATGGAATAACCCAACCCGACTCAATCATGGTGATGGAGTGAAAGTGTCATGTTCAAGAGCGACCTGCTACCAATCAAGTTATTCAAGTTTTCTTCCATATTTCCCCAGTCATTGCTAACTAATACCTCTTTATTTTTGTCAAGCTTGAGGAGGATAACATATGCTTGTTCTATAATTTGCCCTTCAGGCAAACCTGTCGCTATGTTTTAACGAGCCTAACGACAGTGAAACTCGCTCTTGTCTGCATGGACAAGTTTTTCGCTATTGTTTTAACGAGTTTAACGACAAAGATAACTCGGTCCTTTTCAATTTTAGAGAGTCTAAAAAGAGACGTAAAAGCAACTCCAGTAGTCCTTTTTTGTAATATAATCCCTTAAGTCCGAAAAAGTATAAAATAATACGAAAGGGATGACTTTTCAATAGTTTTAATGAGCCGAACAAGACAAGTGCTCGATCTTTTTGTGTAATGATACCTCAGGTCCAAAAAGATTAAAATCTAGAGGAGGGATGGCATTTCCAATCACTTTAACGAGCTAGGGAGGCCAATTGCTCGGCAATCGTTTCATATTTTATGAGTCAGATGAAAAGAGCTTAAAGGAGACTTGTTTTTTGAGGAACGAGTGATGTTTTTGGATAGCAACTAGTTCCAGGTAAGGTTTGGAACTTTTCAATCACAGCAGTGTAAAGAAGGTGGCTAATAGAATCACTCATCGCAGTTGTTCCTCAAAAGGGTAAACAATCAAATGGAGGCGTATGATCGGCTTAAAAAGAGTGGAGGTGATGGTAAGAACACGACCAAGGTTCAAAAGCTGATAATTATGCGATCGTAATGGTTATTTACCAAAGGTGGGTTCATTTTTTAATGAGCTTGAACTCTGGGGGAAACATTTGCTCATTGCTAGGTTTATTTTTTAATGAGCTTGAACTTCACATAAAACTGCTCATGCCAGTCGTATAATAAGGATGTATCATCGATAGGTTCATTTTTTAGGGAGCTTGCCCCATTTGAAACTTTGCTCCGGAGCCTTTTGTATGCAAGCTAGGAACAACCAACCTACTAGTTTAAAGGGTTGATAGCCTACAAATTAAGAAAATAAAAGGTATAACAAAGTAGAGTCTCCAGGTTGCCACATGGAAGTTCTTGCATTAGCAAGATTGTTCCATCTGCGTGGCAGATAGAATGGTTCCTCGGCTTTGTCCATCGAAATGGATGAAGGTGATTCAAGTTCCAATCACCTAACCTTTGACGGGGGAATCCTTTTCCAATCTGATCCATTTTCCTAAATGGAAAGGATTGTCAGACTAGTCATATTCATACGTGGAAACCTACCTTATATTTGGGGTTTTCCTACTGAAGCAGACCAGGGCACATGCCTCCTGGGTTTCAGTCATAATCACCGAATCACTCGCACTCATCAGGTGGACGGACTAGAGATTGATGAGACATTCCTTGTGCAAAAAGACCAGTTAGGGATGGCATTTGACTAATAGTTGTTGTAGAGCTATAAAAAGGGTCTCTTTCACCTCTAATTACCTCACATTAATATGTCAATCCAGGAGCGTTTTGTTATTTCAAAGAGTGTCTCAGTCTGAGGCTATCATTTGTCAGAGTAATGCTAGTAGTACAGAGTTCAAAAATACAAGAGTAAACGGATGCTTGTCTACAACTAAGCTACTTCAAAAGAGTAATTCACACACTCAAAAAACTAGGCAACTTATCAGTCAAGGGTTCGGCAGCAATAACCCATCCCTTTGGAAACTGATGGAAAGGAAATTAGAGAACAGACCACGGGTCTGGGAGCCGGACAGTAAATGTCGAGGCTCACTACAGCCTTAGATCATCTCCCACACCAAAACAACAAATGCTAGTAAATGGAACAGCAGATAAGAAAATGGAACAGCAAATAAGAAATCGAATAGTAAATCTGGAATGGAACAGCAATTCTGAAATTGAACAGCAATTCTTAAAAGGAACAGCAGCTAAAAAACTAAGTCTCGCAAGCAGTAATCAAACTTAATCTACTAACTCAAATGCATTAATTGTAATCAAACAACAATCTTTCACTCTTAAGGCAGATCAAGCAGCACACACTAATGGAACAACATTGATTACTGATAAGTTATGGAACAGCGCTTGGAAACCATATACGCACACAACACGCTTGAATAGTAATCTGATCTAAGCATCAATCTCAATTAAAAGAAATACAACTGTGTTTCGAAATAGAACAGTGTTACTTCTGAATCCAACAATCGTAAAGAACATAACCCTCAAGATGAATCCTGTAACATGAATGTACAGCACAAAAGCTCTGTAATAAAATAATAACAATATTCAGTTAAGACTAATAATATTCAATCAAATCTGAAAGGAACAGTAACATAATGCAGAGTCAATACAATAGTTCTGTCTGTAGAAATCTTAATGAATTAATCTTAACAGAGCATGTGATGTAAACTTATAAAGCATATCAGATTACCAAATAACGACTCTAAGCAAACCACGCAGAAATCAAATCGTAATAATACAGAAGCAAGTGTCCTCCGGGGCCGGGCCCTTAGCCTCCAAGGGTACCCTGCTTTAGGTTAATCCAGACGCAGAGATGAAATAATCACCAAGTTTGTATTAATGCATGAAACAAAATTACAATGAACCAGTTCTTATCGAGACTCGATGATCAAAGTTTTGATCTTAACAGAAATTAAATAAAAGCATAATCATGTCGAACTCTCCAAACCTAACAATGCTGTCCCTTTTTATAAGGGTGATGGCGGAGATGTCTAAGTAACAAGATAGATAAAGCAGCGATCCCTCAGGATCAAGGATCCTGAGGGATTCGCCGATTCGCCGAACCGTTAATCCTTAATCATCTCTTTTCCCTCCTGCGCCGAGCTGGTGTCTTCTCCTCCTTTTCAGGGCCGATTTTCTTTGATCTTCTTAGCCTTGTTTGCATTCGGTCTCCCGTCAAAGGGACAACAGTTACCTTGTCCTTGTACTTTCCCTTGACACAGCAACTCCTCGTTTTCACCCCTTCCTGCACGAGGGAATGAAAATTGTTAGCGGTTAAGTCTTGCATATTAATCTCACATGTTTTGTTATAATTCTTTATCGTTTTCCAAGTTCATGATGAAAAAAGGTTTACAAGTTCTACTGAAAAGCCACTGAAATGATCATAAAAAACATACCTTTTTAGTACTCCACACACCCTCCTGCTTACCCTGTTTCATGCCCTCATGAAAACGTTGTAGTTGACATGCAAGGCAGTGAGAGAATAGGCTGGAGAAGAAATCTCATGCAGAGGCCTACAGCCATGATGAGTAACTAGGTAGTCAAAGAAATGGCCTGTTTGACCCTCAGGCATCTCATACAGGGCTTGGTATCCGGGTGCAGGGTGCCAAATAATTGGACTGCGGAACCTATATCCTAACCAGGATGGCCCTGCTCTCAAAATGCTTTCGCCATAAAGGTGCAAACGATTGGCAGCTAATTTAAAATTCTCATACTTAAACGGTTCCCTGAGCTGGATATTCGGATTAGAGATTTGATACCGAAATTTAGCTGCATCAATGGCAAGGTCTTTGATAGAAAGAAAGTATTCTAATCCTTGTCGAATGAGTGCCTCATGCATGGGTCCTAATGTTTCAATGACACCCGGAGTCTTCATGAGGTTTCTATGTGCTTTCCACAACTGTACTGGGTTCCTAGGCTCAGCCCTTACCCACAAATCTAGGCCATTTTCTTGCCTCTGGAAAGTATTATAGGCTTTGAGCCATTTAATCTGATTAACCCCGAATGAGATGAATGCCTGCAATTGGATGTCTCCAACAAAAGGGCCAGGGTTCAGCTCAGTCTCCTGGTCTAGTACAAGGTTATGCAAATAGAATTCGCACAGCAGTCTCTGGACCTTCACCCCGTAGTGTTTACAACAGTCTATAAAGTCATTGACAGTGTTAATTTGTATGGGGGCACCTGCTTTAACAGCTTTTATTTTTAATTACAAATACCGTTCCAGTAAAAACAGGGCATAATTTTTGGCAGGGGCCCTACATGCTAAGATGTAATTGTATAAAGAACACAAGGTATCCATCTGCTTGATAACAATATCTAGCCTACGAGTTACCTTTGCAACTTTCTCTTGTTCCTTCCGCCAACCTTCAAAGGCCTGGCATTCGGATTGATTGACGTTCCTAAGTTGCTGCTATAGCTCTTCATACTTTTTGCGAGGGACCGTTTTCTCTCTAAGCTTTTCTGCTTCTTGCTAAGCTTGTTTCAACCCCTTGCGCAAGGTTACTGTTTTTGGATCTCTTCTCCATGCAGCAGTGGAGGCCGGGAGTTTTACCTGAACTTTCTTATTATGTTGCTTTGAGTTCAGAACCCTTATCACCCCTGAGAGTGGTGCCTCCGTCTGAATTTTCTTGTCACAAGTCATCATATCATCCATTTCCATTTTAACATGAATATCAGTTTACTTCTGTTCCTTTTCAAATGGAACAGCAGTCTGTTCTTCAGCATCATTTGGAATAGCAGTTGGATTTTCAATAGGGTTTTGAACAACAGGACGAATTTTGATCCTCCACCTTTTTGCCTTGTGGAGTTTTACTAGAGTGGTCACCTTTTTCTTCCCTGCAGTCTTTCTTACCCTCTGCCTTGCTTTCAAGATCCTAATTTGCTGGTGGAGCTGGGCTATTATGCTCAATAATCTCTGTTGTTCCTTTCGCAATTCTTTAATTTCCAAAATTTCATTAGAAGGAACAACAGGCTGTCTGCTGCGGCCTGGGCTATGACTAGTCCCTGGATCTTCCTCTTGGGGTGTTTCTTCAGTGTTCTGCTCCGGCTGTTCTGGGGTAGGAACCCTAACTGGTTCTGTCAATTCTTGGGCAACTTCTTTTTCTGCCCCTACTTCCTCCGGAATTTCTTCCGATGCCTTAGGAACGGATTGTTCCTGTTCAGTATCTCTCATTTTTTCTTCATCATGAACAAGCATATTTCCTTCTTCTCCCTCTTTTGCATGTGGTTTTTCAGATGCATTTTCCTCTTGGGGTTTGTCATGGAGGTCTGATGGAGTAGAAGGTTGGCCATATTCACCCATATTGGCCAAGACTGTGGCCAATTCGTCTTCTCCCATTGGGTCCTCTGGTGGGCTACCTTCCTGCTGTTCCATTTCCCCCTCCTGCTTGGATTGTTCAGCTTCTGCTTCAGAATGCTCAGCTTCTATTTCAGAATGCTCATCTTCTGTTTCAGACTGCTCGGCTCCTTCCTCATTTTCTTCTTCGGATTGCTCGGCCTCCTCTTCAGATTGCTCGGCCTCTTCTTTCTCTTCTCCTTCAAATGGCTCTGCTTCTTCTTCTGGCTGTAGGGATTGCTCGTCCTCAATTTCTACTGGCTGGCTGGTGTTTTCCTGGAGCTTTTCCAGCCTTCCTTGTATCCGAGCTAACCGGACCGATTTCCTGCGTTTCTCTGGCTGTTCGGGTGTACCGGTGGCATGCTTACGCTTTGTCGATTCCTTGCGTGTTTCTGGACGTTCGGATGTGCTAGTGACATGTTTTTGTTTTGCTAATTCTCTGCGTTTTTCTAGACATTTTGGTGTGTTGGTAGCATGTTTACGTTTTGGGGATGGTGCTGTCAACCCCCCCTCAATCATTGCAATTAGCTCTTCCTAGCTGCTCTGCTGCTGGGTGAGGCTATGACTAACAATTAATCGAATTAACCCATGATGACTAACAACTGACTCTACATGCTGTGCCTTTTTAAGCTTCGTGCAACATCATGAAGTAACGAATTCAAAAGTGCAGGCAGATTTACAGAGCATTTTTGCTTTAGAACAGCTAAGAGTTTAAGATGTCGTGGTCTTACCACGTCTTTTCTACCCTCGCAGGTGATGTAGCTTTGCACGGTTCTTGCCAATTCTGCCCAGGGCTCTCCTAGCGTTGCTGGCAGAACTCCCTTCCCTTTAATTGTCAAGCTCTGGCCTTCGTCCTGGAATATTTCTATAATCTTCTGTAGTCTCTCCTTTTTTAACGTCCATACAGGTCCGGTGGCTGGTAGTCCCGAGACTTCTGCGATTATATCATCGGTGACTGTTATCTGTCTCCCCCTTACTGTGGAGTAATCCTCCTGCAAATTCTGTAGGAATTCAATCGCCACTGTTTCGTTAGACTCCTGCAAGCGGTTGAGATAAGTCAGCCACCCTGCTCTTGCCAGGATTTCCCGGGCAGCAGCGGAGACTGTCAACACCTGCGGTTCCCTTCAGATCGCTCTTCCTCCCATGGTTTCACTGTGGATTCTCAATGGAACAGCAACTGTTTGTGCTGTTTGAAACACAGAGAGGGTAATAGATGCAAGACTTGTTTGAAAAAAAACAAAGTATGCAACAGAAATGGCTTATGAACAGCAATTCGTGTAACAAAAATAGAAATAGCATGTCGTTAAGCCGTGCGATACCCTAGTACACAACTTTCCCGAATAGTGAGCTGACACGTAATCCAGGAAATAATGAGGTTAACCTCCCCCCCTCGCAATGTGATAGGTTGTCCCAGCCGTCAAATAAAGGAGCAGCACCCGATCTGCAACAGAGTCATAAAGGAACAACATATGAAAATATGTCATGTTTAGAAAAACAATAAATTACCGAAATCGAGGCTTAAAGTTGGATCGCGTATTACGTAAGAGGCTGTTGTGATATGATGCGAGGCTGGGGGGATAGGACGTCTGTCGTACTTGCCAAATCTCATGTGGTCATTGTCACTTACTCTGCCATGATTGGTGGTAATAAATTTTCATGCGATATATAAGTTGGGAAATGACATATGATTAGTTACTAGGATATAAGAAACAAAAGAGTATTAGTATCTTACCTATTGGTGTAACCAATGTGACTTCAATACCATTAACAGTGCTCTGCTGCCGACAGGTGTCCATAACCTTAGCAGAGTTGTTTATTTCACCCCTGCAGCCATGATCCTTTATGCATACTTAGGAATGTTGTGATGTCAAAGTGTAGGCCATTATACTGGCTTGGTGACCAGTTAACCATAATGCCATTCACGAGGAAGGAGCGAAAAGTGGGCAGGCCGGCTCGTGATGAGACCTCTTGTTCCAAGGTTTGTTTATTTGATAACCTTTTGGACCATATCCCTGGTGTGGTGGCCATAGTGGGAATGCCACTTCGCTTCCATCCTCATGATCATGGTAAGCTGGCTCTTGATGAGACCCCCTATGCTGCATTTGACAACTTATAAGTCATGTTTACTTTCTTATTTCTTTTTCATATAGTACTTTTCCTTATTTATACACAAAGGGTGATTCAACACTCCTTAAGAGTAGGAATGGTGGAAGAAGTCTTATCATCTCAATAGGAAGATATAAACCCTTTGCTCTTATTCCTAAATAATAATTAAAGAGGATTAAAGGGATCGTCATGATAAAGATAACCAATCAGAGCAAAATTAGTAGAACAATGAGAGCAAAAGATGATAAGTAAGTGTGTCCTTCCTTTTGTCCTCTTATCAATGCAGAGCCTTATAAAGATAGCGATTTATGATTTGCGGATTTCAGTATGTTGTGATTTTGTATTCATTGCATAAGTGCATAGCTGTATCTTAAAGACTTCAAAGAACAGGAGCAAGAAGCATCCTTAATTTAGATCAGTAAAAGGAATAAGTTGTTTCACAAGGAGAGAAAAAGCATGCTAGTGGTGTTCCTTTTGGAAAAAGGAATAGCAAAAGACCATAGATAGCAAAAATGCAAATGTTGTTCCTTTGAAAAAGGAACAGTAGAACACACCAATGCTGTTCCTTTGAAAAAGGAACAGCAGAACACACCAATGTCGTTCCTTTGAAAAAGGAACAGCAGAACACACCAATGTTGTTCCTTTGAAAAAGGAACAGCAAAAATAAAAAAAAATAAAAAATGTTATTCCCTTGGAAAAGGGCAGCAAAACACTCGAAATGTCATTCCTTTGAAAAAGGAACAGTAGAAACCAAAAATGATGTTCCTTTGAAAAAGGAACAACAACAACCAAAAATGTTGTTCCTTTGAAAAAGGAACAGTAAAAGACACAAAAATGTCGTTCCTTTGGAAAATGAACAGCAAAAATCAAAAATATGATGTTCCTTTGGAAAAGGGATAGCAAACACACGGAAATGTCGTTCCTTTTGAAAAAGGAACAGCAGAACAAGCAAATTCCGTTCCTTTGAAAAAGGAACATCACAAAATCAAAGATGTTGTTCCTTTGGAAAAGGAACAGCAGAAAATCAAGAATGTTGTTCCTTTAGAAAAGAAACAGTAGAAAATCAAGAATGTTGTTCCTTTAGAAAAGGAACAGCAAAAACACACAAATGCCATCCTTTTGGAAAAGGAATGGCAAAAATCGAAATGCTGTTCTTTTGAAAAAAAGGAACAGCAAAAATGACAGGAAAACATTAGTTCAAACATATGTACGAAAACGACTCAAAGAAAAGAACTTATGTACAAATTGTAAAAATAAATGAATTCCTTAATGAATTACAAGTGAGGAAGACTTATCTTCCTCTCCCAAAATCTCCATATCAGTGTCTCAGCGTAGCTGCTGGCAGAAGGACTCCCGAGTGAGTGGTTTGCGATAGAGACGAACTCGGTGGCCATTTACTTTGAAGGCATATCCAGAACCGTAAATAGTGATTAGAGTAAGGGTTCCATTGTCATGTACTTTCTGGATCTCGTATGGTCCCAACCAACGAGTCTGGAGTTTCCCAGGGAAGTCCTGAAACCTGGAGTCGTACAACAGAGCCCAGTCTCCCTCGTGGAAGACTTTGTTTTTAATGAGAGCATCATGCCATTTAGCTCGCTGCTGTTGAATCAGGGCAGTATTTTGAAGTGCAGAGAGCCTAATTTCGTCCAACTCATTGATCTCTTGTAGTCGATTAATCTGTGCCTCACTTGGATCTAAGCCTACTTCCTGTGTTGTCCGTAATGTTTGGATTTCGAATTCTATGGGGAAAATGGGTTGTTTTCCAAACACTAATTGATAAGGTGAGTAACCAGTGGTGCTTCTCCATGTTGTTCTGTAAGCCCACAGTGCTTCAGGTAGTCTGGCAGCCCAATCACGCCTGTGTGACGCAATGGTTTTCGTTAGGATTGATTCTATTACCTTATTGCTGCTTTCTACCTGCCCATTCGCCTGTGGGTGGTATGGAGTAGTGATTTTATGCTGGACGTGATAATTGTTGAGTGTTGCAGCTAATCTATTCCCAGCAAATTGTGGTCCACCGTTTGTAATTATTTCTCTTGGAAGGCCATAACGTACAAATAGATGGAACAGGAACTGTATGACAGAGTCCTCTGTGGCTCTTGGCAATGCTTCTGCTTCAACCCATTTGGTGAAATATTCTGTTGCCACCAAAATATATGTTTTCTGATTTGATGATGGGTTGATAGGTCCAACGAAATCAAGAGCCCATCGCTCGAATGGTTCAATGACTAACTGTGGTTTCAGAGGCATCTCATCAGATTGACCAGGACGTCCTGCTCGCTGGCAGCTGTCACAGGCTTGGACAAATTTCTTTGCATCTCTGAAAATCGTGGGCTAGTAATACCCTGTCTGCAGCACTTTATGTCCAATTCTGCGCTCAGCGAAATGTCCACCACATAGTCCATCATGACAGGCTTTTAGGATGTCAAAGATTTCATCTTCTCGAACACATCTCCTAATATGCATGTCTGCCCCTGTGTGAAACAAATATCCCCCAATCCACGAGAATCGAGCACTCTTCTGAACAATTTGTTTGCGCTCATTAGGGGTTAGGTGTTTTGGTATTTTACCTACTGCGAGGTAATTGGCAACATCAGCATACCAGGGTGTTTGAACAGCAACAGCAAACAGATGGTCATCCGGAAATTGATCTTCAACTGTTGCTGCATCGATTGGCTTTGGCATTCTTGAGAGAAAATCGGCTATAGGGTTTTCTTTGCCAGGACGATCCTTAATTGTGATATCAAATTCCTGCAATAAAATCAACCATCTAGTTATTCTGGCATTTGTGACAGGCTTATTCGCTAAATATTTTATGGCAGAATGATTTGTATACAAGATAACAGGATATCCCATAATATAATGTCTAAGCTTATTGACAGCATATATTACAGCTAGGAATTCTTTTTCAGTAACAATGTAATTTAATTCAGCAGGGGATAAATTTTTGCTGATGTAATAAATAGCATATGGTTTTTTATCCTCTTCCTGCCCAAGGACTGCGCCAATGGCTGTATCTGAGGCATCAGATGATATCTGGAATGGCAAATCCCAGTTTGGTCCTCGAAGGACTGGGGCTGTGGATACAAGCTTCTTTAAATCCTTGAAAGCACGCTCACATTTTTCTGTCCAAAGAAAATCAACGTTACCAGTTAGTGCATATAAAGGTGCAACAATGTGCGAATAATGTTCTATAAATCGTCTATAATAACCAAAAAATCCAAGAAAGTTGCGTACCTCTGTTTGAGTAGTAGGAGTGGGAATAAACAAAAGTATTTGGATTTTGACTGGGTCTACCTGAATGCCAGCTGCTAAAACATAGTGTCCTAGGATAAGTCCTTCAGTCATCATCATATAACATTTTTTGTGGCTTAAGCAAAGCCTGGTAGCAATGCAGCGTTGTAGGACTTTTTCTAGGGTGTCTAATGCTGGGTCAAAATCATCTCCATATGGTGTAAAGTCATCCATGTATACTTCAAGTCCATCATTTATTAAATATGCAAAAATACTAAGGATAGCCCTTTGGAATGTGGCAGGAGTATTGCATAAGCCAAAAGGTAGAACTCGATAGGAAAATGTTCCCCAAGGACAAGTAAAAGTAGTTTTGTCCTGGTCTTCAGGGGCAATCTGAATCTGATTGTATCCACTGAAGCCATCCAGGAAAGAAAAGAATTTCTTTCCTGCTAAAGTATCTAATACTTGGTCTATGAATGGGAGAGGAAAGTGGTCTTTTTGTGTTGCTTTATTTAGTTCCCTATAATCCACACAAATTCTCCATTTCCCATTCTTTTTTGGTACCACCACAAGCGGAGAGACCCATTTACTATCAGAGATAGGATAGATAAAATTGACATCTAAAAGTTTCTGAAGTTCCGCTTTTACCACATCGTTTAGATGAGGATTAAGTCTCCTTTGAGGTTGACGAACAGGTCTAGCATCCTTTTCTATATAAATGTGGTGTGTACATAATTGGGGGTCAATTCCTTTCATATCAGGGTAATCCCATGCAAATGCTTCTTGATATTTTCTTAACAAATGGATGAGCTTCGTTTCTTGTTCAGGTGTGAGGTTGGCATTAATGTTTAAGGTTTTTCCCGATTCAATTTCCACAATTTTACTATTTGCAACAGAAGTAACCGGTATTGTTTGATCATGTGAATCTTTCAGAGGATCTTCTTCTAATTCATTATCAAATGCTGCTTCTATCATGTGACACTGTGTGCAGGATCCAGATTCAGTTTGACTAATGAAGTTATTAATGGCATCATCTTCTGTTTGGTCTTTAAAATCAAGTGCCTCTTGTATAGTTAATGGAGATCTAATGTTATCAGTAAGGTATGATACAGGGTGCTTATTAGTTTTAATTATTGTGACACTTGGCTGCGCTGGAGGATATAGAACTAAATTCTTGATATTTGGTCCTTTGGTTATGGTCATATTTCCTTGCCAGCAGCCAATGTAAGCATCGGTAGTGACAAGCCAAGGTCTACCTAAAATCAGCGGGTGTCCATCAAGTCAGGTTTTTGGATTAATTATCAGGAAATCGGTTGGATATTCCTAGGAATCTACAGAGACCATGACATCATGTAGAGTACCCTTTGGCCTAACCACAGATCGGTCAGCCAATTATAGAAAAGTAGAGGTGGGTTCTACAGATGTAATGCCGAGCTTTTGGCAAGTAGTGGTTGTTAAAATATTAATTGCAACTCCTAGATCAACTAAGGCATTAGACAGGGTCTGACCATAAATTTGAACAGTTACAATCGGATTCCCTGGGTCTTCATATTTAATGGGTGTTTCTTTCCCTGATAGTAAATCAAATAAAGTGCCGACTACTTGGACTCTTGGATTATTTGTTATATTCCTCCTTGGTTTCTTTATGCACAATTCTTTGATAGTTTTTGCGTATATGGGAATGTCTTGAATGGCTTGGAGGAATGGAATTTTTATGTACAGATTTTGTAATTCTCCCAGAATGTCAAAATCAGGATATTGTAAAGGTCGAGGTATGACTAATCGTTCTGGGAACAGAGGAGAGGATGTGGTTGCTTGATTATGAGTCTGCTGCTTATTCACATCCTCTTGTTGCAACAGATGTTCTCTTGGTAACTGATCTTCAATATGAACTGTTTTATCTCCCTCAGTTTCAATAATACGTCCAGATCTTAACTGAAGATCATTACACTCCCTCAGGTCGGGTCCTATTTCTGGTGATTCTATAATTTGGAGAGATTGGACCGGTCTGTTATTTGGATTGGGGTTGGGTTGGGCTGGGAGTTGTGGTCTCAGATTAGACTGGGGATTTTGTTGTAAGGCTGGCAGTGTAGGTTGAGGGAGCGGAATAGTTCCTACTAGCTGATGCATCAGTCTCTACCAGTTTGTCTGCCAAGCTGAACTTTGTGAAGTAGGGGGAGTCCATTGTGGAGGATATGGGCTATTTTGCCAATATGGTGGAATGTAAGGGAAATTCGGCCAACCAGATTGGCTTGCCTGATTCAGCCACGGGTTTGAAGGAGGAAACGACTGTGATGACCAGTTTGAAAATGGGGGTTGGGACTGACTTTGCCACATACTATATTGTTGAGCATTACACTGTGGAGGCTGAAAAGAAGAATTTGGGTTTGGAAACATACCAGATTGTCTCGGCTGCCACTGACGGCGCTGGTTGATCAAGTACACCGATTCTGGTTCTTCTTCCGCTTCCTTATATACCGCTTTCAATCCAGGAAGTGAGGGGCAGCTCTCCGTAAGGTGATCTTTTGTACAGATGGCACATGTTTGGACTGTATCCAGTGGACATTCCTTGTGACTATGCTTTTTCCTGCATTGGGGACAGAAGATCGCCAAATTCTGTTCTACCTCCATTTGCTTCTGTTTAGCCTGCATAATATCAAGTTGTGTAGTTAGTGTCCCCAGAATATCAGTTTTAAAATTTTCCAATAAATTTCCAATTTCTACACGTGTTACTCCTTCTATTGAAATTTTGTTATCTCTTACAAACTGATCATGTTCTGTCGGTTTTACTCTTGTGCTGCCTCTCGAACTCCTGATACATAAATCAATAATGTCAGCAAAATTCTCTTGATAAATATCCCCTTTTCCCATGATGTTTAATGTTTCAATCCATTGTTCCTTCATGCCCCTTATTAATGCAGTTTTTAACACATTATCAAGTAAAGGTAGTGATGCATAAGGAGACCTTTGTAGATTGTACTAAAAATGTTCCACATACTCCTCTAATGTTTCATTCGGTCTAGCTGAAATTCCCTTCCTGCAATAGTTCTAGAGTAGAATTTTCAATTTCTTGAAAGTCCTACTCTTCAGTTTGACTATGCACCTCAGCAAAGGCTACAGATGGTGATCCTGTGGCCTGAAGGGAACTAGTAGGTTGTTTAGAAATGATTTTCCTGGGTCCTACTGATGGTTGAGATTCTGTTTTCTTATAGATTTCATCTATAAAGGTCGTTCGGCCAAGGGTCACCGACCCCTTAGCTTTTTCAGGTTTGGGTGGAGGTTTGATATTTTTTTCTGGTTTTTTCTGCTTAGTCATGCACTCAAATGAACTACTAAATTCTAAACAAAGCAACAGCAAATCTGTTAGGAAAGCGGACAGGGGAGCAGGGCTTTTACATGCTCCGTACGTAGGTTCTTACCTTCCGTTTTTAAAATCCAACTCTTCCCTAGCAGGTTCGTACACTACTCTGAAAAAAAAAAGGACAAATGGCTACACTCTTTCCCCGGCAACGACGCCAAAATGTAGAGCTATAAAAAGGGTCTCTTTCACCTCTAATTACCTCACATTAATATGTCAATCCAGGAGCATTTTGTTATTTCAAAGAGTGTCTCAGTCTGAGGCTATCATTTGTCAGAGTAATGCTAGTAGTACAACGTTCAAAAATACAAGAGTAAATGGATGCTTCTCTACAACTAAGCTACTTCAAAAGAGTAAATCACACACTCAGAAAACTAGGCAACTTATCAGTCAAGGGTTCGGCAGCAATAACTCATCCCTTTAGAAACTGATGGAAAGGAAATTAGAGAACAGACCACGGGTCTGGGAGCCGGACAGTAAATGCCGAGGCTCACTACAGCCTTAGATCGTCTCCCACACCAAAACAACAAATGCTAGTAAATGGAACGACAGATAAGAAAATGGAACAAAAAATAAGAAATTGAACTTCAAATCTGGAATGGAACAACAATTCTGAAATTGAACAACAATTCTTAAAAGGAACAACAGCTAAACAACTAAGTCTCACAAGCAGTGATCAAACTTAATCTACTAACTCAAATGCATTAATCGTAATCAAACAGCAATCTTTCACTCTTAAGGCAGATCAAGCAGCACACACTAATGGAACAACACTGATTACTGATAAGTTATGGAACAGCGCTTGGAAACCATATACACACACAACACACTTGAATAGTAATCTGATCTAAGCATCAATCTCAATTAAAAGAAATATGACTGCGTTTCGAAATAGAACAGTGTTACTTCTGAATCCAACAATCGTAAAGAACATAACCCTCAAGATGAATCCTGTAACATGAATGTGCAGCACAAAAGCTCTGTAATAAAATAATAACAATATTCGGTTAAGACTAATAATATTCAATCAACTCTAAAAGGAACAATAATATAATGCAGAGTCAATACAACAGTTCTGTCTGTAGAAATATTAATGAATTAATCTTAACAGAGCATGTGATGTAAAATTATAAAGCATATCAGATTACCAAATAACGACGCTAAGCAAACCACGCAGAAATCAAATCGTAATAATACAGAAGCAAGTGTCCTCCGGGGCTGGGCCCTTAGCCTCCAAGGGTACACCGCTTTAGGTTAATCTAGACGCAGAGATGAAATAATCACCAAGTTTGTATTAATGCATGAAACAAAATTACAATGAACCAGTTCTTATTGAGACTCGATGATCAAAGTTTTGATCTTAACAGAAATTACATAAAAGCATAATCATGTCGAACTCTCCAAAGCTAACAATGCTGTCCCTTTTTATATGGGTGACAGCGGAGATGTCTAAGTAACAAGATAGATAAAGCAGTGATCCCTCAGGATCAAGGATCCTGAGGGATTCGCCGAACCGTTAATCCTTAATCATCTCTTTTCCCTCCTGCGCCGAGCTGGTGTCTTCTCCTCCTTTTCAGGGCTGATTTGCTTTGATCTGCTTAGCCTTGTTTGCATTCGGTCTCCCGTCAAAGGGACAGTGGTTACCTTGTCCTTGTCCTTTCCCTTGGCACAGCAACTCCTCGTTTTCACCCCTTCCTACATGAGGGAATGACAATTGTTAGCGGTTAAGTCTTGCATATTAATCTCACATGTTTTGTTATAATTCTTTATCGTTTTCCAAGTTCATGATGCAAAAAGGTTTACAAGTTCTACTGAAAAGCCACTGAAATGATCATCAAAAACATACCTTTTTAGTACTCCACAGTTGTGTTTGAACTAGGGAATGAAAGCTTGTCAACTAGGTCGACCACTCCGCCTTCATGCAGAAAACACATCACTTGAAAGAGTGAGGAAACAATAGCTCCCATGCTATAAATGTAGTCACGCCCGAGTAGATTGTAATCTAGAGGCCCTTGGACTAGCATCACATTTAGATGAACGGTTTTCCTTCTCAAATTTATATGTAAATTTGGAAGGATCCCCAATGGTCGACTGGTTCCTTTGTTGAAGCCTGTCAAATTTCGAATCTCAGGCAGAAGCGATGGCGAACCAAGCACTTTCCAAGCAGTTGAGAAAAGGATACTCATAGAAGCCCCTTCATCTATGATAGTACCAACCATGATCGTTCTGTAAGCTTGTACTATGATTCGAAATGGTACATTGGATGGTAGGCGGGGTTTCCCTAGTAGATTCCAATCGAAGGAAACGACTAGATTGCTTGGAGGAGGGACCAAATAAACGGCCGGATAAATCTCTGATGAACTTCCTTCCTGCAGTAAAGGAACCGGTAGATTGCCCCCATGTTCATTAGATTCTGTGTTAACAAAAAGAATTTGAATGGTATCGTTCTCCTCCTCTTTGGTGACTGTATCATCTGAAGGTGGGCCTTCTGAAGACAAGACTAGGTCAACTGCCGTCTCGACTTGTTGACTTTGGTCTGGTGTGGACTCAGAGGGTCTATCTTCAATGATAGGTGCTTCGACCGACAACAACGTTGTGTCAGTCGGATTTTCAACTAGCGATGGACTCGGCAAGAGTTTATTGTATCCAGGAGGAAGTCGCTGCAGTGAAGCAGGACGGTTATCCAAGACTCTTTTAGCTTCATCTAGGAAAGGACAACGGTGGAGGGCATGATTGCCTTCGCACAGTCTACAAGGAAATTTATATCTTCCATTCTTTCCATTGGCTTCGTTTTCACTAGTTGATGGTGTGCTCTCAACATGAACGTAAGAGGTTGAAGACATCGGATTGTGCAAGCGAGGAGACCAGTCCCTCAAGATCCATGGGATGCAGGGACAATCTCAATGATAGTGGTCTCCCTTGCAAATGACACATGGAGATTTAGGTTTGGAAGGTGCAGTTTTTGGATTTTCGCCAGACAATGCATGGTTGCCCCCTTTCGCCATTGGCTTCTTCTTCTTCTTCTCCTTCCCTTTCTTCTTCTTCTCAATTTCTTGGTTACTAGCTTCACCAAGCGAAGAGGAAGAAGGAGAGGGAGAAACAAACGAAGTATAAGGTTGGGGGGTAACTCTAGTATCATCTGGTTGTTCTTTTGATTGCTCAGGAATTACGGTGTTTTGAACGACAGAGGTCGAGAAAATCCATACCGGCAGGCCAATTGTGAGTCCTGGAAGGGACAATGTAGCCATATGTGGAGCACCAACATCTCCCCAAGAAGAGAAAGGACTAGAATTTCCCCCAAGGGGAAATCCTTGATTTGTGGACTCCATTTTCTCAACCTAAGACCAACGAGGGAACAGTGATCTTATTCCGATCAAAATAAATTTTATGATGCTCTAACACAACTTGCTTTTTCAATTTTTAAGAGTCGAGAAAAAGCTAAAGATGACTCTAGTCACCTTCGATTTTTAATGAGCCTAAAGTGACAAGTGCTGAGATGGACCTTTTCTTTTAAGGAGTCTGAAAAGGAATGAAAGTGACTTCTTTGGAAATCTAGACAGAGGGATTACCAAACCAATCGCAAAACTGCAGAATACTTTTTACGGTACGGCAGTCAATATTCCCGAATGCTGTGTTCAATGCATTGCGATCGATAGGGCGGTAGACACGGCTTCCTAAGGATAAAGGATGTAGCCTATTGTGGTCTCCCAATATATACTCGATGGTACGTGGGAGCACAAGTCCGTACTGGCACTTGTCGTCTCAAAGGGGAGGAATCACCCAACCTATGATGAAAGCGATAGTTACCAGGTTTTATGACGCCAGAATATGTCTCTAGCCTATACTTCTAAATGTTGTGCGTTAGGTTCCAAAGCGCTTTTATGTTCATTGAGGTTTATTTTACAGTTGATCTTTCTTAAGAAGTTTGCCTTTAAGGTTCACCATGCGATGTAGATATACAATTCCTAAATATGCAATCTAAGATGATAAATAGTCGTTTACTTTCTTTTTGCAATGAAAATCCTAGCTACTAAGGAAAGAGAGATGAAATTCTTTCAACATAGAGCAGAGAGCACACACTAGATGCACTTTTCCTAAATCAATTTCAGCATGCAGTCTAAATGCAAATGCACATGCATGTATTGTTTTTCAGTTTCCTTAATGTGAGAATGACAAAAGAAAACTAAGTACAGATCTGAACTATCTTCTTTCAAAGCGACAGTACTAACAATTTTCTCTTCAAAAAACGAAAGGAAGGCTAAGACGACACTTTACGATTTCGAATTCAAAAAACGAAAAGAAGGCTAAGACGACACTTTACGATTTCAAATTCAAAAAACAAAAGGAAGACTAAGACGACACTTTGCGACTTCGAATTTAAAATTTTTTTTGACACTTGAAATACTATTAATTCAAATCAAATACAATGGCAAAAGTGTAATCGACTATCTGAAAGAGGAAGATTTTACGACACTCTTTTTCTTGACTGAAAACAACACTTGCGATACTTTCAAGTCAAAAGATGACAGTTCGGTTAAGCTATTATTTGCAAACGAGAACTGTAAGTGATGAAAAATACATAAAAAACATTCACAATTCCTTCTGATGGAGGCTGAAATAATGCAAAGGAAGAAGGTTTCAACAGTGATATACTGATCATAGATAGCAAAACTATTGAATAAAGCTTAAGACAATGAATAATAAACCAAAATCTGGAGGCAGAAACAGTCTCACTCAATCATCGCACCTGTAACACAAGGAAACAGGGATGCATCTCACCTGTAACACACGAGAGGTGCGATGCATCCAAATTGCCAATGAGAGACAATGCGATGGTCCAAGGATGAGACTGAGCTTGGTTTTCACTCACAGTTTGCAGCTAAGTTCAGGGGTTTAGGCTTAGCTAATGATTGTCAATAAACACAAAGTATAGGGGTTGATCTAATGAGGTTATTTGAGCTACCACCAGGGAATTTAGGATGTTTGCAAGCTAGATGTTTAGTTCATAAACCAACCCGGAGATTGACTGAAGCAGCGTTGATCTACTTTGTAGTTTCATAGCAAAAGTAGTTCGAAGGCTAGTTGACTTAACTTAAGGCTCCGTCTGTAGTTTATAAAGCAAACAATAGCAACAAAAAAAACAAACTATTCGCTCCCTAGTGGAGTCGCCATTTTGTTATTGGGAAAACTAGAGTCCATTCAGAGCTGCTAGTCCCACTAAGACGGGTAGCTATATTAGAAACAAACAAACTAAAGTTACTTGTGTTTCCCTTTATGAGAGATAGATGAGAGAGAAGCAGAGAGTACCAACCTCATTCTTTCACTAGTCTCCTTTCTTGTTTCCTCTCTCCTTTGATAGAGCTTTCGCCACTCGTTTCTCACTTGTCCCGCTTCAAATAACACCTGTAGAGTCAAAGCAGCAAAATACCATCAAAGCATAGAGATCTATAACCATAAACAATGTAGGATCAGATGTACATTAACCATATAAATGCATATACAAATACAAGATTTAGAAATATACAAGCATATGGAGGAAAACTCAAATAGCTTTATTGATAGAAGTAGTAGAAGAGAGGATTACAACCAAGCTGTCTGATCCAGCATCATCCTCCCAGCATGAAAGCCCTCTTCACCTCATACAAAGCAAGATCACCCAACAATGTCTTCAAAGAGAAACCAACAACACTTCCTTGCAAATTACAAAATTCCAGCCTATGGATCTCTAGGATGAGGGATCCATATATAGATGTTTGCAGGAGAGTGAGTCAGCTTCTGGGATTTTGATTAGTGTCATTTCACTGATATTTCTTGGTTCCACTTGGAGATTTCGTGATCTCTTACTCATCCCTGGGCGAATTCAGAGAGGCAAGTGTCATATGAGCAGTTTCTAGAAGATTCTTTGAGTTTCCATCTAGCAAACTACTTCTGCCATTTGTCTGCTCTTGCTCATCGCACCCTACAGAAGGGATTTTTAGTATGCATCGCATCCCCCATGTGTAATAGGTGAGATGCATCACACCCTCAACATGGAGCAGTCTGTATGGTCCAGTTTTGACCAGTTCTGAGTAGTTTTTTATGGAGAACTTCTAGGAAATGATGTAATCAGCTGACCTTGTTCCTTTAGGGTATGAAACAACACTTTTAGGGGTTTATAAGCCCTTGGTTTATGGACATATGTGATTGGGGTTGCAGTGCCCAAATATGTCTATAACAACCAGCCATAGTGGCTCAATAGTTCCTTACCAGAGGGGTAACACCCTCCTCAAAATAAGCTTAACATAATAAATATGTCCACGACCATGGCCTCTAGACCATAACCCGAAAATTGAGGACTCTCGATTATACAACGGAAGTGCATACATACTTTTCTTAAACCCTTGAAGGCATTTTCCAGAAAAACAATTAACTTATAACAAAGAAAAAGGATTATCCCTATTCGATTAAGAATTGAAGCTCTAGCTTCAGCACCAAGCAAAATACCCATGCCGAATGAATACCAGGTTGGAGACCTTCATACCCAGTGAAAACCCTTGAATGGTGTCTCTGTTCAAGATAGCCACGAACGCCATTCGACAGTAGCTACAGTCTTTGGTCCTGTAGCTGAGATTTCCTACAAAAGACACACACTGCAAACAAGGTTAGAATTCAGAGATTGCCATAACCCAAAATAGCTCATCCAACTGTTAAAAAAATTATATAGCAGTACAGCGAATTCAACGTGTTATTAAACTCACCCGGAACACACTCACCGGAAGAAAGACCATGAACCAAACCTCTGAGAGGACCTCATCTACAACTGAACTCTGGAACGATATTTGAATGATCCCGCGAACGGAAGCAGCAATCGGAGCAGGAGCCAAGGGAGAAATTGGAAAATGAGACATCGTTTTAGCACAAAGGGAGGTGTAAGTCATCGGAACAAATCCAAACGTAGGATCGCCCTTCAATCTATCCACTGTCGATGCAATCTGTCCACTATCGATGCAACGAGGGCCCCAAAGTGGCAGTTGTGGTAGGACAGACCTGCCCGCACTATGTACCAGGGAACGGAGCAAGCATTCAATACACAACCAGATTAACAAAAAAGAAATGCATCAAACCATAAGTCTATAATTTTAAAGAAATCAGAGAGTTTCATTCGCCATGGGTCCGGCAACAATAGTCGTGGAGGGAAACCCCAACACATGGGAAATAAATGAAACAGCATCAAGGACACATAACCCAAAACGATATTCCGAGATTTTTCTTTATAGTAGAGTCATGTCGTATTTACACAGTTGTACCTATATAATAAATGGTTATGAATTATATATAACAGTTGCAACTTTGTAATCATTATACTTTTAAATTTTTTTATTGTAATGTTTTTACCATATGAATTAACAGGAGATATGACAAGTGGTATCAGAGCCGAGGTTACAAAACTGTGGCCTCTAGAAAATTTGCGAATTGGGAATAAATAGATAATGAGTATTTTATTTTCTTTAAATTTATTGCGTTAACCTTTTTTGTTACTCTCCTTGTGTTAAGCTCAAGAAACAGATGACAGCTGATTATGAGGAGAACGGATAGTGTTCCACACAAGTTTGCGGCAGGTCAGGGACTTGCAATAGGCCCTGTGATCCAGGTGGATATTGGTGGCCACCTGCCAAGTCCACCTGGACCCCCACCATTGTCTTTCTCAGCATTTTCAGTTTCCTTAATTGTAGCAAAACTTACTATTTTTAGCAGTTTTTCGGGTCCTGAACTTCCGGAGCCGTTTTGAGGCCATAAACGACGTTTTTTAGGGAATCCGAGGGCAACATGGGTCCATGGAATGGACCGGATGTTGCCCGTTCCAACAATGATAGTGCTCGGATAGATCTTTCTAATGAGCTATTGTACGCGTCAAACGGAGATCATGTGCCAAAGTTACGACCCCGGGAAGTTGATGTACCAACTTACCCCAAACGGGGCCCATAGTTTGGCGTTTCATCTCCTAGGGTTAGGTTTTGGAATGTTAAGGGTTTTCCATTGTTTCTCAACAATAAATAGGCCTTTGAGCCTCATTGTAACACAGTTCAGAGGCATGTAGCCATCACATCTCTTCTCAGAGATAAGCTACCATCGCCCTAGCTGGTTTATTTCCATTTCTGATTGTAAGCATATTTCAGTATTTTCCATTAATGAAATGAAGTATTATTTCCGCTGCATCTTTGTGTATATGGTTATCTCTGTAATTTGTTGCGTTCCTGTTTAAATCTGGATCAGTGGTATCAGAGCGGTCTGCTTTTTCTCTATTTTTCTTTGCATGTCCCCAACAAGGTCGGGATATAAGGAGTTAGGGCTTGAACTGGTTGAACCTTTGCAAGACCAGCCTCGCAAATCCCGACGGCCCCCCCATGGCGGACGAGAAGAAAGACGAGGGGGCAGGAGATCCCATCAAAATCTTGCTCTAAGAAGCCCTCGAGCGACAACGGAACGCGATGATGGACAGCTTTGCTCAGATCCTTCAGCGGCTACCCAGAAGCAACGCATCGGCTTCCAGCAGCTACTCTGGAAATGCCACACCCTTTAAGGTACAAGTTAATTTTGAAATCCCCATATTCGAGGGTCAGATAGATGCAGATGCTGTAGATAAATGGTTAAATCTGCTAGAGGGTTATTTTTCTGTTCATGAATTTTTGAGTCGGGAAAAGATTGTTTTTGCTCTCCTCAAAGCAGCCCCCCACGTCAAGGACTGGTGGGAAACCTACTGCGAGCAGAAGGATGAAAGTACTGGCTCAATATTTTCAGCCGCACCCACCTGGGATTCGTTCCGGGATGCCATCAAGGAGCAGTACTACCCTGTCGGGAGCTATGAGGATGAATACATAAAGTGGACCACACTACGGCAGGGAAGGGACCAAGACGTGCCGGAGTTCACCAATCTTTTCCATACCCTTCGCACAAAGTTGGGTATCAAGGATTCAGAGCAACATTTGATACTCAAATACCGTGGCTGCCTGCACAAGTACATCCAGGAAGAAATACAATTCCTAAACATCCCCTCGCTCGGCGCAGCATACCGGTATGTCGTCAAGGTCGAGCAGAAGTTTAAACAAAAGAAGCGAGACTTTGGATCTGCGAATCCAAAGCAGGGGAAAGGTGCCCCTAAACCACAGAACAAAGGACAAAGCCAAGGCGGGACAACCCAAGACAACCAGCCGAAGCTGCAAGCAAAGAACAGCGCCGCGAAGCCGAGAAAGGACACTGGAAAATGGTGCGAGTTCCATAAGAGCTCCACTCACAACACAAGTGAGTGTCGGGCCAAGCAGTCACTGGTGGCTGAGCTAAAGGTTTCAGAATCAGATGCATGTTCCGACTCTGAGTCAGAACCTGATAAGGGGTATGAAAAAGGGAAGCAGATCATTGATGCGGACCCCAGCGCCACTGTTGCTACCGCAAAGATCCAGAAAAATGAACCCGAAGATCCAGAGGAGGAGGAGCGTCTCTTCCACTCCCAGATGTGGGTAAAGGGCTCCCCGATACAGTTCATTGTTGATAGCGGGAGTCAAAAGAACCTCATTTCGGCAGAGGTCGTGAAGCGGTTGGGCTTACCGACCACAGCACATCCACAACCATACACCATTGGGTGGCTTCACCAAGGACGAGATCTTCGCGTGAGCCAGCAGTGTCGCCTTCCATACAACATCAAGCCCTTCACGGATGAGGTATTGTGTGACATTGCTCCCCTTGAAGTTTGTGATGTATTACTAGGACAACCATACTTGTGGAAGCGACATGCTGTGTATGAATCAAGGCCCCGTGCTGTTATTATTACATTGGGAAATAAGTTGTTCAGGATACCAGAGGTAGCACCACCTGCCGCCCTCCCTTTGATTACTGCAAAACAATGCAGTAAGATCATTTCCAAAACCAGGAAATTCGTTTTCCTGATGATACGCCCTCAAGGAAAGAAGAAGACAGTGGCCGCGGCCTCCAAACGGGGCCCTTCTGCACGACAACTACAGATGGATAAGATTGTGGAGGAGTATGAGGACATCTTCACCTCCCCGGCAGGGGTTCCTCTGCACTGTCAAGTCAAGCACTCCATCGATCTAACCCCAGGTGCGCCGCTACCCAATGGACCAATTTATCGGCGCTCCGTTCTGGAGAACGATGAAATCAAGAGGCAGATTCAGGAGCTCCTGCAGAAAGGTCACATCCGTCCGAGTTCATCGCCCTGTGGGAGCCCGATCGTGTTGGTACAGAAGAAGGATGGGACGTGGAGACTCTGTATTGACTATCGGGCGCTGAACAAGATCACTGTCCGTAATAGGTACCCGATCCCGCGGATTGATGACCTCCTAGACCAACTAAAGGGGGCGAAATATTTTAGCAAGATCGACCTGAAGTCGGGATATCACCAGGTACCAATCGAACCCTCCGATGTGTGGAAGACTGCCTTCAAATCCAAGGAGGGCCTCTTCGAATGGTTGGTCATGCCTTTCGGATTGACGAATGCTCCTGCAACCTTTATGAGGCTAATGGATGACATCTTGCGACCATTCACCAACTCCTTTGTAGTAGTATACTTGGATGACATTCTGATATTCAGCCAGAGTTGGGAAGAGCACCTCCACCACATCCGACAGGTTCTCCAAACACTGCGGCAACACAAGCTATGTGCCAATTTGGAGAAATGCACTTTTGGCATGACCCAGGTTCAGTATCTGGGATACATCATTGATGAACAGGGGGTGCATGTCGATCCAGCCAAGATCCAAGTCATTCGGGATTGGCCCTCTCCAACCACTCTAACAGAGCTCCGCAGCTTTCTAGGTCTTGCCAACTTCTACCGCAGGTTTGTGTTGGGGTTTTCTCATATTTCTTGGCCCTTGAGTCAAGTCACCAAGGGTGGGGCGAAAGCAAAATTCTTTTGGTCTGAATCTCAACAGAAGGCATTCAGGGAGTTGAAGGATCGCCTCTGCACGGCACCAGTGCTCGCGTTACCAGATTTACAACAACCATTTGAGGTCGAGACAGATGCCTCTGACTATGCTATTGGGGTAGTCCTTACTCAACATGGACATCCAGTGGCATATCACAGTGAAACACTTTCAGACACAGTCCAGAAGTACCCCACTTATGATAAAGAGATGTATTCCATTGTACAGGCCTGCCGACAATGGAAGCATTACATATTGGGGAAGGAAACAGTCATCCACACAGACCACCGACCTCTGCAGTTCATACAGACCCAAGGGAAATTGCAGAATGATCGCCATCAGAAGTGGTCTACATACCTGCAACAGTTTCACTTGAATATCAAGTATAAAAAGGGCAGCACCAATAATGTTGCAGATTGCCTCAGTCGACCACCGATCATGGCGCTAACCACCGTGCTCAACTCTTGTGGGCACGAGACTTCTGATTGGCCACTTCTCTACAAATGCGACCCAGAATTCGGCCACACATACCAGACACTCTTGGAGGGTCGGCAGGTTGCAGATTTTCACCTCCAGGATGCCCTATTATGCCACCTCGGTCACCTTTGTGTTCCTTCAAGCGAGCGTGCCAAGATGATTTGGGAAGCACACTACAATCGGGCTGCTGGGCATTTCGGGGTCGAGAAAACAGTGGCAGTACTGCAAAATTATTTCTATTGGCCGAATCTTCGACAGGATGTTGGGAAGTACATCCGATCATGTATTGCCTGTGCCATTGCCAAACCGGCCATTAAGAAGCACGGCCTCTATACCCCGTTGCCTACCCCTAGTCGACCTTGGGAATCCATCTCCATGGATTACATGTCAGGCCTTCCTTCCACTAAGCATGGAAATGACTGTGTTTTTGTGGTCGTCGACAGGTTCTCGAAGATGGCCATTATGGTGGCCTGCAAGAAGAATATCACAGCAGAAGCCACTGCTAAACTCTTCTTTGAACGAGTATGGGTGCACTTTGGGATCCCACAGTCTATCATCTCAGATCGGGACAGTCGGTTTCTCAGCACATTTTGGTCCAGTCTCTGGTCAATGCTGGACACCAAACTCACGAAGTCCACAGCCTTCCATCCTCAAACTGATGGCCAGACAGAGGTTGTCAATAGGATGATTGTGCACATTCTGCGCATGTATAACTCAAAGCATCCACACACATGGGATGAGAGCCTCCCCTATGTTCAGCACAACTACAACCGAGCTCTTCACAGCTCCACTGGCCATAGCCCTTTTCAGGTGGGTTTGGGATTCCAGCCACTATGCCCCATTGATGTGGCCATGCCACTTGCAGCTACTCACATGAATTCAGCTCATGTCCAGTCCGAAACAGATAAGGCCACCAGCTCCATTGAGCGCATCCAACATATTCGCCAGCAAGTCCATGACATTCTTGAGAAATCAAATGCCAAGTACAAGCAGCGACATGATCAACATCGGGTGCCACACAAGTTTCAGGTGGGCGACAAAGTCTGGTTGCATTTGCAAAAGGAACGCCTTACTGGAGCCTATCGAAAATTGAGACCACTCCGATATGGTCCTTACACCATTACTAAGGCTATGGGAGACAATGCATTTGAGCTCAGCATTCCCCCATTCCTTGGCCTGCACCCAGTGTTCAATGTGGACCACCTTCGGCCATACTTTCCACCATTGCTAGACATATCCGACATTGCAGAACAGCTCAAACCCACAGAATTAAATCCAGATTGCATGGAACAAGCTGCAACTGATCGGATCATGGACACACAGATCAAGAACACTCGCCAACAGAATATCCAACTGTATCGAGTTGTCAAAGCAGGCCAACTCCTTCAGCAGGGCAAGTGGCTCACCAGGGAACAAGTTCAGCAGAAGTTTCCTCATCTCATGGAGGAACTCAACGCAATGGGGACCATTGCTTCCTAAGGGGGGAGGAATGATCCAGGTGGATATTGGTGGCCACCTGCCAAGTCCACCTGGACCCCCACCATTGTCTTTCTCAGCGTTTTCAATTTCCTTAATTGTAGCAAAACTTACTATTTTTAGCAGTTTTTCGGGTCCTGAACTTCCGGAGCCGTTTTGAGGCCCTAAACGACGTTTTTTGGGGAATCTGGGGGCAACATGGGTCCATCGAATGGACCGATCGATGTTTCCTGTTCCAACAATGATAGTGCTCGGATAGATCTTTCTAATGAGCTATTGTATGCGTCAAACGGAGATCATGTGCCAAAGTTACGACCCCGGGAAGTTGATGTACCAACTTACCCCCAAACGGGGCCCATAGTTTGGCGTTTCATCTCCTAGGGTTAGGTTTTGGAATGTTAAGGGTTTTCCATTGTTTCTCAACAATAAATAGGCCTTCGAGCCTCATTGTAACACAGTTCAGAGGCATGTAGCCATCACATCTCTTCTCAGAGATAATCTACCATCGCCCTAGCTGGTTTATTTCCATTTCTGATTGTAAGCATATTTCAGTATTTTCCATTAATGAAATGAAGTATTATTTCCGCTGCATCTTTGTGTATATGGTTATCTCTGTAATTTGTTGCGTTCCTGTTTAAATCTAGATCACCCTAAAACTAATCCTGAGATATGGGTACAGCTAGGAGAGGAGGCCCGTAATACTAATCTTGTGATATTAGAGACAGTTCAGGAATTAAAGAATGAGATGGCCCGCCTGTGGGAGGATAATGCGAGATTAACTATGGAACAGGAAAAGATCATGAAGAGCCTGTCTGACAAGCAGAATCAACGCCCTCCAAACCCCAGCCCTGAGTAGCAATGAGTGTCGGAAGAACAAGGCTACCACACAGAACAGGAAGAGTCAGAAGGAAGGGAAGAGAATCGAGAAGAAAAGTCGGATAATGCCTCCGAGCACTAGACATCGAAAAGGCAATGGATAGAATTACAAGGGGAGTTCCAGAAAATAAAACCACCACACTTTGATGGAGAGCTGGAGGAGGCAGCCAAGGCTTGGTTGATTAACATGAAAAAATATTTTCAATTATATGAATACGATCACAACCTCAAGGCGTGGCTGGCCATTTTCCAATTGCAAGGGAAGGCCACCCTGTGGTGGGAAGAGGTCAAGATTGTATGAGGGGTAAGTGAACAAAATATAACTTGGGAAAATTTTCAAAAATATTTCAAGGAAAGATACTTGACTGAATGATTTTATGACGAGAAAGCAAGGGAATTCCATGACCTGTGACTTGGACAGCAAATGATGGATGAGGTGATATGAAAGGCCAGGATATGTTATCAGCAAAGTAAGCAGAAGGGAGAAATTCTAGGAAAGAGGTGGGTTGACAAGAGAAGTAATAAGATGGCTGGGAACACTAAAGGAAATCGTGGTAGTGTTAACAAAGGATTTTCCAAAGGGAAAAACAACAGAAATATACAAAAGAACCCGCTCAGATTAAAGCCACCCATTGAATCCAGAATCAGTGAACAATCTGGAAAAATTGACAATGAAGGGACAGCAAGGCCTCCAGTACAATGCTGGGGATGTGGAGGGCCTCATTATGTTAAAAATTGTCCTCATCGAAAGGGTACCAAACAGGTTTCACAGATCCATGAAGCATCTACAGTTGGCGACGTGGGACGAAGTTTACCGAGAATTAATGCCGCTCTAGAAGATCGTCAGGCAGAATACCAGCTGACCATGGTGGAGTTTGAAGGTAAGATCTTTGATTATACTGTAACTGTTTTAATTGATCCTGGAGCTACATTAAGCTATGTTAGTCCTAAGGTTGTGGAACAATGTAAGTTACAAACTGTTAAATTTAAAGACCCTTGGCTAGTACAGCTGGCAACAGGGGCAAAGAGACGTGTGTTAGCTAAGGTCAATAATTGCCCCTTGAAGATAGTAGGATAGCCGGTGATGGCAGATCTAAATGTACTTCCCCTTGGTTCGTATGATGTGTTGATAGGCATGGACTGGTTGGAAAGACGCTGGTCCATTATAAACTGTAAAACAAAAACTATCTGCTACAAGGATGAGCTCGGAGAAAAGCAAGAGATGCAAGGTATTAAGAGGCCAGTGCAGATTCGGCCAATAACTGCTTCTCAGTTGGAAAAATGTATCAGGAAAGGATGTCAGATTTATGCCATCCAAGTGGGTTATTCCAACTCAAAAGACAAAACTGCCACATTGGAAAGTATCCCAGTGATACGAGATTTTGCAGATGTGTTCCCAGAGGAGATACCAGGACTGCCACCCAAGAGGGACATAGACTTCACTATCGAATTGGTGCCAGGGGCAGCCCTGGTATCCCGGGCTCCTTATCAAATGAGCACACCAGAATTAACATAATTGAAAATGCAATTGCAGGAGCTATAGGACAAAAATTACATCCGCCCTAGTGTGTCACCCTGGGAGCCCCATGTTGTTCATTAAAAAGAAGGATGGGACCCTTCGTATGTGTATGGACTATCGTGAATTGAATAAATTGACAATTAAGAATAAATACCCTTTACCCCGTATTGATGAACTTTTTGATCAGGTGAAAGGGGCAACGGTATTCTCAAAAATTGACTTACGATCAGGATACCACCAAATCAGAATTAAAGAGGAAGACATAGCCAAAACTACTTTTAGAACACGATATGGACACTATGAGTTTGTGGTGTTACCCTTTGGGTTAACCAACGCCCCCGCAACCTTTATGTGCTTAATGAACAACATATTTCATCAGTATTTAGACAAGTTTGTGTTAATTTTTATTGACGATATACTAATATATTCCTGGAATATGGAGGAACACAAGGAGCACCTCAGATTGGTATTGCAAACTCTCTGAGAACACCAATTATACGCCAAATACAGCAAGTGCGACTTCTTTAAGGAACAAATACAGTACTTGGGACATATAATCACTAAAGATGGGATCACTGTGGATCCCGAAAAGATAAGGACCATAATGGAATGGCCAGTGCCAAAGGACGTGGCGGACATAAGATCCTTCATGGGACTAGCGGGTTACTACAGGTGGTTTGTGGAAGGATTTTCGAGAGTGGCTTACCCTATCACTTCTTTGCAAAAAAAGGGGAAAAATTTTAAATGGACAGCAAAATGCCAAAAGAGTTTTGAACAACTCAAGCATTTGCTCACCACCATGCCTATACTAAGCATAGTTGATCCAGGGAAGGACTATGTGGTGTTCACAGATGCGAGTAAGGAAGGGATAGGAGGAGTATTGATGCAAGAAGGAAAGGTAATTTCCTATGAGTCTAGAAAATTAAAAGAACATGAGCAGAAATATTCCTCCTATGATCTGGAGTTGGCATCTGTTATTCAAGCCTTAAAGATGTGGCACTATTATTTGATGGGTAAATTTTTTTTATTACTGACAGACCATCACAACTTGACTAGTTATTTTAGTCAACCTACCTTAAATGCTAGGTAGGCACGGTGGGTGGATTTCTTAAGTGGTTTTGACTTCGAGATTAAGCATTTGAAAGGGAAAGAGAACTGGGTGGTGGACGCTTTAAGTCAAAAAGTACAATGTCTCTACGAAATTTCTTGCAGTGAGGGGTGAAGTACCTTCGATGAAATGATTAAAAAAGCAGCAGAACAAGATGCAAGATATCAGCAAATAGGACAACAAGTTCAGAATTCAACCAGCAAAGAAAATCAGCAAGGATATGCTATGGATGCTGATGGCATGCTGAATTATAAAAAAAGGTTGTATGTGCCCAACCAAAATAACATTAAAAGCTTGATTTTAGATGAATTTCATAAAAGTCATTATGCTGGGCACCTGGGGTATCAGAAGATGATTACTGCACTCCGGAAGGAATATTATTGGTCGGGGATGAAAAAAGACGTGGCAAAATACTTAACACGTTGCCTGGAATGCCAACAAGTTAAAGTGGAACACCAGCACCCTGTTGGGTTATTACATCCACTACCAATTCCGGAGTGGAAATGGGAAACCATCTCTATGGACTTCATAATAGGATTACCCAAGTAAAAAAGAAACAATGATTCCATCATGGTGGTGGTGGACAAACTAAGCAAATCAGCTCATTTTATACCAGTGCAATCTACTTACAGAGCAGTGCAGATTGCCCATATCTTTATGCAAAATATTTTTAGGCTACACGGGTTACCAAAAACAATAATTTTTGACCATGACGTAAAATTTACATCAATCTTTTGGAGAACTCTATTTGGGGAATTGGGAACTCAACTGAATTTCAGTACTGCTTATCATCCTCAGACTGACGGACAAACAGAATGGGTGAATCAGGTTGTAGAAGATATGCTAAGATCATATGTAATGCAGCAACCATCCAAGTGGGAAGATTATTTGCACTTGGTCGAATTTGCGTACAACAATGGCTATCATACGTCCTTGCAAATGAGCCCGTTTGAAGTGTTGTATAGACGAAAATGCCGCACACCCTCAAGCTGGGGTGGACCAAAAGATAGGCTGATGTTAGGTCTCGAAATGCTTAAACAGATGGAAGAAATGGTCAAGAAGGTATGATCCAATTTAAAGATAGCCCAAGACAGGAAAAAGAACTTCGCCGATTGAAAGAGGAATTTTAAGGAATACCAAGTAGGAGATCATGTGTATGTGAGAATTTGAGCTAAGAGGAGCACGTTACAATGGAATGCGAGTGCCAAGCTGGCACCTTGGTTTTGTGAAACTTTTCAAATCTTAGCGAGAGTTGGACCGGTGGCATACCAGCTTGCTCTGCCAAGTCATATTCAAGTCCACAACGTCTTCCATGTATCTGTATTAAAAAAATATGTCTATGACCCTAAGCATGTAATCAGTTGGAAGGACATACAGGTAAGAAAGTATCTCAGGTAAACCAATCAGAATTGTGGTTAAGAAAGAAAAAACTGACTTAAAATATTGTGTGTTTTAGGTCGAGCCAGAAGGAGAAATCTTGGTCGAGCCACTGAATATACTCGATCGGAGAGAAGTAACGCTGCAGAAATGAGCCATCACCCATGTTAAAGTGCAATGGTAGCACTTTGGGCCAGATGAGGCCACCTGGGAGGATGAACAACTCATGAGAGAAGCTTATCCAGGATTGTTCGTGGCTGGAAAACATCGGGACAATGTTTGATTTCAGGAGGGGGAGATGTAATGTCCCCAAGAAACTGTAAATATTTTATTTACCGCAGTAAGAACAAACTAAATATTTAGTGTTATTACCTATTTGAATTGAATAATATTTTTAATTATTGAAAATGAGAAATGATTTAAGTATCAACAAAACTGGTAACTTATAGGGAAAAGAAGTTGGAAAAGGTAGTTTCTAGAAATAAAACCCTGACTACCTCCCCTATCTGGAAAAGGCTTCCAAAGAAAAAGAAGTGGGGTGAGGGAAAAACTGCATTGTAATGATAGGAAGGAAAAAGGGAAATGACTAAGTCTAGTGATGACCAGATAGCAATGCACTGAGCATGAGCAACTTGCTGAGGACTGTGGTCTTGCAAGTAAGCTAGGGGGGAGATTCTGGTCCCAAAAGACGAATCTCAAGGACGGGTGGTTGACTAGCAGTGGGAGAACAAAGGTGATCCCGGTCTTTGGAGAGCTTCATAACTACGACATTCCAGGTAAGTGGAAACTCCTAAAAAGGCACTCTGAAGCATAGAACAAAAGAAAAATAATGGGAGTGTGTTTTACTGTGTATGTACATTATCTAGTGGTACGTTGAGTCTGAAGCTCACAATAGAGTTATTACTTTACTTTACTCATTAAGTATCGAGAAACAAACAATAGAGTCAAATTTAACTGGTAACCATTTGTTTTAATAACTCTTTTACAATAGCAGTTATTTTCAGTTAAACTAGAACATTCTTATTGTAGGAAAGATTTGTATATGTAAACGATTCATGAAATGGAACTTTCTAATCGTGGAACTAGTTTGGAAAATATCAAAAAAAAAAAAACTGGAACATTTTGCATCTGAAAACATTCATGAATTTGAAACAATCTAGCCGAATAATCGAAATGCACAGAACATTTTAGAAGCGGGAAGGAATTTCTTTAAAAAAAAACCAGAGAACCATTTTTACTTTCCATGTAATAGAACAGAACTGCAAGCAGAGAATTTAAACTAAGTTATTCTCAAGAAAATACCAGCGTTCAATGAGGTTGAACAAAAAGAGCTAGAGAACGGAATTTGCTAGAAGAACTTATAACACAGAATGAAGCTCTAGCTGCAGCCAAATGAAGAGACCTTCATACTGGCAAACCTCTGAGAGGACCTCATCTACAACTGAACTCTGGAACGACAACTGAGTGAGCCCGCGAATAGAAGCAGGAATCGAAGTAGGAGCCAAGGAAGCAACTGGAAAGTGAGTCATCGTTTCAGCACAAAGGGAGGTGTAAGACACCGAAACAAATCCAACTGTAGGATCTCCCTTCAGTCTATCCACTGTCGATGCAACGAGGGCCCCAAGGTGGCAGTTGTGGCAGGATAGACCTGCCCATGCCATGTACCAGGAACGGAGCAGGAATTAAATACACAGCTAGATTAACGAAAAAGCAATGCATCAAACCATAATTCTATAAGTTTAAAGAAATCAAAGAGTTTGATTCGCCATGGGTCCGGCAGCAATAGTCATGGATGGAAAACCCAACACACGGGAAATAAATGAAACAGCATCAAGGACACATAACCCAAAATGATATTCCGGGACTTTTCTTTACAGTAGAGTCATGTCGTATTTACACAGTTGTACCTATATAATAAATGGTTATGAATTAGATATAACATTTGCAACATTGTAATCATTATACTTTTAAATTGTTTTTATTGTAATGTTTTTACCATATGAATTAACGGGAGATATGACAACCATTATCAAAACTGTTAATGACTTAGGAACGATTTGAGGGTTTTCCTACCACTGTAGAGGGAAGACTAGAGGAATTTCAGAGATGGTTGAAGGCAACAAGTACCCCAACTCATCTGTAGCCAGTAAGTAGTTATCCTATCAGGATAAAATGAGATTTTTCGACCTCTGTTCAAATTCCTTTATGGACATTCACTATGATTTTCCTTGTATAGTGTATTCTTGGTTTTAACACATGGCTTTAATCCTCTTTTGTAGGTGGGCAACTCATCGAAGGTGTGCCCTCATCTCAAGTAAGCCCTTGACTATTTTAAGCTGAGTTCATAATTATGAGCCACAAGCTTTGGTCCCATTAGAAATGACTAACTTTGCCTTCTCTGGATTACAGGTACGCTATACTCAAGAGGGTTTAGAATTCGAACTTACAACTCATAACTGTCCAAGATCTCATAGTGTGGCCACTGCTTTTTAGGTTGGAGCTAGACTCTGGTCTCTGGTCATAATAGGATAATAAGGTTGCTTTTCTGAAAGGGTTTATCCCTGCTAGTGTTAGAACTATAATGTCGAGACACGGGCTTCCCTTGATCTTTTTTGGTTTAGTTATTTGACTGGCTATCGTCGTTGGTCATCTCTACGGTTGGAACTGTAATGATAATGAATTTGAAAGGCCTTCGAGCTGGTTTCTTTTGTTTAAAGTTTGCATGTATAACTGATTACCAATCCTACTGGAAATGTTGTTGTTCGGTTGTCTGAGGGCTTTGTTTTAATGCATGTCTATTACATTTTATCCACAGAATTGTTTTGGTTTGTGCTTATATGAGGTATGTGAGAGGCTTAGGCTAAATACACCTGAATCCTCACGCATGGTATTTTTGGTAAGGAATGTAAACATCAGTGATTAAGCTGTAACAGCTTGTAAAGAAGACTTGCATATTACTATCTTGGTTTTATTTTCGATATACAGATTTTGTTATGTATTCGGTCGACTCATTGAAGCTACTCTATCCTGAGACTGTTTACTGCCTTTCTTTGAATTTCGATGCTAATTATATAAATCATCATATTGCATCAAAATGCGATTACTTTCTCGTTTTCTAATAATAATAATTATATGCTCAGAGTATTCAGGAATTATTGTCAGTATTCTAGTTTTACTCTATTCTATACTGCAGTGGCTATTTTATTTCATACTCATCATTTATTTAGTTCTGCTATTAGAGGGTTCGTTTTCTAAGGAGTATTTTAGAATCCTTCATAGTTATTAGTAATTAGTTTAATACCTTAATAACATTCCTGTGTATTCAAACATTAACAACTACAGTTTAGTATGGTTAATCTATTCCACAGATATTAATAGTTACTGCATGTGGTTATATTTACAGTTCAGCAATGATTCTTTTGATAGCTTACTACTTCAATTTTCGATTAACTTATAAAACAGATAATAATGACTATTGTACATAATCATATTTATGGTTTAACAATAAGTCTGTTAAGGAGCTTGCTACCTCAGTTTATCTATTAACACGTAAAAACGATATTCTCGAAAGGTCACTCCTCCCAGCCATGAGTCTGGCAATCACGTCCAGACTCTCCCCAGAGCACCTTCTATCTTTTCCATGATGGACCTAGTCCAGTTATAGTCAGTACCAAGGGCCTCAGGACTCTGATCTAGCCTCAAATCTTTTACTCTTTTGTCGACTGTACTGAGAAAGTTTTTCCCATAGGTTTATTCCACCCAACTCTAGGAACCCCTTTCTTCTCTTTGCCCCTCTCTATGTTTCCTTTCTTAGAGAGAGGGTAACTACTTCTTGGCAACTGTTTCTTTTAAATGAACCAACAATTTTATTTTGTTAAAGTATTACTACCTATAATTTAGGTAATTACCATATGTGTTTCTTGGCTCCTCAGCCTATATCAGTTCATATTCCTCATCAAATTAAATAACATTTAAAAATATATTTTTAGTAAAAACAAACATTCACTTAATAATCTCAGTAAATCTTTATGCAACTTGGGGGTGTTACATCTCCCCCCCCCCCCCCCCATGAGGAACATTGTCCCTGGTGTTCTCTTCCTCTTCAAAAAATAATGCGAGATAAGCATTTCACATGAATTCCTCCTCTTCCCAAGTGGCCTCTTCTAGGCTAAAGTGCTTCCATTGCACTTTAACCTAGGTGATGGCTCACTTCCGCAAGTTGGTTTCCCGCTGATTGAGGATACGAAGAGGTTCGGCTAGGAACTCTCCTTCCGGTTCGACCTACACCATAACACAATTCTTAGTTAATATATATATATATATATATATATATATATATATAGCCTTTACCCATTAAACCGTTTTACATGAATATTTTCCCAATCAATAATGTGCTGAGGGTTATACACATATTTATTTAGTAAGGATACATGAAATACATTGTGGACCCGAATGTGGCTTGGTAGCGCAAGTTTATAGGCCACCAGTCCAATTCTTTCTAAGACCTAAAAGGGCTCGTAGTATCGGGGCGCTAATTTAGCACAACCCCGCCACTGCAAGGAACTTTTCTGAGGCTTCACTCTTAGATAGACATGATCTCCTAATTTAAATTCCCTGTAAGTCATTTTTTTATCTGCATACATCTTTTGTCTATCCTGGGCTGCCCTTGAATTTTGTCGGACTTTATTAACAACCTCCTCTATTTCTACTAGCATGTCAGAACCAATGCTATCTTATTTACGGATTATTCCAGTTTATGGGTACTCTGCACTTTCTTCCGTACAACACCTCGAAAGGGCTCATGCCTAGCTATTCATGATGTCCATTATTATATGCAAATTCCACTAGATGGAGGTAATCCTCCCACTTGTGTGGTTGATGCATCACGAACATGTGTAGCATGTCTTCTAACACTTGATTTACTCGTTCAATCTATCCATCCGTTTGAGGATGGTAGGAATTACTAAACTGGACTTGAGTACCTAGTCTTGCAAAAAGAGTCTTCTAGAAGGTGGATGTGAATTTCATGTCTCTATCCGAAATCACTACCTTGGGTATCCCATGTAAGCGAAATATCTCCTTCATAAATATTTCTACGATTTCCACTGTTTTAAATGTGGATTTCATAGGTATGAAGTGAGTTGTTTTACTCAACTTGTCTACCACCACCATAATTGAATCATGTTGCTTCCTTGTGCGGGGTAAACCAGTAATGAAATCTAAGGATATAGTCTCCCATTTCCATTCCAGAATGGGCAATGGTTGTAACAATCTAGTAGGGTGTTGGTGTTCTGCTTTAACCAGTTGACACTCCAGACATTTGGACAAATATTCTACAATATCCTTCCTCAATCTGAGCCAAAAGTACCCTTTCTTAATGGCTAAAAACATTTTCTGATAGCCTGGGTGGCCAGCACAAGGTTTCTTATGAAACTCATCTAATATCAATAGTTTAATCGAGGTTTGATTTGGAATATAAATTCTGTTTTTAAAAGTGAGAAGATTATCAGAATTTATTCCAAATTCTGATTCTTCCTTTTTCCATAGAGCTTCTTTCGTTTGTTGCCAGAGGAAAGTATATTTCGGATCCCTGTTAGCTGCCTCCTTTATGATTTCAAGAATATTTGAAGTTGCTTGGCTCATTCGAACCTCATAAATACAGTGCAACTTTCTGCTCAGTGCGTCAGCCACACAATTTTCTTTCCCTTTTAAATGTTTCATTTCAAAGTCGAATTTGCTTAAGAAAGTTGTCCATCTGGCCTGTCAGGCGTTTAAGCTAGATTGGTTGAAGAAATTGGTAAGGCTGCTATGATCTATTAGCAGCAAAAATTTCTTCCCCAAAAGGTAATGCCTCCACATTTTAAGTGCATGCACTACTTGCTGTCAATTCAAGGTCATAAGTTGAATATCATTGCTCATACTCCTTCAACTTTCGAGATTCATAAGCAATCACTTTTCCATCCTGTGTCAGCACCCCACCAACACCCTCCTTGCTTGCATCCGTGCAAACCACGAAAGACTTTTCCAGATCTGCTACTTTTAGTACTGGTGCGGTGGTGAGCAGATACTTTAATTTTTCAAAGCTTTGTTGACAATATGTTGTCCATTGGAAAGCACGTCCCTTTTTATACAAAGATGTCATCGGAAAAGCGATCTTTGAAAAACCCTCAATGAATCTACGATAATATCTGGCTAATCCCAAGAATGATATGATATCAGCGACATTCTTACAGGCTGTCCATTCCATGACCGTTTTGATCTTTTTTGGGTCTACTGCAATTCCTTCTATGGATATAACATGACCCAAATACTAGATTTGATCCTTGAAGAATTCACACTTGCTGAATTTGGCATACAACTGATTTTCCCTTAATGTCTGCAACACTATTTTCAAGTGTTCTTTGTGCTCCTCTTGGTTCTTAGAATATATTAAAATATCATCTATGAAAATCAACACAAATTTATCCAGGTAAGGTTGGAAAATACCATGCATCAGACTCATAAAGGTGGCTAGAGCGTTTGTGAGGCCAAACGGCAATACCACAAACTCATAATGACCATAACGAGTACGGAAGGTTGTTTTGTAAATATCTTCATCTTTTATTCTTATCTGATGGTAACCAGATCTTAGATCGATTTTCGAGAATACCTTAGCTCCTTGTACCTGATCAAATAGATCATCAATACGTGGTAAAGGGTACTTATTTTTTATGGTTAATTTGTTTAATTGTCGATAATCGATGCACAATCTAAGGGTCCCATCCTTTTTCCATACAAATAATACGGGAGCTCCCCAAGGGGACACACTGGGGCGAATATATTTTTTTATCTAGAAGCTCTTGTAACTGCATTTTGAGCTCTGTCAATTCAGGTATGCTCATGCAATAAGGAGCTCTGGATATGGGGGCTGCACCTGGAATTAACTCAATGGTGAAGTCAATATATCGCTTTGGTAGTAAGCCGAGAACATTTCCCTAAAAGACATCTACAAAGTCCTAAATTACAGGGATACTTTCTAGTGAGGTCATTTTATTTTTGGAGTTTGTAAATTCCACCTCCACAGTGTAAATTTGACAACCTTTTCTAATTCATTTTCCTAATTGATTGGAAATAATAGGACAGAGCTTGGTGCTAGTTTTTATTCCTTGTAATTCCTTCTGTTGACCTGATTTTGAAACAAAACTTGCAGTCTTCTATTTACAATCTACCAGAGACCAACATTTTTCCAACTAGTCCATCCCAATTAGTATGAGTGTAGTATATTAAGATAAACATAAATGGGTTGCCCAGAAATGGTTATGGGACAGGGTTTTGTCTTTGCATTAACTCTTCTCTTTGTGCCAATGGCTATTTTAACTAGCCAAGGTTTTGAAAATTTTCTGCTCACTGACACTTTTCAACCACTTTAGGACTGACATAGCTTAAGCTAGCACCTGGATCAAATAAAATAGAGACAGGTTTCTTAGCAATCATACCTTCACATTCGATCATTGTGGGCTGGAATTCAGCCTGATGATCATCCAAGGCAACATTAATTCTAGGTATGCTCCTCGCCACTTCCCCAACTGTGGATGCTTCTTGCATGTTTGATAATTGTTCTGTTCTAGCTCTTTGTGGACAATTTTTGTAATAATGGGGTTCTTCGCAACCCCAACACTATAGCAGCGGTTTTGATTGCTGATCGTTGGCAAATTTTGTGACTCCTTCTACTAGCCTGTTCTCAGAATATGCAGTTTTGGGTTGATTTCTAGCTGGAAACTTGTTGAACGTCTTTTGTTGTGCATTCCTATGGTTAGCAAATTTTGGGTGTCTGTTTGGGATCAGGCTTCTACCCTTCTTACTTAATCCTCCTTTTGGCCCTTCATTCCTTTGTTTCATTTGCTGATAGCAAATGCGGGCCTTCCTCACAACATCATCCATTGTCTTAGGGTAGTCAAATTCCAGTTTTTCCTTCATAAAGTTTGGTAAGCTGCTAATAAAATGTTGAATTTTGGCCTTTTCCTCTTGCATGTAAGGCACGTAGTGGAGTAAGGATGTGAATCTAGTCACGTATTCATCCATGGTTAAGGTTCCCAATCTTAGCTCATGGAATTCTTTCACTTTTTCGTCATAATAGCGTTAAGTTAGATATTTATCCTTGAAATGTTTTTGAAATTCATTCCATGTAACCTGTTCTTCATCAATTTTCCTTACTGTCTTGATTTCTTCCCACTAGAGAGTCGCTTTTCCCCTCAGCTGATAAACTTCCAATCGTGCCTTCAGTTTATCAGTATATTCATAAATCTGAAAGTATTTGCCCATATCGATTAACCAGGCTTCCGCAGCCTCTTCAGATTCTCCCTCAAAGAGGGAAGGCTTAATTTTCTTGAATTCTCCATGTAATTCTGTCCTTGGTTCTAACTTTTGTTTCTTGGTTTTCCGCTGGTCAGATACATTGTCTGAGCGTCCCTCATCATCCTCTCTATTTCTTTCAGCTGATTCAGCATTTTCTTCCCCATGCTAAGCAGTCGGGGTCTTTTCCTGATCTTCTGCACTAGGATCTGGGTGGCACTGATTTTGTCGATTGGACAAACTTCTTAGGATTCTTTCCTGTTCTAGATGCAGTCGTTCATTATCTATTCTCAAACTAGTCATTTCTGCATGCAACTGTTGCACAGTTTCAAGTAACATTGCATTAGCTTGCCGGGATTCCTCACCCAGCTGTATCCAAATATCTGGGTTAGCATTCACATAAGTTGCTCTGGGTGATTTAGGTGGTCCTGAGTTCCTCTACATGGTGAACTTGCTTTTTCCTTTGCTGGTGTGATCTTTTCTGTTATCTGTATTCACACATAAGTGGTTTTAGTTAAAACATAAGCACATGGTTCCTGTACATAGCTATTCCCAAAGGGCCTCAGTGTACGAACTTGGCTCTGATACCATTTGTAACATCTAAACTTAAAAAAAAAAACTGTAATAACCATAGTAAAAAAAAAAAACTTTTAATTAATATACATTTCAATGTTTCGTTCCGTTAACTATTGAACATATATACATATATATAGGCATATTAAATGGCATTAACCGCCGAGGGATACACTGCCTGATTACTGTACCTATCCCTTAAATGTGATTAAATGTTTATTAAACAACAGGTGTGGAGATCCGAATTGGGATGCTCCTGGGTAGACATGCACATGAATTTATGCTTTACCATGTTGCGTTGGCCCTTGTCTGTAGCTCCATGCGGTGGTTGTATGCTCCGAAGGACAAAACCTTTGGGTGGTCACGCCATCTGTTGTAGCTCTCCATCGTCAATCTCTACTCCACAATCTGATAGCAGAGATTGGCTAGAGTTTAACCTAACCAACTACCCGTGCCGAATCTTGTCGTTCTCATTGTTTCTGTCATTCTTTTGTGTCGTGCTGCTTTGCTAGGGTTCGGGTTATGGTGCTTTGCGAAGCCTTGGTGATGGTGCTCTGTGAGGATTGAGAGCAGGAGAGTCTACCCATCATACCAAAACATGTAGCCCCTTTCTCTGTTGTTCCATTTGTTTTTGCTTGCTCGAGCAAGAATACTGTTATCAAAACTGTTAATGACTTAGGAATGATTTGAGGGTTTTCTTACCACTGTACAGGGGCGACTGGAGGAATTTCAGAGATGGTTGAAGGAAGAAAGTACCCCAACTCATTTGTAGCCGGTAAGTAATTATCCTATCAGGATAAAATGAGATTTGTCGACCTTTGTTCAGATTCCTTTATGGACCTTCGCTATGATTTTCCTTGTATGGTGTATTCTTGGTTTTAACACAAGGCTTTAATCCTATTTTGCAAGCAGGTGACTCATTGAAGGTGTGCCCTCATCTCAGGTAATCCCTTGACTATTTTGAGTTGAGTTCATAATTATGAGTCGCGGGCTTTAGTCCCATTAGCAATGACTAACTTTGCCTTCTCTAGATTACAGGTACGCTATACTCAAGAGGATTTAGAATTCAAACTTACAACTCATAACTATCTAGGATCTCACAGTGTGGCCACGGTGTTTCAGGTTGGAGTCAGTCTCTGGTCTTTGGCCGTAATAGGATAATAAGGTTGCTTTTCTAAAAGGGTTTATCCCTGCTAGTGTTAGAACTATAATGTCGAGACACCGGCTTCCCTTGATCTTTTTTGGTTTAGTTATTTGACTAGTTATCACCGTTGCTCACCTCTACGGTTGGCACGGTAATGATAATGAATTTGAACGGCCTTCGAGCCAGTTTCTTTTGTTTAAAGTCTGCATGTATAACTGATTACCAATCTTATTGGAAATGTTGTTGTTTGACTGTTCGAGGGCTTTGTTTTAATGCCTTTCTATTACATTTTATCCACATAATTGTTTTGGTTTGTGCTTATATGAGGTATGCGAGAGGCTTAGGCTAAATACGCCTGAATCTTCATGCATAGTCTTTTGGGTAAGGAATGTAAACATTAGTTATTAAGCTGTAACAGCTTGTAAAGAAGACTCGCATATTACTATCTTGGTTTTATTTTCAATATACAGATTTTGTTATGTATTTGGATGACTCATTGAAACTACTCTATCCTGATATTGTTTACTGCCTTTCTTTGAATTTCGATGGTAATTATATAAATCAACATATTGCATCAAAATGCAGTTACTTTCTTGTTTTCTGATAATAACAATTATATGCTCAAAGTATTCAAGAATTCTTGTCAGTATTCTAGTTTTACTCTATTCTAGACTGCAGTTTCTATTTTATTTCATACTCATCATTTATTCAGTTCTGCTATTAGAGGGTTCATCTTCTGTGGAGTATTTTAGAATCCTTCATAGTTGTTAGTAATTAGTTTACTACCTTAATCACATTCCTGTGTATTCAAACATTAACAACTACAGTTCAGTATGGTTAATCTATTCCACAGATATTAATAGTTACTACATGAGGTTATATTTACAGTTCAACAATGATTCTTTTGATAGCTTACTACTTCAGTTTTCGATTAACTTATAAAACAGATAATAATGACTATTGTACATAATCATATTTACGGTTTAACAATAAGTCTGTTAAGGAGCTTGCTACCTCAGTTTATCTATTAACCTGTAAAAACAATATTTCTGAGATGTCTCTCCTCCCAGCGACGAGTCTAGCAGTCACGTCCAGAGTCTCCCCCGAGCACCTTTTATATTTTCCATGTTGTATCTAGTCCAATTACAATCAGTACTAAGGGCCTCAGGACTTCGGTCCAGCCTCAAATCTTGTACTCTTTTGTTGACTGTACTGAACAAGTTTTTCCCACTGGTTTATTCCACCCAGCTCTAGGAACGCTTTTTGCGCTTTGCCCCTCTCTATATTACCTTTCTCAGGCAGAGGGTAACTGCTTCTTGGCCCCTGTTTCTTTTAAATGAACCAACAGTTTTATTTTGTTAAAGTATTACTACCTATAATTTAAGTAATTACCATATGTATGTTTTGGCTCCTCAACCTATATCAGTTCATATTCCTCATCAAATTAAATAACATTTAAAAATATCTTTTTAGTAAAAACAAACATTCACTTAATAATCTCAGTAAATCTTTATGCAACTTGGGAGTGTTACAATTACATAAAAAATCTTAAAATTGATTTGATTTGTTGGTGAAAAATGTAAATGTTTAAATATAATTTAATTATTTTATATTTTGAATTTTCTTTGTATTTTATAATTTTTAATTATTTAAATAATATATTTAATATATAAATATATTTAACCTCCTAAAAAACTATATTTTAAAATACTCAAAATATATAGACTAAATTATAAAAACCTATATTTCTTATAAACTTCTATCAAATTTAAAACACAATTAGTTAATATAAAAAAATACTTCAAAACACTCAAATTATATAAATTAAACCCTACAAACTTAGACTTCTTATAAATCCTTATTCAATTAAGATAAAATAAAATACACTGCACCAAAGATTTATACTAAAAATCAGGTTTAGAAAACAATAAAACATGAATATTGCAAATCCTTTAAACATGTTAAAGTCTCTTTTAATATTCAAGGGAGGTATGACAGCGGTCATGTACGCTGTGCACGTATCCAACTTAAAACACTGATATATCATCAATGAAGGTATGAGGGCGGTCATGTAGGCTGTGCACGTATCCGACTTAAAACAATGACATATCATCAATATATAAAAGGGCATTTTTTTATTTAAAAAGAAATATTTATATGATTTTGTTTGACTAAATTTAAAATTAACAAAAATATTGAAGGAGTTGAATTGAGAGGTATATTTATAATTGAGTTAGTTAATTAACTAACATAAATTTATCTTAATTTAATATTTTAAATATTAAATATTTTATTTTATTTAATTTTTCATATTTAATATATAAAATAAAAAAGAATGTTTTATTGATTAATTAATTTAAATTTAAATTATTTTTAAATGGTTTATTTGAATAGAATATATAGTAATTTAGTGTATTATTAAGGTATTTTGTGATGTAAAAATAATTATTTCAAAATTATGTTAAGTTATGTTAAGGGTTGATGTAGGCGAGGCCAATGCTATATATCTCTAAGTCATAATTTCTCAAAACACAGAATAATTTTAATATAATCTCTTAAGAATTCGGACAACTTGACAAATAATAAAAAACATTCTTAAATTAATTATATATTTATCTTCACTTTAAATTTAAAACAACATTTTGAAAAACAAAATAAATAAAATATTTTTTCCCTGTAATAAATAATGTTATCCGTTTTTTTTTATTTAAATTTATTCTCAAATTTAATTTATATTTTTTTTATTTAACCTGGTTTACAAATTCTATGGGTACAATATTCTCAATGCAAAGTAGGTTGAACCAAAGTTTGATTTCAACTCCATCATTCGTGAAAAGAGTTTGGTAATTCATGATTAAGTAACATTCATTTTTTAGAATGGAGATTTATTTATATGTAAAATGGCTTGAAAAATATTTTTAATATCTTTGAGCCTTCACATGAAATTGATGGTTGAAAAAGTATACTTAAAAATGTGATCAAACAAAAATGTAAGCGTATTCTTGAAAGTATGTGTATGTTCCCAATCCTAAGGGTCAACGTACTCCCTAGGCTTTTCAAGAAAGTGCATATGCATTTATAATATGTGTGAGCTTTCCTAATAATGTGTCTACACTAAAAATAACAAATGCACATGCTTTATGGAAATCATGTAACAAGTGCATATGGTTTGGAGATCATGTATGTTTTGGATAATGTATTTATAGCTAAAATATTCTTGTAAAATATTTTGCTCAATTTATTTCATTGTAGGATATTAATATTATTATAAGATTTGAGTATTAAATATAGATACTAGAGTGTAAAATGGTAAAAAAAGAAAACCTCAACTTTAGGACATAAATTTTTCTTTTATGTATCAAGTTTTCTAGATCAATACATCAACCACTAAAATTACAACTCAAAATAATTCTTGCCCTCTCTCTCTCTCTCTTTCCCTCCCCCTTTCCCTCCTCGTCTCCCTTTCTCTCCCCCTCTCTCCCTTACTCCTTCCCTCCCTCCTTCTCTCTCTCTTCCATCCTCTTACTCCCTCCCTCCCTGGTCTCTCCCCCTACCTCTCTCTCTTCCCATCTCTCCCACACTATCTATCCCTCTCTCCCTTTCTCTCTCCCTCCCTCTCCCTCTCTTCCCATCTCTTCCACACTATCTCTCTCCCTCTAGCTCTTTCCCTCTCACCCATATCTTCTCTCTATCTCACATTCCGCTCTCTCCTCCCTCTATCACACTCCCTCTCCCTCTCTTTTTCTCTTTATCTTAAATATAAATACTAAAATACTTAAAATAATAATAAAAAAAATAAGACATAAATTTTGCTTCTATATATCAAGTCTCTAGATCAATACTTCCACCACCACACTTACCTCTCAAAGGAATCCTTGTCTTCCAAGTAGGGAGACTTGGATCATTAAAATATTTTAAGCACTAATTGACATGATTATGGAGAGGAAACATAATAATTGGACCCTAAAATAATCTTTTAACTATGAAAAACACCTCGAACCACCGCACAAGGATATTATGTTATTATCCCTCCATTGGACTAGGGAAATGGGTGCCATTACACTCTCTATGTCATGCCCCTACACCTGCGGTAGTCTTCCAACCGCTTATAGCGAGGTGCGGCACCACCGAACACTTCCTTTTCGCCAATACTAATGTTCATGGACTACGCCTATTACACTTTTCCTTACTTAGCTTGTGTTTCACAACCAAGCAATATTATGTTTATCCTTTATACTAATGAACACCCATACTCATTCATTATCATCATCAATTATAAAAGAGAACAACAATTGCACAGTATAAAGGGAGGAGCAACTCCCTGAACAATGAGTCTGCCCAACAATATATAATAATCAATCTTTCTTTGATAATACAATCATCACAAGTATGCTTGACAAACTCCAAGCCTATACTTAGTCTCTTTTACAACATAGGCAAAACAGCCTTTACAACCTTTGTGCACACCTTGCATAATGGGCGGGTGCTCACCCGAGCCACCAAGACATTCTCGTCAATCTCGGCACAAATCTGCACTCTAGAACAACCCCGGGCACACCTTGCCCAACCTTCGACCAACTCCAAGTGTCACCAAGTGAACGCCTTCAAGAAGTGCGCATGTCCTTCTAAATCTGCGCACTTATCTTTACTCTTGAGCTCTTGTGCGAAGTGCTTGTCCAAGTTTGAATGTCTTAAATGAAGCTCCAATGCATGTAATATATATGTGTTCCATCATGGGTGGTGGCTCACCCAGCCGACCCCCAAATCCATGGTTGCACACCCCTACGAACACCCATGTGTATGTTGGCCAGCCCACCATTACAAGTCGGCCTCCATCCAAACTCTCCACGCTCATCGGGTATAAGTCTCCCATCGCTCCACCTTATCGTCGCACGCAACTCGTATGTTCGTCGCATCTCCATGTGTGCGCGCCGCGCGCCCGTGCGCCCGCCCGCGCACCCGCCGTGTGCGCTCACCCGCGCGCCCGTCGTGTGCGCTCACCCGCACGCCCGTCGTGTGCGCCCGCCCGTGCCCGGTCCGCCCGGCGCCCAACCGAGTCATCAACCCGAGGACCTTACATCCTCCTCCACCTGAAATCGTTGTCGTCCTCGACAACATACCATCCTGGTAGCCATCCACCAAGATCATCACTATCCATGATGTCAACTCCTCCACATAAGGCAAACATCCCTGCAACATATGTAGAACTCCATCTCCATCATGTCTCCAACTTAGTGACCAACTGCCACCAAGTTCACCATACCAAGGTATACACCTCAACGGTATGTCCTTCATCAGATATCATCTCGATCCATGATCATCGACCCCTCTGCCACAATCTCCACTGCAACATCTCGTGTCGACCTCATCATGTGCCCCCATGTGAACCTCTGTCATGATACTCCAACACAATGCTAACATATCTCTGCACACTTCACGACCCCATGTCTGAACTAGTTGGGTAGTTAATCCAATTGTCACGCTCAAACCATGAGAGTGAACATCCTCATGTCATCATCAATTGTTCCTCAAAACATCCTGCCACATTCTTGACTCATCAAGAATCTATCTCCATAAGTGTAATCCATGCGCAGGTCCATGGAAACTCCATCCATCTCATCTGCAACATGTCATGATGCTTGATGCCAAGCCATCCCTGCACCATCAATCATACTTGCTCAACATGTTTAAGGACTCACTGCCATGAGCAGCTGACAATGAGCCCCATCTTCTTGTTCATCTAAGAAGATGTAGAGGGAGTAGAGCCTGAAGGCTCTCCCTCACTAATCAATTCGATCCACCTATCAGGATCTTCAATCTCCATCCTTTGTAGATAAGCAACCCGGTCTTCCTTCTGGACATCCGGCCTCACATACATCTCCCCATCATCATCATCATCCAACTCTAACCTTCTTGATAAGTCCAAGATGCTATCTGAAAGTGACCTGATGACCAATGACTGCTCGGTAAGCTTTGCCTCAACAGTAGACAACCGCTTACTCATGTCTCCCATTCTCTTCTCATCCTCCATTTGCATCACTCCCAATTTACAATTAGGTCTTGTCACACCAATGGTTGGCACACCGATGGGTACATCTTCCCTTCCATCATAAATGTAGAGTTTCTTCAAATGTGGAACAATCATAGCATCAAATTGTTTCATGAATTCCATCCCCAATACAGCCTCATAGTCATCAATCCGCACTATAGTGAAGTCAACCTTCCCTATCCATTCACCAAGTGTAGTGTCCACCCTCTCAGCTATACCAAGAATCTCAATAGGAGGAGAATTCACTATCTTCATTTGTACCTTTGCCGGTACGAATTTCAGCCCAATTTCTCGCAGTATCTTCACCCATGAAGTTGTGAGAAGCCCCACTATCCACCATAGTGAGTACATCAGCACCTCCAACCTTCATTCGAACATACTCTAATCTGTTCCTTTCAGGATCGCTCCTAGAGGCCACCTCCGTAGTAGCAGAAGCACCAAGTATCTGCATCATCCCCACAGAAGCACCTTCATTCTTTGCATCATATTGTGCAATAGCGGCCACCTTTGGTCTAGAAGGACAATTCTTCACCGTGTGTGGTCCAGCACATATCCAACACTTCAAGGCTTTCTTTGTCTTCGAACTATCATCCGATTTCGAAGCATCATCCTTCTTCTTATCTTTCGGTTTATTGGACTTCTTCTTCTTATCATCAGAAGTCTCATCATAATGCTCCACCAACCTGTCAACAGCAACAAAAGCTTCCTCAAGTGTCCTAATCTTCTGCCTCTTCACTTCATTGCGCGTCCAAGGCTTCAACCCAATAATGAAGTTGAACACCTTGTCCCTCTCCGCCATGTCAGGAAGTTCCAGAGCTACACTTACAAACTCTCGCTGATATGCTTATAGGCTCCCGGTCTGCTTTATGTACTTAATCTTCGTCCTTGCTTCCCATGTCTCATCCTGAGGACTGAAATGGGTCTGCAAAGCCTTCTTCATGTCATCCCACGAAGTAATTTCATCAGCACTCCATTGGAAATCTGGTCCATCCTCCTTCGCCACCACATCTTAGCATCCTTGTTTAAGAATTGAGCAGCTACTTTGACCCTTGTCTCATCATCAGATAGACCCAACCGTTCCAAGTATTGCTCCATGTCCCATAGAAAGTTGCCAAGAGTCTTTGCATTCCTTGTGCCATCATAAGATTTCGGTTCCTTGACCTTCACATGAGGCACTCCTCCACCTGAGTTATGCCTCACGGCCTTCTTCAACACCGCGATCTCATATTTGGCTTCGTCAAGAGATTTCTTCAAGTTCACGATCTCTACAAGACCCTGATCCCTTGCTTCTTCAACCTCCTTGACCCTTATTTCAAGTTGTGTACACATAAGATCAGTGTACTCATGCTGTGTTCGGAGTTCATCAAACTCTTCCTTCATCTTCGAGTTGGCCTCTTGCTCCCTGGCGAACAAGTCCATCTTCTTATCCCAGGAAGTTTCCATAACCTCCATTCTCAACAGCATCTTTTCCATAAGTGCTAAAGTAGCATCTTGTCCATGACTAGACCCAGCCTGAGATTCAGCCGCCATCTCTAACAGCTTCTTCTTCTTTTGCAATCTAGTTTCGACCATCCAACAGCTTCACCAAGTCACCTGCAACCTGAACCAACCCTTGTTCCACTTGTGTGAAATGGCTTCCTTCACCTGCAAGTACCTATCACGAGCAACCCTGCTCACCGGCTTCAAACCGAAGCTCTGATACCACCTGTCAAGGTGTGTATCAGCTTCAATGCTTCAACACCCGAACCTGTTCACGAGCTCTGATACCACCTTCACTTTGGTGAAGGTGTGTAGCAGCTTCCTCCTTCAATACCCTGAATCAGCTGCTCTGATACCACCTGTCACGCCCCTACACCTGCGGTAGTCTTCCAACCGCTTATAGCGAGGTGTGGCACCACCGAACACTTTCTTTTCACCAATACTAATGTTCATGGACTACGCCTATTACACTTTTCCTTACTTAGTTTGTGTTTCGCAACCAAGCAATATTATGTTTATCCTTTATACTAATGAACACCCATACTCATTCATTATCATCAGCAATTATAAAAGAGAACAACAATTGCATAGTATAAAGGGAGGGGCAACTCCCTGAACGATGAGTCTGCCCAACAATATATAATAATCAATCTTTCTTTGATAATACAATCATCACAAATATGCTTGACAAAATCCAAGCCTATACTTAGTCTCTTTTACAACATAGGCAAGACAGCCTTTACAACCTTTGTGCACACCTTGCACGATGGGCGGGTGCTCACCCGAGCCACCAAGACACCCTCGTCAATCCCAGCACAAATCTGCACTCTAGAACAACCCCGGGCACACCTTGCCCAACCTTCGACCAACTCCAAGTGTCACCAAGTGAATGCCTTCAAGAAGTGCGCATGAGCTATGCACATGTCCTTCTAAATCTGCGCACTTGTCTTTACTCTTGAGCTCTTGTGCAAAGTGCTTATCCAAGTTCGAATGTCTTAAATGAAGCTCCAACGCATGTAATATATATGCGTTCCATCATGGGTGGTGGCTCACCCAGCCAACCCCCAAATCCATGGTTGCACACCCCTACGAACGCCCATGTGTATGTCGGCCAGCCCACCATTACAAGTCAGCCTCCATCCAAACTCTCCACACTCATCGGGTATAAGTCTCCCATCGCTCCACCTTATCGTCGCACGCAACTCGTATGTTCATCGCATCTCCGTGTGTGCGTGCCCGCGCGCCCGCCAGTGCGCACGCCATGTGCGCTCGTCCGCGCGCCCGCCGTGTGCGCTCACCCACGCGCCCGCCGGCGTGCCCGTCATGTGCGCCCGCCCATGCCCGGTCCGCCCGGCGCCCAACCGAGTCATCAACCCGAGGACCTTACACTCTACATCTAGCGACAGCTTGCTTTACACTAGCTCATAGAGAAATAACATTTGTGTCCGGAAACACCCCACGCTTCACAAATATGGCTGCCTCAAAGTCGGTAGCGGGTTCGTTAAGGCTCTGCTGATTGTGCATGTCTACATTTTCAGAGCTCACCATGACCAAAAAATCCGTGTATGGTAACGTCCACAAAAAGATTCCGACACTTGCAAGCGAGTAGGCACCCTTCCTACCATGAAAGATCAAATACAAAGTTCAATGAATCCCAAGAACTATTGTCCAAGTTCGCAGGCATCACAGTGCCCTTTGGATCAAGCATGTGGACGCCATTTCCTCTCTGGCCTATAACGAAGAAAGGAGTGTGCCGTATTTGGGTTTGTGGGACAAAACCGTGAAGGTGTGGAGAATGCGGGATTGGAAATGTGTCAAATGGATGGTGGCTCACGAGGATGCCTACAGTTCTATAGCTCTTACGACATATGAATTGCTTTTTACAGGCTCGGCTGACAATACAGTCAAAGTATGGGCACCAATTCGAGGAAACGAAAAATTAAGGTTGTACATGCACAGAATCTGACCGTCCAACAATCTGGTGTAGTGAACGCGCTTGCCCTTAGCACGGACGGAGTGATTCTCTATTCGGGGTCGGCTGGCGCAGCTGTTAATATTCGGGAAATAAAAAAGCCTATCTACATGAATTTGATGCTGCAATTGGCTGGGTTTCAAAGAGGCCACAGGCATGCAGTCTTAAGAATCACGTTTCCAGCGGGTCGGCAGATAAGACGATTCAGATATGGAGACGGCATCCTATCGGTGGTTTCCATTTGTGGTTGAAGATGTTGTAGGGCCATAGTGGACCCATGAAGTCATTGCAACAACTGTTGACATTTCATTTCCCATGGCTTTCTTGTTTACAGCTGGAGTATGGACCGGTTAGTGAAGGTATAGTGGGTCAAAGATAACGATTCTTCACCAAATCGAAATGCAACTAACTATTCCACAAGTTCTGGGTTGTCGCCCCCCATGGGTGCAACAAAAGCTTGCATAGCAAATCAATGTGTCTGAACTGTAGTTCAAATTTTCGAGAGAAGTCATGCATCAAGACACATGAAAAACGAACAGAAAAAAATCACCGCACTGAATCAGAGTTCTTGTTGTTGCAGACTGCCATAAACTTGTGAAGAAACATCTAACTTCAGATGAAAACCATTCAATTAACGGCAATAGGTTGTAAGGGTTCTCGAGAAAGAAAGAGATAAAGTACGTTCCCGTGAGTGGGTATGAATGATGTGGGAAGTTGTTTTTCCCCAGATGGGCCAAGTTTATTCTTCAGTTGCCTATTGTAATTTTAAATTAGTTAGAAAAATTTCTCTATAAATTAGTTAAAAGTAAGTTTTTTGATATATGATATAATATGTTAGGGGAGAGATGTCTAATGTTGTGCACAGACTAGTTATTGTTATAGTACTAGTCTTACCAAGCCACTAGAAATTAAGAGATGTGCAACCAATATTTAAACAACAACAAATAACATTAAGTGAAAATATCTTTTAATTTATATCCAAAATTTCCCAAAACATTGACTGGGACCACAACTATCTATAAACACTGTTTTAAGTATCAATAGTACAAATCATATTGTCTCAACTAGAAAACAAATAAAACCATAAATCCTTCTAAAATTATCTATTCATCCCAAATACATATTCATACCTGCACATAATAAAAGTTAATGTATGTCAGCCAAATTGTTGTGTTATTCAACATTTAAAACCAATGTGTTCAATAAATGACACACAACCCATTATATTTCTCATTAAAACAACCGAAAGCACATGGATCAACAATAACAAATTTTCTTCTCATTAAAACAAATCAAAGCGCATGGATCAACAATAACAAATTCCCAACCATTGGATCACATCCAAATCAATCCAGATCACACATTCAAAATGAAATCATTTCAATCCATGCTCAGTCTTGCCACCAATTAAATTCAAGTGCAAAAGACTATAAAAGAAGTTAACCACGGCTAAAGTTGCATGTTTAGCATTCAAACTTTTCACAAGCCCTACAAACAAACCATCACAGAACATTTCACAATATATTCAGGTTAGTTATTTGAGTTACATCACAATTTTCTTATAGAATTTTTACTGTAGATCTCCTGATATATGCAATGTCCTAAAGCATAATACTAGATCTAATTCTACCATAAACTTTGTGAAAGCTTAAACAGATATGAGCATTATCAAGCATGAATAGATATACCTGAGAATGAGAAGTAATCAACCATAACACAAAAGATATATCACTAGGCAAAGCACCAGCCTAAAACCCCAACTTTGTATTATCATACAAGTGGAAATCTTGTTCAAGTTACAAAAAGAATCAGCTCTCAAGCTATCTTGCTTTCTCTGTAATCAAATAGTACAGCTCACAAACTGAACAGGCATAGAATATATCTTCCTCAAGCCCTCCAAACCTCCTATTTCCTTGCACAGTTTTGATTGGGGTCCAATGATATCACATGTGTGAATTGGCCTCATCACACTCACTGTAACCTCAGGTCCAACTGCGCAATCCTCAAGGAATAATATTCCTTCTGCATGCAAGGAATATTCACAATGGAATATTCTTGCAACTGATAGTACATTGTCCCTCCATCTGATCTCAACTAGGTCTCTGACTAAATTGACATGCATGAGTTACCCATGAGTGAATACTCAGTTATCTGAAATACAGTAGTTACATGCATGCAAAGCATTAACTAACTGAACTCTCATGAATTTAACAAACTGTTAAATTAATCTAACTGGACTTGACTCAGTTAACTGAGCCAACTAATTTCAACTCAATATTACAACTCATCCTTATCTATTTAACTGATGGATAAATCCCTCAATCAAAGGAGAAACTGTTGCATGTCCTCACATAGACTTCAAGTTTTATTTTCCTTAACTAATTAACTCAAGATGAATTAATTAATTAATTTTCAAACTGCTATTAATATCAAATTTGAATTTTACTTCCCATGTTTAGTCTAGGGACTGACTAAAATAAGAAGGGATCCCGAAATTCTATTTTTAGAAAAGCTATTTTTAGCACTTTCACTTTTCACCCATTGTTGCTAAGATCCACAATGGCTGAATTGCTATTTATAGTAGGGCTATTTATAGCAGTGCTATTTTTAGCATTTTTTGTTGCACTTTTCAGCACTCCCTCTCAACAAGAAAGGGACTATCAGTAACCCCGATCATGTCTCTGTGGAACTCAAACTTGCATTTTGACAATGCCTTGGTCAAAATATCTGCATCCTGCTCCTCGGTCGAAACATACTGCAACATCATGATCCTCTTGACCACACAGTCCCGTAGATGATGGTAACGGATATCTATATGCTTGGACTTGTCATGAAACACTGGATTCTCAGAGAGTTTTATGCAACTCTAATTATCACAGTATATCATTGTAGGATCCATCATCTGACCAAAAATTCCCACTAGAATCTTCCGCATTCAAATGGCCTCGCATGCTGCCTGACTGGCAGCCATGTATTGAGCCTCTGCTGAGCTAAGTGCAACTGATCTCTGTTTCCTGCTGTACCAAGAAACTGCAGCTGAACCAGGGTTGAAGATTCCTCTAGAAGTGCTCTTCCGGTCTAATGGACTACCAGCCCAATCTGCATTTGTGAAGCCTTGCAGCTTCACTCCCTCTTTCTGTTTGTACCATAATCCATACTATGTAGTGCCTCTGACATATCTCAGCACATGCTTCGCTGCCTTCCAAAACAGCTTGGTAGGCTTAACCATAGCTTGACTTAGTTGGTTCACCACAAAGCATAAGTCGGGTCGTGTGTTCACCAGATACATAAGTGAACCCACCAGCTGCTGATAAACAGTGGCAGCTACTACCTCACCAGAAGTAGCATCCTCCTTCCTCCAGTTCCCAGCTAGAGGAGTCTGCATGGGCTTGCACTTCTCCATGTGAAAGCGCCTGAGTATCTCATTAGCATACTTGCCTTGAGACACAAATACTTCGCCATCTTTCTGCCACACTTCCATGCCTAGAAAGTAGTGCATGAGGCCCATGTCCTTCATCTCAAACTCTCTTGCAAGGTCCTCCTTGCAAGACTGTATCAACTGGTCATCGCCTGTCAAAATCAGATCATCGACATAAAGTACAATAATTAATGGCTTACCATCTACCATGATGTGGTAAAGATTCACATCTTCTTCACTCTTGGTGAAGCCCAAACCGATGAAATAGTTGTCGATCCTGGTATACCAAGCACGGGGTGCTTACTTCAGCCCATATAGTGCTTGCTTGAGTCAGCAAACATGCGACTCGCAATCGAAGGTCTGAAATACTTCGGGTTGCTCAATGTATACCTCTTCCTCAATCTTCCCATTGAGGAATGTCGTCTTCACATCCATCTGATGGATATTCCAACCCATCTGAGCTGATAGAGCTAGCATCGATCTGATAGATGAGTACCTTACTATGGGAGCAAAGGTCTCATCGTAGTTGATCCCCTAAACTTGTGAGAAACCTTGGGCAATAAACCTTTCCTTGTGTTTCTCAACATTTCCATCAGCTACCTGCTTTACCTTGTAAAGCCATTGGGAACTAACCACTGACTTGTCCCCAGGTCTAGGGACAACATCCCACACACTATTCCATATGATAGAATCGTACTCTTCTACCATTGCATCAACCCAGACTGGTTGTTGCACTGCCTCCTAAAAAGAAGAAGGTTTGGTCGCTACACACTCCCCAACTAGGGCCATGTAGCCAATGTATCTCTCGGGAGATCTCCTTTGTTTGCGCTAAGAGGATGGCTGCCCCACATTCTCTCTCACATCCTGCATCAATCTGTCAGCTTCCTGCAAGCGTTTCCGCCCATCTCTGGAAGACTGTCCAGAAGTGGTGGTCTCCACTACTGGAACCTCTGCATGTGGCTGATCCACATCATTAGGAGGCTCCTCCTCCTTTGGAACTAAAAATTCCTCATCACAATGCGACTTGAGCTCCCTCTCAAGTGATACTCACATGGCTCTCAGGTCATCGAACTTTAGATCCCTTCGCACTATGGTCCTATGACTGGAAGGCAGAAACACATGATAGTTGTGGGGTGTATCTGTGTACCCCACAAGTATCCCCAACTCAACTATTAGGTCTAGCTTCTTCTGAGCATCTTTGGTCACATGACAGAAAACTGGTGATCCAAAGATGCGGAATTGACTCACATCTGGTCGCTTCCTCAAAAAAGCCTCCATAGGTGTCTTCATCCCCAAGATACGATGAGGAATTCTGTTCTAAAGGTACACTGTTGTATTGCAAGCCTCAACCCACATATGAAGTGGTAGGCTTTGGTCATGCAACATCACTCGAGCTGCTCCCACAATAGATCTGTTCTTCCTTTTGGCCACCCCTTTCTATGGGTTATGAGGTGCCGTCAGTTCCTGTTTAATTCCTTCTGTAGCACAGAAGTCTTTAAACTGCTTGGAAACATACTCTCCACCATTGTCGTTACATAAGGCTTTTACTTTCTTTCTAGATTCTTTCTCTGCCAAGGCTTTAAACTCACAAAACCTCAAGAAGGTCTGATCCTTCTTGTGCATGAAGTAGATCCAACATCTATGAGAAAAATCATCAATAAAAATAACATAGTACCTTTGCTTAGTGGTGGAGGCTGTAGAGAATGGTCCACATACATCTAAGTGAACTCACTCTAGTATTGCTCCAGCTCTACTATCTCAATCCTGAAAGGAAGCTTTCACATACTTACCCAGGGTGCATCCTTTGCATGTATCTGTTTACTCCATTTTTACCTTGGGTAAGCCAGTAGAAATTTTCTGCATGATATTCAAGGCCCCGTGATGCAAGTGGCCTAGTCTTCTATGCCGTAGCTCGAATCCCAATTCGCTTGGTCTGTCCGATGCCAATATGCCTTAGGAAAACTTTTCCTTTACAAAAGACTACATCATAGCCTTTATCTTCTAGCATAGCAACAGACACAAGATTCTTTTTCAAACCTGGTACATACTTAACAGCAGATAGGGTGAGAGGATCACCGTGATCCCTTTGAAACACAACTGTACCTTCACTTGTGTCACGGTACTTTCCATCATTTCCCATCTTGATCCGCATCTAGAGATCCTTCTCCTCCAATGTACTGAAAATATTCTTGTCACCCGACATGTGGAAAGAAGCTCCAATGTCCAGGGACCAAACACATCCCACCATGGATGAAACCATGCATGCGATAAGAGAGAAATCCAACTCAAACTGTGAAGCTAGTGCATCACCATCAGATCCCTCTGAGGAACCCTTCTTGGATTTCCTCTATGGACAATTCATAGCATAATGGCCCACTTCATGACAGTGAAAGCATCGTACCTTCAACTTGTCAACCTTCTTCCCACCATGAGAAGATTTGGATTGGGCGCCTTCCCTTTCCCTTTCTTAGCTTTACTCGCTAATGCTAGATTTTCTTCATCATCTGGTTTTGATGAAGATCCATCCCTGGTGCTTCACCATATCTCCTCCTACATTAGGTCCAACCAAAGTTGTTCCCAATCTGGTAGTTTCTCTCTTCCATTAACCGAGTCTTGGTAGCTATGCTAGCTCTTAGGAAGACCGAGGAGTGCTAGACTCACCATGAAGTCGTCAGCTGTCACAACCCCTATGCTTCCAAGCTCATCCCTGCAAGTGGTGAGCTTGTTCAGGAACATAGATATTGTGTCACCCTTTTCACACTTGATCTTTGGAAATTTGTCTTTTAGCACCAACTTCCTCTGATTGCTGCTATTCTGATAAAGATCTTTCAATGTTTTCCACATCGAAAATGGAGTCTCCTTCCCATGGAGGCTCGAGACAATGTGATCTCAAACTCCCTCCAGTAGGATTCTCCTTTCTCTATCCACACACTTTTTCCATTCTGCCAGTTGAGTAGAATCAGTCAGCGTTTGGACTTCTTGATCAATGAAGTCCTTGAGACCGTTATCTTCTAATATTGCCTCCATTGGATCCTTCCAGGCTATATAATTTGAACTGCCATCAAGGGCATATTCGAGTCTTAAACCACTGAATGCCATAGGTGAAATAGATGTGCTAAGAACTCAATTCAATATTCAGAAACTAAACTTCGTACTTCTCCTGCTTGTATATTGTTCTTCCTTAATAACCTTTGCTCTGATACCATGTAGAATTTTCACTGTAGATCTCCTTATATATGTAATGTCCTAAAGCATAATACTAGATCTACTTCTACCATAAACTTTGTAGAAGCTTAAACAGATATGAGCATCATCAAGCATGAACAGATATAACTGAGAATGAGAAGTAATCAACCATAACACATAAGATATATCCCTGGGGAAAGCACCAGCCTTAAACCCCAACTCTATATTATCATACAAGTGGAAATCTTGTTCAAGTTACAAAAATAATCAGCTCTCAAGCTATCATGCTCTCTCTGTAATCAAACAATACAACTCACAGACTGAATAGACATAAAATATATCTTCCTCAAGCCCTCCAAGCCTCCTATTTCCTTGCATAGTTTTGATTGGGGTCCAATGATATCACATGTGTGAATTGGCCTCATCACACTCACTGTAACCTCAGGTCCAACTGCGCAATCCTCAAGAAATAATATTCCTTCTGCATGCAAGGAATATTCACAATGGAATATTCTTGCAACTGATAGTACATTGTCCCTCCATTTTATCTCAACTGGGTTTCTAACTGAACTGACATGCATGAGTTATCCATGAGTGAATACTTAGTTATCTGAAATACAGTAGTTACATGCATGCAAGCATTAACTAACCGAACTCTCATGAATTTAACAAACTATCAAACTAATCTAACTGGACTTGACTCAGTTAACTGAGCCAACTAATTTCAACTCAATTTTACAACTCATCCTTATCTCTTTAACTGATGGATAAATCCCTCAATCAAAGGAGAAACTGTTGCATGTCCTCACATAGACTTCAAGTTTGATTTTCCTTAACTAATTAATTCAAGATGAATTAATTAATTAATTTTCAAACTGCTGTTAATATCAAATTCAAATTTTACTCCCTATGTTTAGTCCAGGGACTAACTAAAATAAGAAGGGATCCCGAAATGATATTTTTATAAAATCTTTTTTTAGCACTTTCACTTTTCACCCATTGTTGCTAAGATCCACAATGGCTGAACTGCTATTTATAGCTAGGGCTATTTATAGCAGGGCTATTTATAGCAGGGCTATTTATAGCAGGGCTATTTATAGCAGTGCTATTTTTAGCATTTTCTATTTTTAGCATTTCTTGTTGCACTTTTCAACATTTCTTACAGTTTTATTTTCATTTCTCACAGTTTTTATTTCAGTTTTCTTACACTTTTATTTTCATGAAAATGTATATGTTTTATATTTTTCTATATTTTGAGTCATTTGCAAGTTGACTAGAACATATGACACAACCATAATGCAGAGTATTGGCTAGTATGACTACCTACATATGAAAAAGAACAAAACTCATTTCTAGCTAAACATCAATCATTTTCTATAGTACAAATTCCAAGCAGTAAGGACTTCATATAAAGTTCTACATGTTCATCACGAAGCCAAAACTGTGTCATCAAAAGTAGTTCCTCAATCAGAATTAATTGGAAAATGAACCTCTTAGCTCCAATTTACAAAAGACTAGATGACCACCTGAATTAACAAGGATAATCCACAATTTTTTTTCCAAAAGGTAGTTTAGGTTTTAGCATAAATTGATGACATGCAAAAATAAATAATGACAAAGAATTTAACGATAAATGACAACAATTCCTTCCTCAACTGGCTATCAGTGACAAACTTGGAATGACAAAAAATAGATGTAGAAACTCCTTTTTGCTTCCCTTTCTTCTAGCTTGTCACATTTGTTGAGACATGAAACCAATCTAAATGAAATTTAGATTAGATTTCTAGTGAATAAGATGAAGATCACGTCATTTTTGCATTCTCTTATTTTTGTCATTTCTCTCAGTTACAATTGAAGAGGAAATCTCTATCAATTGTTTTCCCTTGCAACATTTTCATAATCACTATGTTTCTCTATAACCTACTTACCTACTTAGCATTCAGATTCTCAAGGTACTTCATCTATCCTTGAAATTTTCTTAAACCCACATTATCCTTCCCTTCATCAACTACGACATCTTTTTTTATAGCATCCTCTCCCTCTACCTTATCAATCATTTTGTGGAACATTCACTCAAATCAATCTACAAACTTCCGTTTTATCCTTTTAACTAAGTTTTTAACATTTCCATTAATTAGTTTAGAATGTTTGTGAGTGTTTCCAACCTTGTCAGACTTGAAATGGAGAAAGAAGAATTCCATATCCAATTCAAAATTCAACAGACTTTACAATTTTCAATATTTAAGGATTTAATTTAATTCAAATGTCAGTAACTAGACTAGATCAACATCTTAACCAGAAAAGGAACCAGGTATCACTTCTTTTAGTTGAAATTTCTCCTGGAGCTTCCTTCATGCCTGAAGAGTGTTATCTATAAGAACACCAGTAATGACAAACTCAGAACCATTCTCACAATAAATTTGACAAGCTCAACACCATTCCCACAATAAGAGAATCACTAACCATTACTAAGGCATGCGTAAAGCTTCTATTGAGCTACTAAATTCCTATAGCAAGGCAAACCTACAACTTCCTTCATGCCTGGAGATTGTGATGATTAAGAATAACAATAATGACAAACATGAGGCTAAAAAATTTAATTCAAACAATAGTAACTAGACCATATCAACATCTTATATATAGGAATAACAATATTGATAAACTGAAACCATTCCCACAATATGACAATCGCTAACTAGTACTAAGGCAAGCCTACAACTTCCTTCATGCATGGAGATTGTGATGATTAGGAATAACAATATTGACAAACATGAGGCTAAACAATTTAATTCAAACAACAATAACTAGACTAGATCAACATCTTATCTATAGGAATAACAATATTAATAAACTCAAACCATTCCGACAATAGGTTTGAGAAACTCATAACCATTCCCACAATAAGAGAATCACTAACCATTACTAAGGCAAGCCTAGAGCTTCTATTGAGTTGTTAAATTCCTTTAGCAAGGCAAAACTACAACTTCTTTCATGCATGGAGATTGCGATGATTAGGAATAACAATATTGGCAAACATGAGGCTAAACAATTTAATTCAAACATCAGTAACTAGACAAGATCAACATCTTCTCTATAGGAATAACATTATTGACAAACTCATAACCATTCCCACAATAAATTTGACAAACTCAGAACCATTCCCACAATAGGAGAATCACGAACCATTACTAAGGCAAGCCTAGAGCTTCTATTGAACAGCTAAATTCCTTTAGCACAGCAAGCCTAGAACTTCCTTCATGCCCAGAGATTGTGATGATTAGGATTAAAAATAATGACAAATAGAGGCTAAGAAATTTAATTCAAACAATAGTAACTAGGCCATATAAACATCTTATATATGGGAATAACAATATTGGAAAACTTAGAACCATTCCCACAATAAGAGAATCACTAACCATTACTAAGGCAAGCCTAGAGCTTCTATTGAGATGCTAAATTCCTTTAGCAAGGAAAGCCTACAACTTCCTTCATGCCTGGAGATTGTGATGATTAGGGTTAACGATAATGATGAACATGAGGCTAAACAATTTAATTCAAACAACAGTAACTAGACTAGATCAACATCTTATATATAGGAATAACAGTGTTGAAAAACTTAGAACCATTCCCACAATAAATTTGACAAACTTAGAACCATTCCCACAATAGGAGAATCACTAACCATTACTACGACAAGCCTAGAGCTTCTATTGAGCTGCTAAATTCCTTTAGCAAGGAAAACCCACAACTTCCTTCATGCCTATAGATTTTGATGATTAGGAATAACAATATTGACAAATATGAGGTTAAACAATTTAAGTCAAACAACAATAACTAGACCAGATCAACATCTCATCTATAGGAATAAAAATATTGACAAACTTAGAACCATTCCCACAATAGGAGAATCATTAACCATTATACTAAGGGAAGCCTAGAGCTTCTATTGAGTTGTTAAATTCATTTAGCTAGGCAAGCCTACAACTTCCTTCATGCCTGGAGATTGTGATGATAAGGATTAACAATAATGATAAACATCAGACTAAACAATTTAATTCAAACAATAGTAACTAGACCAGATCAACATATTATCTATAGGAATAATATTATTGACAAACTCATAACCATTCCCACAATAAATTTGACAAACTCAAAACCATTCCCATAATAGGAGAATCACTAACCAGTACTAAGGCAATCCTAGAGCTTCTATTGAGTTGCTAAATTCCTTTAGCAAGGCAAGCCTACAACTTCCTTCGTGCCTAGAGATTGTGATGATTAGGATTAATAATAATGACAAACATGAGGCTAAACAATTTAATTCAAACAATAGTAATTAGACTAGATCAACATCTTATCTGTAGTTGAAATTCCTCCTATAACGCATAAAACATTTTGTATGAAACACATATTGATATAATTAAAGACATACAACCAATTCTAGGTAAATTTCAACACACTGGCAGTGGTTTTCCAAGTACAAATACATTCATGGTATTTTAAGTGTAAAATCAAGTTATCAAAACAACAAACACTGATATATTTGAAGACATACAAGAAATTCCTTCTATAGATTTGATTTTTCAAGGATATTGTCAAAATGGCGTATGTATGAAAATCTATTAAGTTGCTACTAACATACATGTTGATAATTGCCTATAATAAAGAATAAATAATTTTGTCTTGTATGAAAGCATAATTTTCAATTTATCTTAACTAAATGCATGCAATAATTCTGCAGCTAGTTGCATATATAGCAAGACTTAGTTATGTTGCGTGTACAAGGAGAAGTGGCAGGAGAGTAACTAGGGGTGCCCAGCTGCGATGCCCTTCATCAGATGAGGATAGGACAAGTGATGCGAATGTCAACAATGCTCCCAACAATGTTGTTGAGGATGACCATGTGATTGAAGTTGATGTTGTCACACCATGAGCCATAGAGCCACCGTCAATCATAGTCCAAGGGGCAAGTTCAACTAAAAATATCAACGTTATACGAGGTTGGAAAAAAGAAGACATGTTAGATGTAATGGACGACATAGATTTTAATGGATATTCAATTTGGGCAGCTACAAAAAAACATGATATTGCTCCCTCATCAATACATAGAGCACCTCTTACAATTATGACTGAAGAGGAGAAGGCTGAGGTGGTTGAGTGGTGTAAAGAGATGGCCCAATTAGGACATGGGATAGAGTTGATACAACTCAAATTCATATTTGCTCAAATTTGTCAAGGGAGGAAAAACCCATTCAAAGATGGGTTTCCTGGTAAATCATGGTGGTTTGGGTTTAAAAAAGGCATCAAAACCTTGTGTTGCGTACATCTGAGGGCCTTGACAGAGACAAAGCATTAAATTTGTGCCCTGGAGTTGTATGTAAGTTATATGACACTCTTTCTAGTGCATATGATAACATTCTTATGATGCATACCATATATGGAATTGTGATGAAATAGGTTTACAGGAAGGAAGGAATTATGGCATGCAGGTAACTTCCAAGAGAGGGATCCGAAATGTGCCAAAGGTTTTTCCTAAGAGAAGGGAGTGGATAACTATTCTACATTGTGTAAATTCAATTGGTGCTTCAATCCTAGAATCTTATCTATTCAAAGGTTAAAATTGACTGAAAAATATTATACAAAACTGTGAACCAGGTGCATGCATGGCTACACATCCCCAAGCATGGATGACTAAAGAAATTTTTTAAAATTATATTTTTCACTTTGTTGCATTTGTAAGAAGAGGTGTCTCACCTAATAACAGACACCCATTGATATTAAATGGCCATGGAAGCCACATTATTGTACAAACAATTGAGGAAGAAAACAATTTTGGCATCAACTTGCTAAGATTTCCCACTCATACCACTCACATATTGCAATCCCTTGATGTGATTTTGTTTGCCCCTTTCAAGTACTATTTCAAGTCAGAGTGTGTTGCATGGATGGCAAAGAATCTAAGGGTTGAGGTGGAAAGGTTCAAGCTAGCAGATCTTGCAAGTAAAGCATTTAAAAGGGCTTTGACACCATCAAATATCAAGGTTGGATTTAGGAGGACTGGAATCTAGCCACTGAATTATGATTCTCTTATGCATGATACTGGTTGTATCCAGGCATTTCATGTGGATGGTTAAGAAGAAGGTCATTTCCAAATAGGTGTTGAAGTGCAAGAAGAAGTATATGAACAGGATGATGTGGTTGCAGTTGGTAATATGATTTCCCTCTCTCAAGGACACTTATATGGTGATGATGATGAACATGTATGTGAAACACAATATAATCATGAACCAATTGACAGTAACATGGAGGTCGTTCTACCAACTGAAGCACATGGAACTTCTATTGTTGATATTGTTAATAACATTGTTGAACATTCAGTTGACAATGAAGATGTAGTTGAAATGACATTGTTGATATTGCACTAGGAAGAAACAATGACCAATTGATATTGCCAAGCCAAGTAACCCCACCATCATGGCTAGCAGAAGCCATGATTAATTTGAATGAACATAGTGTCTCAAGAACCAATGAACAAAGCATGAACATGCCTTCACAACCAGTAGAATTGAAAAATGAATTTGTTTATTTTTTTTGTGGAAAATAGATCAATGGAGGAATATGATGCACATAATGAGACATTAGATGAAGAGAACAATATATTTCAATAAGTTTTCTTAGATACTAAAAGGAAAGTGCCAATAAATGATACGCAGGTGGGAGGGGTGGAGAAGTTACTTGGTCAGTTCCTGAAGCTACCAGTAGAGAGAGTGTTAATGCAAAAAAGGCAAGGAACACCAGTAGCCTTCATTTGGGCCGAAGTTCACTGTTACTCACCTCAGAAGACTATATAAACCTATTATTTGAGTCTAAAAAAAATGAAATTCGGGAATTAAAATAGAAAAAGAAGGATTTAGCCAAGGAGAAGAAGGCAGCAAGGATTGTTGCAGCACAACGTCGAGTAGATGAAAGGCTTGAAAGAGAGAAAGTAAGGCAAGAGAAGGACCATAAAAAACAAATGGCAAGACAAGAAAAGGAAGCAAGAAAGGTTAAACAAATGCTTGGAAAGGAACAAGGGATGACTGATATGGTTCACAATAATGCAAGAACATTTGATGAAACCGAGATTATGTCAAACACTTTGGAAAATATTGCAGATAATACACCATTATTCAAAGGCCTCATAAACATTCAAGTCCCTCACTATCAAAATGGGGGTTTACCCACTTCATTTATTCCTACCAGAGCATGTGTTAATTCTATGTATGCTCATTGAACACCTCCAATTAATTCAGGGGTTAGTAGTGCAAGTGTGAGGTATGGGTACTCAATTCCTGCATGGTTGGAAGGGGAAAATTGGACTCAATCATATGGCAGAAATCCACCACATCCTAATAAACCCTTTTTAGGTAGGTCAACCTGCTTGGCTCAAGCTGGCAACTCAGGGAGTTTTGGCACTTAAGATTCTCGAGGCCATAAATAATAGGGGTGTCATATGTTTTTGGTTGTAACCACATTATGATGTGGATTTTGGATGGATTGTCTTCTTTGTCTTGTCATAGGAATATTTTGGCTTACAGCCTAGGTTTTTCTATTTCATATTGTATGTGGAATTGTAACCAAAATCCATCTTAGAAGGAACATCTACAGTCTATTATAATGGACAAATATTACATGAGAATACAATTAACAACTTTTGTTATGCCTCTACACACCAAATGATTAACAACACATTTATATCTTATTTTCTAATTAAATGACAAACGAGTGAATAATGAAATCTTGAAGTGAACATGTTTTAATATGAAAATTCCATAAAATAATGAATAGTAAAAGTACATAACCTCACACCTCGTATGAAACCTCATTTATTGCAAGTTATCTTAGAAGACAAACAGAGTGCATGTGCGGTGAAGCATCAACAAGCTAAATAATGCATCAACAAGCCAAGAGAATAATTAAATGACAAACGAGTTAATAGTGAAGTCAACAAGCATCAACTGAGTTTCTAATGAAAGATAGAGCATCAAAAAGCATCAACTAAGTTTTTAATTAAATGAAAAACGAATGAATAATGAAATCTTGAACAAGTCACTTGTTTTAATATGAAAAATCCATAAAATAGTGAACAGTAAAAGTACCTAAACTCACACCTTATGAAACCTTATTTACTGTAAACTAACTTAGAAGAAAAACATAGTGCATGTGTGGTGAAGCATATACAATTAAATGACAAACGAGTGAATAATGAAATCAACAAGCATCAACTGAGTTGTTAATTAAATGATAAAGCATCAACAAGCATCAATTGAGTTTTTAATTAAATGACAAAAGACTGAATAATGAAATGTTGAACAATTCACTTATTTTAATATGAAAATTCCACCAAATGATGAACAATAAGAGTACCTAACCTCACACCTTATGAAACATCATTTACTGTGAGTTAACTTAGAATATAGACAGAGTGCATGTGCCATGAATCATCAACAAGCCAAATAAATATTCAACAAGCCAAGAGAATAATTAAATGACAAACGAGTGAATAATGAAATCTTGTGCCATGCTCAATTCCTAATAATAAACCAGTAAGCAAGAGTGACTTTTAATTCTAAAACAACAAGAACCTTTCCATCTTCTTCATCAAGTTTATCATAAACTACCTTTATTGTTGCCAAATCATCCTTAATTTGTAGGTCTTCTTGAAATGACACAATTGGATCATCCAAATATACTACAACCACCAAATGAGGTTATGTCAAGTATGTCTTTCGATTGTAAAAATCCAAAGCACTAGAAAATTTAAGAAATCCAATCAGTGTTCTGGGAAAACTAGGAAGGCTATCCAAAGAGGATTTAATTGTCTCCACTGCAACCTTAAGTATGTTAGAGAGATGTCAATAAGAAAAAAATATAATGAGAGAATTGGAGGTTGGACTATATATTATGTTGGTGCAATAAATTCCACATTTCCCTTAGAAAGCTTTAGAAGCTCATCTGCACCACTATCACACTCTGCCACAAAAACAATGAGCCATCTACCTCAAGCCCAAGACATCATACCGTCAAAAATTCCATAAAACAGTGAACAATAAAAGTATCTAACCTCACACCTCATGTAACCTCATTTATTGTAAGTTAACTTAGAAGACAAATTGAGTGCATGTGTGGTGAAGCGTTAATAAGCCAAATACCATAAACATATTTTTTTTGGTAGGTAAGTGGCAGAATTTTTGGACTGGGAAAACCTCGTAAAGCATAAACTCAGATTTGAAAAATGGAAAATAATAGGAAAACTCAGTTAACCGTTGAGGAAAAGATTTGTAATATTGTTTTCACTTAATCAAATCACATTTTATCCTCTCTCTTGAGATTCTATCTGGTTATCCTTTGATTTATGGGTTTTTGAGCATACAAGGTGCCTGTATTGTAGTGAACAAGTTATATTGGGTTATGTTATATATGTTTTGAACTTTAATATTTTGTAATTATTTGCGAATTATACTTCATTAGAATTATAAACCCTACAACAAAACCTAAGTCACTATAACAACTACAAAGCAAGACACAAAGCAACATTATCAAGTTGTCAAACCCTACCATAAACCGTGCAACTAAACCCAAGTCACAACCATAGGTACAGCTGAGCTGCCATCCTTAGTATGTTATATTCAAATTCTATTGACAGCAAAACCTTCTTCCCATAGACTAGCTCATAGTGTGTGAACCCTGTGGTGGTTTTCCAAGTGGTGTTATAGGTCCAGGTGGCCTCAACCAATTGATCTGTCCAATCTTTCCTGCTGCTGCTAACTACCTTGGTCAAAATCCCTTCCAAAGCTCTATTAGTGACTTCCACCTGTCCATTTTCTTGCGGATGATAAGGGGTGGAAGTTATGTGCTTAATTTTGTGATGTGCGAGCAGTTATTCAATTAGATTGGAGGTAAACTGACTCCCTTGATCTGTGACTAATTCTCTTGGATAGCCAAACTTGTAGAAGATATTCTCTCTCAAAAACTCAGCTACTTTTTCTTTTGTTTTTGCCTTGATCGCCTTTGTTTCTGCCCATTTTGTCAAATAATCGGTGCACACAATGATGTAAGATTTCTGCTTTGAAGGAGGGTTGACAAGACCCACAAAGTCCATGCCCCACTTCTCAAATGGCTCGAAAGTCACTTGAGGTTGCAGGGCATCTCATCCCTTGGAGTAGGTTTCCCCATCCTTTGACATCGGTCACATTAGCTGATATATATCCTGACATCTTGATGAAGAGTGGGCCAATAGTAACCTGCTTGCAGAATTTTGAAGGCAGTCCTCTTTGCTGCAAAATGGCCCCCACAGGGCCCATCATGACAGGTTAGGAGAATGTCAAAAACTTCCTTCTCTCTGACACATCTCCTCAAAATATGATCTGGGCCAAGTTTGAAGAGATTGCCCCTAATCCAGGTGAATGGGGCACTTTTCCTCGCGATCTTTCTCTTTTCTTTTGAGGACAGGTGTGGTGGAAACTGTGTTGAAACCAATTAATTTGCTATATCAGAAAACCATGGAGAGAGTACTGAGATAGAAAATAGGTGTTCATCTGGCATTCGATCATCCACCATTCCTTCTTCACCTGGAAGCAGATCTAGTCTAGACAGAAAATCAGCAACAACATTTTCCTTACCTAGCTTATCAACAATGGTTAAACCAAATTGCAACAATAAAAGTAACTATCTAATAATACGAGCATTTACATCAGGTTTGTTCATCAAATACCTAATTGCAGCATGATCAGTGTGCACGAATGTTTAATAGCTGGTGATGTAGTGTCTGAACTTATTTAGGGAATGGACTACAGCTAGGAGCTCTTTTTCGGTTACAGTGTAGTTCAATTCTGCCTTGGACAAGTTTTTACTTCCAAAATATATGGCATAAGGAAATTTCTCATCTATTTGCCCTAAGGCTGCTCCTATTGCTTTCTTTGAGGCATTTGTATGAATGTGGAAAGGTAGGACCCAGTTTAGACCTCTCAAAATTGGGGCAGTCACCAGTTTACTTTTCAAGGTATCCAGAACCTCTTGACAGTTGTCAGTCCATATGAACTCAGCATCTTTCCCCAAAAGACCAAACAATGGAAAGGCTAGCTTACTGAAATCCTTAATGAATCTTTTGTAATACCCTGCTAAGCCTAGGAAACTCCAAACATCTCTTACCTTTTGAGGAGGTGGAACCCTTTGGATGATGGAAATTTTGTTCGGATCCACCTGTAATCCTTGCTGAGAAATTGTATGACCTAGCACGGTCCCTTCAGTCATCAAGAATTCACATTTTTCAGGACTGAGGGACAAGCTCATTTCAATGAACTTGTCTAAAACTTTTCCCAGGTTAGTCAAAGCTTCCTGGAAGTTAGAACCATAAGGGGTGAAGTCATCCATATAAATTTCCAATGAATCATGAACCAGTTTAGCAAATATACTCAGTACTTCTCTTTGGAAAGTGGCAGGAGCATTGCACAACCCAAAGGGAAGGACCCGATATGCAAAAGTGCCCCAAGGACAAGTGAAGGTGGTCTTATCTTGGTCTTCTGAGTTGATTTGGATCTAGTTGTACCCGCTAAACCCATCTAGGAAGGAGAAGAACTTCTTCCCCGCTAGGGCATCTAACACTTGATCTATGAAAGACAAAGGAAAATGGTCCTTCTTGGTGGCCTTGTTTAGTTCTCGATAATCGACATAGATTCTCCACTTCCCATTTTTCTTTGGCACTAGCACCAAAGGAGAGACCCATTCGCTGTCAGAGATAGGGTAGATGAATCCTACATCCAGCAACTTTTGCAGTTCTTCTTTGACAATGTCCTTCAGGGTTAGATTCATCATCCTTTGAGGCTGCCTGACTGGCTTACAATCTTCTTTAATGTAAATGTGATGAGTACAAACTGAAGGGTGGACTCCCTTCATCTCCTTATAGCTCCAAGAAAAATCATCTAAGTGGTTTTTCAATAAGCTACATAGTTATTTCTCCTGAGAGGTGGATAGGGATGAGTTGATCTTCAAGGTTCTTTCTGGGCCGAATTCCACATTATTAACTCGGAGGGAGGTTGGATCAGCCACACATAGATCAATTAAAGGATTGGCTTGGGTTTCTTCCACCGGCTCTTCTAATGGCAACACATTGGGGGGTAGATTCTGAATTAAGTTTTCAATAATATCATCCTTAGTTTGTGGACCCCCATGGTAGCTTGTACTGTACACAATGGTGCGGAATAGACTTCATCCTCATATTCCTCCTCCAACCAAAGAGGTAAATCATGTTCTAACAAAGGCTAGGCAGGAGGATATAGGACTAGCTGCTTGGACATATGCCCATTCTTGATTGTCATGTTCCCAGCTCGAAAACTGATGTAGGCATCTACAGTAGCCAGCCAGGGTCTTCCCAAGATGAGAGGATACCCAGTGATCTTTTCCTTTGGCTGGAGAACTAGGAAATCAGAACTTTACTCCCAAGAATCGATGGAGACCATTACATCTTCCACAATCCCCTCAGGGGTCACGGTGGAGCGGTCTGCTAACTGCAATACTATTGTGGTCTTTCTCAGGGAGCCCTGAAGGTTGAGCTTAGGCATAGTGTCCTTGGTCATCACATTAATGGCAACCCCTAGATCAATCAGGGTATTGGGGATTACAGTGCCATTGATGTGGACATCAACTAAAGGAATCCCAGGGTCTAGATATTTCGGACTGATTACCTGCCCCAACATCAGGTCGGACAGTTGTCCTGTGACATTGATAGTTTGAGCATCTCTCCTGCACCTGCTTGCTTGAAGCACTTCTCCTTGATCATCTTGTTGTATATAGGCACATCCTTTATGGCTTGGAGAAGTGGTATCTCTACACATAACTGTTTCAATTCTCCTAGAAGTTCAGTTTCTTCTGGGGTCGATTGTGTGGTTCCAGTTAGTCTCTCAGGAAAGGGTGGAATGGCTTTTGGTTCACTTTCCTATTTTTCTTCCTCATCCTCCTTAGGGGAGGTTGGTTATCTAGGAGAACCTTCCTAGATCATAGGTTAATCTCCTGAATTTCGACAGCATAGGTCGGGCATGATGTTTCTCCACTATATACCTGTTGGGCCTATCTGTTATTGGGGTTCGGGTTCGGTTGAGCAAGTATTTGGGGTTTCCTTGGTGGAGCAGGAGGCAATGGTTGTGGTTGAGTAGGTGGTGAAGGAATAATAGCGGGAGGAGAGTTGTACTGGGGCCTCCACCCCTGATGAGGTGCATTCCACTGAGGTTGCAGCTGAGCATAAGAGTGAAACGAATGAGCAACTGGTGGAGCATGGTATTGAGATGGATATGACCAAGGAGGGGGTGTGGACCAGGAAGGATGAGCAGGGGGACCCCAAGAAGGCATGGAAGTGGCTTGATTGGGGTTGTAATAGGTCTGGGATGTCCCTTGCATTCCCTGCTGGTAAGGTCTGGGCCCATGTGGCCTCCTTTGGTTCATGAAATAGAGTGGTTCAATGGCTCCTTCGGCCCCCTGATATGCAGCTTTAAGTCTGGGCAACGAAGGGCATTGATTCATGGGATAGTCTTCTTCACAGAATGAACACACTTCTATAGAGTTTAATGGAGATTCGTTCCTAGAATGCTTTCTAGTGCACCTGGGACAAAAGATGGTTAAACCCTCTCGGCTTCCTCTTGTTTCCTTTTGATATGCAAGGTATCCATTTGCATGGCAAGAGTCTGCCTCATCTCGCTCTTGAAATCTTCCAGCTGATTCTTAAATTCACTTCTAAGGGATGAGCTAGATGAGGATGTGATGGCTAAAGGTTGACTTCCCCTACCTCTCTTTCTGGCTGCTCTATAATGGTTTCTAAACACAGTCTTTATGTCATCATAAGGTAGTTGGTAGATGTCTCCCCCAGCTAGCAAATGGAGGGTATCTAGAAGGTCTTCAGGGACTCCTCCAAGCAGGACCAACTTCAGAGATTCGAGGTCAAGTGTGCACCTAGCCCTTTTATAACTGAGCTGAAACCTCTCTCCGTAGTCTTCTAAAGATTCATCACTTCCCATGGTCATCCAGAATATTTCTTCCTTGGTATCCTTTGACCTATAGTAGTCCCGGTATTTGTTGTTAAGGGCTTGCTGCATCTAAGCCCAAGTTGTGATGTTGTTTCTAGGTAACCCCATGAACCAACGCAATGCTACATCCTTGAGGGTAGAAGGAAACAATTTCAACTTTTGCTCATCTTCTACATAGTCATAGGTTCGACAGAGAACAACAAATTCAAACAAGAAGGTATCAGGATCTTCGGTAGTCAATCCATGGAAGTGAGGTAAGGCTGAAGGACTTATGGTTTTCATTTTAGTGTCCCCATTGGTCTCTTAGATAGGAAAGGTACCCTCTATTCTTTCCCCATTTCCTCTAAAGTTTCTATTTTCAGCCATGGTCTCAGGAGGAATGGTTTCTTGCTCTTCTTCTGCTATAGGATCTTCGTATATATCTGGAGGTTCACCTATAGGTTCTTCTGGATAACTGCCACCAAAGAAGAGAGAATGGTGACTTAGTGATGTGGTGGGGGTGTTGGGTAGGAATTTTCTTGAATTGTCTCTGTTCCTACGAGGCATGAAAGGAAATCTCTTTTTGGGTGATTTTTGTTTTTTTTTGCTTGTACCTGCAAAACTGAAATGGATTGAACAACAAATTGCAACTAATTGAAATGAATCTTGCAGAATTGAAATGAAAGCAAGGAAATGACTAATCTACTTTGCTGGAATGGAAATTGTAGAATTGAAATGAAAGCAGGAAATTCCTATTCTACTCTTGTTGAAATGGAAATTGCAGAATTGAAATGAAAGCAGGAAATGCCTAATCTATGTTTGCTGAAATGAAATTGCGGAATTGAAATTGCAGAATTGAAATGAAACAACTACTCTACTTTTGCTGAAATAAACTACTTGGTAGAATGTTGCAGTAGAAAATAGAAGAAAAGCAGTAATCACAAAATACTCTGACGCTTCCCCAGCAATGGCGCCAAAAAGAATGGTGAGCACTAGTATTGCAACAATAATGCTGCAACTCCTGGGGCTTCCTTCTTTACTTTTATCAACCCGGTAGTTCGTAACAAACTTGGAAGCGACGGTGTTGTATGCATAAGTACTAGCTCTTACTGCAGGCTGTCACTTGATCAGTTGGTGCAAGTTCGCTAGGAGCTTAAGCCAACTTCTATGAATTCTCAGAAGAGGCTTTTAATTGTGATGAAAGAAAGCTAACTCTAAAGAGGCTATTCTACTTGCAGAAAGAGAATGAAAACTAAAATGTAATGCAAACCCTAGCAAACCCTAATTTACCCACTAACCCTACTGTTGCAGGAAAAGAGATGAAAACTTATGAAATGAGTGCCATTGACTACTGAAAGGGTAAATTGCATTTATTCAAGCTACTTCTGAAAGGAAATGAGAAGGAAACATCTTTTTGTGCTTTTGAGTGTTTTTATGTGAAATTATTATGCTTGTGACTTATCTGGTTGTGATTGTGCAGAGGTTTGGTGGCAAAGGAAGATGGAGTTAGCTTTTGCAAAGGTGGGGGAAGGTGTGGAGAGGTCCTAAGAAGCCCCTAGTACCCTTCTGAAGACTTCCATTGGATCGGACTTCGAAAAATTACTCACAGGAAATTCTATAGGAGGCTGCAGGGGATCTACAGGAGGATCTACGGGAGGAGGCCGAGAGCTATTTTTGGAGTTTTGAAGGTGGAAAACTGATGGGAAATAGGAACTGAAGGCTAGATGAAGGTGTTGAAGTGTCTAGAACTTTTCAAGGAATATCGGGAACAAACGTGATGGTTGGATTTGTTCAAATTGCAAGAAAGCAGCTTTATGGAGAAAAACGTAGAAATTAGGGAAGTTTGGCGAAATGTTGCAAATGACTTGGGAAATCTATGAGAAGTGCACTGGTGCTGGCTGGTTTATGGACATATGGTGGGCTGAGGTGTCCTGTAAGAGATCTGCATATCTACTTACAAAAACTGTTCAAAGAAAGGACTAAAAACTGAAATTCCTCTAGCTTGACCTCATTTCTAACCTACAAACAGAAAACGCTGAACAATACCCTATGAAAAGAAAAGCATGCGAGATAACTATGGTAAAATAACAAGAAATGGTCTAAGAAACTGAATCTGAACCAATATATCAATCTTCCCAAATCAAGTTATCACACTAGAAGTTGCATGGAAGAGCAAAAACTGTGTTTTTGGTGGTAGCAATAGTGCCTTGACCTCAAATCATAGTCCCAGGAAGGGAGAAAGGAGATCAGGGCCTACTATTGGCCTTTTTGAATCTTATTTTGTCACTGCAGTAACCTACTTGAGCAACTGAAACAAAACAACTATACTAACCATCAAAAGCAACCTAATCTAACAAAGTAAAATGAATCTATGCAACATAAATTAACTGATAAAATGAAGCAAAAACATATAAGTACATAGTAGGAGGTGCTGGGAAACTTGGGTTGGGCCCTAACCCAAGAGCTTCAGCCCTCTGAAAGAGATTAGTGCTGGCTCAAAAACTATTTCATCTTCATTATAAAAAATAGCAGTTACATTACATAAATTGTTCTCAACAAGGAACTCGAAAATAAGTTGAACAATGTGCTGCACAAAAGTGCAAAAATATACTAATAATTGGCTAACCTACTGAGGCTCTAAGCCTCCTTATTTATACAAATGGATTCCTTCAACATTCCTCCTAAAATCAAGGAACTCAGCTTTCTAGAATTGGAGATAAACAACAGTCCTACTTTACTTGCTTGGCTGCCCCTTGGAATCATCAATGTGGGCCTTTGTGCTCTAAGTTGCTGATGGAGGATTCGAGGAAAGGGGTCATTAATGAAGGAGACGCCCCCCTTACAAGTCTTCTTCCTTGTTTTCCTCAAGTTTTGGTTGCCATTTGCTCATAAATCCCTTGACTTTGTCCTAAATTAGCCAAAAAATCTGCATACAACACACATTAGACTACATGGCAAATGACTAACCCAATTCACTCTATTAGCATAAATATATTCAAAAGCATGCATTAAAATAATGAGAATGGTGGATTAAGTGGAAATAAGAGGCAGAATGAGCCCATATAATTACCCATTTTTGGGGCTCATCAATGACAACAAAATTTAAAGATTAAAATATTGTTTTAATCTATATATGTATTTTTTATATATTTTATTGAAATATTATATATATAGTATTAATTCAAAAAAGATATTTTACATCAGGATACCAAAGTATAAAGATATATTCTTGACATTTCTAGTGTTACATACCAGATTGACTCATGGGTTTTTCTTTTTTACTTGTCCTCATTTTTATGTTCATCCATCCTAAAAAGTTATCTATCACAACTAAAGATGGATTTGTATCCTCATTATTTTGAGAGAGCTCTATAATTGTCAAATCTATCATAATCATTAATTCTTTCTCGCTGTCAGAGTGATCAGACTCATGGATATACCTTTTCCCGCTGATTCTCAGCACGATCATCGTTTATTCCCTTTCATTAACCTTTTTTGACATGTTCCTCCTTACTGAGGGATGAGATGATGCCACAGGGGGTTGATCAAAATTTGGAGAAGCTAAGTTTTGAGGAGGTGACTTCTGTTGCTGAGAGAAATCATTCTTTTGACCTACAAAATTCATAGATCTAGAAGAAACCTTTGGATCCTTGAGGTGTCCAGACTATTGACAGATTCTACAACTGAAAGCAGTATTTTCATAATCCAGTGGTTGGTGATATTCCTTGCCCCCACACGTGAGGATGATTTTATTTGGTAATTTCCTTCATTGAGGTCCACTTCAACACATATGTGGGTAAATGTGATGATCCCTTTTGTTAATCTTTCGTTGTCTAGTTTAATGAAGCGAACTATTGAATTTCCAATATCTTCGAGGATCTCTAGAAGAATCCAGTTGCAAGGTATGTTTGGAAGACTTACCCTTACTAGAGTGGCCAGATATTTCATTGTAGTCATATTAAAATCCGAAAACCATGGATGAACCAAAAGACCAGCTCGGCCATAGAACAGGGATCCTTGGTCAAAAATATTCTACCTGTCTTCCATGTCTTTAAAGACAACCATAAAATATCCTTTCGAGCAAAATAAAAAACCAACATTCTAGAGCCAGTTTTGGTGAACCCAATCCTCAAGGGCAGATGTCGAGGCCCAAAATCCATTAAAACAACATATAATTTCATGATTCTTATAATATGTTTCCCTAATACTAAAAAGAATATTGTTCATAACAAGTTGTGGTGTGTCCTTGGATTTCTCTACCAGAAAAGCTTGGCCTGAGAGCTCTTTTGGTGTCTGCAAGCATGAATAAGGGTTAAGGGAATCCTTAAAGGACATAGGCTTTCAATCTGAGGATGCCCCCTGCCGTTGGCACGCACCACCATTCATGCCTGCCATGATAGAGATGGAGGCATCCTTTTTAATGCCATAATTTATGATGCCATTAGCCATTTTGAGTTGCATCCCTTTGAAAAGGAGCCTAATCGCTCCCAGAGGAATACTTATTCATTTTTGAATACTGGTAGTGAGCATGAGCTCAAAATACTCACCTTTGACCAAGATGCATAGGGACTCCCCACACATGGATCTTATAAAAACTAGAAATTTTTTAGAAGCAAAATCCCCAAATCCTTGTTTTACAGGGACTGAAATAAGATCTGAATTTTTTGTTCCATAGCAATAGGTAGGTATTGTAAGCCTTGATTGAACTCCACAAGCAGAGGAGTAATCTTAGTTGACTAGAGATTTTTGTGAATCAATTTGCGTGGTCTCCCATACCCCATGTAAACATCTCATTCAAGAGTTTCCACAAACAATTGGTTAGTCTCCTTTCTACGCATACATTAGATAACCCCATGAGCCCATGTGAGATCCATAGCCCTTCTACTACCAATATGAGGCCAATCATTAAGGGTTGCTACAACCATAATTGTTGCACCAAACCTGAAGCTGATCGATAAGGATGCAAAAGGTATGCACAATTCTCCTGTGGTTATGAACCCTAAGGGCATATTCTCAATAGCCATAAATGTTACACTAGGGACAAAGGCGATGGGCAGTGATGTAAATGGGACAAATAAAAATTTTGCAACTGCATACCCTAGCGCACCATTTCAAAGGAAGATTGAATACAAGAGACATTTCGCTTCCACAGAGTGATACATGTCTAAACTATTGATAGAAAAAGTCGCCATAGCTCCTACATCCATGAATTCCGTGTATACTCTTTATGTGCATACATTTATATAATTTAAGTGTCTATGGTATAAATAAAAAAAATTAACTTACCAAAATTGTGAAAATAAAGATAACTGGAAAATATTATTAAAACGGAAATGAAAATATTATTAAGAAATGTTGTGTTCTATGTAAATTAACAACATGAATCCCAACATCCTCCCAAAGCTAAATTAACCGGTATTGGTATTTCTCTCGTTGTCAAGTTAAACATTCAGAGACAACACATTGTTAGTGCAAGCAACCTAGATATTTTTAAGTGAGTAGGTTTTAGCCTTTAGGGATTTATTTGTTTTTAATTTGTTATTACGAACTTCTTTTAAATTTATTTTGATTTCATAACTAATGTGAAATGAATTTCAATAGAATTTTAGACAAATTCATGAAATTATTCATGTTATTTTTTGAAATTTACACGAATTTCTTGAAACTATCAGTGCTTGTGTTTGACTTGTTCATGTTCGACTTCATATTTGCAAACATCGTAGAATAAATTAATCCAACAATGAATTTTGAATAACTTTGAATTTAATCAATTTTTTTCACCAAATTCGATAACTTATAAAATTGTGATTTATACCAATTATTATGATTATTATTTATAATTAACTTACAATGATTATTGAAAAATCAAACTTGTTGAACTATTATAATATGTAATCACTACACTTTCACTTTTGATTTAAATAAAACTAACTATTAAAATAATTTATATATATATATATAGATATAGATATATATATCAATGAGCAATTAATTGCTTGATAATTACGCTGATAGTTGTTCCTCTGCAGGGTTGGGTAGGGTAGATCCAACCTAGAGGTTTATGTTCATCATCCTCATTCGAATGAAAAATTGACATGTGGGCCCAGTCAAGTCACGGATGATCATTCGTTCGTTCATTCATCCCATACATCGGCAACATCTTCCACTCTATTGTACTCCATTTCCTAGGCGATATTGTTCACATATATCAGATATTTTGTATGCTTTCCCGCTTATTCCCAAGACTTATCGAAGCACTCTAGAGAAAAATGTAATGCAACCTCGAATGGAACAGTTTTGGTAAAGACATTGTTCCCCATTAAGCCAATCTCACCCTTTCTCTCATGCTCTCAGATGCCCCTCTACCTCCTGGAGGCAGATGAAACCCACTGGATGCACAAAATTAGTGAAAAATATCCTCGTTTGATAACACAGAGCTAGATGAAAATTACCAACACCTTCCATGAATTGGAAGGAGATCACGTCGGTGATTTTTAGAAGCACTATGCAGGTCCTCGCAGACCCATTAGGCCTTTCCTGCCACATTGTTTTTTAAAAGGATAATATCTCATCAAACCAATGGCTCAACTGGTCCCAAAAAAGTTAGGTTGGTTGGACCATCAATCCCTGGAATCAGTCGTTTACGGATCCTTTTACAATCAAAGCTCAATGTCTTCTTCTCATATGGTTGAATTAGCATTAGGTTTAGAGGCAACTAGGAACCAATTTCTTTGGGTGGTGATACTCCCAGTTTGCGATGAGAACAATCCCAGACTAGATGGATTTTACAGGGGCATAGAGCAGCAAGGCCACATAGTAAGCAAATGGATAGATTAGTTAGCCATCCTTTCTCACCCTTTTGTGGCGGATTTTATTACCCGTTGTGGTTGGAACTCTACGCTTGAAGCCATCTCTATTGGCGTAATGCCATCTATTGACCATTGTTTTTAGAAAAAAACACTTCAACACGGTGTTTATCATGGACAAAGTGAAGGTTGGAAAGAGTTATGCTGGTAGATATGCACCATGGTAAGGTCATGTGATAAGTTTATATAACAACATTTGAAATGGAATATGTATTGATGTGAGAAACTAATGTTCACAATGGCATCGAGCATACATTGCATAGAAAATAATACTAATAATGAAAGTTTAGGGGTAAGTTTGTAGCAAGCTTCATAACAATTTTCGAATATGTTATGTATCATGCATTGTTGAAGTGGTATATGTCAACTAATATTATTATGCTACTAGAAAGGGACGAATTTTTGTGTTGTTTTTAAGGAAGGTAGGTTGTTGTTTAGACACTGCATTATCCATTTTTAGCATTCTAATTTAGATTTTTTTTTAGTTTTACATCGATAGGAATTTCTTTTTGGGTTGGGGTGGGCAGAAATTGTTCACCCCAACCAATCACAACCTCATTTTCTTACATGTTGTAGGTTGGTTGTAGGTCTTGTTTTGGTTTTGTTTATTATTTTATTTCAAACCTATTGATGAGTTTAATTACTTCACAACTTGTCGTATTGGGTGTCTTTGGATTACCTATGCAAATGAGTTCATCCATGTGTTTCCTTATTTGCTGCTGGAGAAAATGGGTTGTTCTTTCATACAATAATAGTCTATAATCAAGAATGTTTCAAGTTCAAATTTTTGTCTTTTGAAAACAACATCTTTTAACTTTCCTAAATTTCAAATTTTGTTTTTATCAATAAATTCTTCAATTTCCTCCACCACAAAACATTATCTAATAGCTATTTTTTAGTTTTCCATATGAGCTAATGTTCAAGTTACTAATGGAGATAAGGGAATATGAGCTGTCCACCAACAAGTCCCTGAGATAAACGAATGGGGATTGTTCACCAATAAGGTGACTTTGTTTGCAACATGACTATTGTGCTTGTGAATAGTGGGGATGTGATGTTTCAGGTCCTTTCTTCTTAATGTGACTTTTAAGATTTTTTTCTTTAGCAAATGTGGTTGAGTAGTAAAATGAAGACCCGTCCAAACCAAAGATGAGTAGGTGCTCTGTGATGGACAAGGCCTAGTTGATCATCCTTACCCTTAAGCTAATTAGAGAAGACCTTCTTATTAGTTTATACACTACCTTCTTCGTGTTTTCCCTTTCCATCATACTCATTTTATACACTACCTTCTTCGTGTTTTCCCTTTCCATCATACTCATTCAGAATAAAATTGAATTCTCAGCACGAGGCTCCCTGCCGCTATGGAAGGGGATGCAACCCAACAAAATTCTCACTGAAACTTTGCTCCAACATAGTTTTGTGTGAAGGTTTGGGGTATATGTTACCTCAGATGATCTCCCCACTGGGACCAAGGGAAGTGATTCCTATTCCTTAGGGGACAACGTGGAGCTCAACATAAAAAATAAATCGTGCTTCTTAACACATATCCATCTCAAACACTTATGCCAAGCCCTGTCGCATCTTTTGTGTTCAACCACAGAGTTATATATTGATATTTTAGGAAGTTGTTAGTCGGGTCTTTTGAAGCTATGCCCACCATGCTCACTAATTTTTTGAAGATAGGTCCACCCCGCTGATCTCTAGTATGCATCCACGATGCATGTATTTCTTTGTATTCCTCAATGTGATATCGTTGGTGACTCATAGTCATTTCATGGCTTGTGCTACTATCATCACTATGGAAGCACATTGGTCCTATGGTACTTGCCCCTTCACTATTCATTACTTAGTGGTGAACTTCCTCAGCCATGCCATGAACAATAATGAAGGTGAACACCCTTCCCCTAAGCACCTACATTCACATTAAACTTACCATGCATCAACTTTCTACATCCACTCACCACATGATAAGCACATGTGTCATCATATTTAATATCAATCGATTAAAAAAAAATTATAAATTTAATATCAATAATTTTATGAAATTCAAATTAATATACTATAAAAAAAAATTCAAATTAAATGGAAAAACAATAAAAATACAAATTATAATTATTTTTTTATATTTATATATTAAATATGTAAATTTTATACATTAATTTTTATAAACTTAAAATTAACCTATTATAGTTTTTCCCCGTAATATTTTTTTTATATTTCAATATCAAATATCAAAAGTCTAAAAGTTGTCTAATTCTATAATAAACATTCTTTAATTTATTGAAATCAGACTATACAGGAAATTCAAGAAATTGAAGCTTCCATCTATCAATTTTGATTTTTTTAGTATAACATTTTTGAAAGGTTGTACACCTGAAATTTTCATATAAATCTTATCAAAATTATAAACTAGAAGAAAATTTGTTTTTTTATACTGGATTAATTGGCTCCTGTACATTATGGATAGATGCTAAAAAAATCAAAGTCGATGTGAGTGCGACGGTGGAGCGCCATCATGACCTGCCCAAATCATATAAATCTTATCAAAATTATAAACTAGAAGAAAATTTGTTTTTTTATACTGGATTAATTGGCTCCTATACATTATGGATAGATGCTAAAAACATCAAAGTCGATGTGAGTGCGACGGTGGAGCGCCATCATGACCTGCCCAAAACCTTTGTAAGTTATACCCTATGTTAGACGACTTTCAATGTGACTTTCGATTTGGATAAAATTTTGCTACACACGCATGCCTTTTACGTCAGCCTGAGATGCTTTGACTCGATGTGGGATTGAATAATTTGGACCATGGTTCACGTTAACAACCAAGGGTTAGAATAATTTGGACCATCGTTCAAGTAAACAACCATGGGTTACGTAATGTCACTTGCAGAGGAGTTTGTGATATATAAATATATACTTTTGGGATATCGCTACAAATAGGTGAATGATTTGTTTGTACATATTGGAGCGAGTAACAAGAGACAAAAACTAGGTTATTTTTTTGTGCTATTATGTATGATGGTGTTATATGTGTAGCAAGTGAGGCTTAAATGAAATTGCTCTTTGTGTGTAGAAGACCACTACGCCATTATATTTGCTCTGTTGTTCAAAACCCAGTGGTAGCAGTGTAGATACTTCTAGATTAGAATCATGGGGAAGGCTTCAGAGAACCCACAGGAAATGTTGTTTGTTGCCTTCCAGCTCAAGGGTGAGTTCCCTAGTCTACCCACATGAGTACAAGGCCTCCACCACCAACGATGTAGAAATAATTCGAAATTTGCAGCTACTAAAGAAAACACACTTAAATCAATAGACAAAAAATATTTTACTAAATTCTATGGAAGGAAAATTGATAGTATAAGTACATGCAATCATTCAATCGCAATTCAGAAAGTTTTTACTAGGGAACCCAACTGGGAAAAACCCCTCCTCTGTTTGTATTATATCAGATGAGAACAATGATCTATTACATTGACAACTTCAATGCTTGAATCTCCCTCTCCACTGAAATATTGATCTCCTCCAAGCTCTGCTCTGGCCAATACATAGCCAAAATAGACCTCTGACCTGCATGCACAAACTATGTACACTCACTAGTATACAATAATGATTACAATATGCATTTTCTGTCCAATTTCACTAGGAAAATTCATTTGCACACATGACTAGGGCTATTTTTAGTAAATTAACTAGTTAACTAAGAGTTCAATGAGTTAACAACAACTACAACTACTCAACGGAACTCACACTGACTCTATTCTAGACTAGAGCTTAGCTAAATGACTTTCACTAAAGATAACACCTCTATACAACTAGATATTAGCCACCAACTTGCCCACAACTCTACTACTAGCCCACAAACTCGAATTCACTGACATTGAGTGATTTGGCCATGTCCCTCCTGCTAACTGCATACCAATTCATCCTGCTGAAGTGGAAATTTGAATTTCTTCATTTGACTAAGGCACAAGTCAAATGAAGTTGTTTCTTGCTATAATTTAACACTCCCTCTTAGCGAGAAAAGGATTTTAAACAACCCTAATATTTCTCTTATGGAACTCAAACTTGCCTCTTGACAAAACCTTTGTCAAAATGTCTACATCCCGCTCCTTTGTACGAATGTATTGTAGCATAACAATCCTCCTCTGCACATAATCTCTCAAGTGATGGTACCTGATGTATATATGCTTGGACCTATCATGAAACACTAGATTTTTAGAGAGTGTTATACAACTTTGATTGTCACAGTGGATCAATGTAGGCTCCATCCCCTCACAAAAGAGGCCATCCAAGATTTTCCTCATTAAAATAGCCTCACATATTGCTTGAATAGCAACCATACACTCGACCTCTATTGTGCTGAGTGCTATAGATCTTTGTTTCCTGTTATACCAAGAAATTGTTGCTAACCCAATATTGAAGACTACTCCCGATGTGCTCTTCCTATCTGAGGGACTCCCTACCCAATCTACATTTGTGAAGCCTTAGAGCTTTACTCCATCATTCTACCTATAACATAAACCAAAATTTGTTGTGCCTCTAAGGTATCTTAGAACATGTTTTTCTGCTTTCCAGTGAAGCTTTGTAGGCTTCACCATGAACTCACTAAGTTGGTTCACTACAAAACAAATATCGGGCCTTAAGTTCACCAAGTACATCAAGGACCCCGCCAATTGTCTTTAGATAGTGTCATTTACTAACTCTCCTATAGAGGCATCCTCTTTCCTCTCGTTAGTACCTAGCTGAGTATCCATGGATTTTCAATCCTGCATATGGGCTCTCTAAAGTATTTCAAGGATGTACTTCCCCTGTACAATAAATATCTCTCCATCTCCCTGACACACCTCCAAGCCAAGGAAGTAGTACACCAAACCCATATCCTTCATCTTGAAATCTCATGTGAGGTCTTCCTTGCAAGACTAGATCAACCTGCCATCTCCTGTCAGTATCAATTCATCCACATAGAGAACTAAGATGAGACGACTTCCATCTACCATAACTTAGTAGCGATTAGAATCTTCTTCACTCTTAGTGAAGCCCAATCCACTGAGATAAGAATCTATGTGAGTGTACCAAGCACGAGGTGCCTGCTTGAGACCATAGAGGGCACTCTTGAGCTTACACACATGCGTCTCGCTGCTAAAGGTCTCGAACCCCTTAGGCTTATTAATGTAGATCTCTTCCTCAACCACTCCATTGAGGAAGGAAGTTTTAACATCCTCTTGGTGGATCCTCCACCCCATCTATGCTGCTAATGTAAGTATGGTCCTGATAGATGATTATCTTGCCATAGGGGAAAATGATTCCTCATAATCAATCCCCTCCATGTGTGAGAAGCCTTCGGCCAAAAATTTGGTCTTGTACTTCTTAAAAATTCCATCAACTGCATGTTTCACCTTATATAATCACTTGTAACTAACAATTGACTTGTTCTCAGGTCTAGGCACCACCTCCCAAACATTTTTCTTCATGATGGAGTTATACTCCTCCACCTTGGAATCCAACCAAACTTGTTGGGAAGTTTCCTCTTCAAAAGAAGATGGTGCAGAATCAATCAACTCTAACATGAGTTCCATATATTTTGTGTATCTATATGGTGATCTCCTCTATCTACGAAAAGAGCTAGGAGATCCAATATACTCCTAAGCTTCCTACACCAACCTATCAACCATCCTAGTCCTCTTCCTCCCTTCTATGGAAGGCTCTGTGTGAGTAGGTGCATCCACTCAACATGCTCTCTACTCCTCCACATGTGGCTTCTCCACATCATCCTCCTAGAATGTCCTCTAGCCTTTGAACAAGATATGACTCTATGGATCTGGCTAAGTCTCCTTTTTTAGAGCTAGAAGCTCCGCCTCCGGTGGTATGCTCAACTCTTGCTCAAGATAACTCCTCATGGATTTCACCTCATCAAATCTCACATCCCTCCTCATAACAGTCATCTCGAGTGAGGGCATGTACACCTAGTAAATATGACATTTCTTAGAATAGCCCACAAAGATCCCCCTCTTTGTAGTGGGCTCTAACTTTTTCCTGCTACCTTTGGAGACATGACAATAGACTATGGATCCAAAAATGTGAAAGTGGGAAACATGTGGCTTCCTCCTAGTGAAAGTCTATTTGGGTGTAATTGTTCCAAGAATTTTGTGATAGCTCATGTTATGCAAGTAAACAAATGTATTACAAGCTTTTGCCCACAGGAATAGTGAAAATCCCTGGTCATGCAACATTGCTCTAGAAGCTCCTATTATACTTCTATTTTTCCTCTCTTCAACCCCATTTTTCTATGGGCTGTTGGGTGCAATCAACTCCCTTCTATTACCCTCCTTGGCACATAATTATTTGAATGCATTAAACACATATTTTCCTCCATTATCACTTCTCAAGGATTTAATTTTCTTCCTAGTCTCATTTTCAACTAAGGCTTTAAATTCAACAAACTTTGAATAAACCTCATATTTCTTCTTCATGAAATAGATCCAACATTTGTAGGAAAAATCATTTATGAAGATCACATAATACATGTGCTTTTCAGTTGAGACTATGGAAAATGGTCCACACACATCTAAGTGAAATCACTCCAAGAAGGATCGAACTCTGCTATCTCGGCCCTAGAAGGAGGTTTTAACATATTTTCAAAGAGTTCATCCCTTGAAAACATCATGTTGATCAAGGGTGCATTTTGTAAGTCCAGTGATAATTTGTTGCATTATTTTCAAAGCTTCATGTTGTAGGTGTCCCATGCACCTATGCTAGAGCTCTCCAACATCTCTCACCTAAACATGTTTTGCCTTGCTATTCAATGCATCGCATGCATCAACCTCCATATTGCATATACTTTTAATACTAACATTAATATTCTTAACCTGTCCAGTAGAAACATGCTTTAGATAGGCCTCCCTTTTACTGAACACCACACCATATCTTCTATCTTCAAGTACATCTACAAAAGCTATATTTTTCTTTAGACCAAGCACATACATTACATTCTTTAGGTGAATATGGGATCCTGACTATGTGTAATTGTAGATCTGTCTCCTTTAAGTTGTTGAAGAACTCCTTATTTCCTGTCATATGAAATGAAGCACCAAAGTCTAAGTACCGCCCACTGCCTCGAACAATGCTTTCCATACAAGAATTTAGGGTGAAATCCAACTTGAATTGTGCTATGAGATCATCTCCTCCTATTGTTGTTGTAGGCTTCCAAATAAAATTATTATGTGGACACTTGGTTTCATAATTTCCATACTCATGGAAGTGAAAGCATTTAATTTTACTGAAGTCTATCTTCTTGCCATGGTTCTATATGGATTCTACCTTGCCTTGGGCCTTCTTGTCTTTGGTTTTCTTTAATTTTCTAACTAAATCAAAGTTTTCTTCCTCATCAATTCTGGATGATACTCAATCTCTAGTGTTTCTTCTAATCTCCTCCTGCACCAATTCATACCAAAGTCTCTACCAATATGGGATCTTGTCTCTTCCATTAACTACATCCCGATAGTTGTTCCAGGAATTCAAAAGACCAAGTAGGGATAAGCTCGCAAGATCAGATGGTTGCATAGTCTCTCCAATTCCTACAAGTTCATCTCTAGATAGGTATTGAATAATAGTTTCATTTCTATTCATCTGAATGTTCCTGAACTTATCCTTCAATGCCAACATCTTGGCATCACTACTTCTTTCAAATAGCTCTGTGAGGGTTTTCCACATTGAAAAATAAGTCTCCTTTCCATGCAAATTTGAAACCACATGGTCTCTAACTCTGTCCAGGATAATCCTCCTAGCTTTTGCAGTATCTTTCTTCCACTAAGCCAGCTGATTCGCATCTGATGTTGTTGGCTTTGGAATATCTATTCTTGTGTACTCTAATAATCCATTGTCATCTAACATAGCTTCCATTCTGTCTTTCCAAGCACAAAAATTTGAAGTTCCCTCCAATGCATACTCAATCCTCAATCCATTGAAATACATTTTTCCTTCATTGAATAAATACTTGCACCACAAACTCTATTATTCGAAATTTCTTTCAGAGATGATCAGGAAGATAGTTTCTATGTAGTTTTCAATAGTTATAATATCATGTAGAAATAACTTGAAATTTTCAATTGTTAAAGAAATCACATTGAAATCAATAGACACAAATTTCTTCTACTAAATTCTAGGGAAGGAAAACTAAAAATCTAAACATATGCAATCATTCAATTACAATGCACAAAGTTTTTACTAGGGAACCCAATAGGGAAAGACCCCTCCTTTGTTTGTATTATATCATATGATAACAATGATCTATTACAATGATAACTTCAATGCTTGAAGGTCCCTCTGCACTGCAATATTGATCTCCTCCCTACTCTACTCTATCAAATACTTAGCCAAAATAGGCCTCCCGCTTCCTCATATTACCTTGCATAATTCATGCTCCTAAAGAATACAGAAAGCTCCTATTTCCTTGCACAATCCAAAGAGAATAATCTCACCCACATGCAAAAACTCTGTACACTCACTAGTATACAATAATGATTACAATATGTCTTTTCTCTACAACTTCACTAGGAAATTCAAATTGCATGCATGACTAGGGCTATTTTTAGTAAACTGACTAGTTAACTGAAATTTCAATGAGTTAACAATAGTTATAACTAATCAAATAAAATCATATTGACTCGATTCTAGACTAGATCTCAACTAACTAACTTTCACTAAAGATAACACCTCTAGATAGCTAGATCTTAGCCACCAACTTTCCCACAACTCTACTACTGGCCCATAAACCCGAATTGACTTACTTAACTGACTGATTTGGCCATGTCAATCCTACTAATTACCTGCCAACTCATCCTGCTAAAGTGGAAATGTGAATTTCCTCATTTGACTAAGGCACAAGTCAAATGAAGCCTTTTCTTGCTACAATTTAATAAGCAATAACAGTGCAAGCCTTGGGAATAACAATGGTTTATCCAATTTTGGATGGCATCCATAACCACCGAGAAGAATCTACCATATGTCACATACCTTCAGTGCGAACAAGAAGGGGCCTCTATTAATGGTCATATTTTGCACAATGTCATGCCCACTACCACCCAAAAGCAGTTCAAACAAGCAAGCCATTGATTAATGCTTGTAGCCTCTCATTATTATGTGATTATCTATTTAAACATTATATGTTTTGAGGATTTCAGACACCGTTGAAATATTTTTGAAGCTTTGGAATATAAAGATAAATCCAACATTCGTTTTCAAAATCAAAGACCAAGCTCGTTTAAAGACCTTTTTGTATTTTTTATCAAATTTAAAAAGTATGCAACCCTCCTATAATTTTGTTCAAGGTTTAGCTCAATAAGTATAACGAAGATGGTGTGAGGGAGTATTTTTGCAATTATGGATTTCCAATTTCACTATTAGTTTGCATCTTTTTAGTCCTTGTCTTGTTTTTCTTGGAGTCTCTTACAAAATACTCCCTACACAAAATGTAAAGTATTGTTTCCAAATAAGTTTCATCGATCTGGTGTTAGTAAATCGATAGTTCCAGTTGCTGCTATTTGAAAACTAGTGTATGCTAGGCACTTTTGTGAGCTATAGCTAATTAGAAATTGTTATTTCTTGTGAGCCTTTGTAGGGATACCAAGAGAATGTGTCTTCCTTAAAAGGAAGAGTAAACCAATCAAATTTGATTATTGAACCACCCTTGACATTAAAATTCACCAAAAAAAATTCTCTATTTATGCAATAGACAGGTCTGCTACAAAATGTTACATGGGTCCATTATAGTACTAAGTACTGACATGTTCTTCCCATTAAGTACACCTTCCTATTATTAGATTGCTCCACAAGAGAGAAAGCCAAGAAAAATAGAACTTAGTATACCAGCTGAGGTGATAGAAAACTTAGCACTTAACCCATAACCCACTTAAGAGCTACAAATTTACAACATAAATGAGTCTAATTGTTGTGGTCTATACTATCTTTTTGAGCCAATATTTCCAAATATTCCTTAATTTGTGATTGCTTCATGTCGACATTAACTTCTATCTATAAATTCATTAAGCATTAATTTTTTTATTAAAAATTATCAATGCATATATGGTTGGGAAAATTCTGGTAATTCGTTCATTAAGTGTTTGGCTAGTTCTTTCTTTGGCTTTCTAGATAAATCTTTTAGCTCCTTTATCTCGATCCATGTAAACAAGTTGCTATAAAATGTCCACCATTTTATGCCTTTGGTTCTTTTATATCTTTTGGCACACTTCTTAGCTCCTATATGTTGGAGTAATTTAGCTAGCTTGAAAGAGGGAATGTTGAATAATGAAAGCATCTATTTACCATCATTTATGCATTTCCCTTTGCTCAATAGAGAAACCTTGAAAATCACTCCTTTTTACATTCTAATTGTACATTGAAATTTCCAAATGGTTTTAGTAGTTAAAACATCACTATTATTTTCCATATGTAAATACAAGGTGTATATTATAGTGGTGCTTAACTTCTGGACAAATGTTCAGGTTACAAAAAACTCTTATAGATGAACGAATGTTGAAGATTTTCTTGTAGTAACTTGTTTGGCTATCAAAATATAGAGGGGATAACTTTTGGATTAAATTACAAGATTTACTATGATGATTGTCTTTATGTAATAAATTAACTCTTGGATGTCATGTTTTTTGAAATAGCCACAACACTTATCTTTCATGTGAACTATTTTTGGTACTGTATGGTTCATACTCTGCAACTATCTTATGAGAGGCATTCTTTTTGAAGAGGCTAATACTTTAGACAACCTCTCCAATGTTGTTGGCAGAACTATGCAGAAACCTAATTCAATGATGTCACAAAATTTAATTGTGTATTTGTAAATTGAGTAAATGGATTTGAAACTTTATTTGATATATTGTGTTTGCTTTTGCATTTGTATATTGAGTACATGGATTTGAAACCTTTCTTGATATATTATTTACAGTATAACATCCTACATTTTGTCTTTTTCCCATATGTAAATAAGACAAACTATCTCTTGGGTCTAACTGCAAGTCCAAGATTTTGCCTTACATTTTACTTTTTGTGAAGACAACAACCATACAAGAAACTATATATTAGATTTATCGTATTATGTAGTTAAAGAATATGGAAATTCAAGGTTGTAAAGCCCTATGTCAAATGGAAATTTTTATAATCTTTCATTCTTTACTTGCAGACATCACTTAACATACCACGACAAGTATCAAATACCTAGTGGAGGAAAAAGGTAAAACCAAAATCTCCATCCCTTTAATACAATATCATTCATGTAATACATTTTGTTCCTTTGATAAAGGTAATAGAAACTTGAAACATGTGCCAAATTTTCTATTTGAATGCATCCCTTTTCAATAATGCACACACATGAAATGTCGAGTACACCTTCCTCTCTATCGACTTCTTAACTTTCCCTACTCACCTTGAATCACATTCCTTTTCGTATTAGGTGCTTCCAAGACAACTAATTAAATCAAGTCAAATTGTGTTTGTTGCATCTTGACCCGAATGATGCTAACATGTTTGCATGTGTAACAACCCCTGATTGATTTTCCTTGCAAAAAATATAAGACCAAGGTCATGGGACATGTATTGTAAGTTGAATGGCAAACAAAACATCCTAGTGGGGTGTCACTTTAGTTTATTTATTGCTATGGAAATTGGCAAAGGAAAAGAGGCATTAATTGGAATTTTATTTATGAAAATAATGGAAAATAGGAGAAAATAAAGATGAAAGGTCACATAATTTCATGTGAGAAAAATTGAAGGAAAATGAAGAAAATAGAGGCCTCAATGATAAAAAGGATTTTGAGGATCAATTCATAGGCTTTTGTCAATTTTAGCTTGGAGCTCTCTTCTATTCTCTCACTCTCTCAACTCTTGCACACATTGTGTATTCTTGGAGCACTTTGGCATACATTGGATTTGGAGGATGAAGGCAAAGGAAAGTAGGAAATCGCAAGGGAATGGTTGGATCAACAACTACAGCTAGATTGCTTTGTAGGCATCGAGTTGCATGTATGATTTCCTTGCTAGTTTTGGCATGCATGGTACATGCATGTAGTTTATGGTTATGTTTTGTCATTGGCATGGAGATTTTCCTGGATTGATAGTGGTTTTAGCCTTTCCTTTCCATTTCGTGGATAGCCATGGTGTTGTGGTTTTTCCCACTTGTTTTTTCTAATTGGTGCTAAAGTTCCTTATGGATGTGGGTTGAGTCACTAGTTCTTGGAGCCGTTGGTTGGGACAAACGCTCTAAGAGCCCTAGAACAACTTGGGTTGAGTTACTAGTCGCAAAGCCTAGGTTGGGACAAACATTATGGATCCTTGGAAGCTTGTGGGTTGAGTTATTAGTTCTTGGAGCCATAGTTGGAACAAATGCTCAGGAGCCCTAGACAACTTTGGTAGATACTAGTCTAGTTGGTGTTAGTGATGTTCGATCGTGAGGGTAGAATCATTGTTTGAGGGTTGAGGTAGTCCAGACTCTGGAAGCCCTATTTTTTTTTTTGGTTTTTTTCATGAGATCCCACATTCATGCTTGGAATATGGCACATGGGTGATTTATGGAAGGAAATATTTGGTTCAACCCAATCTATGGTCAGGTGGTACGTGGAAGTCCAAGACTTGGTTGGCATTTTCATATGTTAATATGAGGTATTTTCTATCGTGATCTATGAGCATATGTATTGATTATGTTGGTAATTTTATGGTTGAGTTGCCATGGTTTATATGTTGTTTATTTTTCGGTTATATTATGTATATTGTATATGGATCTTAACATGTTTGATGAATATATGAATAGTTAATGAATGCATGGACTAATAAGTCTTGTCGTAGCTGTGTGGAGAGGGCATATAGCCTTCTTGGTGATTCTCAGGTGAATCTCAGACTATTATGATTAGATATGCATTCATGACCTGTAGCTTACATGTTCGCCATATGCTTGACAAAATGACTGTCATGGTTAGGCTTGGTTAGGTCAACTCCTTGATTAAGTTTTGTATGAATGGCTCTATCCTAGTGTTATTTATCATTATGGAAAGTCTCACTAAGTTTTGGGCAGTGGTTTAGAGGCTAGCTTGAAATAATGGCTCAAAATCCGAGACTGCACCCTCTGAACTGGATTTTTTGGGCCATAACGACACCCTTATAGGTTTATGCATGTGGTTGGAGGCCTATAACCGCATGGATGCCTTGTTATGAATGAAGTTGTGGGCCCAGGTCACTAAAACAAAAATCTAGCTTAGGGTTTGGGCACTTCGAGTGGTTGTTCTACCTCCGAGTGTCTGGTAAGTCCTGTAGGATGTCAATTTATGGTTGATAAGTTCCAGTTGTCTACCCCACTTCCTTAATTGGATATAGGAGTTAGTGTCATGTCATAGTAGCTCTCCATCTCATGTTTACCCCGATAGGCCAGTGAAATTGGGTAAATATGGGATGGGTGCTTACAAGTTGGTATCAGAGCTTTGGACTAGATGAGCCAGATGCATGTTGTTATGCGTGCATTGTCATGTTTATGGTTTTTGTGCATGAGAATTCATTCTATGCATTTTATGTCATCATGATGTTGTTGGTATGTTATGATGTTGATATGTTAGCCGAGGTGAAGCAAGAGATGTAGATCATCATAGTGAGGTTGCAACTCTAGACCTCGGGTAAGATAAATTCGTCATATAGTTTTGTGTTTTTGGTATGCAGGTATGATGGTTAATGGTTACTATATACATTATTTTTATATACATGTCTATCATTTTATTGTTTTTATGGTTACATGCATGATAGATGCTAGTTGATCAGTGCAATCATATGACATGCGTCATATATTCATGAGTAGTAATAACTTGTTATATGCATTGTGGTCATATGCATGATGAGTATGGTCATTGTAGCTAAGATATTGATGTTATATGTATCGTGCTAATTTGGATTGGCCTATGTGTCGATATACTTGTGATATTGTGTCGTACTAATCTAGACTAACTTGTGCAGATGTGATAGCCTCCCCTGAGATATATTGAGGTATGAGTTTGATCATGTTCTGTATTTGGTTTATCTAACATGGTATGTTTATAGGTTATCTGAATGTTTGATCAATTGCATGATATGAATATGTGTCTATAAGATTGCATGAAGGAATGATCTTGTTTTAAGACGGTTTTACTAACACATTATGTGTTGAGATAGTTGATATGCACATGAGTGCAAATGGGTGCTAGTTATAGTATTATGGCTAATGATTGTGAGTTTATTCTGGATTGTGACATGGATATTAGTCTTGGTAAAGGTCGATTTCGAATTAATAGACATGATGTATTGATTTTTGTTACAATGTGTCTGACATGTGTGAACAATTGCAGGGCAACATGCTTGGTATCAGCATGACAAGGTAACAGTTGATTTTTTTATATAACTAACAATTGGGCAATGTGGGAGGACATAATAAGACTCAATTGTAGCAAGAAAAAAGGTAAAAAAATAAATTTAGTTATAATTCCTTTTTCTATGTCTGGAAACCGCAATTCCAGATGAATGAGTATTTTGCATGAATCTAGGAAGTCTTCTCAACCTTGATTTTGTCTAATATTATGTGGATATGTGTTATATTCATGAACATGTATTCGACAGGTGTAACAGTTGGTTCCTAGTTGTGGATGGATTCATCAAGGAAAATGGAGTCCCTTCCGAGCTAATATATGTACTTGTTCAGATACAAAGCAACATGCTTGGCATAGTAAGGTAAGGTAACTAGTACATTGTTATGTTTATGTATGCATTGTCAGTTATGTGTTTATCATAGTTTTATGCATGATTTCGAATATATTTATGTTAATTGAATGAATGAGAATAGTCACTTGACCACAAAGTCTAATACATGCTTATTGTAGATTTTTGGACATCTTTTGGACCAAGGTCAAGCATTTATGAACCAGTTGATAGCCAAATATGAGGGAACAAGGCTAAGGATTTGTAGCAAGGGTGTCTCCTGCACTAAATGACCCCTTCCTCGAGTTCTCCACCATCAGCTCAGAGTTAAAAAACCCACCAAAGATGATTTCAAGGGGCAGCCGAGCAGATTTTGTGAAGTGGCCGATTAACTGCAGTTTGAGCAGCCAAGCCCCTAAAGTTAAGGAGGGTTGTTGGGAGTCCTCGTGGTGCATAAGTAGGAAGGCTTAAAGCCTTTGTATTTTAGCTCTTGAGTAGTTGTTTTTCGCACTTTGGTTCTACTTTTCCTTTCAGCTCATTTTCGAGCTCTTGTTGTAAAAATTGTTGTGACATGATTATTTTTTGAGTAATGGAGATAAATTTCACTTTGCACCAGCTCTAAGTTTTCTTAGGAGGCTTTAGCTCTTGGGGTTGGGCCCAAACCAAGTGCCAGTACCTCCTTTGTGTACTTTTATGTGTCTTTGCTGCATTCATAGAATAATTTCTCTTATTTAGGTTAAGATCTTGCTTTGTTACTTAGGTTGTTTTTGATGATTAAAATAGCTTTTCATGCTTCAGGTTGATTTGACAGTTTGGTAATAGAAAATATTTGCAAAAAGGCCATCAAGAAATCCTTGATCTCACCTCTCTCTCCTTGGGACCATGCGCTGAGACCAAGGCATACTTTCTGCCACAAAAACACTGTTTTTGCCTTTCTATGCAATTGCTAGTGTTAGATTTTTAGTTGGAAAAGTTGATACCAGTTGTACTTGCATGTTTAGATCTATTCTTGCTTAGTTTCCATAGTTACTTTGCATGATTTCCTGTCTATAACCTTCTGTTCATTATGTTTCTGGTTTTTAGGTCAGATTAGGTCAAAATAGATAGATCTCTGGTCTTTCTCATCTTTGTTCGATCAGTTTTGGAAAATAGTGTGCAGAACACCTGTAATACATCCTTGCCTATCCTTCCTTCATCATACAACCTACTCCAACCCCTAATTCCAGATTCCTTCCCTTCATTCGCCACACTTTTCCAATTTGACCTAATTTCTACATTTTTGTGCAACATTGCTCCCTCCATCCTTGAACAAATCCAACCACCTTCATCACTCCTTAGCTTCATTTACCAGATCCTAGACCCCTTCACATCCTCATCCATCCTCCATTTCCACTTTCCTACCGTTTTTCCACCATCAACCCTCTAGAATCCTCTTTCGGCTCTTCCTGTAGACCTTCCTATAGAACATCCTATAGAACCCCTGCAGACTTCCTGTAGAAGTTCACGTGAGCAGTTTTTAGAGATCTTATCACTGTGAAACTCTTCGGAAGGGTGATATGGACCCCTTAGGCCCTCTTCTCACCTTCCCAACCTCCTGCAAGCGCCCATTCCATTTCCTTTCACTAGTCAACCTCTGCACAGTAAAAAACAATTAAAGCACATGTATAATAATTCTGCAAGATTACTCAAAAATACAAAAAGATGTTTCTTTTTAGATTTTACTTCAGAAGAAGCTTAGTCACATGCATTTTACCTTTCAAAGAATCAATGGCATCCATTTCAGCAACTTTCATCTCTTTTCTTGCACCAGTAGGGTTAATCGGTAAAACTAGGGTTTGCTAGGGTTTGCATCTCCTTTCAGCTTTCATCTCCTTTTTGCAATTAGACTAGCCTCTTTTTAGTTAGCTTTCATCCATCACAGTTAAAAGCTTCTTCTAAGAGCTCATAGAAGTTGGCTTAAGCTCCTAGTGGACTTATGCCAGCTGATCAAGTGGCAGCCTGCGGCAAGAGCTAGTACTTGTGCATATAGCACCGTCGCTTCCAAGTTTGTTACAAACTACCGTGTTGATAAAAGTAAAGAAGGGAGTCCTAGGAGTTGCAACATCATTGCTGCAATACCGGAGCCCACCATATTTTTGGCACCGTTGCTGGGGAAGTGTCAGAGTATTTGTGGTTGCTGCTTTTCTTCTATCTTCTACTACAACCTTCTGCTAAGTAGTTTATTTCAGCAAGAGTAGTTGTTTCATTTCAATTCTACAATTTCATTTCCGCAAGAGTAGATTTGACATTTCCTGCTTTCCTAGACTAGCATTTCAATTCTGCAAGCGTAGCCTAGAATTTCATTTTTGCAATTTCATTTCAGCAGCATAGATTAGTCATTTCCTTCCTTCATTTCAATTTCGCAATGTTCATTCCAGCAAGGTTTACTTTAGTTAGTTGCAATTTAGTGTTCAATCAATTTCAGTTTTGCAGGTACAAGCAGAGAAAAACACAAAAATCAACTAAAAATATTTCCTTTCATGCCTTGTAGGAATAGAGACAATTCAGGAAAATTCCTACCCAACATCCCCACCACACCACTGAGTCACCCTTCTCTCTTATTTGGTAGCAGTGATCCAGAAGATCACATAGGTGAACCTCCAGAGATTTACGAAGATCCTATAATAGAAGAAGAGCAAGAAAACATTCCTCCTGAGACCATGGCTGAAAACAGAAATGGTTAAGGAGATGAGGAGATAATATAAGGTGTCTTCCCCATCCGAGAGACCAATGGGGACGCAAAAATAAAAAACATAAGTCCCTCAGCCTTACCTCACTTCCATGGATTGACCACTACAGACCCTGATACCTTCTTGTTTGAGTTTTTTTTTCCTTTGTCGAACTTATGACTATGCAAAAGACGAGCAAAAGCTGAAACTCTTTCCCTCTACCCTCAATGATGCAGCACTACGCTGGTTCATGGGGTTACCTGGAAACAGTATCACAACTTGGGCTCAGATGCAACAAGCCTGTAACAACAAATACTGGGATTATTGTAGGTCAAAGGAAATGAAGGGAGAAATCTTTCGGATGACCATGGGAAGTGATGAATCCTTAGAAGACTATGAAGAAAGGTTCCAACTCAGTTATAAAAGGGCCAGGTGCGCGCTTGATCCCGAATCTCTGAAGCTGGTCCTGCTCCGAGGAATCCCTGAAGACCTTCTAGATACCCCCCATTTGCTAGCTGGAGGAGACATCTACCAACTACCTTATGATGACATAAAGACTGTGTTTAGAAACCATTCTAGGGCAGCCTGGAAAAGAGGTAGGGGGAATCAACTTTCAGGTAGTGCCACCTTTTCCAAACATGAGTTTATAAATCAGATGCAGACCTTAAAAGTGAGATGAGATAGACCATTTCCATGCAACTGGATACTTTCCGAATCCAACAGAAGAAAGAGGAAGCTGAGAAGGCTTTGGCCATCTTTTGTGCCACATGTGCAAGGAAGCATCCTTGGAATGAGTGTCCATTGCACTCCGTAGAGGTATGTTTCATTTGTGAGGAAGACCACCCTACAAACCAGTTACCAACCTTACCCGGACTTAAAGCTATGTACCAAGGGGCTGAAGGAGCCACTGAACCACTCTATTTCCTGAACCAAAGGAGGCCACATGGATCCAGACCTTACCAGCAGGGGATGTAAGGGACATCCCAGACTTATTACAACCCCAACCAATCTACTCACATACCTTCTTGGGGTCCCCCTGCTCATCCTTCCTGGTCCACACCCCCTCCTTGGTCATATCCATCTCAATACCATACTCAACCTGTTGCTCATTTGTTTCATTCTCATGTTTAGCCACAACCTCAGTGGAATGCACCTCAACAGGGGTGGAGGCCCTAATACAACTCTCCTCCCGCTATTTTGCCTCCACCACCTGCTCAACCACAACCATTACCTCCGGCTCCTCCAAGACAACCCCAGATGCCTGCTCAACCGAACCTGAACCCCAATAACAGACAGGCCCATCAGGTATATACTGGAGAGAAAACATGCCCTACCTACGCTATGGATATTCAGGAGATAAACCTATGATCTGGGAGGTCCTCCCGAATAGCTAACCTCCTCCTAAGGAGGATGAAGAAAAGGAATAGGAAAGTGAACCCAAAGCCATTCCACCCTTTCCTGAGAGACTAATTGGAACCACACAACCAAACCCAGAAGAGACTGAACTTCTGGGAGAACTTAAACAGTTGTGTGTAAAAATACCACTTCTCCAGGTCATCAAAGACGTACCAATATACAACAAATTGATCAAATAGAAGTGTTTCAGGCACCCAGGCAGGCGTAAGAGAGATGCCCCAACTATCAATGTCATAGGACAACTGTCCGACCTGATGTTGGGACAAGTAATCTGTCCAAAATATTTGGACCCTGGGAGTCCTGTAGTTGATGTCCACATCAATGGCACCATAATTCCCCACACCCTAATTGATCTAGGGGCTGCCATTAATGTGATGACCAGGGACACTATGCTCAAACTCAACCTTCAGAGTTCCCTAAGAAACACCTCGACAGTACTGCAGTTAGCAGACCGCTCCATCGTGACTCCTGAAGGGATTGTGGAAGATGTCATGGTCTCCGTTGATTCTTGGGAGTACCCTGTGGACTTCTTGGTCCTTCAGCCAAAGGTAAAACTCACTATATACCCCCTCATTTTGGGAAGGCCTTGGTTAGCTACCACAGATGCTTACATCAGTTTTCGAGCTGGGAGCATGACCATTAAGAATGGGCCAATGTCCAAACAACTAGTCCTATATCCTTCTGTCCAACCTTTACTCCAACGTGACTTACCTCTCTGGTGGGAGGAGGGAGATGAGGATGAAGTCTACTCTGCACCAGTGTGCACCGTGGAAGCCACCAAGGGAGGTCCTCAAACCAAGGATGACCTTACTGAGAATTTAATTCAAATTCCACCTCCCAGTGTGCTGCCATTAGAGGAGTTGGTAGGAGACACCCAAGCCAGTGCTTTAGTGGATCTCTGTGTGGCTAATCCAACCTCTTCCCGAGTTAAGAATGTGGAATTTGGCCCTGAAAGAACCTTGAAGATCAACTCATCCCTATCTCCCTCTCAGGAGAAGGAGCTGTGTAGCTTATTGAACCGCCATTTGGATGCTTTTGCTTGGAGCTATAAGGAGATGAAAGGAGTCCACCCTTCAGTCTGTACCCATCACATTTACATTAAAGAGGATTGTAAACCAGTCAGGCAGCCTCAGAGGAGAATGAATCCAGCCCTTAAGGACATTGTCAAAGAAGAATTGCAAAAGTTGTTGGATGCAAGATTCATCTACCCCATCTCTGACAGCGAGTGGGTTTCTCCTCTGGTGCTCGTGCCCAAGAAAAATGGGAAGTGGAGAATCTGTGTAGATTATTGAGAACTTAACAAAGCTACCAAGAAGGACCATTTCCCTTTGCCTTTCATAGATCAAGTGTTAGATGGCCTGGCAGGGAAGAAGTTCTTTTCCTTCCTAGATGGGTTTAGCGGGTATAATCAGATCCAAATCAGCCTGGAAGACCAAGATAAGACCACTTTCACTTGTCCATGGGGTACCTTTGCCTATCGGGTCCTTCCCTTTGGATTATGCAACGCTCCTGCCACTTTCCAGAGAGCAGTACTGAGCATATTTGCTGAGCTAGTTCATGATTCAGTGGAAATATATATGGATGACTTTACTCCTTATGGGTCCAACTTCCAAGAAGCATTGACTAACCTGGGAAAAGTTTTAACCAAGTGTATTGAGATGAACCTGTCCCTCATTCTTGAGAAATGTGAATTCCTAATAACTGAAGGGACCGTGCTAGGTAAAACAATTTCTCGGCAAGGATTACAGGTGGATCCCAACAAGATTTCTATCATCCAAAGGGTTCCACCTCCTCAAAAGGTAAGAGATGTCCAGAGTTTTTTAGGCTTAGCGGGATATTATAGAAGGTTCATTAAAGATTTCAGTAAGCTAGCCTCTCCATTGTTTGGTCTTTTGGGGAAAGATGTCGAGTTTATATGGACTGACAACTGTCAAGAGGCTCTGGATGTGTTGAAAGATAAGCTAGTAACTGTCCCAATCTTGACAGGTCCAAAATGGGCCCTACCTTTCCACATCCACACAGATGCCTCGAACAAAGCCATAGGAGCAGCGTTAGGACAAGTTGAAGAGAAGCTACTGTATGCCATATATTTTGTCAGTAAAAACCTGTCCAAGGCAGAATTAAACTATACTGTAATCGAGAAAGAGCTCCTAGCTGTAATCCATTCCCTAAACAAGTTCAGGCACTACATCACTGGTTATCAAACATTCGTACACACTGATCATGCTGCAATTAGGTATTTGATGAATAAACTTGATGTAAATGCTCGTATCATTAGATGGTTACTTTTATTGCAGCAATTTGATTTGACCATTGTTGATAAGCCAGGTAAGGAAAATGTTGTTGCTGATTTTCTGTCTAGACTAGATTTGCCTGCAGGTGAAGAAGGGATGGTGGATGATCAAATGCCAAATGAACACCTATTTGCTATTTTAGTACTCTCTCCATGGTTTGCTGATATAGCAAATTACTTGGTTTCAACACAGTTCCCGTCACACCTATCCTCAAAAGAGAAGAGCAAGATCATGAGGAAAAGTGTCCCATTCACTTGGATTGGGGGCAACCTGTTCAAACTTGGCCCAGATCAGATTTTGAGGCATTATGTCAGGGAGGAGGAAGTTTTTGACATCCTCATAACCTGTCATGATGGACCCTGTGGAGGCCACTTTGCAGCAAAAAGAACCACTTTCAAAATTCTACAGGCAAGCTACTATTGGCCCACTCTTCATCAAGATGTCAAAAGATACATCAACCAATGTGACCGATGTCAAAGGATGGGGAAACCGACTCCAAGGGATGAAATTCCCATCCAACCTCAGGTGACTTTCGAGCCATTTGAGAAGTGGGGCATGGATTTTGTGGGTCCTATCAACCCTCATTCAAAACAAAAGTCTTACATCATTGTGTGCACGGACTGCCTGACAAAGTGGGCAAAAACAAAGGCAATCAAGGCAACAACAGAAGAAAAAGTAACTGAGTTTTTGAGGGAAAATATCTTCTACAAGTTTGGCTACCCAAGAGAATTAGTCACAGATTAAGGAAGTCAGTTTACCTCTAACCTGATTGAAGACCTGCTTGCTCATCACAAGATTAAGCACAGAACTTCCACCCCTTATCATCCGCAAGCAAATGGGTAGGTGGAAGTCACTAACAGGGCTTTGGAAGAGATTTTGACTAAAGTGGTGAGCAGCAGCAGAAGAGATTGGGCAGATCGCTTGGTTGAGGCCACCTGGGCCTACAACACTACTTGGAAAACTACAACAGGTTTCACACCTTATGAGCTGGTCTATAGGAAGAAGGCTTTGCTGTCCATAGAATTTGAATACAACACATTAAGGTTGGCAGCTCAGCTGGACCTAGATCTCAGCCATGCACAACAGGAAAGACTACTTCCTCTGAGTGGACTAGATGTACAGAGAATGCAGGCCCTCCTCCACTCAGAGGTAGTCCAACTTCAAAGAAAAATATGGCATGACCGACACCTTAAAGAGAAGCAATTTCAACCAGGAGATTGGGCATTGTTATATGATTCAAGATACAAGGATTTCAAAGGGAAACTGAGGACGAGATGGCTGGGACCATATATAGTGGAGAAATGTAACGACAATGGTTCAGTCCTTATCAGGACCATTAATGAAGAAGCCATCCCCATGCTCGTCAATGGGCATCGATTGAAGATCTACAGGAAGCCCCTTTCTAAGCAGGAGTTCATTGAAACTCTAGATAAATCAGTGCTGGTAGTGGAGCAGGCCCCTGTCTCCACTCCACCCACATTTTGAGCAAAAAAAAAAAAAAAACAGAAAAAGAATAAAAGATCCTTGGGTGAAAACCTCTTGGAGGCGCCCAGGGTAGACAGTGAGGGTGAAAACCTCCTGGAGGCGCCCCAGCTGTCTCAGAGAAGAAAAAAAGGAAAAAAGAACACAGAGAAAAAACAAACCTGACTTCTGTTGAATAAATTGCAGGTTGCAGGAAGGTCATTGCAGGTTAGGAGGATCGCACAAGACAAAGATAGAGGTCAGCACCAGGCTACATGCATCCCTCACAATCAATTCCTCCATGACCACTACCCTTCCCTAAGATTTGATCTCATTCAGGCCAAGATTTCACCTTCTACAGGAAGTTCTGTGTCTTCTACAGGAAGTTCTGTGACTTCTACAGGAAGACCCTGTAGAACCTATAGACGAGCAAAATTGATCTGAGAAGGGAATCCAAAGGTTGGGAATCTGCCTATGAGGATTTTCCAAATCCCTATTTCCATTCATCACCATATGCCACCTTTTTCTATCTCTGTCCACCTCCATTGTACCCATTTTTATATATGCCTGCACAGTCACACACAGAATCCTGTTTTCTGCGTACTGCCAAAAAAAACTTTTTGATGACAAATCAAGCAACAGTTTCTCACTCACCATACCTGTCACCCTCCATCTAGACTCCACATCAGCCAAGACCCTCGTCAGCAGTGTAGCCCTACTCATTCTAGCTTGCATTCTAGGAGGAGCAGCAGCTACAAGACTTCCTACAAGAATCCTGTAGCAGTTGATCCCTCTGAAAGACATACTTCAGAGACAGGGACCGCAAAGTATGGTAGAAGAAGCATGCATGGAGCTCTACCTAAACATTTGCACATCAGCAATAGCCGAGACCAAGCATGCAGTGTGCATGCAGCAACAGTAAATGAAGGAATGGCTTCCAAACCCGAAATCTGCATAACACGGACACGACCATGCAGGTAAGTGCCTAAACTCGTTCTTCAATTGCATAAATTATATTTCAAGGCTGCATGACTATGGGAATGGTTCGGATTGAGTGGAATCGGTGGCCAGTCAGCTAGCCACCCTCGGCCAGTTAAAAATCCTTGTGGAATCCAAACGAGACCCCTTACATTCAAAATTGCCAATTAGGTGGACAACCAGCATGTGTGGAGTGTCCATTCAGGGAGAAATCGCCGGGACTGTTAGTGGTGGCGGTGAATAACGACAGGGAGGAGGTGATGGTGGTCAAAAACACACAAAAACATTATGGCTGTGACGGCGAACCAACAGTCCGGTCGAGCCACCTCATCCCCTCACCACGAATCACGCCGTAGTTAAAAGATGCCCAGCTGAAACATGAACCACCTTCTGTTCATTCTGCACTCACAACATCCTCGACTGGAGTATGCATCCACCACTTCCAAAAACAGTTAACTAGTCATCCTCCACCATTTTTTTTGCTTGTTTTCGAAAATCTCCCGCGTATCAGGCTCTATCAGAAGCACAGTTTCATTCTGCAAGAACCGGGAGCCTTCTACAGGAAGGGTTCTACAAGAAAGGTGGAACAGCTCTGTGGAGAAAGGAAACCTAGAATTTTTGTTGAATTTGAAGCTCCAAATGAGGTAGGCTCGAAAAAAAATTCTCTGTGCATAATTTTTTGGTGCAAGGTGGTGAATTGAATGGCATCAGTTTGAAAAACAAGAGGAAAGTTTGCCTGTGTATTGAAAAAAACATGAAAGTTTCTTGCATATTTCATTGAGTTTCCCCAGTTTTTCTGCATCAGAAATCTCCTCCACATTTCTTTTTAAATTCTCCTGCAAGGAGGATATATGCAGTCATAGAGACCAGTCTATGTGTGTGAAAAACTAAATTTACATATCTATCTGTATGCTGAGAAGAGAACCTGTGTCCCTATGCTCTGTTCTGTAAAAACCAAATTTTCCTTTTCATAAACAGACAGTCAAATTTTGAGTGACAGTAGTCTTAAAACAAGGGAATTATTGCTAGTTGATATTGAATACACGAGAAATTCCTTCTTGGGTTCAGAAGAAACCAAATTCAGCTATCCCCTGTTTCAGCGATTGACTGTTGTTTTCCTGAGCATTTCCTTTTCTGGTTGAAACATAAAAGAGCACTCAAAACCATGCCAAGAGGATTCATAAGGAAAGAACCCTCAGAGTCCAGCAAGTTGCATGAGCACCCTGAGGTGGTGTACCTTTTCACTCAAGAAAATTAGATCTCCTTCTTTGACAAAATCTAGGGTTATGATGAGGAAATAACTGAAGAGTTTTTAATGTCCCTGAGACCATAGTCAAAAACACATGCCACAGTTAGTTTTAGGGGTTTGACCCTAGAACTCACTCCTGAGCTTATCAGTGAAGTTATTGGTCTACCATTAGGGCTCCCTTGGAGCAAAGAAGAGAGATCATTCGGCCAAATTGCTAAGAAGTCATTTTTTCTGCCAATGAAGCATCCTATAGAAGATAAAAACGGGGTTAGAAGAACCAACTTTCCTCCTCTCTGGAATGAAGTTAGTTTTCAAATTATGAAGTATATCACATGTGAAGGAAGGTTTAGCATCATCTATGGATATCATTTCAGGTTGTTGTGTGAATTAAGGCATGGGATTGACTTGCCTCCAGCCAAGAAGCTGAGCATCCCATATTTCCTTCTTCAGTCCCTAATTGAATGTGGTACAAAGTTAAATGAAGGGATCCTAGATTAGTTGGCCCATCATGGGCTCATCAAACTGTTGGTGGAAGATGCTTTACATACCTACACTGTCCCCATATCTTGGGAAATCTTTAGAAACATGTCCAGGGATGATAACATTAGAACTTTGGCTGAAAACATCACCCCATCCAGCAGTGAGGAGGGGGAGCACACTGAAGAAATTGAGAAGAACAATGATGAGGGAACCCAGGACGTTCAAGAAAAGGGCAAAACAGAGGAAGCACAGGAAGAACAGAAAGAAATTGGCAAGACTGCTGAGCCTAAAATAGAGAAAGAAACAACAGCAAAAACAGCAAGGGAAAAGAGGATACAGAGTAGAAAGGAAAAGGCCGAGAAAGCCCAAATGAAGGCTGCCACAACCAAAGCAAGCACCCAGAAAGAAAAGGGAAAGACACACCCTGAGACATCAACAATACAGACAGAAATAGTGGACATAGAGATTTCTACAGGAAGCAAAGAAAAGGAACAACAGGAAGATAAATCCCCTGAGACGTTGGCAAAGGAGGCAGCAGTCGTGCTTTCTGCATCAAGCACACCTATAACAAAAAAAGGGAAAAGAAAGAGGCAAACCTCCATGTACTTCAAAGCCAGAAAAAGCACAAGGATCAAAGTAGGCAAACCTCAGCCACCGTCCAAGGAACCGATTGTCATTGAGGACTCACCCACTAAATAGAAGGAAGAGTCTCCTTCCAAAATATCCATTACTTATGAAAGAGGAAGCCCAAAAACCTCTACATGGAAAGAGAAAATTAAGTCGCTGGACTCAAAGGAAACTCTACAGGAAGCTGCAACATCTCTACAGGAAACTCTAGCCAAGTTGAAAAAGACTGAGAAATTGGAGGAAAAGGTAGCTAAACAATCACAAGGGGAGAGAAAAATAGAAGAAATACCTGAACCTACCCCTCAACCTGACTTGGGCTCATACTACAACCTGCTAGAGGGTGGGAAAATCATCCCACAGAAATTTGTTGTACCATTATTTTTCGAATTAGAGAAAGAGAGGATCAGAACACACACATGGATGAAAATCGCCAAGTCTAAGGGAATTGAGGACATAGGCCACATGGAGGAGAAGTTAAAAGAATTAAGAGGAGAACTGGCCATGATAAGACATGTAGAAAGCTACAAAAGAGCCAAGCTGCAGGAGGAGAATGAGCTGCTGAAAAAACAGTTGCAGCTACAGGAAGTCCACAAGAAAGATAGGCTATCCATTTTGGGAGGGCAACAACAGCAGGGAGGACCTCTAGTAGACAAGGACACAGCTGAGACACAACAGAAAGAGGAAGAGCTACAAGCTAATGTGGAAATGCTAATAAAGATGCTACGAGAACAGGAATCTCATGCAGCAAAAGAAATGCAGAGTTTGAAACAACAGTTGAAGAGAAAGAGGCCCAATTGGCCTGCATGGCCAGTTGGGTAGTAGAAGCCTTACAATGTAGGCAACCTGCTAAGTCATATGCCTTATATCTTAAAGATCAATGGTTTCAATTTCAAATTAACACCTTGGACTAGAGGGGCACCATTCCATTTCAGAATTACCATTAGTTTATGGACTTGTGTGACAGTAGCTCAGCAGAAGATAAGGCCAAGTTGTCAGAATTCTATTTACACAACTTGGCCCTTCCAAACATGAATCTGTGGGACCCCAATGCTGCATTGGGAGATGTGCAACTCATGGTCGTGGCCTCTTGGTTAAACCATGAGGAAAAGAGGGCAGCAGAGATTCAGAATGTTATGAATAGGGAGCTAAGTGAGCAACTCATGATCAGAGAAGAACCAGAAGATCCCTCATCTTTACTGTATGCCCATGAGCACCTTGCCAACAACCCACAGGTTCTCCCAGACTACATTGAAAAGCAAGCTCAGGCCATTGCTCACTTTGAGGACATGGAGAGACTGTTGGGTGATAACTGCATTCATGCTTGCACAAGGAGATGGAACACATTGTCCCACAGTCTAAAAATTAGAGAGTACCACTCCCCAACAAGGATGAGGGAGGCCTTGGCAAGAGTACCACTTTATAAACGGTCAATGAAAAATCTACAGGCCAACTGGATCGGCCTAAAGTTCAGTCCTCCATTGCTTTTGGGATTGTTGGAAGGGGTCAAAGAAGAAGAAGAACACAGGCAATGGTAGGAAGTAGAGAGAAAAGCAGGGTTACATGACCGAGAAGAGGACATCACCTCGGAAGCCTGGGATGTCAGAGAGGTAGTCAAAGCAATCAAAGATGATGAGCTAGATTAGTTGCTCAGAGGATGAGCAACACATTCAGCAGGGAGGTGATGATGAGCCCCAAAAATGGGTAACGTATTGGGATCATTTTGCTTATTATTCTCGATTAATCCACCATTCTTCATAGTTTTATGCATGCTTTTGAATATATTTATGTTAATTGAACGAATGAGAATAGCCACTTGACCACAAAGTCTAATACTTGCTTATTGCAGATTTTTAGACATCTTTTGGACCAAGGTCAAGCATTTATGAGCCAGTTGACAACCAAATATGAGGGAACAAGGTTGAGGATTTGTAGGAAGTGTGTCTCTTGCACTAAATGACCCCTTACTCGAGTTCTCCACCATCAGCTTAGAGTTCAACAGCCCACCAAAGATGATTTCAAGGGGCAGCCAAGCAGATTTTGTGAAGTGGTTGATTAACTGTAGTTTGAGTAGCCAAGCCCCTAAAGTTAAGGAGGGTTGTTGGGAGTCCTCATGGTGCATAAGTAGGAAGGCTTCAAGCCTTGGTAGTTTAGCTCTTGAATAGTTGTTTTTCGCACTTTGGTGCTGCTTTGCCTTTCAGCTCATTTTCGAGCTCTTGTTGTAAACATTGTTGTGACATGATTATTTTTTTAGTAATGGAGATAAATTTCACTTTGTGTACTTTTATGTGTCTTTGCTACATTCATAGAATAATTTCTATTATTTAGGTTAAGATCTTGCTTTGTTACTTAGGTTGTTTTTTATGATTAAAATAGCTTTGCATGCTTCAAGTTGATTTGACAGTTTGATAACAGAAAATATCTGCAAAAAGGCCATCAAGCAATCCTTGATCTCACCTCTTTCTCCTTGGGACCATGAGCTCAGACCAAGGCATACTTGCTGCCACAAAAACACTGTTTTTTCCTTTCTATGCAATTGATAGTGTTAGATTTTTAGTTGGAAAAGTTGACACCAATTGTACTTGCATGTTTAGATCTATTCTTGCTTAGTTTCCATAGTTACTTTGCATGATTTCCTGTCTATAAACTTCTGTTCATTATGTTTCTGGTTTTTAGATCAGATTAGGTCAAAATAGATAGATCTCTGGTCTTCCTCGTCTTTGTTCGATCAGTTTCGGAAAATAGAGTGCAGAACACCTGTGATACATCCTTGCCTATCCTTCCTTAATCATACAACCTACTCCAACCCCTAATTCCAGATTCCTTCCCTTCATTCGCAACACTTTTCCAATTTGACCTAATTTCTACATTTTTGTGCAACACTACTCCCTCCATCCTTGAACAAATCCAACCACCTTCATCACTCCTTAGCTTCATTTACCAGATCCTACACCCATTCACATCCTCATCCATCCTCCATTTCCACTTTCATACTGTTTTTCCACCATCAACCCTCTAGAATCCTCTTTCGGCTCTTCCTGTAGACCTTCCTGTAGAACCCCTGTAGACTTCCTGTAGAAGTTCATGTGAGCAGTTTTCCAAGATCTGATCACTGTGAAACTCTCTGAAAGGGTGCTAGGGACCCCTTAGGCGCTCTTATCACCTTCCCAACCTCCTGCAAGCGCCCATTCCATTTCCTTTCGCCAGTCAACCTCTACACAGTCAAAAACAATTAAAGCACATGCATAATAATTCTGCAAGATTACTCAAAAATACAAAAAGATGTTTCTTTTCAGATTTTATTTCAGAAGTAGCTTAGTCACATGCATTTTACCTTTGAAAGAATCAATAGCATCCATTTCAGCAACTTTCATGTCTTTTCTTGCACCAGTAGGGTTAGTCGGTAAAACTGGGGTTGCTAGGGTTTGCATCTCCTTTCAGCTTTCATCTCCTTTTTGCAAGTAGACTAGCCTCTTTTTAGTTAGCTTTCATCCATCACAGTTAAAAGCTTCTTCTAATTGCTCATAGAAGTTGGCTTAAGCTCCTAGCAGACTTGTGCCAGCTGATCAAGTGACAGCCTGCAGCAAGAGCTAGTACTTGTGCATATAGCATCGTCGCTTCCAAGTTTGTTACGAACTACCGGGTTGATAAAAGTAAAGAAGGGAGTCCCAGGAGTTGCAGCATCATTGCTACAATACTAGAGCCCACCAGTTTCAATGGAAAAAGATACTGCAACGGAATCTTGAAAGCATTGGGAACCATGGGGTTGAGTCATAGTCTTTATTGCTAGTTTTGTGCTTTCGGTCTTTTGTGAATTGTTTGAGTTTGATTTGTAGTTTGTTTGTGTCTGGTGCATGGCTATGCCACTTTGTTTATGTTGTTGTATTGTTACTAGTTTTTCATGGTTTTCCACTTATGTGCTTCTTTCTCTTTCCTTTTATGTTTTGAATTTCTCGGAAATTGGTTGGGAAAGAGGAAAGTTAATGGAGCTCGAGGGGAGCTGATTGAAACTCATAGGTAATGTAAGACTTGGATGAATCTCAGTGCATAAATAGAGGGAAGCTAAAGGTAACAATATGACAACCAGTTGGGTTGGTTGGGTCCATTTGGGCACATGGATGGCGGGAGGATAGTCATGATAAAGGTAACAGTAAAGGTAAGGTAAATGGATTTGAGGCGTCATATGCCCTGCCCATGTTGAGAATTGTTGTTTTCATTGTTGTGAATTTTGTGCATGGATAAAGGGAGTTCTCTTAACCTTGACCTTATGATATATGGTAATTATGTTATGATTATGATTATGCTTATGTCTATATATGTATATATGTATGTACGCATAACGTTGTCTGACGGGGTCGTTAGGGATCATGATTTCTTTATTCTGATGTTTATATGTATAAATGTATCTATGCATGTCATTGTCTGATAAGGTTGTCAGGGATCATTCTTGTGGAGGAATGATTTATTATGTAGGTGAATGGCATGAAGAGGTTCATGGTTTCATGAGGAATCAAGTGGGAACAGTAACCCTCACAAATCTATGAGGTTAGTATTATGTGTATATGGTTTGATATTATGTGTTTATACTATGCTTATGTTTATGTTATGGACATGCTATCCTAAGGGATACATCAGTGGAATAAAAGTGGTGTGATCTGCGACATGCTGTGACAAGCATGGAAAGTGGAAAGGCACTAGAGGCAAGGTTGCTTGCTAGAGACATTATGGTCTACTCATGTGTCGTACTGGTGTTGTGTACATGTTGTATGTGCGGCATTGTGTACATATAGTGTTATGTGCATGTTGCATATGTGGTGCTATGTGCATGTTGTATGTGTGGTGTTGTGTACATATGGTGTTGTATACATATGGTGATGTGTGCACGTTGTATATGTGGTGTTGTGTACATATGGTGTGGTGTGCATGTTGCATATGTTGTGTTGTGTGCATTTGGTGCTATGAACATGTGGTACATGTGGTGTTGTGTGCATGTGGTGCTAGGTACATGTGTTACCTGTGATGTTGTGTGCATGTGGTGTTATGTACATGCGGTACATGTCTTGTTGTGTGCATGTGGTGTTGTGTACGCGTTGTGCAGGTGGTGTTGTGTACATGTGGTGCTATGTACATGTCATGTAGGTGGTGTTGTGTAATTGTGGTGCTATGTACATGTCGTGTAGGTGGTGTTATGTACATGTGGTGTTCTGTACATGTTGTGGAGGTGGTTTTTTGTACATGTGGTGTTGCGTACACATTGTGTAGGTGGTGTTGTGTACATGTGGTGTTTTGTAGGTGGTGTTGTGTACATGTTGTGTAGGTGGTGTTATGTACAAGTGGCATTGTGGACATGTGGTATCATGTACATGTCGTACACGTTATGTCATGCACATGTGGTATTATCTTATGTGTATTGTGTAGTCATTGTATCGTGACATGTGTATTCGTTGTGTTGTACTTTGTGTATGTATATGTATTATGTTGTACACTAGGTGTAGGTGTAGGTGTTTTGTTGTACACCAGGTGTAGGTGTATGTGTTGTGTTGTACACTGGGTGTAGGTGTATGTGTTGTGTTGTATGTCAAGTGTAGGTGCATGTATTGTGTGGTGTTGTATGTTATGTGTAGATGTATGCATGTGATGTACACTATGTGTATGTGTACATGATTGAAGAGAAGACACTGAGTGATTTCAGTGTGGTAATCGATCCAGTGTGTGTGCAGAAAGGACAAAGGACAAAGGTAGAAGTAAATAACTGACTGAAAGATAAGTATTAGTATTTCATTTCAGTTTTGATTATGCATATGATTTTTTATTTATGATTGTTACATGTGATTTATGATTCTTATTTATGATGGTTGCGTTTTGAGCTAATTGGATGTGATTTGTTTATACATGGTGATTTGATCGAAGAGCTATTTTGACTTGTTGTGACAGGAAGCAAACAACATTGCAAGTATACCTTATTGAGGGGCCGCCAATGAGGTATGATTTAATTTCTTTCAATTCCTTTTGAAACTAATGGAAATTATGTGCTTGGTATATGAAATCATAAAATGGCCGTGTTGGGTGGTTGGAATTTCTTGCCATAGAATTAGCAACAATGAAAGGAATTGGAACATACAACAGTATGTTGGTAAACCACTTCAGGAGCAGGGCCATTGTGGGACATTGGTATGAAATAATGTCCATTGATTTTCATCAGCGTACTATGACTGATATGATGGTTTTAAAGCAGGTATATGCCTTGGTTTTTGGACCTTCCAATGTGAGAAAACCTTGCCAAGGGATGGATCGCCTAAAGTACTGTGTAGCAGAGAAGGGGATGCTAGAGGAACTTGGAATGTGTTGAACTACATGGAAGGGGCGTGACCAAATTTCCTGAGAGATTGTGTAGCAGAGAAGAGAAGGCTAGGGAATAATTTTTTTTTTGTCATTAGCATTTCCATATGGAATCAAAATCACATTGGGAGTGTTCCATAGAACAACGAGTTGGTAATTGTTCACTTAGGGACAAGTAGCACAAGGATCATAGCACTAGACATTGGATGTAGGCTTGAATTTGACAATGGTCTTGGGAAAGAGGTGAATCCCAAACTGCTTTTGAGGGTGGTTGTGTGAGCCTCTAGATTCCCTTATTGACTGACGCGGGCATTGTATCCTTTCATTTGTTGGTTAAAGAAAATGTGCATATGCATGTGTATAATATTACAAATATTGTATCGAGATGGATATATAAATCTCCATGGACAATATGTTTATTTGTTGGTTGAAGAAAATGTGCCTAAGTATGTGTGGTTGTTATTGTAAATACCATAATGAACTTTTTTATAAAGCTCTAATAAGTGGTATGTTTTTTTGTTTCATAAGTGGTCATTGTAAATACTACAATGAGATATGTTATAAAGTTCCATGGGCACCATGTTTTTTTCCAGCAGTTTGTTGGTCATAGGTGTCATAGAACATCGAGGACGATGTTCCCCCAAGTGGGAGGGGTTTGTAACAGCCCCTGGTTTATTTTCCATGTAAAAAATATAATACCAAGGTAATGGGACACATATTCCAAGCTGAATGGTGGGAAAAACATCTTAGTGGGGTGTCACTTCAATTTATTTATGGCTATGGAAATTGGTAAAGGAAAAGAGGCATTAATTGGAATTTCACTTATGAAAATAATGGAAAATAGAAGAAAAGGAAGGTGAAAGGTCACATAATTTCATGTGAGAAAAATTGAAGGAAAATGAAGAAAATAGAGACCTCAATGATAAAAATGCTCTTAAGGATCAATTCACAAAAAAAAAATAGTTGTAGCTTGGAGCTCTCTTCTATTCTCTCACTTTCTCATACTCTTGCACACTTAGAGTATTCTTGGAGCACTTTGGCATACATTGGATTTGATGAAACAAGGAAAAGGAAAGTAGGAAAGTGCAAGGGAACATTTGGATCAACAACTACAACTATATTGAATTACAGGCATCAAGTTGCATGTATTATTTCCTTGATAGTTTTGGCATGCATGGTACATGCATGTGGTTTCTAGTTATGTGTCGTCATTGGCAATGAGATTTTCCTGGATTGACATTGGTTTTACTATTGCCTTACCATTTCCTCGATATCCATGGTGTTTTGAGTTTTTCCACTTTTTGTTTTATGATTGGTGCTCAGGTTCCTTACTGTTGTGGGTTGAGTTACTAGTTCCTAGAGATGTTGGTTGGGACAAATGCTTTGGAAGCCCTGGAACAACTTGGGTTGAGTTACTAGTCCTAGAGCCTAGGTTGGGATAAACACTCTAGAGTCCTTGGTGGGTTGTGTTACTAGTCCTTGGAGCCAAGTTGGACAAATTCTCTAGAGCCCTGGAAGGTTGTGGCTTGAGTTATTAGTTCTTAGAGCCATGGTTGGAACAAACGCTCTAGAGACCTAGACAACTTGGGTAGAGACCGATTTGGTTGGTGTTAGTGATGCCCGACCATGAGGTGGAACCATTGGTTGAGGATTGAGGTGGTATGGCCTCTGAAAGCCCTGGTTTGGTTTTGTCGGTTTATTCCATGAGATCCTACATCCATGCTTGGAATATAGCACATGTTTGATTGGCTGAAAGAAAGATTTAGTTTAGGCCAATCTATGGGCGGGTGGTATGTCGAAGTCCTTGCCTTTGTTGGCATTTTCACATGTTAATATGAGATATTTTCTGTTGTGATCTATGATCATATTTATTGATTATGTTGGTGATATTATGGTTGAGTTTGCATGGTTTATATGTTTGTTATTTCTTGGTTATATGTTAGTTATATAATGTATATTGTATATGGCTCTTGACATGTTTGATGAGTATATGAATGGTTGATGAATGTGTGGACTAATAAGTGTTTTTACAACTATGTGGGGAGGGCATAGGTCCTTCTTACTGATTCTTAGGTGAATCTTAGACTATTATGATCAGAGATGCATGCATAACATATAGCTTACATGTTTTCCATATGTTTGACGAAATGATTGTCATGGTTAGGCCTGGTTAGGTCAAGTCCTTGATCAAGTTTTATATGAATGGATTTATCCTAATGTTATTATCATTCTAGAAATTCTCACTAAGTTTTGGGCAATGGTCTAGAGGCTAACCTGAGAGGGTGGCTCAAAATTCAGGATCGCACCCTCTAAATTGGATGCTTTGGGCCATAAATACATCGCTATAGGCTTAAGCATGTACTTGGAGGCCTATAACTACATGGAGGCCTTGTCATGCATGCGGTTGTGAGCCTAGGTAACTAAAACAAAAATATAGCTCAGGGTTTGGGAACTTGGAGTAGTTGTTCTTCCTTTGAGTGTCCTCTAAGCCTTGTAGGATGTTGGTAATTTCCATTTGTCAACCCCACTTCCTTAATTGGTTCTAGGAGGTCGAGTCATGTCATTATATCTCTGTGTCTGATGTTTACTATGGCAGGCCATCGAAAATGGGTAAATGTGGGAGGGGTGGTTACAACATGCTTATCCACTCTATTTTATCATGCTTCTATATATTCCACACTTTTTTGCTTCCATTTTTTTTTCTCCTTTGTGTTTTCAAACATTCATTTTGTAGCCTTTGCCTCTAATTGTCTACACAATGTATTTATGTTCCTATGCATTTACATATCATATCCACTTGCAGTTCATCTCTTTGAACAACACAAGTGTATCACAATGGATCCAACCTTAACTAACAATGCAATTTCATTGTTGATGGTTGGTTTTATCAAGCTGCAACCAACCCTCTAAGTCATTTCCATCGAGAAAATTTTCTTAGAAAGGCCTATAACCACCCAATACCATCTCTCTCTCTCTCTAATAGAACTCACAAGCATGCAATCTTGTTTCCTTCTACTCACAATGCCCTCACAACATCTCGGGATCTTCAAATAGGATCTATTGTGCTCCCCAAATCTAGTTCTTGCATGACCTTCCATCAATCTCTATAAGTTACAACTTTCCCTCCTCCCTTCCTTAACTTCCTCTCCTTTTAAGTCATTTTTTGGCATCTAATATATTTATTTCTTCTTGTATTATTTTCCTCTTCTCTCACAACTCTTCTATCTTGTAAGACACTTCACATACTTGAACTTGAGATTCTCCACTATGAAGCACCTTTGGTTGGTGATCCAAACCCTCTTGTTCTTTCAACCAAACAAGGGCTACATGCTAGCTTATCCTCAACAAATGCCTCTGCCTTGCTAGCAGCTCCCCCAACAAAGGGCCAACCTATAGCTTCCACTCTAGATAGTGTTGCTCATCCAATAAATCTCCCTTTCAAGGCATTCAACCCATCGTGTAAATATTGGTCCATATAGGGCAGTGCCTTGATAAAATCACCCCTTCGTGGATACAACAACACATGTGGCACTGGGAAATCACTTGGATTTGACCTTGTAGATCATCACTATTGCGAGATCCACTTATCTGCCTTCAGTGACTTGTCAGGTTGATTCAATACTCTAGTGCACATTGGTTGAATCTACAAGATAACAAATGAAACTATGAAGGCTCCCAATCTTAGCTACAATCATCTACATAGCCCATTCAAAATCCTCCTTCTCCACGCATTAACCATGTCTTAGTGCATATATCATGATCAATCGATTCCTTCCCATTACTTTCATTTCATGCTAATAAGTTCACTCAACATTGTAACTAACAAATCAATTTTTGACCTTGTTGGTCCTGTTAGTTTGACTTCTCCTACATCCATCATACACTAGCATGATTGCTCAAAACATTCTAAGAAAACACTTTCCTTGTGTGACATGTTAGGTTGTAGCAGCGATGTCACCTTATGCGGCATGCAATGCCATGCTAAAGGGGATGAACTCTTTGACCCTTGAACCTCAGGAACCACTCCAACCCTTGGAATCAAAGGGGGCTCATGTCGTTAAGTTCAATAGAAGGACTATTGTAACTATCTCCACCACCTACCTTCTTATAAACCCATATATTTCTTAAACATGCCATCTCCAACAATAGTTTAAGGAAACATGTTTCAATTCATCCTCTTCTTCACTAAGTCAAAAATACATAGGCACATCTAACAGCCCCCTCAAAACAAAAACAATCTTTGAACTTGTTGCAACCCCCCGCTCCATGAAAGCTTCATGGGTTGTCATTCGTGCTACTACTACAATAATTAACATGGAAGATATTTACTTCCTTGCATGACCCCTTAGCATTGATGGGATGTAATGCATAAAAGAGGTTTTCCAACAATCTGATAACATGTGGCATTGCACAAAATGTAGTTGTGCCTCCCTTCAATGCGACTACCACTATGTACTATATCTTGAATTGAATTTCCACACTGGCCATCTGGAAAATGTCATTGCTTTCGATGATGCTACAGCTGAAATCTTAGGCATAACTAAAAAGAACCTTTGCCTCCTTTCAAGCAAGTCAGACCCCATTAGAAACATCTCCACCAAGATCAAATGTCTTCATTTCCTTTTCACCCTTCCTATTAAAACATACACTCTCAACAACGTTGAACACCTCCACCCAACACTTATGCACTTTGAGGAACTCCCTTGTGGCTCTACATCCAACCTTGTCCTACAAGAAATAAAAGGAAATTTTGGCCCTTCTAAGAGATTTTCTCGTCATCTTTAGACTTCCTTTTTCCCCTCTCCTTTGTTAAATCCCATGCTTTCATTTTGAACAACCTTTCCCTATAACAATTTTGAACTCTGCTTTTTCCCCTCTCCTTCATCGAAGCCCATGCTTCCATTTTGAAAATTGTTTCCCTACAACACTAATCCCTTTCCCTATGTTCTACTTCTTTCTTCCCCTCCACTACCATATGTAGTCAAAGGCTTTGTAGAACTCTAGTTACCTTGTCAAACTATTTTTTCTACACCATTATCTCTATTATTTTTTATACAACTCAAGTTGTCGCAGTTACTACTTTTGTATAGTTGTCTCATAAATACATAGCATTAACTCACTTTCATTTCTCAAGATTTTTCGCTTTTTAATGTGCTTTGTAACACATTAGCATATTTTGAGTACCTATATGGATATGGATATGCTCTAATATGGAGAACATACATGGAAACTACTTCTAATACTGGTAAAATATAGAGGTAGATGTTTTTAGATAAAAAAATTGCATAATGATATGGCTTCTAATAATGATAATAGTCATTTGAACATCCCACTGTTCAATATTCAAAATCAAGACAAAAAAAACACCCCTCATTTTGAAGAAGTTGTACAGGACATATACTCAAACACATATCCGTATTGCACCTACATTGGATATTCAACAACTTATGTATTACTTGAACCTTACATACATGAAATAGTAGCACACATGTTTAATGGTATAATGATTTACAATAGTTTTCCACTCAATTTTCCATCAAAATAAAAATAATGAACCCTCCAACTCATCATTCACTTACTTTCCACTTTCATGCAACCCTTGCACCATTGTTTCATAACTTCCTTTTCGTACAAAGAGAAAAAACACAACCTTTTCTCTCAACTTATCAAATCATTACTTTGTATATATCCTCACTTTCTTCATCATATATATTGCATATTTGTTTGCAAAGATACATGTTTGTTATTTCATTTACATTAGTATTTTGTTATTCATGTTATATATATTTCAAATTGCAAAAAACAAGTGCATTTTATTTCATCACACCAACAAATTATTTTTGATATACACTAAAATCCCCTTGACATGCATGGCTTACTTGTATTTATTCCAAATTCACTTATACCTCCACTTTTGACAATATATTTCCTTTCTTTATTAGCTATCCAATCCACTTCAAAGACTTATGTAAAGAAGGCACATCAACAAAGGAATTACTCAATAAGGATAAATTAAACACACATTGCCCCATTCTCTATAATAGTTGACAATACAACCTTCCTTATCAAACCAACCCCATCAAACTACCCTACCAGCCAAAATTTGTCTTCGTCCCCTTCCATCCACCCAGCCCCTGTTTTTCTCCCCTCCATTCCCACCTACCATTAAAACTCCTCCTGACCCTACACTTTCTTCGCCTCCCACCTTCCCTATCCATCCATCCCCTATTGTTGTTTCCACTTCAAATCCCCATAATTTCCATAATATCCCTTTCTAGCATGCACACTATCATATTCCTAAAAGGATTGATGCACTTATCCCCCTGCAAGTTTGCTCCATTTGTAACAAATATTACCCATTGATGAAAACACAAATCCGCCATGGTGTGATCACTTGTTGTCATTGTTACTTGGAATGATCTACCCATCGCTTCTCCTTATCAAACAACATGGATCTATGAAAACAACCACACATCCTCTCTTCCTTAACTTACATTGAGGAGATGATAATTGCATGCGTCAACCCAATTCTTCAAGTGGCTCATTCATGTGGATGCCAATGCAAGTACTCTAGCCATACCATTAGCTTTCATTAAGATATAAGTAATATTGTCACCTCCCTTCCATGCATGATCTCAGATGTAGATATCTTTGTTGTTCACAAATGCAATTGCTGACCACACAATCTATGAATTATTTGTCAGCAGATCACGAGTTCTAGTAGCTTTGTAGTACAAACTAGAAAATGATTCATACTACAAGGATATCCATCTTAACTCATATGCACTATTTTCTTTTCCTGTGTCTCCCTACAAATGTCTTCCCCCTTCTACGTCATGTCACCAATGCTTCCTTTGAACCCCAACAATGACTTATTGATCTTTCTAATCCTGAATTTTTGCACCCCTACCCTTCTGACCTTCAACCATCCTCCTTGTATCAACACTACCAAATACCCAAACCGAGGTTGATGAAATATTTTCCTACATGGAATCTTCAAATTCCACACCCACCGATTCACTTCAATGGACCATTCTTGGCATCTCACTAGTCAATGAATACAACACTGAGGGCCTCTTCTACAGGGCCTTCCCCACCCTCTTCCCCATAGGTTCTTCCATCATAAACCAACAAAGAATTGGAAAAGTTGAAATGAAAGAATGTGATTTACACTTGATGCACTACCATGATATTATATTTGGAAAACATCCCATATTTCACTATTAGCTATACAACCTTATCATGTGCCATCACAACCGCACAACAACTTATGTCTTATTAAAAGAGACCTTGTAGATAACTTGCCGACAACCGTTGCAAACCTTTTCCACCACCTTCAACAAATACCTCCCTTGATAATTCTAGACCATGGTATGTGCTTTGACTCATCCCTTTTATGAAGTTGCTCTTTTTGGACCAAAGGTAGAGGGGCTCTCAACGACACATGGTCATTCAAAAAGGTAGCCATACCTTCTTCTTCACACTAAGTGCAGTCAGTACCAAATGTCATGATTTGCACAAGGTCGTGCCTTGTGGTCCTCCATCTAATATACGTGATTAATATCATTGGAGAATCAAAAACATTTTTATAGACCCACATTGTGCATCTGAATACATCCATTGCAAGTTCACAATATTCCTAGAGGAGGTCCGACTAAAAGGATTCCATGTAAAGGACTATTAGTGTAGGTATTAATCTATCATTAATTGTCTTTCATCCTTTATGTAAAATTCTTGAATGAATAACTCTTACTTTCTCTCTTCTATTTGGCCCATGTATGAATGGAAACATAGAGGGTTTACACATATACATGGTTTCCTATGGTTAGGAAATGCACCTAATATGTACAACCTAGACTGGATAAATGAATCCAACATTGTTGCTACAAAGCCTTTCTTTGATACATATGTTATTTCTTGGAACCCTTGATCCCTCCATCAAATAAAGCAAGATTACATCAATCAACACTTATTGATCCCTAAATTCTTACAACAAATGATATCCTTGCTTCTAACAACTCTAAGACTATGAGGATATTTTCAACTTTCTCCAATGCCACACAAATTTTCATTTCTTTACATGCCTTCACAAAAAAATATTATCGAATCTTGTCAATATGGATTCCCCTGGGAGTTACGTGAATCCTCTTCCATGCACATTGATGCTTATGGCTAGAAAACTTATAGTCCTTCTAGAAATGATGATAGGATTAACATCCACAACCTTCACATGCTTACTATTTGGAGGGCCAACATTGACTTCCAACCTATCCTCTTGTGTCATACTATCTTAGACGGAATTTCTAAATATGCAGTAAAAGAAAAGACAAATTTTTAAAGTTACGATCAAATGCTCTTGCACCTTGCACATACTACTCCTCTTGATGCCCCTACGATCATTGTTGTTCATAAGATCCTAACTGAAACAATTACTAATAGGGACATCGGTGCATAAGAGCTACACCTCATGCTCCAAAATCTCCCCCTAACACAATTTGGTCATTATTTTGTCTCCCCAAATGTAAATCAAATTATTTGCAAACATGTTTCACATAAATTGAATGCCCATCTTCCAACAGTACCCTTCATTACTTCCCACATGAAAATACCTCCTTCACTTGACTCATTGTATCTTATTGAGGTTGCACGCTTCTAGTAATTCTCCTCTCGCCAGAAAGAAACACCATGGAAGCATATCATCCTAGCCATGGTCATACGTGTCTTTCCTCAATATACTTCCATCCCATCTCATGATGCAACCTACCATGTAGAATCTTTTGGAGAGAGCTACTATTGTACTTACCTTTTCGCAAGGAACTTAATAACATTGGTAGAACTAATGGGGAGATTGTTTCACTATGGAAACAAATAAAGAACACATCTCATGCATGGCATGTCCATTGTGCACTTGAAGAGCCACCTCTTGTTGACATTGACGATGACTATGTTCCTGAAATGCAGCCCCGCCACTCAGTGGAAACTAAAGAATGTGTAGAAATTCTCTACAGATCTAGCTCTGATACCATGTAAAAATTCTCTACAAATCTAGCTCTGATACCATGTAGAGAATCTATTGTAGGTTAACATGATAATGCAATATAAATCAAAGTAGAATACTATAACCTACTTCTACTATCAATTCGCAGAAGCTTAAACATTGAGCTGAACAATATAACCAGAAGAAGAAGAATCAATGGCACAATACACTTGAAAATACTTTGTGGAAAGCCTTAGCTAAAAACCCCATTATCTGTATTATCATACAAGGTGGAAATACATAGGAATTATACAAAGCCTTAGCTCTCACAACTAGCCAGCTCTCAGTACAATCCTCACAGATGCTCAAAGGCAATCAAAGCTTCTCTCTAGCCTTCCTCTATGCCCTCCAACCTCATATTTCCTTGCACTATTCCTCAGGGATGATTCTCTTGTTCACCAAGTGGAACACTACTCTCACACACTTTAAAACTGCACAATCCTCAAGGAATGATTCCTTGACTACATGCATAGTTTTCTCTATAGGAAAACACATGCAATTGATAGTACACTGTCCTTGACTTTAATATCAACTGGGTATTTCTCAGAATAGACATGCATGATTTTCTGATGAGGGAATCTTCAGTTAACTGGAGTAGCACTAGTTGAGTGCATGCATGCATCAATTGACTGTTAACACACCATTAGTTCCTCAAACAGTTTGGAACTAGTTTAACTGGACTTAACTCAGTAATTTGAGTTAACTAATTACAACTCAAATATAACTCAATATTATCTCCTTAATTTAAGGGATAACTCTTGCATGACTTCAGAAAGACTTCTAACTTGAATTTCTCCAACTAATTAATTTGAAACAAATTAATTAATTATTTCGAAGTAGCTGTTAAGACTAAATTCCATTTTAATTCACAATTTAATTCAAGGACAAATTAAATTGGAATATTCTTTTTTCCATATTTCAACACTCCCTCTCAACAAGAAAGGGATTATCTGCCACCCCGATACTGTCTCTATGGAACTCGAATTTACACTTTGACAATGCCTTTTTCAAAATGTCAACATCTTGCTTCTCTGTCAAAATATACACTGCAACAACATGATCCTCCTCGATCTGTGAAAAGCCACGAGCAAAAAATCTTGCCTTATGCTTCTCCACACTACCATCAGCAGCTTGCTTTACCTTGTAAAGCCAACGAGAACTCATAACTAAATTGTTCTCTGGTCTCAGAACCACATCCCAAACACTGTTACGAACTATGGAGTCATACTCCTCCACCATAGCATCAACCCAAATCAACTGGTGCATTACTTCCTCAAAGGAATATGGCTCGGTATCAACACATTCCCCAGCATGGGCCATGCATCTAGTTTACCTCTCGAGTGACCTCCTCTATCTCCGCTGAGAAGATGGTGCTCCCACATTCTCTTTCGCATCCTGCAACAATCTGTCAGCTTCTCTTGTGTGATTTCGTCCATCTCTGGAAGACTCTTCTTAAGTGGATGTCTCCACTCCTAGAACCTCTACATGTGGCTGCTCCGCATCAGTCTGAGGCTCCTCCTCCTTAGTAATCAACAGTTCCTCCATAGCCTGTAGTTGGAGCTCCCTCTCAAGGGAAACTCGCACGGCCTTTTGATAATCCAACTTGAGATCTATGCGAACCACTGTCCTCCGACTGGTAGGCAAGAACACCCAATAGTTGTGAGGTGTATTAGTGTACCCCAAAAATATCCCCAACTCTATTATCAGCTCAAGCTTCTTCCATGCATCCTTTGTCACATGGCAATATATCGATGAGCCAAAGATCATGAAGTGACCCACATCTGGTCTCTTACTTGAGAAAGCTTCCTCTAGTGTCTTCATCCCAAGTATGTGATGTTGGATTCTATTCTACAAATAGACCATTGTGTTGCATGCCTCAGCCCATAAGTGAAGTGGTAGGCCTTGGTCATGCAGCATTTCCCGTGCTACCCCTACAATAGTTATGTTCTTCCTCTCGGCCACCCCATTCTACTGTGGGTTATGAGGTGCCGTCAACTCTCATTTAATTACTTCCGCTGCACAAAAGTACTTAAACTTTTGAGATACATATTCTCCACCGTTGTCACTTCTCAAGGCCTTGATCTTCTTCCCTGACTCTTTCTCGACCAAAGCTTTGAACTAACAAAACTTTTTGAGGGTTTGGTCCTTCTTTTGCATGAAATAAATCTAGCATTTACGAGAATAGTCATCAATGAAAATCACAAAATACCTTTTCTTCACTGTGGATGCCATCGAGAATGGTCCACACACATCAGTATGAACTCGCTCTAAGATAGCCTCTGCTTGATTGTCTTGATCATGGAAGGAAGACTTGGTGTACTTTCCAAGGTACAACCTTTGCATGTGTCAACTGTCTCAAGTTTACCTTTGGGAAGTCCTGTATATATTTGCTGCATTATCTTCAAAGCCCCATGATGCAAATGGCCCAACCACCTATACCACAACTCGCCAATGTCTTGGCTTTGCACCAATTCTGCTTTCATACTCAATTCTGCACAATCATCTACCTCTAGTTTATAGAGATTCTTCACCCGATTCCCTATCCCCTTGGTCTGACCTGTGGCTATGTGTCTTAGGAACACCTTTCCTTTACTGAAGGAAACATCGTAGCCTTTGTCCTCCAACATCGCAACTGATACCAAGTTCTTCTTCAGTCCAGGCACATACTTCACATTTGTCAAGGTGATAGGAGCTCCATGCTCCCTCTACAAAGCAACTGTGCCCACTCCTGAAACACTATACCTTCCATCGTCACCCATCTCTATGTGAATTTTGAGGTCTTTCTCCTACAAGGTACTGAATAAATTTTTATCACCAGTCATGTGGAATGAGGCTCCACTATCAAGATACCAAACACAACCCATCATCGATGACACGATGCATACGATGAGGGTAAAGTCCATTTCAAACTGAGAGGCTAATGCCTCACCTTCCGATCCTTCCGAGGATCCATTCTTAGACTTCTTTGATGGGAAATTAGTTGCATAATGTCTCATCTCATGACAGTTAAATCATCTTACTTTAGACTTGTCACCCTTCTTCCCTCCATGAGAAGAATTCGATTTGGAATGGGAAGCCTTCCCCTTCCCTTTCCTTGCCTTACTTACTAAGGCCATATTCTCTTCATCATCATTCTTGGATGAAGAACCATCTCATGTGCTCCTCCTGATCTCCTCCTGCATAAGATCCGACCACAGTCGTTCCCAATCCGACAGTGTCTCCCTTCCATTCATAGAGTCCTGGTAGCTATTCCAGCTCTTTGGAAGGCCAAGGAGAGCAAGGCTCACCATATCATCATCGACAGTAGTTATTCCCACACTTCCAAGCTCATCTTTGCAGGTGGTGAGCTTTTTTAGATATGTGGAAATAGTATCGCCCTTCTCCATCTTGATTCTTCGAAGCTTATCCTTGAGCGCTAATTTCCTCTAGTCACTACTATTCTGGTAGAGGTCCTCCAATGTCTTCCACATTGAAAATGGAGTATCCTTCCCATGGAGACTTGAGACAATATGGTCTTGAACTCCCTCAAGGATGATCCGTCTCGCCTTCACCACACACTTCTTCCACTCAGCCAACTCTTATGCATTAGTTGAAGCTGCCTTTTGGATTTCTTGATCAATGAAATCCTTCAAGCCATTGTCTTCTAATACAACCTCCATTCTATCTTTCCATGCTATGTAATTCGAGCTACCTTCCAAGGCATACTCGAGTCTCAAGCCATAGAATACCATTGGCCAACCTTAAAGTATGATATGAATTCGATTTGCACCTGCAACCCAGAACTTCAAAATTTGAATTCTCTTCTCAGTATATTGTTCACAGCTCCGATACCATGTTGAACTTCTCTACAAATCTAGCTCCAATACCATGTAGAAATTCTCTACAAATCTAGCTCTGATATCATGTAGAGAATCTGTTGTAGGTTAACCCGATAATGCAATATAAATTAAAGCAGAATACTATAACCTACTTCTACTATCAATTTGCGGAAGCTTAAAGATCGATCTGAACAATATAACTAGAAGAAGAAGAATCAGTGGCACAATACACTTTAAAATACTTTAGGGAAAGCCTCAGCTAAAAACCCCACTATATGTATTATCATACAAGGTGGAAATACATAGGAATTATACAAAGCCTTAGCTCTCACAGATAGCCAGCTCTTAGTACAATCCTCATAGATTCTCATAGGCATTCAAAGCTTCTCTCCAGCCTTCCTCTCTGCCCTCCAAGCTCCTATTTTCTTGTGTTGTTCCTCAGGGATGATTCTCATGTTCACCAAGTGGAACACTACTCTCACACACTTTAAAACTGCGCAATCCTCAAGGAATGATTCCTTGACTTCATGCATGAGTTTTCTATATAGGAAAACACATGCAACTAATAGTACATTGTCCTTGGCTTTAATCTCAACTGGGTCTTTCTCAGAATAGACATGCATGAGTTTTTGATGAGGGAATCTTCAGTTAACTGGAGTAGCACTAGTTGAGTGCATGCATGCATCAATCGATTGTTAACTCACCATAGTTCCTCAAATAGTTTGGAACTAATTTAACTGGACTTAACTCAATAAACTGAGTTAACTAATTACAACTCAATATTATCTCCTTAATTTAAGGGATAACTCTTGCATGACTTTAGAAAGACTTCTAACTTGAATTTCTCCAACTAATTAATTTGAAACAAATTCATAATTATTTCTAAGTAGCTGTTAAGACTAAATTCGATTTTAATCACAATTTAATTCAAGAACAAATTAAATTGGAATATTCTTGTTGCCATATTTCAACAAAATGGAAATTCCTTTCTCAACTCCACTTAGGTAGTAACATCCTCCTTCATTACCTTGACATGCTTGGCCACCATGAATTTAATGAAAACCATAATTGGGCCCACACTCTTATCCCTTCAAATTTGCAATAGACGACCATTCACTTCATAGAATTTAAACGCTTCTCCAAACAAATCCACCATATCCCCTCTCAAAATCCACACTCCCTTACCTCGTTTTCCCCTAGCCAAAGCATGGATTTCAATATCATTCTTACCCACTTTTCAAACAATTCATCCACCACAATGCTAAATATGATCTTCCAAGGATACATTCCAATCCAAATCTACCAACAAAGAAATGTCTCTACTCTTGCTTGCTCTAACAAATGTTGCAACCTTCCACATAAATGCACTAGCAATATACCTTGGATGAGAGACTTTGCAGATAGGTTGTTGTATGGGTATTATTTTTGGCAATGACATATAATGGGCTCCTCTTGGAGTGTGTGAATGCCTACCATCCATTGATATCATTATTTCCCTCCTTCTAGTGCCATTTTTGTTGATAAGTAAAAATGATCAGAATCAACAAAGGAGAGAATTTCCCGATGGAAAGTCCCAATTAGACTCACTCTAATTTGGAGTAGAAACTTCCAACTAGTATGCAAACCTATTTTACCATTAAAAAAAATGTTTTATTTCAAAAAATGGAAGACAAATTTCAATAAAATGAGAGTTATACAAGTTAGATAATGCAAGTTATTAATCCCATCTAGGATAAAAATGAAAAGGCGTTAGATACAAGGGGAAAAACATATAACAAAATCACTAAGAGTAAATTCACAGTTGCAATATGATCTTCAATCCAACAAAGACTTTAAACAAAGAATTATTCAAAGGAATTAATGCATACTCTTGTAGCTAGCACTAACGATTGAGAGAATTAATTATAGTAGATCTGAACAAGGGAATGAATTTCCATGTATAAGAAAGAAATATGATTAATTATCATCCATTGTATGCAAGAAAAAAATATTCAAAGTCTCACGGTAAATTCTTTCAAAAGCCACCAATGTTTTCTCTTTATTCTTTCACATCCCCCTCTATGGAGGTGAAAGTTCCCTTATAACAATTTTTTTCCACCCTTCATTTACCCCTTTCAACTCTTCTTTTCTAGTTTTGGGTTGTTTATTTCTAGTTAAAATTTATCAAATGAATGTCTCTTTGGCTTACAAACTTTTTCCATTTTCCACATAATATGATTCCTAAAATTTATGTGTTTCTCACATATATGAGATTAGGGGATATTTTAATTATTCTCCCCTAACTTGCATTTGTAAGCCCTTTCGGTGGTGATTAGCATCAATCATCATTGACACAATCAACCTTTGGTAAAATAATTGAGTCTAGGAGGCCAATAAAGGTATATGTTTGCCTCCTTGCATTCATTCCTTGAAGGGAAAATTGCCCCCATATCCTTATGTGCTTCTACCCTCAAAGCCAATGAAATCATGTGATCTTGTAGTGTGCATCCTTATGTCCTTTCTAGGATATACAAAAACCCCCCTTCCATCTTTGAGATAAATGATGTCTTGTCGAGAGAAAAATGAGTTGCAAGACCATTGAAACTATGTTTGTAAATATTAAGCAAGGACTCGTTGGTTTCATCAACATTTAACATTACAAGAACTAGCATGGGATGGTCAGCATCAACCACTTCCTTTGGCAATGGCCCTCCATATTTACCTACACCTACAATGTAAACCTCATTAGCGAAAATCCCCACTAGTCATAATGCCATGAGAACTTCACTACTTGTTAAAACCACCGTGAAATATTTAATATAAAATTATGATACTATACCCGAGACTAGATTTATGATATTTCTGATAAAAATATGAAATAAAGTGGAGTCAAAGTCCTCTCTTTTGTGCAGTTTTTGTACACAAACAAAAATAAGTATGAATATAAAATGGATTGTAGGTAGCCCTTATCATTTCTTTATACATTTTCCTTTTCTAAGCGTGAATGTGACTCTACAAACTTCCTTGTAGTTGTAGTTATAACATTATATTAACATGAAGAATTATTCGTTATTATCCTTCACATTGTAATGAAACATTTCTATTGAGTGTAAAATGCTCATGTTAGAGATCATTGTGATAAATTTCAACATTCATACTTCTAACACTAGCATACCAATCATTATTTTTGACATTGATGATTTGTATTTCTAATAGTGCTATTATACTTGGACTTTACCGCCAAGTTAATTTTTTTTCCTAAATGAACAAATATGTTTACGTTTTCCATTTTTCTCATTTCATTTTAGTCTAGGCACAAAAATCCTAAAATTGGAAGTCTTTTGCTATCCTCAATATACCAATTTACTTGAATCCAAATTTGACATTGAAATTTATTTTCTTTTAGGTTTGTATGTTAACTAATCATTTTCTGTATACATTGGTAATAAAATATATGTTAGAATGGAATGCACTATATTTTGATTTTTTTTCTTTATTTCATGACCAATAGCTATGTGGATTTCACTGAGATGTATCCCATACATATGACACATTTTTTGCTAGAACATTGATAGAATTCTTGTGTTTGAACATCAAGTGATTGGGTTTTATCATCATCATTGGAATATTTCTTCTTGTAGATATTATGGTTTATATTCATGATATTATGATTCTTATTTTGGAGTTACATCTCTATGTGAATGACCAAAACGACTTAAGAAAATGTGTCATTTGTTGCACCATTAATTTCTAGGTTTTTCATTATTATTAATCGCGAATATGATTGAATAATGCTATAAGCTATTTTTAATGCATCATTAAGTCATTTTCATTAATATAGTTGTTAACTATATGTGTGACATGTGTTCTCATTGATTTATTAGCTTCACCATAGTATATTTTCTTCTTTCCCCTAACTCAATCACATCTTGGAACTATGCACCTATTGGAAAGTTGTATGTTTCATAAGATAGCATGTTTGTGTTATATATTGGCATTTCATCCCCAATTTTTGCCTATGTAGGATGCCCTAGATACTTTGAGAGGATTCATGACTTTTGTTCTGATTATGTGCTTATATGGTTATTATTGATTGTGGTGCTTTCTATAAAGCATAATTTGAAAACCTAGATGTGTTAGTTTGGGTTGAAAATTAAATAGTTGAAGGATTCCATTGTACTCTCAATTTCTCATTTCAACTTTTTTGTGCAATGTTTGCTTAGGATACTATTCACACTTGGGAATGGATGCTCTAGTATCATGGAGTCCAACCATCTTGTGTAGAATCCTTCTAACATGAGTTTGTACCTTGGAACATTTATAATATCTATGGTAATTCCTCATCTATACCCACACCACATACAACAATCAATTCCCAACCGACATCCATAATTGATGGTTGACTACCTTGTAGCACAATTCTTATTCTTACTTTCTATCTATTAGCTCATAGTCCATGTCGCCTAGAATAAAATGTCATCCAAGGACCTATCTTTAGGTTTAATTCATTATATGTTCAAATCATCTCCTAGTGCATCAAGATGCTTTTCCTACAAATTTCTCATCTCTAACGTTCACTTATGTATCATAAGATGGCCAAAAAAACATTAATATCAAAATGTAAAATATCTTGACAAGTATAAAATTTATTTTTAACTCATATTAGAGATACAAATATTATAACCTTAGTATCATACATGCCATGTACCAATAATTTACAAATTAAGAAGAAATGGAATTTATTAAAAGAATGGATATTAACAAAAAGAAACATTAACGTAAATTCTTTGAAACTAACCAATGAAACAAAAAATTGAATTAAAAGGATCAACTTTATCTATTCTCTTGAAATATATTTTGTATACTATTAACAATTCCCTATTGCAAGAAGTTTGGGAACTTGTAACTACCAATGAATTACATGGGAGTGCAAAACATTATTGGAGTCTAACAGCTAAAGAGCATTCTAGACATCTAGGGGACGCTTTAGCTCATTCTATGATGTCAAAAACATCAAAAAAATATCTCATTCACTTACATTGATGATATATTGACTTCAATAATAGCTATCCTCGTTGGTTGCAATGTCCTATTGTTATTTGTGATATAGGTAGTATCCTCTGATAAAAACCAATCTCATAACAATATCATAACACCCTTAACTACCTCTTATCCTTTTTCCATTATTCCAAACATCATTCATATGTTAATTTCAACATAATTACATAATTAATAAAGAAACCTTCAAAGAAGAAAAGGTGAATTTAGAAGATTCTAACATAATAATAATCGAGGAGTCCCCATATTTTATGAAGGTTAACCAATAAAATTGTTTGGGACCTTTCGGGAGTGTAGGGTGTTTGTGGCCTCAACAAAACGATATAACTTGTTGGTTTTTTATTACCTATTCCAAGAATTGATCTACACATAGTGAATATTTACTCTTGCAGAATTCTTATGTTTGGACCATATATCTAAAATATGATTATGCTTTCCACACTATTCACAAAGATGAATATCAAAAAACTAATTCTCCATGTGGCCAACTAAATGACAATGTTGGCATTTAAGAATCTGAGCTTGAACTAGAACATATGAGATGAATTTTCTTGGAGTTCAAAACCTTGGAACTAGATTGGTTTGGAATAATCTAGAATGTGAAAGGTCACTTCCTTTTCAGATCAAAGAACTAGTCTATCCTTATTGTTGATGATTTCTTCCCAATTTTTAATAATATGCATTGGAGGTGGAAACAAAAATTATTTATTAAAAAAATCATTTTTATTTGAATGTGCTTCTGATGTGGTGTCATTGATTTAATCATGTGATGGTTGTTGATAGAAATCATTTTTTCAAAAAAATACCTATTTTGAACAACGACTAGTTCGAAATGTTGTTTCTCTTGTTATATTTCATCTTGTTGGAGTTATGATTTAAACTAGTGAAATTCAATTTTTTCATATGAATCTTGGAAATAGGTTGGAACATTATTAAGATTTTCTTTGTCGATCATGACCGTATTGTTGATAGTAGAGAGTATTGTGTTGAGAAATCAACACAAGTAGATTAGGGTTTGATTCCTCTTTTTTTATAATTACTTGTGAGTTATGTTGGATCCTTTTAATTCTTTATTAAAATATCTTTCATCAAGAAATTACCATATGATGTGTGTATGAATATCAAAAAAACACAAGACACAAGATGCAGGCACTATGCCAGGGCAAAACCCCCCTCGAGGGGAAAACCAAGTAAAAAATTCTCTTCCTTCAATAGTTTTCTTTGAGACTCTTCAACCTAGGCATATACCAAATCTTCTCTCCACACCAAGACAACCCTTCCAGATCATCGACCTCTTTGTAGTAGCACTTCCACCCCAACAACAATGACTATGTAGCAACTTATGAAATTAAGCAACAACTGGCAGCAAAAACGTTTGGAAGAATTCAATCTCCTAAACTAGGGCAGGAAAGAGAGAGAGAGTAGCACCAAAACTTTGATTTCTTCCTTCTTTCTGACCTTGACCCAACTTGCACTCCTTTTGTCTTCCTTGATCCACTTTGCACTTTTTATGGCTTCTAGAGATATATCGTTTCTTGAGATGATGAATTCAATCTCCTTCCTTTTATAGGCTCTAGGTGAGGTTGAATAGGTGTCCTTTAGGCCGACTTGATCTCCATTACTCCGACTTGGTGCAGAGGTTACATAAATCATATTTTACTTAATAATAAACCTACTTACATTATTCCATAGCCCAAGAAGGGTCTCTTTAATTTTTACAATGACTTTGTTGATTCAATATTAATCCTAGGAGTCCATAATGGGGACTTTGACTAATTTAATGATGGCCTAAGCATGAAACCCATGCTTTAATAAGTCATTGATACAATACTAAAATAATTTTCTTTATTCTTTTGACAAGTACATTACATAATGACTCAAATACATTTATGAAAACCAGACCTAGTTACATTCTTCAACACTCCGTCTTAACTAGGGAGGTGTTCATAATATACAAATATAATGAAAGATATCAAATTACATGAACAATGAAGAGTTTAGGAACCACAATGCCATGGACTAGACTCCTGACCAAGGAAATCTATCCATTGGTCTCTCAACAGTTTACATGCCATAATGCCACAAACTATATTCCTAACCAAAGAAATCTATCCAAGTGGAACTAAGGTGGACTCAATATTTTAGCCTCTATAGGTACCATCGGGATTACTTGCTAACCATCAACTCAGGGATCTAGGTATGTATCCAGGGTCAGAGCTCTGTGACCAACAATACCCTCCCAACTTCGGGACCTAGACATCAACACAGAGTGTCAGCCATATGTCCTCCCAGGAAATACTTCACTCACAAATCCTCAACACTCCTTGATCCAACAGAACAAGGAAAATTAATCTCTCCCGATCAAGTTGATCTATAACCAACATGTTATCAAAACTTTGAGAGATTTACCTATACAAACACAACCCCAATCATTAACAAACTTTCAAGCCTACATAACATATACAAACCTTTGGGGTCTTCCATACAACTAGATGTTGCTTTTCAACTTTTCATAGTAGGACTTAGAGCTTTCCCAGTGAATCTTGACAAAATATTCCTCAACTAGGCAGCTTCCTTTCCTACTTCTCATGTGGCAACATATTTCATAAATCAATCCAGTTTTTCTTAACTCAACAGCCCTTCAAAAACACATTCTCTAATTTCCTTCTCTCACTCATGGCCTTCACTAAAACTTATGGCTGTTAGTCCTAGTCTAGTGCATGACACATAAAGTAGAGAACCATATTTATCACTCCCTCTTAATCATAGAGGATCTTAATCATTCATGTACAAGGAATATTCTTAATCATCCTCTTATCCTAGGCATATTCCTTTCATCTGTGCTACTTCTCAATCTAAGGAGATTTCTTTCATTCCATCTCCCTCTTAACCTAGGGAGATTTCATCAAGGATCCCTCTTAACTTAGGGAGTTCTACTTCTTATTTATGACATTGGAGAATCTTTTGTGGATTCCATCATCTCATGAGAGTTATCATTATCATCACCATTCACATCATGCTTATCACATCAAATTTACTTTACAAACATCTTCACCATCATGAAGATTGTGTACCTACAAAAATTAGATAGCAAGTATAACCAAATATATAGAATCATGAAGTTAGCCATATCAAAATCACGGAAGCATTTCAACTTTATATATATCATATACACAAACTTACAAATAAGAGACACATACTCTTCAACATCTTGTTAGGGACTTGGTCATAAACCCTAGATCACCTCATCAAGGCTTATTTCAACTTTATTACATCTAGGGTTTCAATGTTTGTTCCAAAGGTATGAAATACCCTACTACAACATATAACAAACCCTAGAAACAATTCAAACAAATATAAATCTACAAAGTATCTAACAACTTTCAGAATTCATATGTTAGACTTCCCATTAAGGTTTCATATAAACCCTAGATTTCAAATATGATCTTTTGACAACCAAGAACCTATCACAACTCAATCAACAACATGATTAGCATCTCCTAGGGTTTGTTTCAAACCCTATATTTTTCTGAAACAATCAAACATCAGCCATAAATAAAACTCAAATTCAATCATCTTATACAAATCTCAAATTATTACATTGTCATCATACATAAGAGATTTTCACTTCCACTAAGTTTTGACTCCAAAACCCTAGAATTCACAAATACCATCATCCTAAAGAAACAAACTTTGATTAGGGCTTAGTTCGAAACCCTAGGACTCATGATCATTAACAATTGTGCCAATTCATATATCTAGGATTCCATCATCATGCACAAGCATATCACAACATGTGTTAGCCAAGCCCAGCTACAAAATATAAATAAGAGTAAGACATATAACATACTTGATCAGACTAGGCTTTGATCCGACAAACACACACATCTCAAGGAAATAATTTTAATACATTATAAGGGTCTTTCTCATACATTCTACCAAACCCTTAAGGTTTCAATACAAGAACATAAAAAACCCTAAATTACCAATACTTCAAAGGTTCAAGATTTCAAACATTGCCATTCAACCCTAACAAGTTAGGGTTTCCATAACCATACCAAAATCCCAAACAAAACATCATCAATCAGATACTTTAGACTTCATCAAACATCAATTATTTTCTTTCAATAATAACCCTAAGAATATTAGTGTTTCACACATTATCATTATCATACCCTTAAGTTAGGGTTTTCTAGAGAACCTTTCAAGGGTTCTATAAAAAAATTCAAGGATGTAAGGAGGGTAGATTTATCAAATGATGAATCACGCTAAACAAGAATATTTATGATTCAATATAGTTACACATAACGATGTTAGTAATGTAACACAAATTTCAAAAATACGATGAACATACTTTTAAGTGTATATTCTAAGACACACCTCGAGATGTTCCTCGAAAAACCTTGTAGGAAGTGTTCTCTTTGTATTAAGTCGTGATCTTTTATCCCTATAATACATACTTTCAAGTAGAACATGTGATACCAAGAACATGATTTTATTTCTCGAGATAGATCTTCTATATAACCATGGAGTATGGAATCCTTTGAAAAGTTATTCATTCTTTCAATTAAGGACTTTTGCTTGAAATCTTAGATTACTCGTAAACCCTTTAAGATTAGATAAATTGGAAATATAAACTCTTATGAACATACATAGCTTGTGTTTACATACTTATTGTAATGACAATACTTACTTGATTTCTTTTAAGTTGGTTCCTTGTACTCAAAGAGTTCTTTATTTGGACAGACTTCAGATCGTCTTCAAATGAATATTTTTGCTTTATCAAACCCTCCTTATGTTGTTAAGATGTACCAACATTTTTCATTCTAATATCGTTGAACCTCCCTCTGATATTTTACCGATCTTGCACTTTCTCACTTACTGAAATCTCACAATTTCATCTCTCTGAAGTTGATCTGAACTGTTCACTATAGAATATCGAAACCTTGTTAATTAAGTCCACCGAAAGTCTTCTATGAAGTTTGTTTGAGATTTTACATCCTCATTTTCTGAAAATGATCTGAACATGTCTTCCTAAGGTATACTGAAATCCTCCTTCTACTTAAAGGTGTCTTTAATATGGTGAATAAAGACTAAACTAGCTCACTGTAATTTGCTACCCAACCTTTCAAGATACCTCAAAATCTTAATTCCCTTAGCCCAGAAATGTCCTTTGGATATTGATCTAACTGAATTAATCTTCGATGCAAACATAACCTTTCACTAAAAATAATTCAAAGATGTATAAGTGATCTTCAAACTACCTTTCATCATGACCTTAGCTCTCATACCATGTGCATAAATCAATGCAAGTAGATTAGGGTTTCATTCCTCTTTCCTGATAATTACTTGTGAGTTATGTTGGCTTCTTTTACTTATTTATTATCTTATCTTTAATCAAGAAATTACCATATTATGTGTGTATGAAGATCACAAAAACACAAGACTCAAGATGTGGGTACTATGCCAAGGCAAACCCCCGTCAAGGGGAAAACCCAGTAAAAAATTCTCTTCCTTCAATAGTTTTCTTTGAGATTCTTCAACCTAGACATAGACCAAACCTTCCCTCCACGCCAAGTTATCCATTCCAAATCTTTGACCCCTTTGCAGAAACACTTCCATGCCAACAACTTTGATTATGCAGCAACATGTGACATCAGGAAGCAAATGGTAGCAACAACACTTGGAAGAATTCGATCTCCCAAACTAGGGGATGAAAGGGAGAGAGAGTAGCACCAAAACTTTGATTTATTCCTTCTCTTTGACCTTGACCAAGCTCGCACTCCTTTTGGCTTCCTTGATCCACTTCGCACTTTTTGGGTTCTAGAGAGATATCAAACTTGCTTTAGATGATATACTCGAAATGAAATTGATCTCCTTCCTTTTATAGGCTCCAGGGGAGGTCAAATAGGTGTCCTTTAGGTTGACTTAATCTCCATTAGGCTGACTTGGTGTGGAAGTTACATAAAGCATATTTTACTTAATAATAAACCTTTTTACATGATTCCAAAGCCCAAGAAGGGTCTCTTTAATTGTACAATGACTCTATTGACTTAATATTAATCCTATGAGTCCACAATGAGGACTTTGACTAATATAATGATGACCCAAGTATGAAACCCGTGCTTTAATAAGTCATCGATACAATAATAATAAAAAACATCTTTATTCTTTTGACAAGTACATTACATAATGACTCAAATACATTTATGAAGACTGAACCTAGTTACATTCTTCAACATATTGGAGTATTCAATAAATCTAATAATTCATCAAATTGAGCTATTTAAATATTGGATTGGACCCTCAAGTATTGAAGTGGATGGCTCTAATTTATGTTTCAAATGTGATATGGAATAGGATGTAATATAAAACCTTCCTTTGATTCTTTAAAGATTGCCTCTTATCTAAACTTTAGTGATTCTTCCTAGTATCTCTCCCCAGCACACAATGCATTCAGGCATATATCAGTTCCTATTTCTTCTTAAAATACAAAATCTTTGACTATTTCATAGAGATCTATATTTCAGCAAGCATTTTCTATAAATGTCTAACAAATAACAAGTTAGATACTCAATTAAGAATAACTATAAACAAGGTTTTGCTTTTGTAGTTTCCAAAGGATTGTAAAGTGGTCACTCATATATGTAGATTTTCGAATAATTTCGTGTGCATTTTCAAACACATAAACTACAAGGAGAAGTTAGGATGAGCATATTGGTGACATTTCCTTATAGTAAGGCTCATTAGTCTAGCCTTCAACTTGGAAGTGATAGAGTACTCTTCCAAAATTCCCAACTAATAAAGTTGGATACATCATTATAAGGTATTGGTGTATCAAATTTCCTTTCCCATGCTAAATTCAATATCTTCCATATTATGCAGTGAAGGAAGTTAATTTCATTCGATTGTGGACTTCATTAACAACTCTAGAAACTGTAGGGACCATTAAGAAAAATTTCATTCAAAACTTTTCATATTATTTTGGGTTGTAACACAATCATTGTAATGAAAATATATATGTTTGGTTGAAGACTTCTAAACATGGAAAGGCTTATTACTGATTAAAATGTGAAAACCATGAACTAAATGGAAACTTCCCATTTATGAATGAAACTAAAATGTGTGGGAAATCCAACTTTTAGGTAGTTGTTTGGACATTCGATCAAAAGGGACTGAGAGATGTGAGAAGATAGAATAATTTATGCCTCTTATAATCCTCATTGGAATTCTCCATTAATCCATAAGTTTGGAGCGTAGACACATCACAAGGATTCACAAGGATATTGGGGAATTTCATGAAGGTAGATTAGGCACCACTTTAATCAATCACATGGGAGAGTTTATCACATAACAGATAGAAGAACACAGTGACATAGTTATGAGTACAATTTATGGTTTATTCAATGTAAATAATGGCACATAGGAGAAAGGAAACAGAGATACAAGAGGATATTAATCACTACCCTTGATGATCACCCAACCTGCATAAGGAGGAGAGACAAGGTTGAGCAAGGCCACAAACATGTGGCTCTCATGTCACTATTAGAATACACCAAAATGGAGATAAGATTGAGATACATTTCATTAATATGATACAAATAAAATACATGATCTATGACCTTTCAATTCACCTTCCATGATGTCTCTTGAACTCTTGGTGATTCTTCCTATTTACTTGGGAATTTTTATATTATTTCCCAAGTGAATAATATAAAGCATCATAACTCTAACAATTATGTTTCCAACACCTAATAACTTTCCTTCTTTCATAAAAAATATTTTTAGGTTTAAATATAGCCCACACCTTCTTAATTTTGAAAAACAAATTGGTGTAAGTGTTTAAGATGGCCTTCATTTGAATTAGAATATATGGTCATATCATCAAGATTACTATGATTTTTTTCTTATCATCTGCAAATGTGAATCCATAACTCTTTTCACTATTGCACCAACATTCCTAAGTCCAATGGGCATCTTATCATACATAAATGTACCACAAGGCATAGTCTATGTGATACCCTTGGTAAATTAGTTTTTTTTTAAATGGCCTTTATATTAGACATGTGGTTGAAAAGTCAAATGGTAAAAAATGGAATATGTAATGAGAATGTAAGTATTTATTTGTTAATAAAAAGAAAATGTTTTGTGTATTATTATTGGGAAATGCAATAGAGGCTATCATGTGAGATATTAGACTCTTAATTACTGGGAAAATAGTTGGAATCAATTATGCTGAAGAAGGGGTGGGACAAAGAAAAAAGTCCTCCATTATGGCTACAGAGGAAATTGTTCGATGAGAAAACCACCAAAAGAATACATGACAGTAGATAAATGTCATGGGTGGAAACTATGTAAAAAAGAGTTGTGGGAGATAAAGGCAGTACGAATAAAAGAAAGGTGCTCGTGCGAGAGAAAAATTAGACCTAAATCCATAATTAGCAGGATGTCGCTTGGGTTAAGGAGGTGTAAGTTTTGAAATAAATATTGAATTATTTTCCTGGCAAGGAGTTAGAGCTTGGGGGGGACTACTAAAAGTTCAATGGTTAGAAGGAATATTCCAGCCTCTAATACATTTCCATGAATTTTTAGGTAAGTACATGAATATTAGGAAAGATATGAGTTAAATATATTATTTATGAAGTTCAGGGTCGTAATTATATAAGGCGGTATTTCATTATAAATACATGCTACCATGCGGGTGTTAGAGAAAATGAATGTTTACATTCTATTAATGTCTCTTCTGAACAAGAATATGTATATATATTTTATTTTTGGATTTGTTGCAGGAAAGTTGGAGGTTAGTGATAGAAGACACAACTATAGGGTATATGAGAGATAAAACATAAGGGTACTTATGTTGCAAAAAATTGAGTGGCAAGACCCTGCCCAAGAGTTGTGTAGGTGATATGAAAGAAAAAAGGAGAGAACAACTAGAAAAGTTGAAGAGAGTTGGCTACATTAGAGGTTACCTAGAAAGTAAGAAAATAAATATATGTGAACAACTAGTTTTAAAGGGTAATATTTCACTTGCTCCAAAATTGATTCATACTCAGACTGCAAAAAAAGGGAGAGATATAGAATAATACATTATATAACTAAATGGGAATAACAATTGGAGACTAGGTTAGCATGTCACAAGCCATAGACGAGGAGGGAAAACCCCGTCAACTCGCTAAGAATCATGTGGTCAAAGGATGACCCCAGGTGGAAACCCATTACGTAAATCGCAGTCTAGGTTACAAGTATTTGCAAGAATACCCTTTTACACATGAACATACAAGAGAGAGGAAAGATATCTAACAATGCCATAAACTCATAGCGATATTGATAATAACATTCACAATGGAACAAAATAAATGAATATGGTTAGTCTTTATTCACAGAAATAAATAAATAAATTACACAATCGATCATGCAAGTCTCGACTGCAACTAAAATTAAAGTATATGGGGTTTTGTCAATATAAAAGGGGAACCCTTAATTAATCAAAAAATTACAACTACTCTGTATACGAAGGTTGGGATTTCTACCCATTATTCTAACAAAAATCTTCAAAGGAGATAATCAAAGAAAATAGGAAAACCATGGGTTGTTAAGCTTTCTTTTGTAAACCCTTATAAAATTTATGAAACAACTTGTCTTCCTTACTTTCCACGCTTACCTTCTAGCAGGAGACTGGCACAGATGGTTAGACCAGAATAAATAAGAATCTGGGGCCCCTCCCCCTAGGTTCCGCAATATATTAGAATCTGGTGAGGTGAGTTAGGCTTGAGACCGTATTCAGCCTTGTTTCACTTCTACATCGCATCCAGAGCTTTGCCTACTCAGCGAAGGGGCATCGTATATGATGTGTTTTTCATGATGAACTATTCTTGTAAGTGGAAACAATCACCTGTTTACAATATACGATACTAATCAGATGACACCTAATACAATACATGATGTGCCAAAATTCACATCCTACACAGCAGCAAAGTCCATCTTTGAGAACATTATCACAAGGTTTGGTTGCCCACAAAGTTTGACCGCACGAAATCTCCATAGCCAATTCTCTATCTGTCATTATGAAATTTGGGAGTGCCTTTGGAACTACTATTATTTCACACAATCTAGGAACTTCCGTGATGTTGGCGTCATTCGATTTTAGCAACGGATTTTGACGTAATACATTTTCATTGTGACTTAATGGGACAAAGCCAAAGCAAAAAAAATTGCTTTGAGGACCTGTGAGAGGTACCAATAAAATGAGTGCCTGTAACGCCTGAGATGGAAAAGAGTGCTCTCATAAGCAAATGAAACCAGAATGTGTCAATTGTTGAATTGAGACTTCTGTGATCCATAACAGTTATTTCAAACAAAACCCCAAGTATGGTTAAGAGCTTACCTCTAACCTTGAAGGAATTTATGCACGAATACTTACAAATGAATTTTGTTGTAGAACTAGTGCCTAAACATGAAAAATGTTGTCAAAAACCCTATCAAGGTGCGACAAGGGCCCTTCTAACATTTATGCCATCATACATTTCATATATGTATACAAACCACTATAAAACATAATCAAGGAAAACGTATTAATAGTGAAATGTCTATATTTATGTATTGCACGCAATAGTATAGTATACAAATCCTTTACAAAAATGCAATGAGAGTGGAGATATAGTATGTGAGGGGATATAGTTTTATAAGGGAGATATGTTATAAATATATACAAATAACCTATATCATTACTGTGGGTGACTTAAGTTAGGCCAACACGGTGGTAACAATCTAGCATAGCCATGGCCTTGGCCAACCAGAGTGTGTATAAATGAACGTGAATCTTAAGAATGGGTGGGAATAGCTTGAACACCATATTCAAGATTAGAAATATATTTCAATGTTTCTTGTGTAGAAAACAAATAGATATTGGTATAGTAATGAGAATCCTTTCTCTGTAGATAAGATCGATGGCTACCCTTTTATTGTGACAAAATATGTACATATTAAGTTAAAAAATAAAAGAGTATTGTGTGATTTGTAATTCTTTTGGTGGGTGATTTTGGGGAGATATTCTTTTTAAAGTTGCTTTATAATTATCTTATTTATGGACTACGATCTAATTGTATCATGAGAATCCATCCATCATAAAAATTCTATGAGCTCCAATTACTCTTTGCATCATTTGATCCATTTTTTGCAAAGAGTAATTATATTTCCACACATAAACTAATTTCTCCATTCTTTTCCTATTAGGGACCAAATTAACAACACATATAATGTACCCCAAGTTTTGATATGATTTCAAAAAGGGGGAAATAAAAAGGGCTTTGGGGACTAAAGGGAAATAGTATTATTAATAAGCCTAAGTAATTAAACCTACTTAATTATCACTCCTTATTCCTTGCAATGAGTTCTAAGAGATGGGATATGTATCATTCCCATGAAAGTATGTGGTTTATTCTTAGCAGGCAAATATACTTCATGATTTTAGGCATGGAAGGGAGGGATTCATGTTGATTCTTCCTATAGGTTTGCTCTTAGCTTAAGGTCTTGTCCGACTACAAAATGAAATTATGGAAACGGATATCAAGAAACTAAGAGAAAATTATGATTATATATGGGGAAATTATTGCCATAAGAAAAACTAATTAAAAACTAAACCATTGAAGGAAGTGAGATAGCTTAAAAAATTAAAAACTAAATAATACCATCCCATTTTTTAGGTTATATAAATTAATAAAAAAATATATAAATTTAAATAGTTGTTACAGTTAACATCCTCTATATTCTTAAAACTAAATTATATAAAAAAAATTTAAAATAAAACATAAATAAAAAACATCATAATAATAAATAATAATTTATTAATAAGAAAATTCGAATAACCGTCCGTAATATAATATCAAACTACCAATCATATATGTGATACTTATAATCTAATCAAATAAGTGTTCATCGAAACAACGAGTATATGATATTTATAAACTACATCAAATAACATACATTTAAAAGATAAATTATTTATTTATCAATCAAAAACTCATCATTGAATTTCAAAACTTGCTCGGCCAAAATTCATTTCTATGCTTTCTCTATGTTTATATTTTCCTTGGAATGATCGACATTCCTATCAATATTGATCGATTTGTTGCATTCAACAGGCTTACAATTCTTTTGTCCATTCTTGATATGAAGTCTGTAATTTATTTTTAAGGAATCTTATTATTATCATATAAATAAAACATGCTTTCCAAATCACAATCATATGTTTGTCACCTAGTGCTTTTCTTGGTTTTGTCACAATCGAATGATATTCATGTTTTTGTCACACCCCTTGGGCATGGAATTTGGTTTCACACTTGCTAGAATAATACTGAATTAATGATTGTCGTCGGCTAATAGGTAAGAGCATTAGAGCATTTTTAACAATATGTTTATTGTAAAGCAACTTTGAATCTGATGAAAATTTGTGTCATGATTTCATAAGCAAATGAACATTCATGGAATGTGATTGAAACAATATGTCATTTTATCAAAGTTTAGTATTATGTTTGAATAATATATTTTAAGAGTTTTGTTCCTCTTTGAATTACCTCAAAACCACAGAATTAAAGATTGGACAACGGTATCCTTGTAGCGAGTTTCGAAAATCTTTTTCCGTTCATTGTATTTTCGGCTGAACTGGAATCTCGTCTGGATATTATAGGCGGCTGAATTTGAACCTCGACTGGCTAATTCTGACTGGTTACCAATTTCTTTGGACGGTCATATGTCAAAAAGTTTGTGGCTTTCAGCTCGTCAACTGTTCGGTGGAAATGTCACATGAACGCCTTTGAATGATTCAAAGGTACCCTAATCTAGGGTTGGTTTAGTTTAGGGTTTCTGGAGATCTTGCCAACGACTCGTATATGATAAGCCCCACAATGGACATGTGATTGGATATTCTTTTGTCACGTGTCTTTACGGTTTACGTCTCTCCTCTTTGCTGACTTTGCACGAAAGGCTCAGGCTCCCGGATAGCTTATGTGCGTTCTAAGAAAAGAGCCTTCAACTGAAAGTTAGGTAGGTTAAGTTTTGTATTATCCAACGAAATGTTCATGCTCCACCGGTCTATATTTTGTATTATGCAAAGAAAAGTTACCAATTTTATGGTGGACCTTCACCCAAGTCTGTGGCCAACACATACTTGGCCAGTCGTGAAATGAATGGCGCTGTTCATTCAAGCAATCTAATATGGTGTCCAAGTTCTCCTTGCTCTGGTTTATTGTATTACCCGCGCTTCGAAGCTTTGCTTCCAAGGTTTCAGCGGTCGTTGGCTTGAATTTGGTCGGCGGTTTGTGGGACGTCTGAAAATTATTCGCTTGCCTGCATATTCTTGTTGTTCCGAATTCGAATTGTAAGTTTCGCTTTACTGTTCAGTTTGTTTCAGGTGTTAGAACATAAGCTATCTGATTGCAGTTTCGATGTTCGGAACTATCGATATTGGAATCGCAGAAGGATCTAAGAGGGCCGTGGAGTTCACACCGAAGATGGCAGATCCTCCAAAAGCCACCAAAACCACGCTCAAGAGTTTTCTGCAATCAGATCCCACCTTGCTTTCAACTAGCAATCGTTCATCAGACGAGAGTTTGGGCTCGAACAACAACTCAAGTATGAAATCGAGGTACAGCTTTCTATCAGCGGGCACCGTTTCCCCGGCGAGATTCAGTCCCGCTTCACCCTACGCCATGTCGCCGTGGAGCAACGCGTCCGCGTGTCCTTCCCCATGGACATTAATGTCTCCTATGCACTCCCCCCTTTTGACGCCCTTGCTGGACGGCAGATCCTACGGATGCATCGCTACCTTGTTCAGACAAGACGGCCACGTATCAGCACTCGCTCTGTCTGGCAACGGTCTGCTTTACACTGGCTCAGACAGCAATAACATTCGTGTCTGGAAACACCCTACCCTTCACGAATACGGCTGCCTCAAAGCCGGTAGCGGGTACGTTAAGGCTCTGTTGGTTGTGCGTGACTATGTGACTATGTTTATGTGATAACATGTGGCTTTCTCAACTATGTTATGTGGATCTCCGTCTTTTATGGAAATTCGTTATCTCATATGGGCATGTTTCATGGGTTTTCGGTTTTATTTACTCTGTTTTCTCGAGCTCCATAATTCTCATTTTAAGTTTAATTGGAAAACCATGAGGAAATTAAAGGTATTTGGGCCAGGCCGGGTCTATGGACTCCAAGCTCAGGAGTGCAAGGGGGTCGTTGTTAATAATCTAAAAGTGCTTCATACTCTGGGTTGGTTCATGATTTCCTCCGGGTCTTGGTGGTGTAGTGCAACACGATGATGTCTATGTCCTTCAGTCCTTCTATTAAGTCTAAGTTTGATTATCTATTGCTTTTATGCATCATTGTTAATCTAGGTTTGCCTATGTTGCTTCTCCCTTCGGTCTCTGCACAATATGTTAGGTCTCAAGTGCGGGTAGGTGAGAGTAAGTTGACGAAGGGTGGTATGACATCGTCCATTATGGTGAAGAACCCTCCTAGTGTTGGTGCCTCTAGGCGCGAAGGTCGTGGCTGTAAAAATCAAGGTGGTAAGGGTAACAAGAAAGGCTCGACGTCTGGCAACCCGCCACGCCAACACAGTAGAAAATTGAATGCACAGATCCTGCAAAACATTATCCATGCCTATTACGAGGGGACCCCAACCTAGGTGAAGCAAATGATCTCAACCTGGGAAGCTGAATTAAACCAGAAAGCTAAGATAGAGCCATTAACGGAAGACTAGAGTGGTCTGATCCTTGATCCTCGGTACACCCGCGGTCGCCTCACTCTGTATAAACTATTTTTTCACCTTTTCTGGCTCATGAAAAGCATTGTCGCCAAAGCAATGACTTCTCTCACTATTGTTGTGAATACGAACCTTGGTCTCAATGCCATTTAGAAAGAACTTAAGTTGATTCAACTCCAACTTCAACACTAGAATGCTAGCCTAGGCCATATTAAGCGCCACATTTCTTGTCTGCCTCAATCCAAACTGTCAAGCTCAAGTGCAAAAGATCCTACTCCAGTGGAATCATCAGATGATTAGATGATGGAAGGTACTGTCTATTATCATTTTTGCTTATGTTTTGATGTATATGTCAAGTGGAATTTATGTTAATAGTTTTATGCTTAATAGATGGTTTCCAAACTATAAGTCCTATAAGGTTTTGATAGTCAGACTCAGACTATTTAAGTTTTAGATGGCATATATTGCAGTTCGATGGCCAACAAACCTGGTTTCCCACTCGGTAGGTTGAGGCCACCAAACGTTTCTTATGATTGTAACTTGCCTGATTATTGAAATGAAAGAATGAATAGGTACTGTCAAGCTTACAAAAATAAATAAATTTATATAGCTATATAAAGAAAAAAATTCCCACTAAAAATAATAAATGACAATAAAAAATATATATATATAGATATAGATACAATTTCCCTATTTTATTTAAATAGTAAATTTCTACTCTAACTTTTTATAAATATATAGATTTATACTATAAAGAAAAATAATATATACATATATATATATATTCAAAAAGTAATAAATAACAATAAAATTTAAAGATCAAAATATATATATATATATATATATATATATATATATATATATATATATATATATATATATATATATGATATATATATACTATTATTATAATTATTTATAAATATATAGAGTTCTGATGGGAGCCAAGGAGTGGGTCAGGGTGGCTAACCCTAAGTGCTTCGACCTTGGTTTGTTCCTTCATCTCTTGCTACCACGATTTTTCCTTATAGGGGTTATTTTGCTAGTTTGTGGTCTTCTTGTGATGCGTCGAATGAGATTTCCATTGTTGAGGTATGCTATGGAGTTAGTTTGACCAATGTTCTATGTCATGATGTCATATGAACAATATGGGAAGTTGAGGGGGTGTGTTTTTTGGCGGTAGTTTGCTGCTCAACTCACATTTCGTGCCTTTCTTGCGACGTTTTTTGTCATCACCATGTGGAGTGGGATTCTTCTTAAATGCTTTCTGAATTTTTTGGGTGGTTCCTTCACAGTGGCTCACAACTTTCATTATCGTCGATCCATTTGGAAGTGTCACACTTCCATCCCTTCACAAGTCTCTTCCATGGTTTTCATCACAGTGCCCTACAAGGCTCTCTGTTGCTAGCTATCACTAGGTTTTGGGGCATATCTCTTCCTCTTGAGGCTTGGTGTCGGGTCTCCATTTTGTTTATTTAGCCAGCTTCCTAATGCTTTATGGCATGGGTCTCACTCATATTTTTTCTTTTAAGATTTATGTTTCTGTTGGCCAGTCTTTGTGTTGTTTCTATGCTCCCTATATAGGTTTTTCTCGAGCTTGTATGCCCTACATATATATATTGCTTCTTTTTTAGGTTTTCAATGAGCCTACGTGCCCTGACTTATATATTTTGTTGGGCCTACTTTCCCATATTCTTTATACTCTCTCGCTTGGTTATTATTGACCTTAGGGTCCCTTTTTCATAGATATTTGTTTAAATTTCTGTCTTGTTGCTCCTCAGGATGACATACACACATAGTGTGTCTACAAAATGTAATTTTTATTCCCTATTTACATAATAAAAAATACATTTTTTTCTTTAGAAAATATTATTTATAAACATATAAATATATATAATTTATGTGTGTATTGTATAAATAAAAAAATTAACATATATAATAAATTAACAATTGACATGTTATAAAGTATTACTTAAACAACGAGGTTTGATTCAAAGTTCAAATCCCTCCTGGATTAACTCAAAAATAATAATAATGACATTTAAAGATTAAAATATTTTTTTATTTTATATATATATATTTATTTATATATCTAAATTCTACATTTTATTGAAATATTAAACTTCCATTATAATTGTTTATAAATATATAAATTTATCTTATTTAAGTGTGTATGTTATAAATAGAAAATTAACATATCATAATTGTGAAGACAAAAATAAACAAATAGAAATGAAAATTATTATTTAAAAATATTGTGCTTTATGTAAATTGACAATAGGACTCCTAACATCCTCTCAAAGCTAACTTAACTCATATTGGTGTCTTCCTCATTGTCAAGTTTGACATCCGAGGCAACATTCTCTCACTGCAAGGAAACCATCCATTTTTTTTAAGGTAAGTAGGTTTTAGCCTTTAGGGTATTTTTTTTTTATTACAAACCTCTTTGACTTTCTTGTGATTTCATAACTAATTTGAAATAAATTTCAATAGGATTTTAGATGAATTTGTGAAAATATTAGTGTTTGAATTTTAGATTTTTTTGTGAAATTATTTATATTGGTATTTGAATTGAGATTTGCTAACCTCATCTAATAAATTCGTCCAATAATGAAATTCGACTTTGAATTTAATCAATTTTGTTTATCAAATTTGGCGAGTTAAAATATTGTGATTCGTACCAATTATTATGATTAATTTTTATAATTAATTCATAATTATTATTTAAAAAATCAAACTTTTTGAAATTTTATAATATGTAATAGATACATACAAGGGGGTTAGAGTAGATGGTGATAAGGCGTGCACTACCAATTTGAAACTTTGTGGGCAAAAATTTAGCTAAGTGATATCAAGTGATTTTGATGACTTAAATACCCTAATTCATGTCTACTCAAACTATAAGTTAAATGGTCCATTATCCCATAAATCACATAACCTAACAAACAACAAAAAAAAAATATCTAAAAAATACATTTTCACTTCCCAATTAAATAAAACTAACTATTAAAATAATTTTAAATTTTATAAATAAATATTTGTTTTTACCTATGATCCTAAGTATTTCAATGAGTAATCAGTTACTTGATAATTTGTAAATTAATGAGTTCGACATAAAATAGTTCAATGAACTAGTGTTAATCATTTGTTCATTTCAATAATCCTATTTTTGTTTTATCCTATTAGACCCCACGCTAAAGTTCAACCGACTATCTACCAAAAATAAAGCATTCAAGGTTGACAAATGATTGATTTGAAATTTTAAATTTGCGTTTTCTTGCGAAAGAAGCGTATACGGAAATCCGATATTCTTTACCCTACTTTACCTACCTAACAAACAATTTTTTTTGTGAAGGAAGCTTATACGGAAAATCTTATTATCTTTACCCCACTTCACCTACATAATAAACAATTTAATGCAATCTTATTCCAAAATAAATATTTTAAAGCATAAAGTAATATTATAATTTTTTTAATGATAATAATTATTTATAAAATTAATTTGATGATGAAGTTAGATTTAACGCAATCTTATTCCAAAAATAAATATTTTAAAGCATAAAGTAATATTATAATTTTTTTAATGATAATAATTATTTATAAAATTAATTTGATGACGAATTTAGATTTAAGTTGGAAAGATGTTTTTTTTGTTTTTTATGTGATTTTTCCAAAAAATATAAACATTATATTATGAATTACAGAAGCATAAAATCTGAGATAATAAATTATTATTATAACTTAAGGAAAACAATATAATTATATATTTATTAAATGTAAAATTGACAAATTTCCAAGTTATTAAGAGAGTAAACTGCTCTATTAAGATATTATATTGCTAAGAAATATTAAGTATTTATTTTAATGTATAAAATACCAAAAATATGTACCAATTAAAATTAAAATAATTAAAAGAAATTATAATTAATTAAATTTTATTGTTTTGAAAATTTATAACTAAATAATAAAAATTAAGTCCACAGGGCTTTGGATTGACATAAATGGGTGTACAGTTAAGGCACTTTTTGCCATAAGTTACTAATTTAAATCCCTGTAGATGCTTACCTACCAAAAAATAATAAAACTTAAAAATATTTTTTAAAACATTTAATTTTTATATTTATTAAAATATTAAATTTATAAAAAATTATTTGAAATTTAAAATTTATAAAATTGAAAGCAAATTAATATAATAAATATATATAATAAGTATTATGAGCCATATTAAAATGTGCAAATCGATTCAAAGATTATGATTCACGTTGGTTATCAAATTATAAATGAATTTTTCTTTATAATTTAAAATTATATTAAAATAAATAAAAAATATATCATTAGATAATAATTTAACTAAATTAATGATAATATATTTTACATTTTATATTGATGAAAAAATAATACAACTAAAAGCTCATTAATTTTGTGTATACAAAATTTATACTTTCAAACTAACTTTATTATTTATTAAATACATATTTTTTTTTCCAAGGAAATAAACGGTAACCTTTTATTAAAGAATTAACGAAAAGTTACACAAGCAGATGCATTGAAGCATTCCGTAAGCTGCCACATGGGCTCGAGTGCTTTCACACCCCACGCAACGTTAGAAGACTAACGTGCACAAAGAATAAGAAAAGAGAAGAGAGGAGAGAGAAAGAAAGGGCAAAAAACTGAATTCCGACTGTGAGTAAAACTCACGCTTCAAGTTTTTCTCCCCTTTTTCTTTTCAACCTTGCGCCACTCTCCTTGAGTGGGCTCGATCGAAGCAATGACTAACTGTGTTTCTGCATTCTGTGGGCCTGTTTCTTTGTCTGAGTCTGAAGTATCTGAGTGGTGATGCCGTTTGATGCCTCCCATGCTTGGATCCATGCTTGTCATCTCTGCCTGATTTTGGTGAATCTTTGTGATCTTGTTTGCTGATGTAGCTTTGTTCCCACTTATTTCCTGCTGAAGATCATTTGGGTGGAGCTGTGGAGCCTTTGACGGTGCTATGGGAGAGGATGCCGCGGCTTCGCCTCCAATAGGGTCATCGTCATTTGCAAGTGGAGGATTGTCTTCCTCCTCGTCTTCTGTTTCTTCTTCTGGATTCACTGTATTCTGCCAGCCTCTTGGTTTTTTTGCTTGTTTCTTGTTCCTTCTGTTTTCCTTTTTGGCTTGAGGACAGTTGATACGGAGATGACCTGTCTGTTGACATCCTCGGCATCTAAAAGCCGTGTTTTCGTAATCTAGTGGTTGTTTCCACTGGGAGTTGTTATGGATCAAGATGATGCTGTCAGGAAGCCCTTGACTGAGATCAACTTCGACACAAATTCTGGCAAAAGTGTGAATGCATCTAGCAATTCTTTCGACATCTTGCTTGATGTATTTGCCTATTGCATTCCCCATTGCTTCAAATACTTTGGGAAGCCAAAAGTGAAGCGGGAGATTATGCAACCTTACCCAGACCGGCATTTTGGAGACCACCATAGAGGAGGGGTCAAATCCCGGAAACCAAGGGGTCGTAAAAAGCCCTGCGTTGCCCCAGAACCATGGCCCCTCATGGAGGACATGGTCTTTTTCCTCCACTGTGTCGAATTTTACAATAAAAAAACCCTTTGTGCATAAAAGGATGTCACAATTTGGTGTCCATGTGGAATGGATCCAATGCCGTAAAGCATCTGTTTTTGGCCAAAAGCCATTGAATCTACAAATGACTGCCAAAGAAGAGAGATCATCATGAAAATTGTTTACCTCCGGCAGATCGATTGTCAGAACTGGGTTCTGCTTACTTTGCTCCACTATATAAGGACCAGGCAGATCTTGTGGTGGCACTGGCTTGTTGGTGGCTTCCCCTTTTCCTTTGACAGCGTCCTTGAACGAACCTGTGCCCTTTGAGCTAGATCCGAAGCTTCCTCCTCTCAGCCTCGTACTTAGAAAAATTGTTGAATCTCTCACTATTCCATAATGCTGCACTGTAAATTCTTCCTGTAGAGTGTGTCCTGCATAGATCAAGCTCAGTTGACTTGCTGATATGCCTGATAATTCTTGAATATCGTCTTTTATATTTTTTATCAGCATCCCTGTTCTTATTTGCATGCAGATTGTATTCCCTGACAGGGTTCTTATGAAAATTTGAATCGCTTCTGGACCGTCTGGCTCTGTCCCTCCAGGCGCTGTTTGCCCTTTCAATCGTTTGATGCCGCCCCTCGTTGGATCGGTGGGAGGCAGAGGATCTGTACCCATACGTAGGCTCTTTTTTTGTTTTTTGGCCAGATCTGTTAGATCCGGGCCAGATCTGTTGTCTTTGTGGACAAGGGAGAGAGGATCTGTACCATGCAGCCCCCCTTTCTTTCCTCCAATAGCAGATTCGATGGGTATGCCTGCAGATCCAAAAACCGCTGCCGTCCAGTTCATGCATCTGACATAGTCGGTTAAACCCCGATCTATATGATTGCTCTTCAAATCTGGCGGATCTGTGGTGATTCTGGAGTTAGAGGGCTTGATACCTCCTATCTGCAAAGATCTAGCTATCTCTGCCTCCGCGTGTCCACTTCCTCCGTCACCATCCATCAAGGATTTATGACCATGGAAACCCTGATACCTGTCTTGAAAAACCTTCTTCATGATGCTCACCTTGCAGATCGTGGTGCGCTTGATAAGGTCGTTGAAATCGGGGTGAGTGGAGGCGTATACCCAGTTCTCAGCATCGCTGGCCCATACGCAGGCCTCGCCACCGCTCAGCATGCTGAGATTAAAACTGTGCTGCGGCGTTTTGTCTCTCCCATCGATCTACAGCCGCCCCTTCAGATCTGTCGCTTGCTGCCTGTAGTCTTCGGTCGACCATGTAAACACGGGCATCAGGCTTCCATCCAATTCTGTGGCCGCTCGAAGCAGGCCATTCTTGCCCAGGAAGCGAAAGCCGAAGGCGTCCATTCGAAACCTTAGATTCGCCGTTTGCAGAGCCAGAAAACATTTTTCAAATTAAATACATATTTACATTGGTTTGCGAGACATATTGACATTAGAACCCATTATCATGATTCTTTGTATTTTTATTCTCTTTCTTGAAAAAAAATCTATAATTATAATTTAAATTATTAAATATTAATAGATAAATAAAAATATATTTAATTGGTTAATATATGATTTCTATGATGACAAAATTATGAAACTCTAATTATTTATGTTAATGTTTTTAACATGTTGAAATATGAGGTTGGCCTATATTATTTATGTTAATGTTTTTAACATGTTGAAATCATTTATGTTAATGTTTTTAACATGTTGAAATATGAGGTTGGCTTATATCTAAACCTAATCTCAAGAGCTAAAAAAATCTGGTTATTTATACTTTATCATTGTAATGATAAAAAGAAAGAAATCTTATTATTTATATAAAAGGGAAGTCATAATCACTTAGGTTAGTGTTTTAAATATGTTTAAATATAATGTCTTTATAATTATAAATAGATTGATTTTTATAATTTACATGTATATTATTAATATATTTAAAAAATTATAATTATAAATAAGTTAAATTAAATGTTAATTATCTTATAAAGTTAGAACAAAATAACCAAATAAATTAAAAGGTTATATTATTTATAGAGCACATGTATGGTTGTGTTAATTTCTTTAAATGTTAATGTTTAAGGTGGTTCATTATTATTTAAGAATTCTACAAAATTTTATAAAAAAATCTTAAAAATTAGATTTTTTAATACTCTCAAATATTATAAAATATTAAAATATAATTTATTTATAAAATACTTATAAATATTAAAATATAATTTATTTATAAAATACTTATATTTATAGAAATCTTAATTTTGTTTTTCCTAAATATAATAAGTATTTAAAAAAAAATAAAAAATCTATAAACACGTTGGTATTGGAAGGAGTGTGTTTTCAACCTTGATGGAAAGAAGTGTGGTGATTTATTAATACTAATTAAGAAAAATCATGGAGTAATAATAATTAAAATTAAACACAAAACTAGTGGAATATATCTAAAAGTAATTAATAGTTAAAAATATATATAAAAATGTAGTAAAACAGATATTATAAAGTATTGAGTTAGAAAATTATACAATGTAAGATAATTAATTAATAGATATATTACTAGAAAGTATGGAAAGGTAAATAAAAGCTAATATAAGAAGGTGGATGTGTGTGAGAGAAAGATTTATTTTTATATTCTATATGAGTAATGATGTTATGATAAGAAATATTTATTATGAGCTCAACATATCATATTCAGTAATTTAAATACGTGGAGTGGATAATAACATTTATCTTAACTGTCGAAGTTAAACTCATATATATATATATATATATATATATAGATATAATTTTATAGCAAATTACTTTCATTTTATATTTTAATAAAAATAAAAATAATGCTCAAAATTTATAAAAAAAAATCATTATAATTTTGCATGGTGAAACAATAATCTTACTTTAAAATAATATGTAAATCTAAACAAATTTAAAAAGGATGCTCTTGAGAAGAAGAACAACTCTTATATCTGGCGTAGCTTGATGAAAGCTAAGCCTTGGCTATGTGGCAATTTTAAATGGGAGATTGGTAGTGGTGATAAGATCTATATAGGTATGGATGCTATAAAGGGCATGGATGGAAACCACATTCTTTCTGTTCCATTGATTAACTATCTCAACAATTGTGGTTTTTATTCTCTAGCACATATTGGCAGCAATCAAGCCTCCATCTTATCTCCCACCAAATGGCTATACTCCTATGACATGGAGCTTCTTGTGGAGTATGTGGTTGAATGAGAACAATACTGTTTTATGCTTTGTCAAGCTAGAATAACACTGACCGCGATGCCTGGTAGACTAGCCTGGGGTGGGCTAGTGTAGGATGGTAACATTGTGGTCAAAGAAACATATGGATTTATTTCACAAGGTGTTGTAGTGGCTAAAACCACCCTCCAAAATTTTTCCTTAGCTTCCCTCCATAAATTGTGCAATTTTGTCTGGCAGCCTGTTGGGCTCCAGAATTGCGCAATTCTGCCTGTCAACCTTCACTGGAAAAACTGCGCAATCTCTCTGAGCAGGACTGCTCAGCCTAGAAATTGCACAATTCTGGGTAGTAGTCAGCTGTTCAGCCTAGAAATTGCGCAATTCTGGGAAGCAGTCAGCTGCTCAGCCCAGAAATTGCGCAATTCTAGGTAGCAGTCAACTGCTTAGCCCAAAAATTGCATAATTCTGGGAAGCAGTCAAATGTTCAGCCAGGAAATTGTGCTATCCTTCTTGGTAGCCAACCTAGATCCCTCCGAGAAATGCACAAATTTTCCCCTCAGTCAAGCAGGTTATTGCATGTTCCATTGGATTAACCGGTTCCACCTGGGATCGAGAAAACTTGATTTGCACGCATGGGCTTCTTTTCCCCGAAATAGCAAAAAGAAACATGCAAAAAGCATCCCTAGATTTTAGGGAGCTATTTTTAGCAGCTAGAGGTTACATGCAAAGATCATTTTAGAATCTTTCCTCCTAATGTCGCTTTTTCCTAAATTTGTGGCATGCACGTCATGAGCCTCAACCTTATTTATTTGATGCTTCATATCTCACTTATTCACATCTATCTTGGAGATCTGACATCCCACAACACATCCAGGAGTCTTCGACACATCCAACTCAGTGATTTATGGTTAAGTCCTCTTAACTTGTCTATTGCATCATTTTTGTTGCTTTTTTGTGTTTTCGCTTGTGTGAGTGATGTTTTCTTGATTTCTATGAACGCTTGTTGTCGTTTTCCTGCATATTATCTTGTACTAGCATCATTTCAGTTTTCATTAGCATCTCACTATTATTGGATGCATGACACTATTTTGCACGAACGATTGTTGATTCGGTGACTCGCTTCTCACACATGCATGTTGTTCCATTTTCTGAATTTTCATTCACTTTTTGCATGCACGATCATTCGCTCCTACTTACACTTAGTATCGCCATGCATCCACATTCAAATTTTCTTTCAGTTTCCCGTCGGCAGGTCTCAACAACTTTGGCCCGGACTCTGCCTCACCAAGACAACGTTGCGCAATCTTAGAAAATACGTATTTCTGCCCAGTTGCTATCCTCCAGTCTTGCAATGCGCAATTCTGAGAGGCAGCGACTGCTAGCCCAGAAAATTGCGCAATGCAATCGCTAGGCCTGTGACCCTGGCTAGTCTAGATTGCGCATTGCACAATTCCAGCAGCCAGCCAGCCTCCCGGTAGCTCGGACTGCCTTTTGCGCAGTTCTGGTAGCCAATCTCCCAGCCACCTAGGAAAAATTGCGCAATCCTTGCCAGTCAATCTCCAGATATGTTGCATGTTGTTCCTCAAGTTGACAGATTTCTTGCCATTCATGTCGGCATGTCTCCAGATCTAACAGGTGTTCATCCGTCTCTCAAAAATTCAATATCAATGGTCTCCAAGAGATCAGGATCAAAGGACACTGATGGAAGTGAAACTAGAGCAGTAGTTGAGTGAGTGTCTACAAGTCTATCGATCTATGAAGACACCAAGATGATTGTAGACAAGGACATCAAGTTGAAATGGCAAGAGGTAAATGATGCATTTGCAAGCACATTTGGGGAAGATCTCAAAGACCTCCAGGTCTATGTGAACATCCACAAGTCCAGCTTGTACTGGATTTCATGTAGGTATCCCGTGCTCCCATGCATGGACATGATACATTAGATTGTCTCGCACACTGACACTGAGACAATGACATTGAGTAGTGTCAGTGGGATGGAGATTGTGATCTTCAGGGCACAGGATTATGAATAGATGTATCATATGTCGAAGCCAGTGATCACCATGGAGACACCCTTTAGCATACCTAGCAGCAATGTCAACTCTAGAGATATCTTGAAGAACTGGGTGAAGGAGCTGACCAAAATCAGGATGACACCCAACTAGGTCCACAAGACGAAGATACTACAAAAGGTGTATCAATGCTTGGTCATATTTGCATGTCGCTTGTATGGCAAAGAGAGCACGGAAACCTTCCCGAAAATTTGGGTGATCGCGTTGGACCAATTGGCTAAAGAAGGGAAAGCATGCAACTAGTCTGACATGTTGGCTCACCAGCTGAAGGAACAGGTAACAAGAGCTCGACAACCACCCAAGGGTCAGCAGGCAGAAATCTACATGTCTGCTTCCATCTTCGATGCAATTTGTGCCCGTCACGAGTTCCTGGGCTTGAAGTGCGCATAAACATTGGCGAAGACCTTTGTGAATAGTTATTGTAAGATGTTGTCTGAATGTAGCTTCAGAGGAGTTATCACACAACTGTCTGATCATTTTGTCACCCTGGTGTACAAGATTATATTTGAACAACATCCACCCTACATGTCGAAGGCAAAAATGGAGGCATTGATTGATATATCAGATTGGTATGCCTCACTGTTTGACACCTTCATAGGAATGTACAGCGTGGAGAAGTCTCTGCATGTTCTACCAAATTTTTCCTTGGACAAACCCGTCATACAGGAAGTATCATATCACATCTCAATAGGATTATTAGCAAGGATGCACTGGAAGAACAAGGCACCTTGGCCCGCTCTTCCATTGCGGATCGGGTTATACGAGATACAGAATTTCAAGCATGTAGATGTCAAAGCAGAGGAGATCAAGAAATATCCCTTCGACGCTCGGACCTTCAACCCATATGTTGGCATTATGGCAGTAGGTTTGGAGCTATGGCACAGGTGTTGTCCTTGATGGCAACTCTCTTTGGTAACAGATCTCAGTGCAGGCTTTCAGAATGAAGGAAAAGACATATACGCAGGTTCATCTAGACGAAGACGCGTATACACGCGGGTTAGACGTTTCAAAGGCGCGTATGCGTATACATGCACTTTCATGCAAGGAAAAGCGCATATATGTTGGAGAAATTACCTTTGGTCCGTGGTAGTTAGTCCTTGGTATTTGAACCTATGGTTTTGGACCATGGTACCTCGTCAGACGTGTTGATCCCAAGTATTGGGTTCGTGGTATTGGTTTATTATGGTTTTGGACCGTGGTATTGTGGAAGGCCTAAAACTATAAAAGAGGAAGGAGATCATGTGGCAAGGAATAATCTGAATTGTTATTGAATATCTGATAAAGTGCTAGATCTGGAATACTGGTAATTGGGTTATGGTGCAGATCTGGATCTGAATGAAGGAGGAACCTTAGCGTAAAGAGATGGATAAGTTCTATTGATGGATCATAATCCTTAAGCTTGAATGATAGTATCTTTATATGATTTTGATCTGTTATATGTGGCGCTTGCTTGATCTATAAAATTGATAATCTGGGTTAATTAGTGTTTGAATATCTGAAAGAGCGAATTATCCCTTATAGATTTGTACGCAGGTTCAGTAAAGCGAAGGCGCGTATACACGTCGTCTCAGTGAAGTAAAACAGCGTATACGCACAAATTCTTGATGCATGATTGATGCTATTTTTTGGATCCAGTCTAAAAATTCATGAAACGTGGTCCCTGAAAGAAAGAGAAGGTTGTAGCCTTCTGTAGGCCAGCACCTACGTACTAGTATCTTGGCTAGTGCAAGAGCTAAGGGGGTTGTAGCTCCCTTCCAGGAGAAGCTGGAAAACGAGAGAGGGTTGTAGCTCTTTGCAGGTTGTAGCCTGCGTACTGGTAAAGGACTACACCAGTACAATTGTAAAAATAAGTTTCTAATTAAAAGAAGATAGAGACGAATTGCAGCAGGTGGTTTTCACCCACATTAGGTTTCCACCTTATATCTTATGTTCTTGTGTATGATTTTCTTCTACTCTGTTTTTACTGTTCCTAGTTACTGGTTAATTGATTCTGATACACAGATTAACAATCAACATCTAACAGATAAAGTAAATTATAAGTTTGCATTGTATACGCGGTTTTATTTCGACATAGTTGCGTATATATGCGGGTTTAATTAACTGAAGTAGCGTATATCATTTGAATTTGAAAAAGGGAAAATTTGGCTTGATAATACTGATTCACCCCCCTCTCAGTATTATTTCCAACAATTGGTATCAGAGCAGGTCCTTCAGAAGAAGCTTGATCGCTTGAAGGAAGATCGTTCATCATGAGAAACTACGAGAGGGAAGCATCAATCAGGCCACCGATTTTTTATGGGACAAACTTCGTATATTGGAAGGTAAGAGTTACTGCCTATCTTCAATCTCTTGGTACAGAAGTCTGGGATATCATAGAAACAGGGTATACTTTTCCATCAGCAACTCCTACAGATCTGGCTGAGAAGAAGAAATATGAAACAAATGCAAAGGCAGTCAATACTCTATTAGGATGCCTATCTCAATCAGAATTTGTCAAGGTTATGCAGTTTAAATCCGCAAAAGAAATATGGGACAAGATTGTACTAAGCTATGAAGGAGATGATCAGGTAAAACGAGTAAAACTTCAAACCCTCAAAATTCAGTATGAAAATCTCAGAATGTACAATGATGAAAGTGTGGCTAACTATTTTCTTCGTGTAGATGAGATTGTTAATTGTATGAAAATTTTGGGTGAAGAAATAAAAGATGCTGTTGTCGTTGAAAAAGTTCTAAGATCTTTGTCACCTAGGTTTGAATCTAAAGTTTTTGCAATAGAAGAAAAGGAGAATCTACAAAACCATAAAATGTCACAGCTACATGGAATTCTAACTGCTTATGAAATGAGAAAAGGAGGTCCATCAGACAGGAGAGAAGCTGCCTTCAAGGCTTCCGGCAAAGGAGATTACTATGAGTCAGGGCACGTGACATCAGAAGAAGAAGAAGAACCAAATTTTGTCAAAAATCTTCAATGGGGTGCTGGACGATTCCGAGGTAAGTTACCTTTAAAATTCTTTGCTTGTGGAAGAGTCGATCACTATGCTACCAAATGTCCTCATAAGGATAAGATTGACAAGGGGAAGGAACCTATTAGATGGAACAAGAAACATAATGCAAATAAGAAAAGCTATTACACTCATGAAGATAGTGATGGACTTTCAAATAGTGACGAAGATGAACGAGGTAGTGATTATAAACTTTTAATGGCTTTTGAAGATGATGATTACATGGATGCTATAGATGAAGAAGGTTTTTATGAAGAGATTTCTAATCTCAAAATTTGCTTAGAAGAGAAAAATGTGATTATTGATTCTTTGCAATGTCAACTGGCTAAAAGGGAAAAACATCTTGAAAAATTGGAATGTGAAATTTTTGGTCTTAGAAAAGAGATTTAGAAAACAAAAGCTCTTAATCTTAAATTTGTCAAAGGATCAGAAACTGGATGAGATTATCAATGTGCAGCGTTCTCCACTAATCAAGACAGATCTGGGATACAATGGAGAATCATCTCAAGCATCCACCTCCAAAAGTTATCTTGATGCAGCAAGGAGGAGTGAGCAAAGGCCTAATAGAAATCATCAGGTAAATCAGGGACAACTTACCTCAAGAACGAACAAAGACTATCAAGAAAATCGGGGGCAAACTACCTTAAGGACAAACATAAGCTACAACCAGCCACAGGTAAAATCTTCCCAATTTGCTTCAAGAATGGATGTTGGTAGAAACTACAATTGGTTGGATGATAGATTTGATAATCGCAAAAGTTTCTTCAATGGGCAATGTTTCTCTTGCCATAACTTTGGTCACAAAGCAGCTCAATGTGTTGCCTATAAGACAATCATGACTAGAGAAGCTCAAAAACAATGAAGTATGTATGGAATCACGAAGAGGACCTATAAAAAAATTTCCACCTTGAAAGTGAAATTGAATGTTCTATTTGTAATAACTTCGGTCATGAAGAGTCTGAATGCAGGAGCAGGTTTCGGAAGACAATGCAGAAGGAACAAACCCCAAATGCCAGAACATGGAGAATGAAGGAACCACAACCAGAAAGATGTGGGATAGATTTTTATGCAGAAGGACAGGAAAATCTATGGTACATCGACAGTGGATGCTCGAAGCATATGACAGGTGATAAAGAAAAACTTGAATCATATAGTGTTTTAGAAAAGGGAATGAAAGTCTCTTTTGGAAATGATACCCCTGCAGCCATAAAAGGAAAAGGCACTGCTAATTTGAAAGAAAGGGTCAAAGCTGGAAACTTTTTGTATGTTGATGGCTTGAAGCATAATCTCCTGAGTGTCAGTCAGATGTGCGATCAAGGAACCGAGGTAATATTTCGATCAAATGGATGTAGTGTTCGTGATCTTGATACAGGAAAAACAGTGATCAAAGGTAGAAGAACTCCAAATAACTTATACATATTTGAAGAAGGACAACAACAATGCTATTTGAGTAAGGATGATGAACACTGGTTATGGCACCGGAGGTTGGGGCATCTAAGCTTTTCACAAATAAGGAAAGCATGCAAATATCAAGCAGTTCGTGGTCTCCTAGATATCAAAATTCCAGACAACACCATATGCAAATCATGTCAGTTTGGTAAGCAAACCAGAACCAACTTCCCTGAGAAGGAAGGCTCAGCCGGCAGGCCTCTTGAACTAGTTCATACAGATGTATGTGGTCCATTTAGAACAAGGTCACCTCGAGGAGAAGAATACTTTATATTATTCATTGACGACTTCTCCAGGATGGTTTGGTTAGGGCTTATGAAACACAAGGACGAAGCATTCGAAAAATTCAAATCTTTCAAAGCCTTGGCTGAAAATGAATCAGATCACAAAATTAAGTGTCTTAGGTCTGACAGAGGTGGGGAGTTTACCTCAAATGAATTTTTCGATTTCTGTGAAGAACATGGAATAAGAAGGGAATTCTCTACAGCTAGGACTCAGCAAAATGGAGTGGTGTAAAGGATGAACAAAACGGTTCAACAAATGGCTCGTGATATGCTTGATGAGTCTGGAACTCCCGCAAACTTCTGGGGTGAAGCTGCATTTGCTGCGGTTGTTATTCTCAACAAAACAAATGTCCGAGTGAACAGCACTCAAACTCCTCATGAGCTCTGGTATGGTGAGACTCCTTTGGTAAAGCATTTCAAAATTTTTGGAAGCAAATGCTACATTAAGAATAATGATGAACAGCTTGGAAAACTTAAACCTAGAGCAGATGAAGGTATTCTCCTTGGTTATTCTCCCCACAGCAAAGCATATAAGTGTTACAATAAAAGACTTGGAAGAATTGTTGACAGCATTGATGTAGTGGTTGATGAAAAAGGATACATTCCTAGGCAAGTAAATTATGAAAATATCGAAGAAGATGAAGAATACTCTCCAAATCAGACTGATGATGAAGAAGAACCTCAAGAGGCACCAGAGGAACAGATAAGGATAGAAGAAAAGACTCCATCTAGGTATGTTCAAAAGAATCATCCAGAATCTCAAATTTTGGGGTAGAAAGAGGCAGGTGTACAAACAAGAAGAACAATTGCAAAAGCCGCAAGCTATTTGGCATTGCTCTCCTCCACTGAGCCACAAAATGTAAAAGAAGCATGCAAAGATGAATGTTGGGTCAAGGCAATGGATGAAGAAATTGAGCAAATCGAAAAGAACAACACTTGGGAGTTGGTTCCTAGACCAAAAGATAAGAATGTCATAGGGACAAAATGGATCTTTAAAAATAAGTTGAATGAAAATGGATAAGTAATCAGAAACAAGGCCAGACTTGTGTGTAAAGGGTATGCTCAACAAGAAGGAATAGACTTTGAAGAAACTTTTGCTCCCGTTGCTAGACTTGAGGCCATCTGAATGTTCCTTGATCTCTCAAGCTTTCAGAAGTTCAAAGTATTTCAAATGGACGTGAAATCAGCCTTTCTAAATGGAGACTTAGAAGAAGAAGTGTACATTGAGCAAACAGATGGTTTCATTCTTGGGAATGATCCAAATCTTGTATGCAGACTAAAAAAGGCTCTCTATGGTCTTAAACAGGCTCCAAGGGCTTGGTACTACCGTTTGGACAAATATCTTCATCAACAAGGTTTTTCAAAAGGATCAGCAGATAGCAATCTTTATATAAAAATTGAAAATGACAAATTGCTAATACTTGTTGTGTATGTAGATGATATTATCTTTGGCAGCAATGAAGAAGCTATGAATCAAAGCTTTGCCTTGGTAATGCAGAAAGAATTCGAAATGTCCTTGCTTGGAGAACTAACATACTTTCTTGGATTGCAAATCCAACAAAATGAAGGCGGTATCTTCGTGTCTCAAACCAAGTACCTCAAGCAGATTCTGAAGAAGTATGGCATGGAAGATTCGAAACCAGTATGTACCCCTATGGTTACAGGATGCAGTCTCAGTGCAAATGATGAATCAGAAGCAATACATCAACCAACCTATAGATCTATGATTGGAAGTCTACTTTATTTGACAGGTACCCGACCAGACATCATGCATGCAGTGGGAATAGTTGGAAGATTTCAGGCAAATCCAAAGGAAACTCATCTTCAGGCAGTGAAGAGAATTTTCAAGTATCTTCAAGGAACTCAAAACTATGGCCTATGGTATCCTAGAGATACAGATCTCACTCTTCATGTGTATACAAATGCAGATTGGGCTGGAAGCGTGGATGACAGGAAGAGCACAAGTGGTGGTGCATTCTTTATGGGTTCTAGATTAGTATCTTGGTTCAGCAAGAAACAGAGTTCGATTGCTTTATCTACAGCTGAAGCGGAATATGTGGCTGCTGCATCTTGTTGCACTCAACTTCTTTGGATGATGCAAACCTTGCAGGACTTTCAAATCACTTGTACACCACCTATCTCCATCTTATGTGATAATACAAGTGCAATCAGCATTTCAAAGAACCCAGTCATGCATTCAAAGACCAAGCACATACCGATCAAGTATCACTTTCTCCGGGAACAAGTGTTGGAACAAAAGGTCAAATTGGAGTATGTTCCTTCTAAGGAACAAGTTGCTAATATTCTCACCAAACCACTACCTAGGGAGACATTTGAATACCTCAGACAGAAGCTGGGAGTAGTTGATGCATCATCTTGCTGTTAAATCTTGTCTGTTTTAGAGAAAAATGGGTGTACGCGAGTTTCCTAAGGAGGGTCCGCGTACATACGCCGATTTGTGCAGAGACAGTCGCGTATATGGAGGTTTGATGGATAAGTAGGGTCGGGCTCTGGTTGAAGATATTCTGATATGGGTCTGACAGAGACCATCTGGCACAGGTTCAGGGGGAGCATATAATCTTCTAATAATGCATTGTTGGCATTATCTTAGAAGCTTTTGGTTCTAGTTCTTAGCTTTTGTGTGGTTTCAGGTGGAACAGAGGCAGAAGGAGAACATAAGGAAATTTTGGTTACTGATCTGAATGATGATGGACAGATGCTGCTTCTATCAGTTATTGGTGACTTTCATAAGTCTTGTTCTAGATATTTCGTCTCTATGTCATGTATCTCTTTTGTGGTATCTCTTTTATGGTGTCAAGGTCATGTAACGACCTATTTTGGTTTCCCCACTATGCCTGGGATGAACATGTAATGATCTTGGTTGTCATATGTAAATTTCTGATGTATCCCCACTTGGTTGGGTGATGGATGTATGTATTGAGTCTTTTGGTGATAGGAAGGTCTTTTATGATGCTTAAGTCATGGTTCTTCTTGAAGAACATCTTTTACAGATCTTGCCTACAGTCAGGGGGAGCATGGTCAGCACAGCAGGGCAGAAATTTTAGCATGTACTCAGGGGGAGCACAACCCTTTGCCCTTGATGACAAAGGGGGAGAATGACTTTGAGGATTTTGGGTTGCCATCAAGTCCAAAGGGGGAGATTTTTGGCATTATGGCAGCATGTTTGGAGCTATGGCACAGGTGTTGTCCTTGATGGCAACTCTCTTTGGTAACAGATCTCAGTGCAGGCTTTCAGAATGAAGGAAAAGACATATATGCAGGTTCATCTAGACGAAGACACGTATACACGTGGATTAGACGTTTCAAAGGCACGTATGCGTATACACGCACTTTCATGCAAGGAAAAGCGCGTATATGTTGGAGAACTTACCTTTGGTCCGTGGTAGTTAGTCCTTGGTATTTGAACCTATGGTTTTGGACCATGGTACCTCGTTAGACGTGTTGATCCCAAGTATTGGGTCCGTGGTATTGGTTTATTATGGTTTTGGACCGTGGTATTGTGGAAGGCCTAAAACTATAAAAGAGGAAGGAGATCATGTGGCAAGGAATAATCTGAATTGTTATTGAATATCTGATAAAGTGCTAGATCTGGAATACTGGTAATTGGGTTATGGTGCAGATCTGGATCTAAATGAAGGAGGAACCTTAGCGCAAAGAGATGGATAAGTTCTATTGATGGATCATAATCCTTAAGCTTGAATGATAGTATCTTTGTATGATTTTGATCTGTTATATGTGGCGCTTGCTTGATCTATAAAACTGATAATCTGGGTTAATTAGTGTTTGAATATCTGAAAGAGCGAATTATCCTTTATAGATCTGTACACAGGTTCAGTAAAGCGAAGGCGCGTATACACACCGTCTCAATGAAGTAAAATAACATATACGCAGAAATTCTTGATGCTATTTTTTGGATCCAGTCTGAAAATTCATGAAACGTGGTCCCTAAAAGAAAGAGAAGGTTGTAGCCTTCTGTAGGCCAGCACCTACGTACTAGTATCTTGGCTAGTGCAAGAGCTAAGGGGGTTGTAGCTCCCTTCCAGGAGAATCTGGAAAATGAGAGAGGGTTGTAGCTCTCTATAGGTTGTAGCCTGCGTACTGGTAAAGGACTGCACTAGTACAATTGTAACAAGAAGTTTCTAATTAAAAGAAGATAGAGACGAATTGCAGCAGGTGGTTTTCACCCACATTGGGTTTCCACCTTATATCTTGTGTTCTTGTGTGCGATTGTCTTCTACTCTGTTTTTAATGTTCCTGGTTACTGGTTAATTGATTTTGATACAAAGATTAACAATCAACATCTGACAGATAAATTAAATTATAAGTTTGCATTGTATACGCGGTTTTATTTCGACATAGTTGCGTATATACGTGGGTTTAATTAACTGAAGTAGTGTATATCATCTGAATTTGAAAAAGGGAATATTTGGCTTGATAATATTGATTCACCCCCCCCAGTATTATTTCCAACACCATATGACCCACATTGCCTTGTGAAAGACCACTGCTTGAGAGTACAGTTTACTTGGATCCACGAGGCATGTCATTGGGCATAGGAAGACCCATGGAGATATTGTCACAAATTCTCCAGACCCAATGAACTAGTCGGCCTCGATGTGTAATGGTGTGTGAAGCAGCATCCCGGAGAGCACCAGCAACAACAGTAGCAGAGGTAAATATACGAGTGCACGACAAGGGCAAGAGGAAAATTGTCAATAGCATGGAGGAGGAACAAAGCTGCAAGTTCTGAGTATACCCACTTGTGCAGAAAGTATATTTGGTAATAGAGGCAAAGAGGCAACAACACGATAAGGGGAACATGCAAAGGTTGAGAGAAAAATAGAGAATGGAGGAAACAGATAAGGAGTTGCATGAGTTGAAGGAGCAACTCCGGAAGGAATAGGAGTTGCGCAGACAGGAGAATAAAGCGCAGCCGGAATAGGTAAAACAGCGGGTGCAACATGTATAGACAGATGAAACTGCGCCCGTATAGGTAGTCGAATCATCCGAACAACTGGCATCAGGCAGACAGGGTGAGCCATCACAGGAGCAAGAATTTGCTCAAGAGATTGAACAAACACTTGAGTAGATGGATACGGACATGAAGCAATAAGATTTAGAGCAAGACATCGACCTCATGCCTCACCACCAAGAGGTCGATCCACCAGCTTCACCGGATCCACAAGTGGAGCAAGTCCCAAGCGACCAAGGAGACACTGAGATCCTTGGAGACAATCTGGAAGAGGAGATGCGGAACATCTCATTTGATGAATCAAAACATAGAGTTGTGTAATCTCACAGAGTCTCGACTCCAGATGATCACACATCTCTTGCGTAGTTTGAGGAACAAGTGGTCGTGTCTAACGTGCGTAAACATCCAGTAGCATTGGCTGCTGTTACTAGAGCATATGTCGAAGCTAGTAGCTTGAGCGTTAGCTTCCTGATAGCTAAGAATGAGTGAATGGATAAGGAGTTACATATGGCAAAGCAAGGAGTAAAATTGGTAACAACATCCACCCAAGCAGAGTTGAAGAAGGCAATACTGGATGAATTCCCTTAACATGGTCACGTGGGCGTTGTATTCTAAGTTTGGTACCATGCATAAGGAAGTTGTCCATCTCAACGGTTGGCAATAGCAATGTGCAAGGAGAGCACGTATCTTATCGAACATGCATACTGTTGTTGATTACATGCAAACATGGACAATGATATACAAGGGAGACCTGCTACACTTGCCTAAGATGATGAAGCCTAGAGCAGTCGAGCTGAAAGCATGAATCCAGAGTCAGATCCAGAACTATGAAGATCCCCCACAGCTCATCACTAGTTTATAGGCTTCCCATGCATGGGTATTCAGGAGTATGGATGTTGTCATGCGCGTGCATGTGATTCCATATATTGGGACACTCACCTAGGCGAAGACAAAGGCATGGGTCCTATTGGAGCTTGACTCGTACTTTGACGAGTTGATGCGTATAACCACCATCCCAGACTTGGTGATCAGTGGATACACCATGCACAAGTATGTTGTTGGTCTGGCCGCACTCAAGACAATGATGCGCATGTTATCAGATGAGTTGGATAGAGGAGTAGCGTGCCTGGATGCTATGGAGGCAAGAGTTCGTTTCCAGAAAGATGTCACCTTAGAGTACTCAGACACCATCATAGACTACCAAGCTTGGCATTAGTTCACTACTGTCGACCACCACGAGGATGTCGAAGAGTTTGTCTTCTCACAGTTGTCCGAGTCATAGTGATGTCTTGCATGGCGTGCTCAAGCCTATTTTGTCTCACATGGGTACATGTGTAGATTGTATGCAATGTCTTGTCAAATGTAAGTTCAAGTGTCGATTGTTGGATGTAACAATCATAGGGTAGATGAAGATTCATGAGCGTAGATGAACTGTCACAAAGAGGAATGTCAAGGGCCACCCCACTCTTTGCTATATAGTCCCTCATAAATCATTGTACAGGATTTTGGTCAGCCAAGCTTCCAATAGGAGTATCTTAGAGAAATCTTGGACAGTATTGTAACGAGCTTCAACTTCTCCACTGTGCAGAGCTAGTATATCTCTTTGGAGGAGCAGGCAGTTTGACTGTAACGTTCCACTATGGGAACTAGTGGTTGGACATGGATGTATTGTATGACCGGAACTTACACTTCTTAATATAACAGAGCCAACACATTTCATGCATATGTCGTATTGTATTCCAATTATCTTATTTACTCTACATGATGTATGTATTTGTTTGCTTACTCATGCATGTATGGACTATTATGTATAAGTATGTATGAATCTTACTGAAATGTGATGATTGGTTTAACCATCACTTTGAATTGCTCACTAACCTGCTTTCCAGTTTGTGATGCATCTTCACTCGTGTGTTCCCTTCCAAGCCGCGTACTATTACAGGTTTCCAAGGGGTGCACTCACCCTACTTTCCGTGTGTTGGAAACGTTCATGCACCTTCCTTTGACTCACCGCAGCTGTCACAACCTTGCTACCAACAGGGACATATTACTTGCCTTTGTGTGAAACCGCGATCAAGGCAATACCGTACGACCCACTGCTGGGACTCCTACACCAAATGGTTTGAGGTCTAATTGGGAATTCTTACAGGAAGATCCCCTGACATGTTGGCGGGTCCAGCACCATCAACATTTCTAGCGCTAGAAGGAGGGCCAAATGACAAGTTGTGTCCTCTCATTCTATTTTGAACCTTTGCACATCTATCATGGATCCTGTTACACTCATCTCTCCACGATGTGTTTTGCATGCCGAAACTCTCCACATCATGAGGGAGTTCAAAGATATCTTGTCCGAATTCAGGTATGATGGTGAAGGCAAAGTGGCCTGGCCTATGTTCTTGCATGACTTCCTTTCCATTCTTGATGAGGAAGATGGATGTTCTTATGAACAGGCTAGCCTGCTTCTTGCACATGCACTTCAGGAATCCCCATGACGTTGGTGTTGTAGCCTACTAGCTGACAATGTGCACTCACTTGAGCATTTTTGTGATCTCATTGAAGACACTTTCCATCATTTTGATCAAGAATATCTTCACCAAAAACTGTTACAACAACAGAAGGCTCCACGTGAATCGCCTATGGATTTTTGGCAGCACTTCCGTGATTTGCAGTTTCAAGCTCTGGAAAGCCAGATGAAATTTCCTTATCTTTGGGATAGATTTGAGTATTTTCTTAACAAATCAGTCCATCCTAAGAAGAAGTTCGAGCCCAAGCCTCACTCAGCATACTTCAATTATGGAGTTGCGCAATCAGAGATGGACACGGTCACTATCACAAGTGATTTTCTGTCATCCCCTCATCAAACAACTTCACCACTGCAGAGTGATATGAGAAAGCATGCTCACACATCTATTCAATTATCACACCTTCCCAACATCACTTCACTAAATTTTCATGCAGATATGGTTGTGATTCCATTGAGTTGTCATATGCATTTTGTACCAAAACCTCCGTCTTCGTACTCGAATGATCCTCCGAATGATACTTTCTTGTGTTCTTCCATTCCGGACTCTACACTTGTTGTGAATGAGGGTCAAACCATCGACAAAGTTGGTGTTGCACAACCAACATGCATTGTCATTCATGAAGAGTATGATTGGGAGCTTGAGCATGAACACTTGGCGAAGAATGACTCCTTTATGTCCGAGCCTCCTCCGTTCTTCCCTGACCTCTTTGGTGAACCTACCATCCATGTTTCACATGTGTATCTCCATCTATGAATGCGCCCACTGTTGATCAGTCACAAGACACACCAAATGTCAGTCCATCATCCAACAAAGAAGAGGATAAATTATTCATTGAAAATCCACTTGAATTTTCATCCGCCTTTTCCCAAAATACAGAGGGTGAATTTGTCCGCTTCTCATATACCCCTTTGTTTGATTCATCAGATTATGAGGATGCCAATGAAATCATTGATTTTACTGATCATAGTTGGTGTGATCTATTTTCTCCCGTATTTGATCATGATGATGATTCTATCACGGTTGATTTTTCGAAGCCGCTGGTTTATGATGATCTATCTGTCGACAAAGTCGAAACCCCCCAGACTGTCGAGGCACTTTAGCCCAAGCTGATAGTTATGTCAAGTCCTTGCTGTACTGGTTTTGGTTTCACTTCTGATCAAGAAATTGTTGAAGCACCCAAGGCTCCTCATCACTCATTTGTATGAAGTGAAGATCAATCTCACACATAGATCATACTTCCTCTACTCAAGCTACACGATCCCATTGCTCATGCATTGGAGGAATCCTACATTGCAAGCACACGTGCACGACGTAAGTTGTCTTTGTTTCTTTCATTGGCTTGCATGTCATAGTCAAGAGTATGCGTATGCTTCAAAACTGCACGTAGTGTCGCACAACACCATGACAAGTCCACGGACTGCATGTCATGTACTTGAACTCACTTATGTTCTATGGACACAATGAAACATGGAGTGTGTTTGTCTTCATTGTTATATCTTTCTTGTTTGCTGGTTCGTAGAACCGAGTTGCTTGCGGACCATGCCTTCACCAACATGGGTCAACCAATGCGCCAGTGGCTGCATTGGAAGTATCACTTCACGTGATCAGACCCATGCACCATTAGCATAGGAGTAGGAGTAGTGATTGCTTTTGGTTTTTTTCTTACATGCTTGTTTTCTTACTTACCTCACATGTTTGTTTGTTTGCTTACCTGCTTTGATTTTGCATTTACTTCTGCATTCGCTCTATTTTATGTTTGTTTTCTTGTTTCATGCTTGTAGGTTAGTTTTGCATGAAACCGTGTGTGACTCTTGAAACAAGCTGGGTAAAGTACAAGCAAACTTGTACAACTATCGACATTTGGTTATCTGTTGTCCTCTCTCTTATGTAAGAAATTTTTATCTTCATTCCGTGATATGTTGATGGAAAATACATACCGTTCAAAGTAAATCTTGGTGAAAACACAATGCTTTCATGCTAACCAGTGTCACCTACTCTAGTCAGTTGTTTTTGGGTTAACCCTTGGCAGCTCAGTCAAGTAGAGTAAGATGAGGGGGAAAAACTTAACAGGCACGTTAGAGGTATATAATAAACTACTTCTTTGAAGGAATAACCTCTTCTACTCTCAATAAGTCGGGATCCCTCTTCCGCCTCTGAAATGAATAAGTGTTATGCACAGTTAAAAAAATGAAAAAATGAAAAGTGAAAAAATTCTAAATGAAAAATGAATAAGGCAAAAGAAGAGAAAGGTTTCCTGTGCAGAGAGGTGATGCAAGTAACTCCACCAAGAAACTGACCAAGTTCTCTGGCAACGGAGAAATGCTTGTGTTCTTACATGACTCCATCGGGGTACTGTCCAGGTCTGCGGGTAGCAAAGCAACACCATAGATGAAACTAAGACTCTGACGACTATACTGCTTGTGCACCAATATACCCCTCTACCCCAATCGAAACAACTATGTTGGATTGGCTTGGAATGTGTGTCAATCGACCAAGAGCTTAGCAGATGCTACATCTTACAATCAAGAAAGTGCGGAAACCAAGACGAACTGAGAACTGAACAATACTTCTGGATGTGTTAGACTTTATTTTCATGAACAAGATCCACTAAAAGAGCTGGAGTTCTACCACTGTGTTGCCAAGTGTTGTAGCAGATACAACCACCCTCCAAAATTTTGCCTTAGCTTCGTTTCGGAGCCTCCCTACCAACCATCCTCGGCACCATGTCTTGCACTGTCAAGTACATAAGCTTCAATGGTTTTCTAGCCTGTGCATGATAACTTGTTGCATCACCCTCACAGGTTGTTTCCCCAGACTTGGTCCAGCTGTAGGTTGAGAAGCTCCCTCAAGAAATTACACAATTATGGAGTGGAACCAACCTTCCCTCTAGAAATTGCGCAATCCTGTCTAGTAGCCTGTTGGGCTCCAGAATTACGCAATTCTGCCTGTCAACCTTCACTGGAAAAATTGCGCAATCTCTCCCAGCAGGACTGCTCAGTAAAGAAATTGCGTATTTTAGGGCAAAAGTCAGCTGCTCACCCCAAAAGTTTCACAATCCTTCTGGGAAGCCATCCCAGCTCCCTCCCAGAAATGTGCAAATTTAACCCTCAGTCAAGTAAGTTGTTGCATGTGCCATTGGGTTGACCGGTTCCACATGGGATCGAGAAAACTTGACTTGCATGCATGGGCTAATTTTTCCCGAAATAGAAAAAAGAAATATGCAAAAAGCATCCCTAGATTTTACGGAGCTATTTTTAGCAGCTGGAGGTTACATGCAAAGATTGTTTTAGAATCTTTCCTCCAAGTGTCGCTTTTTCCTAGATTTGTGGTATGCGCGTCATAAGCCTCAAAATTATTTATTTGATGCTTCAAAGCTCACTTATTCACATCAATCTTAGCGCTCTGACATCCCACAACACATCCAGCTCAGCTATTTAGGGGTAAGTCCTCTTAACTTGTATTTTGCAGCATTTTTGTTGCTTTTTGTGTTTTCGCTTGTGTGAGTGTTGTTTGCTTGATTTGTGTGAACGCTTGTTGTTGTTTGCATGCATATTAGCCTGTACTAGCATAATTTTAGTTTGTGTTAGCATCACATTGTTGTCACATGCATGACACTGTTTTGCACGAACGGTCTCTGATTCAGCGAATTGCTTCTCACACATGCATGTTGTTCTATTTTCTGAATCTTTCATTCACTATTTGCATGCATGATCATTCACTCCCACTTACACTCAGTATCGCCATGCATTCACATTCACATTTTTTTCAGTGCCCGTTGACGAGTTTGGGAAACCTTGGCCCAAACTCTGCCTCACCAAGGAAACATTGCATAATCCTGAGAGGGAAGGCTCTGCCTTCCTCTCAGAAAATGCACATTTCTTCCCAGTGATTGTCCTCCAGTATTGCATTGTGCAATTCTGAGAGGTAGTGATTGCTAGCCCAAAAAAATTCACAATGCAGTCATTGTGCCTGCAACCTTGGCCAGTCTGGATTGCACATTGTGCAATTCCAACAGCCATCCAACCTCCCAGCAGCCCAGATTTCCTTTTGCACAATTCTGGAAGTGAGTCTCTCGGCCTCCCAGGAAAAATTACGCAATCCTTGCCAGTCAATCCCCAGGTATGTTGCATGTTGTTCCTCAAGTTTGCTTTGGTTTTAGCTGACAGATTTCTTGCCATGCATGTCGCCATGTCTCCAGATCTAGCAAGTGTTCATTCGTCTCTTAGTAGTTCAGGATCAATGGCCTCCAAGAGAGCAGGATCAAAGGACACCGACGGAAGTGCAACTGGAGCAGCAGTTGAGTGAGTGTCTACAAGTTTGCCGATCTATGAAGACACCAAGATGATTGTAGACAAGGACATCAAGTTGAAATGGCAAGAGGTCAATGATACATTTGTAGGCACATTTGGGGAAGATATTGAAGACCGCCAAGTCTATGTGAACATCCACAAGTTCGTCTCGTACCGGATTGCATGCAGGTATCTCGTGCTCCCATGCGCGGATATGATAAATTGCATCGTCTCGAACACTGACCCTGAGACGATGACATTGAGCAGTGTCAGCGGGACAGAGATTGCCACCTTCAGGGCATAAGATTATGAACATATGTATCATATGTCAAAGCCAGTGATCACCATGGAGACACCCTTCAGCATACACAACAATAATTCCAACTCTAGATATATCTTGAATAATTGGGTGACGAAGCCGACCAAATTCAAGATGACACCCAACCAGGTCTACAAGACGAAGAAACTACGAAAGGTGTATCAAGACTTCGTCATCTTTGCATGTCACTTGTATTCCCAAGAGAGCACGAAAACCTTCCCGCAAAGTTAGCTGATTGCGTTGGACCAACTGGCCAAAGAAGGAAAAGCATGCAACTGGTCTGACATGTTGGCTCACCAACTGAAGGAACAGGTAACAAGAGCTCGACAACCGCCCAAGGTTTAGCATGCATAAATATACATGTTCGCTTACATATTGGATGCAATTTGTGCCCGTCAGGAGTTCCCGAGCTTGAAGTGGGCATGGACATTGGTGGAGACCTATGTGAACACTTATTATAAGATGTTGTCTGAATTAAACTTCAGAGGAGTTATCACACAGATGTCTGGTCATTTTGTCACCCCAGTGTACAAGATGATATTTGAACAGGATCTACCCTGCATGTCGAAGGAAACAATGGAAGCACTGATTGATATAGCAAATTGATATTCCTCATCGTCTGGCACCTTCATACGGATGTACAACATGGAGAAGCCTCTGCATGTTCTACCAAAGTTTTCCTTGGACAAACTCGTCATGTAGGAAGTATCATATCACATCTCGATAGGATTGTTAGCCAGGCTACACTAGAAGAAGAAGGCACCTTGGCTCGTTCTTCCGTTGCAGATCAGGTTATACGAGATACATAATTTCAAGCATGCGGATTTTGAAGCACAGAAGATTAAGAAATATCCCTTTGACTCTCTGAGCTTCAACCCATATGACATGCATTACCTTGTGAAAGACCACTGCATGAGAGTACAATTTACTTGGATCCACAGGGCATGTCATCGGGTAGAGGAAGACCCATGGAGATATTTTCACAGCTTCTCTAGACCCAATGAACCGATCGGCATCGCTGTGGAGTGGTTAGTGAAGCAGCATCTCGGAGAGAACCAGCTGAAGAAACAACAAAGGTAAACATACTAGTGCTCGACAAGGGTAAGAGGAAGATTGTTGACAACATGGAGTAGGAACAAAGATGCAAGTTTCGAGCAGGCCCACTTGTGCAGAAAGCATCTTTGGCAATAGAGGCGAAGAGGTAGCAGCGCGATAAGAGGAATGCGCAAAGGAAGAGAGAAAAATGGAGAATGGAGGAAATAGAGGAGGAGTTGCATGAGTTGAAGGAGAAAATTTGGAATAAAGAGGAGTTGCGGAGACAAGAGAAGGAAGGACAACATGAACATGTACATTAGGGGGTGCAACATGTACAGATAGATGAAACTGCGCCCATACAGGTAGTTGACTCATCTGAACAACTGTCATCAAGTAGACAGGGTGAGCCATTGTAGGAGCAGGATTTTACTCAAGAGATTGAACAAGCACTTGAGAAAATGGATATGGACATGGAGAAGCAGGAGTTAGAGCAAGACATCGACCTCATGCCTCACCACTAAGAGGTCAATCTACCAGCTTCACCGAATCTAGAAGCAGAGCAAGTCCCAAGTGACCAAGGATACACTGAGATCCTTGGAGGCAATCCAGAAGAGGAGATGGACAACATTTCATTCGATGAATCCCAACATAGAGTTGTGCAATCTTGTAGAGTATCGACTACGGATGTTCACACATCTCCTACGCAGTTTGAGAAACGAGTGGTCGTGTTTGACGTGTGCAAACATCCAACAACATTGGCCGACGCTAGTAGAGAATATGTCGAAGCCACTAGCTCGAGTGTCTACTTCCTGATAGTTCAGAACGAGGGAATGGCTAAGGAGTTATAGATGGTCAAGCAGGGAGGAGAATTGGTTACAACATCCACCTGAGCAGAGTTGAAGAAGGCAATACTGGATGAATTATTGTCCCTTGACACAGTCATGTGGGTGTTGTATTACAAGTTTAGTACCGTGCATAAGGTTGTTGTCCATCTCAATGGTTGGCTGTAGTGATGTGCAAGGAGAGCATGTATCTTATCGAATATGCATGCTACTGTTGATTACATGCAAACATGGACAATGAGATACAAGGGAGCCCCGCTACACTTGCTTAAGATGATGAAGCCCAGAGTGGTTGAGCTGAAAGCACGCATCCAAAATTAGATCCGAAACTATGAATATCTCTTACAGCTCATCACTAATCTACAGGCTTCCCATGCATGGGTATTTAGGAGTATGGATGTTGTCATGCGTGTGCATGCTATCCCATCTATTGGGACACACACCCAAGTGAAGACAAAGGCACGGGTCTGACTGGAGCTTGACTTGTACTTTGACGAGTTGATGTGCATAGCCACCAGCCCAGACTTGGTGATCAGTGCAGACACCATGCACAAGTATGTTGCTAGTCCAGTGCACTCAAGACAATGATGCACATGCTATAAGACGAGTTGGACAAAGGAGCCTGAGCAGTGTACCCATATGCTATGGAGGCAAGAGTTCGTTTCCAGAAAGATGTCACCTTAGAGTACTCGGACACCATTGCAGAATACCGAGCTTGGAATCAATTCGCTACTATTGACCACCACGAGGATGTTGAAGAGATGGTCTTCCCATAGTTTTCCAAGTCATAGTGATGCCTTGCATGGCTTGCTCAAGCCTATGTTGTCTCACATGGGTACATGTGTAGATTGTATGTAATTTCTTGTCCAGTGTAAGTTCAAGTGTCGATAGTTGGATGTAACAGTCATAGGGTAGATGAAGAGTCATGAGGGTAGATGAACTGTCACAAAGGGGAATGTCAAGGGCCACCCCACCCTTTGCTATAAATATTCCTTCATAACTCATTGTATAGGCTTTTGGTCAGCCAAGTTTCTAATAGGAGTATCTTATAGAAAGCTTGGACAGTATTGTAATGAGGCTTAGCTTCTCCAGTGTGAAGAGCTAGTATATCTCTTTGGAGGAGCAGGTCATTATGACTGTGACATCCCGCTATCGAAACTAGTGGTTGGACATGGATGTATTGTATGATCGGAACTTACACTTCTTAATATAATAGATCCAACACGTTTCATGCATATGTCGTATTGTATTCTAGCTATCTTGTTTACTCTAAATGATATATGTATTTGTTTGCTTACGCATGTATGTATGGACTATTCTGTATAAGTATGTACGAATCTTGCTTAAATGTGTTGATTGGTTTAACCATCACTTTGGATTGCTCGCTAACTTGCTTTCCAATTTGTGATGCATATTTGCTCATGTTTTCCCTTCCAAACCGCGTACTATTACAAGCTTCCAAGGGTCGCACTCACCCCACTTTCCGTGTGTTGGAACCTTTCATGCACTTTCCTTTGACTCACCATAGTTGTCACACCCTTGCTACTAACAGGGACATCTTCCTTTCCTTTGTGTGAAACCGTGGTCAAGGCAATACCATACGACCCACTGCTAGGACTCCTACACCAAACGGTCTGAGGTCTAATTGAGACTTATTACTTGGGAGATCCCCTGACATGTTGACGGGTCCAACACCGTCAACACAAGGGAATAGGACTAGATCAGTGAGTTCTTGGACATCCAAAATGTTGAAATGGTAGGCGCCCCGAAATTGAAGTTGTTTACATGGCTCGTCCTACATAACCAAATTCTCACTTGGGAGAATTTATCCAAGAGGATACTTCTGAGACCAAGAATTTGTCCTCTATGTCATGGTGTGAATGAAAAAGTTATGCATATGTTTCTGGTTTGTCTCTTTATGCTCTCAATCTAGGCAGAGGTTACTAGTTTTCTCAAGATTGATACAAAGGTGGTAAGGTCTTCTATAGATTCATGTCTTAGTCATTGAATTGCACACCATAAAGAATACAGATCTATCCCTATGTACATCTTTTAGGGAATTTGGCATTGTAGAAACACCTACATATTTGAAAGTAAGGTTCTTGATGTGTAGATTTCTAGTGTGAAGATATTGGCCTATTTTCAAAAGTTTGGGCCATTCAGGCAAAAGCCACTGAGGAGATCTTGTGTTTAGAAGGAACTTGGGCTTTCTTCCCTGATTGGTTTTTTCGACGAGGCTTCTTCGAATGGAGTATGTGGGTGTGGGGCATATATATTGTTCAATCCCTCCTAGTCCAACCAATTCTTCTAGTATGGGGGTTTCAGATCCAATAGTAGAGCAAAGATGGTGGCACTCTAGGGTGTGTTGAGGTGCACGTCTTTGCTAGCTCTGGAGGAGATTGAGATAGCAGGGATTCAAAAGAAGTAATTGATTGGACACATGGTCGATCTTCTTTTGTGGTGCCTTCTTTATTTCACTAGATGTCACAAATTAAATATTTAATGGAAAGCTTTAAGAGTCTGTCCTTCACTCATGTTTATCATGAGCAAAATTCTAGGGAAGATCTCTTTTTGAACTGAGGTATCTTTTCTCTGCCTGGTCAGTTTTTCTACAATGTATTGGTTGATGGATCGATCAAATGCTCGAGAGCCTTCTTCTTCTAAGGGACGCAACATCTACAAGTTTTTTTTTGTGTCTATTTTTTTTTTCTTTTTGTTCTCTTCTATCTTCAGGCACTTTTGCTACAGGATACATGTCTCATTAGGCATCTAGCAAGTTGTGCATTTATTTCCCGTCCATCGACCCATATTGCTCACACATCTTGGTAAGGTGTAATATGTTTTATATGTTGGGTTAGTTTTCCTTTTATGGATCCTTGTGTTTCCAACTAGTATGTCTCTTTTAGTAGCATATTTGTGGATCATTTTTGTATGTTTTCTTAGTCTAGGCTTTTTGGTCTCATGTGGACTCGTCGTTCTTGCCCATAAATTTCTTGGGCCTTCTGCTTTCTCTAATCTTTTTAGGAATATTCTAAGCATTGGGGTATATAGACCTACAAGTATGTAATTTCATTTTTATTTGAATGAAAATTTAATTTCTTTTAATACAAATCTAAACATATTTATAAAACCATACATTCATAATCAACCAATAAAAATTAAAACTTCTAGATTTTGGTAATCAAAAAGATATGTGATACATCCTTAGAACACCATGATTGAGGTGTAAGATGATCCGCATTGTCTACCTAAAATTAGAACACCGTGATTGAGGTGTAGGATGATCAACATTGTCTACCTAGAATCATGATGAGCACATCATTAATGCAATGTTTTATACCATCAGCCTTTTTCATTATGAGTCTACGCAATGTATGCAAAACATCATTATATTATTGAGAGATGGACATTTTTACCCATAGACAATAATTCTTCAGAATGGATTGTGTATACAAATCATCATGATATTTTTGAGTGATGGACAATGTTCACCTATGACAATAACTCTTCAGAATGAATTATTTGTTTCACAATTCCATTTTCAGCTCTAGGTGTGAGTATTTTCCTTTACAACGTTCTCAAAGCGCACACGCTTTTCCCATAAAATTATATGTATGGGTATGAAAGCGCACACGCTTTTCCCATAAAATTATATGTATGGGTATGAAAGAGGGAAAACTGGAAAAAAGTTCGTCGCTCACGTCGCATTTGGTTCATTCTGATTGTGTGAAAGCGATTTTTTTGGCAAAACAGAACCTGCCATCCTATCATGTCAATCGTGTACTTTGGTTTCGGTTGTTGGAGATATGGGTGAGAAAACTGACAGACGAAGATATTGAATGACTGAGATTTGTTGAGATTTGTGTGGTTGCAAATCCATTGTCAACAATGGTCGCTGTGATTGATCGTGTTCTATCTGTGATAAACGGTTGTAAATAAATTGAAAATAAAGTTCATGTATATAAATGTCATTTGAGGTCAGAAATAACGAGCCAAGTTTTTTTTGTTTTAATTGCAAGTTTTATTTCTAATGTTTTTTAACATTAAAATATTTAAATATTCTAAAATTTTAGGGATAGAAATTAGTTAAATCATTGATTTCATTTTTGTCCGATCATATTTTAGAATATTTTCGGATTTAAAATATTTTTGAAAATAATGGAACAAGTTTTTTGTGGTAGGATAACAGACTCAGAAAATATTACATAATCAAATCAAAAGCGAAAGAATTGATTTCACTTTTGTTCATTAGATTCAAGAATATTCTTAATTAAGTTCACATTAAATTATATAGAAGATCCTAAATTTAGTTTGTTTTATTGGTGACAAAAGTGTGTTTTGTATTTGATTTTCTTTTTAGTTCAAATATATAATTTTTTGAAGTTATTTAAATTGTATTTTTAATATATAAATAAATTTATATTAAAAAAACCGTGTTTTAAAATACTCAAAGTATATAGACTAAAACAAAAATAAAATCCAAGTTAAAACAAAAATAAAATAGGAATATAGGAAATCCTTTAAACATGTTAAAGTCTCTTTAGATATTATTCTAATTTCCTTTTGTTGTTCAAAGAGGCTATCACAATCCAGTAACCAATATATACAATGTTATATGACCATTAATGAGCAGGGGCAATGTATGTCACTCGTTAGATTTAAGCAAGTACATTATCTAATGCCTCGCATATTAACGGCCCTATAGCATTGTATTTATTGGTTGCCTGAAATAAAAGTACATTTTTTATTTAAAAATATATATTTATATGATATTTGTCTAGTTAAATTTAAATTTAAAAAAATGGAATTGAATTGAGAGGTATATTTATAATGTGTCTATTATAATAATTAAATTAATTAATATAAATTTATTTTAATTTAACATTTTGAATATTATAAAATTTAATTTATTTTTTATATTTAATATGTAAAATTTAAAATATATTTAATTAATTAATTAATTTAAATTTAAATTATTTTAAAATCAATTTATATTTATCTAAAACTTTAAATCTAAAACAACTTTTAAAAAAATCATAATTTTTTCTTTGTGATAAATACATGTAACATATAACATTTGCCTTTTTCATTTAAATTATTCTCAAATTTCATTCATATTTTTTTATTTATTTTTGTTTAGAAATTTTATAGGTATAATATTCTCAATGAATGTTAGATTAGACTTGTTGAGAAATCAATGCTAGTAGAATTAGGGTTAGATTTCTCTTTCTTCATAATTACTTGTGAATTATATTGGCTTCTTTTATATATTTATTATATTATCTTTCATTGAGCAATTACCAAATTATGTGTGTATGAAGATCACAAGAACAAGAGACACAAGATGTAGGCACTCTACCAGGGAAAAACACCTATCTAGAGGAAAATCCAGTGAAACTTCTTCCTTCAGTAGTTAAGACGAGATAATCCAAGACTCTTCAACCTAGACACATAACTCCTCCAACCACCAAGTCATCCTTTCCTTCTAACAACTTCGATCTAGATCTTCGACCTTGCAGCGACAACACCTCAACCTAACAAATCCAGAATTTCGACCTTCCAGCAGTAGGATCTTTGACCCAACACTTTCATAATTTTGACCCTCCCAACAACAGAACTTCGATCCAGCAAATAACCCAGTAAATTCGCATAAGAGAGAGAGAGAGAGAGAGAGAGAGAGAGAGAGAGAGAGAGCTGAGAAACTTTGACTTGTACTTCTTCCTTCTTCCCCTTTAACTTCACACTTTTTTTCTGCACTTTCTTGATGTGTATCAAACTTGTTGAGTTGATTTCCAAATAGATCAAAATGCTCTTGTGTATATAGCTTCTTATGTGGGTCGATTTGTCCTCTTGTAGGCTGACTCCATTAGGTTAGAGCCGAATTGGTGTGGAGGTGACAAAATACATTTTTGACTCAATATTAATTATTTTTACTTGATACAAAAGCCCAAGAAGGGTCTCATTAAATGTACAATGACTCTAATGACTCATTATAAAACCTAGAAGTCCATAATGAGGACTTTGACCTATAAAATGATGACCCAAGCATGAAACCCATGCTTTAATAAGTCATTCTAATAATAATAAAAATATATTTTTCATTTTTTGGCTCAAATATAAATATGAAGACCGAACCTAGTTACATTCTTCAACACTCCCTGTTAACTAGGGAGATATTAATAATTTATACATGTATACACAAGTACAAGGAAGATCTCAAAACACAAGAACTACGAAGAACTTTGGCACATAAGGTGCCATAGACTAGATTCCTTACCAGGGCAATCTATCCGGGTGGGACTAAGATGGACTAAAGATTTCAGTCTCTATAGGTACCATTGGGCTTACTTGCTAACCATCAACCCAAATAACTAGGTGTGTAATGAAAGGTCAGAGCTCTATGACCAACGCCACCCTCCCTACTTTGGGAATTAGACACTAACACATATGCCAGCCAGATGTCCTCCCAGACATTTTGTATCACAGAAGATGCCTCCTCAAGTATCTTCCAAACATCTTTCGTTAACGAAATCAGTAATATTAACCAAACCAAGCATGCTTCTTAAATATTCAAACTACTTATTAGGAAGAGACTTTGTTATCACATCAACTACCTATTCGTTGGTCACAACATACTGTAGCTTCATGATCCCATGTTGTACCAAACTTGTAATATAGTGGTACTTATTGTTGATATGTTTCGTCTTTGCATGGAACACAAGATCTTCATACATCTTAATGCTTCTATTATTATTGTAATTTATCACAATAGGACTTAGAGGTTTCTATAACAAAAGCTTCCTTAACCATACGACCTCCTTTCCTACTTCACATGCAACCATGTACTCAACTTCAACACTACTTAAAGTAACAAGAACTTGTTTTATACTTATCCATGAAATCATTGTAGATCTGAAAATTAAACATCCACCAGTAGTGCTTCTTCCATCGGTCTCACTGCCACCCCAATCAGAATCTATAAAACCTTTCAGCTTGAATTCCTTGCTATCATGCTTTAGGTAGTGATGAATAGTACCTCAAAGATATCTCAATATATGCTTGGCAACTACCCAATGATCATGATGAGGATCAAACTGAAATTGACTAAGAATGTTCACAACAAAACATATATCTGGTATAGTGTTTACCAGATACATCAAAGAAACCACCAAATTTTGATAGGAGTTAGAATCTGCAATACTTGAGTGAGATCTTCTCAACTTCTTGAGATTGGTGATCATGGGAGTAGTCATTGGCTTGTAATCCATCATACCAAATTTCTGCGACAACTTAATTATATACTTTCCTTACCCTAAATAAATCTCCCCAGGTTTCTGCCATACTTCCAATCCTAGGTAATAATGCATTAGATCCAGATTCTTAATCTCAAATTCGTTGCCAACATCTTCTTACATTCTTGTATCCTTCTCTCTACCCCTGTAATTAATAAATCATCCACATATAGTAGAATAATGACTGGATCATTATCCACAACCTTGATATAAAGATTTGGATCAACATAACTTTTGACGAACTTGATTCTTAGAAGGTATGTATCCATTCTTTCATACCATGCCCTAGGAGCTTGCTTCAAACCATACAGGGCCTTCTTGAGTCTATAAACATGAGAGTCTTTTCCATTTATTTCAAATCCTTCAAGTTGTTCAATATATACTTCTTCATCGAAGGTCCCATTTAGAAATGTTGTTTTTATATCCATTTGATGGATATTCCATCCCATTATTGCAACCAACAAAACTAAAGATCTTATAGTAGTATATATTGTTGTAGGTGCAAAGGTTTCTTCATATTATATGCCTTCCTTTTGAGAGAAGCCCCTTGCAACGAATCTAGCTTTGTACTTGTCTGTGCTTCCATCACCAACGTGATTGATCTTGCAAATCCATTTATAGGTGACAAACGATTTGTTACGAGTTCTACGAACGATTTCCCAAACCCCATTCTTCATGATGGATTGATATTCTTCCTTCATATCCTTCTTGCATACTTCTTGACGAGTAGTTTCCTCAAATATAATTGGTTCAACTTCTATTAGTCTTGTCATGTATGCAACATATCCAGAATATCTTTTTGGTCTTTTGCTTTCTCTAAAATTTCCTTTCGTAGCTCTATGTCCTTTGGCATCTTCAAGAATATATTTTAACCAATTTGGTCTCTTTGTTGTGTCAAGTACGATCACAAGTTAAATAGGATCACTTGGTCCTTCTTCTTCTTCTTCTTCTTCTTGATTTTTAGTAGGATTGTTGTGATGCTTTTGTTCTTCGAATAGTCCTATGTCTTCGTCATTAGAACCAATAGGAATATATTTGGATCTTCTGTAGGCATGATTTTTATCAAATATAATACCCATGCTTACTTCAATATGTCTTCCTTCCTTGATGTAGATTATATATGTCCTTGAAGAAATATTGTACAAGCCAACGAAAATCCCTTTTATGCTTGTAGAATCTAGCTTCTTTCGTTTTTCCTTTGGAACATGATATAGGTAGGACATCCAAATATTTAGAGATGGTCCACATATGGCTTCCTTCCTGTGAATGCTACTTTGGGTATCATATTATCAAGGATTCTATGAGGACTTATAATTTTTATATATACAATAGTCATTGCATCTTCTCCCCATAGAAATTTAGGAATATCTCGATAAAAAATCATTGTTCGTATACATTCTTCAAGTGCTATATTCTTCCTTTTTGCAACTCCATTTTGTTCGGGATTGTAGGAAATAATGAGCTCCCTCTTAATTCATGCTTCTTTGAAATATGCAATTATTTCTTTTGAAGTGTATTCTCCACCATTATTGGATCTCAAAGTATTTATTCTTCTTTTGGTTAAGGTCTCTACTTCAAACCTAAATTCCTTGAAATTTTCAAATACTTCGTCCTTTGTTTTGAGTAGATAGAGCCATGTCTTTCTAGAGTGATCATAAATAAAGGTTACATGATAAAGATGACCTCCAAGTGATATTCTAGAAATAGGCCCACACACATCTGAATGGATAAGATCCAATATTTCTTTAGACCTTGTTTCACTGCTAGTAAATAGTTTCCTTGTATTCTTTCCTAAGGCACATCCCTTGCATATTCCTTCACAATCTTCTTTAATACTGGGAATTCCATTTACTAATTTATTGAGAGAGGGAATAACATTGTAACGTAAAATCCCATATATTCTATGTCATAGTTCAATGGGATTGATTTCCATGTGAACTAGGGCTTGAGGAGATGGTGTTAATACTCTATATAGACTTTTTTTGTAGCGGCTACAACCACCCTCCAAAATTTTTCCTAAGCTTCATTTTGGAGCCTCCCTACAAACAATCCTCAACAACATGTCTTGCCTTGTCAAGTACACAAGTTTCAGTGATTTTCTAGCAGATTTCTAGCCTGTGCATGATAGCTCGTTGCATCCCCCTCACAGGTTGTTTCTTTGGACTTGGTCCAACTGCAGGCTGAGAAGCTCCCCAAAGAAATTGCATAATTATGGAGGGGAACCAACCTTCCCTCCAAAAATTACGCAATCACGTCTGGCAGCCTACTAGGCTCCATAATTACGCAATTCTTCTTGTCAACCTTCACTAGAAAAACTACGCAATTCTTCCTGTCAACCTTCACTCGAAAAACTACTCAATCTATCCTAGTAGGACTGCTCAACCCATAAATTGCGCAATTCTGGGCAGCAGTCAGCTACTCAGCCTAGAAATTGAGCAATCCTTCTGGGTAGCCAACCCATCTCCCTCCTAGAAATGCACAAATTTTCCCCTCAGTCAAGCAGGGTGTTGCATGTGCCAGTGGGTTGACCAGTTCGACCCGGAACCGAGAAAAATTGAATTGCATGCTTGGGTTGCTTTTCCCGAAATAGAAAAAAGCAACATGAAAAAGGAATCCCTAGATTTTAGGGAGCTATTTTTAGCAGCTGGAGGTTAAATACAAAGATCGTTTTAGAATATTTCCTCCAAGTGTCGCTTTTTCTAGATTTGTGGCATGTGCGTAATGAGGCTCAAACTTATTTATTCAATGCTTCAGAGCTCACTTATTCACATATATCGTGGAGCTCTGACATCCCACAACACATCCAAGAGTCTTCGACACATCCAACTCAACAATTTCCAAGTAAGTCCTCTCAATTTCTCTTTTGCAGCATTTCTGTCGCTTTTTATGTTTTGGCTTGTGTGTGTGTTGTTTGCTTGATTTCTGTGAACACTTGTTGTCATCTGCATGCATACTAGCTTGTACTAACATCATTTCAGTTTTCCTTAGCATCTCACTACTGTTGCATGCATGACACTGTTTTGCATGAACGGTCGCCGATTCAGTTACTCACTTCACCCACATGCATGTTGTTCCATGTTCCGAATCTTTCATTCACTATTTGAATGCATGATCATTCACTCCTACTTACACTTAGTATCACCATGCATTCACATTCACATCTACTTCTAGTTGCCCGTCGATGGGTCTGGGCAACCTTAGCCCGAGCTCTGCCTCACCAAGACAACATTGTGCAATCCTGAGAAGGAAGGATATTCCTTCCTCTCAGAAAACGTGCATTTATTCCCAGTGACTACCCTCCAGTCTTGAATTGCGCAATTCTAAGAGGTAATGACTGACGGCCCAGAAAATTGGACAATGCAGTCACTAGGCCTACAACCCTTTCTAGCTGGAATTGCACATTGCACAATCCCAGCAGCCAGCAGGCCAATCTGGATTGCGCATTGCACAATTCCAGTAGCCATTCAACCTCCCATCATCCTAGACTACCTTTTACGCAGTTCTAGCACCCAGTCTCCCAACCTCCCAGGAAAAATTATGCAATCCTTTCCAGTCAATCCCCAGGTATGTTGCATGTTATTCCTCAAGTTTTCTTTCGTTTTAGCTGACAAATTTCTTGCCATACATGTCACCATGTCTCTAGATCTAGCAAGTGTTCATCTGTCTCTCAGCAGTTCAGGATCAATGGCCTCCAAGAGAGCAGGATCAAAGGACACTAACAAAAGTGTAACTGGGGCAGCAATTGAGTGAGTGTCTACAAGTTTTCTGATCTACATTGACACCAAGCTAATTGTAGACAATGACATCAAGATGAAATGGCAAGAGGTCAATGATGCATTTGTAGGCACATTTGGGGAAGATCTAAAAGACTACCAAGTCTATGTGAACATCCACAAGTCTAGCTTGTACCACATTTCATCCAGGTATCTAGTGTTCCCATGCACAAACATGATACATTGGATTATCTCGCACACTAATCCCGAGACGATGACATTGATCATTTTCAGCGGGACGAAGATTGCTACCTTTAGGGCATAGGATTATGAATAGATATACAATATGTCGAAGCCCATGGTCACCATGGAGACACCCTTTAGCATACCTAGCAGCAATGCCAAATCCAGAGATATCTTGAAGAGTTGGGTAAAGGAGTCGGCCAAATTTAGAATGACTCCCAACTAGATCTACAAGACAAAGGTACTGCGGAAGGTGTATCAATACTTGCTCATCTTTGCATGTCACTTGTATGGCCAAGAGAGCACAGAAACCTTCCCGCAGAGTTGGGTGATCGCGTTAGACCAACTGGCTAAAGAAGGCAAAGCATGCAACTGGTCCGACATGTTGGCTCACCAGTTGAAGGAATAGGTAACAAGAGCTCGACAACTGCCCAAAGGTCAGCAGGAAGAAATCTACATGTCCGCTTATATATTGGATGCAATCTGTGCCTATTAGGAGTTTCCAGGCTTGAAGTGGGCATGGAAATCTACGGAGACCTCTGTGAACACTTATTGTAAGATGTTGTCTGAATGCATCGTTAGAGGAGTTATCACACAACTGTCCGATCATTTTGTCACCCAGCGTACAAGATGATATTTGAACATGATCCACCCTACATGTCGAAGGTAGCAATGGAGACACTAATTGATATAGCAGATTGGTATGCCTCACCATTGGGCACCTTCATACGGATGTATAGCGCGGAGAAGCCTCTGCTTGTTCTATCGAAGTTTGCCTTGGACAAGCTTGTCATGTAGGAAGTATCATATCACATCTCGGTAGGACTGACGGCTAGGCTGCACTAGAAGAAGAAGGCACCTTGGCCCGCTCTTCCTTTGCAGATCGGGTTATACGAGATACATAATTTCAAGCATGTGGATGTCGAAGCAGAGGAGGTAAAGAAATATCCATTCGACACCCGAAGCTACAATATGTATGACCCGCATTGTCTTGTAAAAGATCACTGCACGAGAGTATAGTTTTAGTGGATCCACGAGGCATTTCATTGGGCAGAGGAGGACCCATGGAGATATTGTTACATCTTCTCCAGACCAAATGAACCGATCGGCCTCGTTGTGGAATGGTTAGCGAAGCAACATCCTGAGGAGCACCAATAATAGCAGTAGCAGAGGTAAGCCTACCAATGCACGACAAGGGCAAGAGGAAGATTTTTGACAACATGGAGGAGTAACAAAGCTGCAAGTTCTGAGAAAACCCACTTGTGTATAAAACAACTTTGGCAATAGAGGTGAAGAGGCAACAAAGCAATAAGAGGAACGCACAAAGGCAGAGAGAAAAACAGATAGTGGAGGAAACAAAGAAGGAGTTGCATGAGTTGAAGGAGCAACTCCGAAAGGAATAGGAGCTACACAGACATGAGAAAGAAGCGTAGTAAGAATATGTGCAAGAGGGATCAAAAAATGTATAGACAGATGAAACTGCACCCATACAAGTATTCGACTCATCCAAACAACTGGAATCAAGAAGACATGGTGAGTCATCGTAGGAGCAGGGATTTGCTCAAGATATTGAACAAGCACTTGAGCAGATGGATACAGACATGGAGCAATAGGAGTTAGAGCAAGACATCGAACCCATGCCTCAACGCCAAGAGGTTGACCCACCAGCTTCAGTAGATCTAGAAGGGGGGTAGGTCCCAAGCAACTAAGGAGATACTGAGATCCTTGGAGACAATCCAGATGAGGAGATGCATAACATCTCATTCGATGAGTCCCAACATAGAGTTTTGCAGTCTCGCAGAGTTTCGACTCCAGATGATCATACATCTCCTGTGCAATTTGAGGAATGAGTGATCATGTCTGACATGTGTAAACATCCAACAAAATTAGACAATGCTACTAGAGCATATGCCAAAACCACTAGCTCGAGTGTTCACTTCCTGATAGCTAAGAAAAAGCGAATGGCTAAGGAATAACAGACGGCCAAGTAAGGAGGAGAATTGGTTACAACATCCACCTCAGCAGAGCTTAAGAAAGCAATATTGGATGAAGTATTGTCCCTTGACACAGCCATGCAGGTGTTGTATTCCAAGTTTGGTACTGTGCATAAGGCGGTTCTCCATCTCAGCTGTTGGCAGCAGCGATGTGCTAGGAGAGAATGTATCTTGTCAAATGTGCATGCTGTCGTTGATTACATGCAAACATGGACAATGAGATACAAGGGAGCCCTGCTACACTTGCCTAAGATGATGAAGCCTAGAGTAGTCAAGCTGAAGGCATGCATTCAGAGTCAGATCCGAAACTATGAAGATCTCTTGCAGCTCATCACTAGTCTGCAAGCTTCCCATGTAAGGTTATTCAGGAGTATGGATGTTATTGTGCATGCACATGCGATCCCATCTATTGGGACACCCACCTAAGCGAAGACAAAGGCACATGTTCGACTAGAGCTTGACTCGTACTTTGACAAATTGATGCGCATAGCCACCAGCCGAGACTTGGTGATCAGTTAAGACACCATGCATCAATATGTTACTCGTCCAGCTGCACTCAAGACAATGATGCGCATGCTATCAAACGAGTTGGAAAGAGGAGCCCGAGCAGTGTACCGGGATGCTATGGAGGCAAGAGTTCATTTCTAGAGAGATGTCACCTTAAATTACATAGACACCATTGCAGACTACTGAGCTTAGCATCAGTTTGCTACTATCGACCACCATGAGGATGTCAAAGGGCTAGTCTTCTCACATTTGTATGAGTCATAGTGATGTCTTGCATGGCTTACTCAAGCCTATTTTTTCTCACATGGGTACATGTGCAGATTGTATGTAATGTCTTGTCAAGTGTAAGTTCAAGTGTCGATAGTTGGATGTAATAGTCATAGGGTAGATGAAGAGTCACGAGGGTAGACGAACTATCACAAAGGGGAATGTCAAAGGCCACCCAACCCTTTTCTATATATAGTCCCTCATAACTCATTGAGAGCAGGATCAAACCCTCCTTACGTTGTTAAGATGTACCAACATTTTTCACGCTAATATCGTTGAACCTCCCTCTGAGATTTTACCGATCTTGCACTTTCTCACTTACTGAAATCTCACAATTTCATCTCTCTGAAGTTGATCTAAACTGTTCACTGTAGAATATCGAAACCTCGTTACTTAAGTCCATCGAAAGTCTTCTCTGAAGTTTGTTCAAGTTTTTACATCCTCATTTTCTGAAAATGATCTAAACATGTCTTCTTAAGGTATACTGAAATCCTCCTTCTACTTCAAGGTGTCTTTAATATGGTGAATAAAGACTAAACTAGCTCACTGTAACTTGCTACCCAACCTTTCAAGATACCTCAAAATCTTAATTCCATTAGCCCCGAAATGTCCTTGGGATATTGATCTAACTGACTTAATCTTCAATGCAAACATAACCTTTCACTAAGAATAATTTAAAGATGTATAAGTGATCTTCAAACTGCCTTTCATCATGACCTTAGCTCTCATACCATGTTCAGAAATCAATTCAAGTAGATTAGGGTTTCATTCCTCTTTCTTGATAATTACTTGTGAGTTATGTTGGCTTCTTTTACTTATTTATTATCGTATCTTTAATTAAGAAATTACCATATTATGTGTGTATGAAGATCATAAAAACACAAGACTCAAGATGTAGGCACTATGCCAAGGCAAAACCCCCCTCAAGGGGAAAACCTAGTAAAAAATTCTCTTCCTTCAATAGTTTTCTTTGAGACTCTTCAACCTAGACATAGACCAAACCTTCCCTCCACGCCAAGTTATCCCTTCCAAATCTTCGACCCCTTTGCAGAATGTTATGAAACCAACTCACAAAAGATAGAAAAGAGAGATCAACGCCTTAGAATTCAACATCTTCGAGGGGGCAACCTCCTTTACATTACACAAATGAGAAATTCTTCGATGATTCAAATGACAAAACCTCCTTTCTATATATAGGAGTCTAAGGAGTCACAATATAACCCAGCCGACCTAACAATAATAATATAAAGCCACAAAAATAACAATAGAGGGATTCTATGGGGCACAGTAATAACAATATGGGGACAATAGGGGCACAAAAATATTAATAAGGGATGCAACTACAATAGTAATGGGGTAATCACTAGTATTATAGGGACCCAATATGCCACTGTCCTTCAAAAAAGTGTTGTCCTCAATGCTTGAGTAGTTTTGGATGCTTCTGTATAAAATTCTCATCCTCCCATGTGGAATCTTCAGCGGATAAGTTCTTCCACTTGATAAGATACTCCAAAATTGATCGATTTCATAACTGTCGAGTTCTTGTTTCTATGACTGCTTCTGGTTCCAATATAATTTTTCCTTTCTTGTCAAGTTCTGGCAATATTGTTTGAATTGGGAGCTTGTCGCCTATAACCTTCTTTAAACATGAAACATGGAAAACTGGGTGCAGTCAAGAAGTTGCAAGAAGCTCCAATTTGTATGCCTTAGTACCAATCTTTTGTAACACCTTGTGTGGACCATAATACTTTGGTGATAATTTATTATCCTTCCTAGCTTGCTTGAGGGACATTTGCTTATATGGTTGTAGCCGTAGGAATACCCAATCACCTACATCAAAACTTCTTTCATTATGATGTTGATATGCCTATTGTTTCATTCTATTCTGTGCCAATACGAGGTTATCCTTTAAGAGTTGGAGGACTTGTTGTTGATGTTCGATGTGATGTTCCACTGCTTGAACCTTAGAATTTTCTCTTAAATATGATGTGATGGATGGTGGCTGATATCCATAAAGTGCCATAAATGGGGCCATTTTTGTTGCTGTATGGAAGGAAGTGTTATACCACCATTCAGCAGAGGCAACCATTTGACCCATTGTGTCTATTTATCATATACAAAGCAATGAAGATATCCTTCCAAACATTTGTTTACTATCTCAGTTTGCGCATCAGATTGAGGATGATGAGATGAGCTATGAGCTAGCTGAGTACCAAGACAAGAAAATAATTTTGTCCAAAGATTTCCAGTGAAAATGGGATCTTTGTCACTTACAATAATCTTTGGGTTTCCATGTAGCTTTTGAATTGTTTCCATAAATGCAGTAGAAACTGTATTGGATTTAAATGGATGTGATAATGCACAAAAGTGTGCATACTTGGTAAGTATGTCAACTACCACCATGATGACACTCTTTCCCTCAGACTTGGGTAAACCTGTGATAAAATCCATTGAAACCTCCTCTCAACGTTGGCTTGGAATGGATAAAGGTTCTAATAGACCCGGTGTCTTAATTGTTTCAACTTTGTTTGTTGGCAAACCAAACATTCCGCCACAAACTTTTGAATATCTGATTTAAGGCCCTCACAAAAAAATTCCTTCTTAACCCTGTGGTAAGTTTTTAAAAATCTTGAGTGCCCTCCTATGGGAGAAGTGTGAAATTCCATAAGAATATTTTGTTTTAGCTGGGAATTATTACAGAGGTATAAGCGATCTTTGTACCATAACGAATAATTTTGCCAGCTAAATGTATCATATGTACTGGAGTCTTGTTGTAACTTTCGAATAAGTTCCCACACTTCTTCGTCATTCTTCCATTCCTCCCTTGCTTCGTTTATCCAATCTGGTTGGATAATAGAAATGGCGCACAACAATGCTTCCACATCCTCATCCTTTCTTGAGAGTGCATTTACCACCACATTTTGCTTCCCTTTTTTGTAGATGATTTCAAAGTCACAACCCAACATCTTTGTGACCCACTATTGTTTCTCTTCAGAGGATAATCTTTGTTCTATAAAGTATTTAAGGCTATCATGATCCATTTTTACCTTGAAGTGTCTTCCCATTAGGTAGGGTCACCATTTCTTAAGTGCATGGAGTATTGCCAACATTTCCTTCTCATAAATAGTTTTGTGTAAAAACTTTCCCTTGATTGGATGACTTTCAAAAGCAATGGGTCTTTCATCTTACATTAAAACAGCACCAATTCCATTTCCTGAAGCATCACATTCCACAATAAAGGTTTTTGTGAAGTCTGGTGCAGCTAAGACCGGTGCTTGGCACATTGCCTCTTTAAGATGCCCGAAGGCCTTTGTTGCTTCTGGAGTCCATGAAAATGCATCTTTCTTCAATAATGTTGCTAGAGGTGTTGCTATTCTCCCATAATTCTTAACAAACTTATGATAATACCCTGTCAACCCAAGAAATCCTCGTAGATGCTTTATGGATGTGGGGATTTTCCATTCCTTAATGGCTTTAATTTTGCTAGGGTCTACCTTAACTCCTTCATGAGATACAATATGACCCAGATATTCCACTTCTTGTACTCCAAAGAAACATTTGGATCTTTTTGCATATAATTGTTTCTCCTCCAAGAGTTGTAGCACCCTGTCAAAATGTTCAACATGATCCTTCCAAGACTTGTTGTAGATTAGTATATCATCAAAAAATACTAACAAAAATTTTCTAAGGAATGGTTTGAAAATGGAATTCATCAAACCTTGAAATGTTGAAGGTGCATTGGTAAGGCCAAAAGGCATGACCAAAAATTCATAATGACCCTCATGAGTTCTAAATGTTGTTCTCAGAATGTCTTTAGTCTTCATTCTGATTTGATGATATCCTAAACGAAGATCCAACTTGGTGAAGTAAATTGATCCATGCAATTCATCCAGTAATTCATCAATGACAGGAATGGGAAACTTATCTTTAATAGTGATCTTGTTGAGCTCCCTATAATCCAGACACATGTGCCATGATCCATCCTTCTTGTGCACCAATACTACTGGAGCAGAGAAATAACTTTGACTCGGTTGAATTATACCAGCCTCTAGCATTTCTGCAACCATACGTTCAATTTCACTCTTTTGGGCATAGGGATATCTGTACGGCTTGATGTTTGGAGGAACACTTCTTGGAATTAGATGAATAGCATGATCATGATCATGAATAGGTGGGAGAACTTTGGGAGTCTCAAATACCTTGGAATGATTGTCCAAGACTTTTTGGAGATCTGGGGAAATAGATGATTCCAATGTGGAAACATCTAGCGAACATAATTGTGCAGTTACACCTCTTTGTTCCTTTTTCAGAAGCTTTGTCATACCATTAGAGTTGATTATCTTTCTCGATTTCCCTGCAATACCCTTTCATTCAACTTCCTTTCCTTCCACAGAAAATTTCATGAAAAGTTCTTGAAAATTAAAAGCTATTGTACCCAAGGATTATAGCCATTGGACTCCTAGTACAACATCAGCACCTCCCATTGGAATGGAAAGCATTGGGCTAGTCAATACATATTCTCCCATGGATAGCTTGATATTATGGCACTTTTCAGAGCAATTTAGTGTTCCTCCATTTACAACCATCACTTGACACTTTGGTGCTGGATATAAGAAGCAATTCAATTCTTTTGCTACCTTACAATGAATAAAATTGTGGGTACTTCCTGAATCAATCAACACTATTACCTTTTTCTTCTTGATTTGTCCTTCTATCTTGATGGTTTGAGGAGTGGTAATTCCCGCCAATGCATTACAAGATATGGTCGGATTCATTTCTTCTTTATCTAGGCTTTGTTCCTGGAGTATATCCTCTTCTTTTGACGTTTCTTGCTCCTTTTCTTCTTCCTCTTCACAATCTATGTAGAATAATTTCTTCTCAGCACACTTATGACCTTTAGTGTATTTGCTATCACAACTGTAACAAAGCCCTTTTTCTCTTTTTTCTTCCAATTGTTGTGATTTCAACCTTATAGGTTGTGGAAGACTAGGGGAAACAACACTTCCATCTTTATAGTTGTGAGTGGTATGCTTCTTGGTTGCCATAATTTTGCTTTCCATTTTTCTTGCTAACCTGAATGCCTTCTCTAATGAATCGGGTTCCCAAAGGCGAACATCATGTTGGATATTATCCTTTAAAGTCCCTATGAACACATCAATCCTATGCTCCTCTGGAATATTTTTTACCCTTATGTTCAATTTTTAGAACTCCTCAATGTGCTCCATTATTGAACCCTTTTGTTTGAGACTTATCAATTGGCTAAAAAAAGTGTTGCTTTTTGTATCCTCATAATGTGTTGTCAATTCTTCCGTAAAAATTTCCCAAGTGATAATTTGTTTACAAGAGCAAAGCCATTGATACCATACAAACTGATTTGGTTCCAAATATAAAGTTTCAATACATACCTTTTGTGTGTTTTGCACATTATTGAGATCGAAAAATTGCTCCATCTGTAATATCCATGTTGCGGAATCCTTGCCATCAAACTTCCTCATATCGATTTTTGCAATATGGTGGGTCTTCGATCCAACATTAGAGTCTATGGAATCATTATTAACATTTCTTTTGTTCTCATCTTGAGTTTCCTTTACTACCCTTTCACCATTAGTGACCATTTCTTGTAGCAACTTATTCATATTTATCTTCAATTCTTCCATCTTATCATCCATGCCATCAATTTTAACGTCCATGCCATTCATCTTAGCTTCCATGCCATCCATCTTAGCTTCTATGCCTTTATTTAAACAATCCATCTTAGCTTCTACACCTTTCTTTAAACCATCCATCTTAGCTTCTACATCTTTCCTTAAACCATCTTATATTCTGTTGCTTTGTGCAAGTGACACTTGTTGCACTTGGTCTCGTAATTTTGATATATCATGTTGCATTTCTTCCTCTTCTTCATGAGTCATACTAGAGCTTTGAGGTTGCTTACTAGGTGTTTGCATTTTCTTTCCTCGGGGCATCAATTACCGATTCAAACTAATTTTTCAAACCAAGCTTATGCAAAAAAATTTAAAAAAATTACACACCTTTTTTCACTTTGTAGAAGCTTGATATTGAATCTGATGTATCTCTACAATTTAGGATCATCCAGTTCTGAAATTGTGACCTGTAGTATCCATCTGTCCTCTTTCCAATGCCACCGTCTAATCCAAATTGGATTCTCCAAGGAAGAGTTATGCACAATCTCCCAAGATGACCTAATTATAGACTAGTTCAGTAGAGTGAACTTGTACGACGTGCCACGAGTCATTGTTTCGACCTTTGGCTCTGAAAAATATATAAAAGAAACTACAGTCCGTCCTCTTTCTGTAACTTCTTACGAAATTTCAATCCGATGCTCAGAGAGAAATTTGTGACGATTTTCCCCAGGTCACATGTTTGGAATGTAATTCAGGAGTCTGCAAAAAGAGCAACTTCCTTAGATCATATCTCTGCAAATATAGTGTGAAAAGCTCTGAAGTTTGGACCCGAGATTCTGCGCGATTTCTTCTCAAATGGGTTTTTTTTTTAGCTTCTGAAACGTCGTAGAAAAAAGCTATAGTGAAAATGCCACGATAACCTGTTTGGAGCAGCGAAACCCTAGAATCCAAACCTCTGATACCAAATGTTATGAAACCAGCTCACAAAAGATAGAAAAGAGAGATCAACGCCTTAGAATTCAGTATCTTCGAGGGAGCAACCTCCTTTACATTGCAGAAATGAGCAATTCTTCGATGATTCAAATGACAAAACCTCCTTTCTATATATAGGAGTCTAAGGAGTCACAATATAACCCAGCCGACCTAACAATAATAATATAAAGCCACAAAAATAACAGTAGAGGGATTTTATGGGGCACAGTAATAACAATATGGGGACAATAGGGGCACAACAATATTAATAAGGGATACAACTACAATAGTAATGGGGTAATCACTAGTATTATAGGGACCCAACACAGAAACACTTCCATGCCTGCAACTTTGATTATGCAGCAACTTATGACATCAGGAAGCAACTGGCAGCAACAACACTTGGAAGAATTCGATCTCCCAAATTAGGGGATGAAAGGGAGAGAGAGTAGCACCAAAACTTCGATTTATTCCTTCTCTTTGACCTTGACCAAACTCGCACTCCTTTTGGCTTCCTTGATCCACTTCGCACTTTTTTGGCTTCTAGAGCGATATCAAACTTTCTTGAGATGATATACTCGAAATGACTTTGATCTCCTTCCTTTTATAGGCTCCAGGTGAGGCCAAATAGGTGTCCTTTAGGCTGACTTAATCTCCATTAGGCTGACTTGATGTGGAGGTTACATAAATCATATTTTACTTAATAATAAACCTTTTTACATGATTCCAAAGCCCAAGAAGGGTCTCTTTAATTGTACAATGACTCTATTGACTTAATATTAATCCTAGGAGTCCACAATGAGGACTTTGACTAATATAATGATGACCCAAGTGTGAAACCAATGCTTTAATAAGTCATTGATACAATAATAATAAAAAGCATCTTTATTCTTTTGACAAGTACATTACATAATGACTCAAATACATTTATGAAGACCGAACCTAGTTACATTCTTCAACATATTGGAGTATTCAATAAATCTAATAATTCATCAAATTGAGCTATTTAAATATTGGATTGGACCTTCAATTATTGAAGTGGATGGCTCTAATTTATGTTTCAAATGTGATATGGAATAGGATGCAATATAAAACCTTCCTTTGATTCTCTAAATATTGCCTCTTATCTAAACTTTAGTGATTCTTCCTAGTATCGCTCCCCAGCACACAATGCATTCAAGTATATATCAGTTCCTATTTATTCTTAAAATACAAAAGCCTTGACTATTTCACAGAGATCTATATTTCGGCAAGAATTTTCTATAAATGTCTAACAAATAACAAGTCAGATACTCAATCAAGGATAACTATAAACAAGGTTTTGCTTTTGTAGTTTCCAAAGGATTGTAAAGTGGTCACTCATATATGTAGATTTCCGAATAATGTCATGTGCATTTTCAAACATATAAACGACAAGGAGAAGTTAGGATGAGCATATTGGTGACACTTCCTTATAGTAAGGCTCATTAGTCTAAGCTTAAATTTGGAAGTGATAGAGTACTCTTCCAAAATTCCCAAATGATAAAGTTGGATACATCATTATATGGTATTAATGTATCAAATTTCCTTTCCCATGCTAAATTCAATATCTTCCACATTATGCAGTGAAGGAAGTTCATTTCATTCGGTTGTGGACTCCATTAACAACTCTAGAAACTATAGGGACAACTAAGAAAAATTTCATTCAAAACTTTTCATATTATTTTGGGTTGTAGCACAATCATTGTAATGAAAATATATATGTTTGGTTGAAGACTTCTAAACATGGAAAGGCTTATTACTGATTAAAATGTGAAAACCATGAACTAAATGGAAACTTCCCATTTATGAATGAAACCAAAGTGTGTGGGAAATCCAACTTTTAGGTAGTTGTTTGAACATTCGATCAAAAGGGACTGAGAGATGTGAGAAGATAGAATAATTTATGCCTCTTATAATCCTCATTGGAATTCTCCATTAATCCATAAGTTTGGAGCATAGACACATCACAAGGATTCACAAGGATATTGGGGAATTTCATGAAGGCAGATTAGGCACCACTATAATCAATCATATGAGAGAGTTTATCGCATAACAGATAGAAGAACACAGTTACATAGTTATGAGTACAATTTAGGGTTTATTCAATGTAAATAATGGCACATAGGATAAAGGAAACAGACATACAAGAGGATATTAATAACTACCCTTGATGATCACCCAATCTGCATAAGGAGGAGAGACAAGGTTGAGCAAGGTCACAAACATGTGGCTCTCATGTCACTATTAGAATACACCAAAATGGAGATAAGATTGAGATACATTTAATTAATATGATACAAATAAAATACATGATCTATGACCTTTCAATTCACCTTCCATGATGTCTCTTGAACTCTTGGTGATTCTTCCTATTTACTTGGGAATTGTTATATTATTTCCCAAGTGAATAATATAAAACATCATAACTCTAACAATTATGTTTCCAGCACCTAATAGCTTTCCTTCTTTCATAAAAAATATTTTTTGGTTCAAGTATAGACCACACCTTCTTAATTTTGAAAAAAAAATGTTGTAAGTGTTTAAGATGGCCTTCATTTGAATTAGAATATATGGTGATATCATCAGGATTACTGTGATTTTTTTCTTATCATCTTCAAATGTGAATCCATAACTCTTTGCACTATTGCACCAACATTCCTAAGTCCAATGGGCATCTTATCATACATAAATGTACCACAAGGCATAGTCTATGTGATACCCTTGGTAAATCAGTTTTTTTTTAAATGGTGTTTATATTAGACATGTGGCTGAAAAGTCAAATGGTAAAAAATGGAATATGTAATGAGAATGTAAATATTTATTTGTTAATAAAAAGAAAATGTTTTGTGTATTATTATTGGGAAATGCAATAGAGGCTACCATGTGAGATATTAGACTCTTAACTACCAGGAAAATAGTTGGAATCAATTATGCCCAAGAAGGGGCGGGACAAAGAAAAAGGTCCTCCATTATGGCCACAGAGGACACTGTTGGATGAGAAAACCACCAAAAGAATACATGATTGTAGATAAATGTCATGGGTGGAAACTATGTAAAAAAGAGTTGTGGGAGATAAAGGCGGACGAATAAAAGAAAGGTGCTCGTGCGAGAGAAAAACTGGACCTAAATCCATAATTAGCAGGATGTCGCTTGGGTTAAGGAGGTGTAAGTTTTGAAATAAATATTGAATTATTTTTTTGACAAGGAGTTAGAGCTTGGGGGGGACTACCAAAAGTTCAATGGTTAGAAGGAATGTTCCAGCCTCTAATATATTTCCATGAATTTTTAGGTAAGTACATGAATATTAGGAAAGATATGAGTTAAATATATTATTTCTGAAGTTCAGGGTCGTAATTATATAAGGCAGTATTTCATTATAAATACATGCTACCATGCGGGTGTTAGAGAAAATGAATGGTTACATTCTAAAAATGTCTTTTGTGAACAAGAATATGTATATATATTTCATTGCTGGATTTGTTGCAGGAAAGTTAGAGGTTAGTGACAAAAGACATAACTATAGAGTATATGAGAGATAAAACATAAGGGTACTTATGTTGTAGAAAATTGAGTGGCAAGACCCTACCCAAGAGTTGTGTAGGTGATATGAAAGAAAAAAGGAGAGAAAAACTAGAAAAGTTGAAGAGAGTTGGCTACATTAGAGGTTACCCAGAAAGTAAGAAAATAAATATATGTGAACAACCAGTTTTAAAGGGTAATATTTCACTTGCTCCAAAATTGATTCATACTCAAACTGTAGAAAAAGGGAGAGATATAGAATAGTACATTATATAACTAAATGGGAATAACAATTGGAGACTAGGTTAGAATTTCACAAGCCATAGACGAGGAGGGAAAACCCCATCAACTCGCTAAGAATCATGTGGTCTCTGGAAAAAATAATAAGGCTCTAAAGGATGACCCCAGGTGGAAACTCATGATGTAAATCGCAGTATAGGTTGCAAGTATTTGCAATAATACCCTTTTACGCATGAATATACAAGAGAGAGGAAAGATATCTAACAATGCCATAAACTCATAGCCATATTGATAATAACATTCACAGTGGAACAAAATAAATGAATATGGCTAGTCTTTCTTGACAAAAAATAATTACACAATCAATCATGCAAGTCTTGGCTGCAACTAAAATTAAAGTATATGGGGTTCTGTCAATATAAAAGGGGAACCCTTAATTAATAAAAAAATTACAACAGCTCTGTATACGAAGGTTGGGATTTCTACCCATTATTCTAACAAAAATCTTCAAAGGAGATAATCAAAGAAAATAAGAAAACCATGGGTTGTTAAGATTTCTTTTGTAAACCCTTATAAAATTTATGAAACAACCTAGCTTCCTTACTTTCCACACTTACCTTCTAGCAAGAGACTAGCACAAATGGTTAGACCAGAATAAATAAGAATCTGGGCCCCTCTCCCTGGGTTCCTCCCCCTAGGTTCTGCAATAGATCAGAATCTAGTGAGGTGAGTTAGGCTTGAGACCGTATTCAGCATTGTTTCACTTCTGCATCGCATCCAGAGCTTTGCCTACTCGGTGAAGGGGCATCATATATGATGGTTTTTTCATGATGAGTTATTCTTGTAAGTGGAAACAATCACATGTTTACAATATACGATACTAATCAGATGACACCTAATACAATACATGATGTGCCAAAATTCACATCCTACATAGCAGCAAAGTCCATCTTCGAGAACATTATCACAAGGTTTGGTTGCCCACAAAGTTTGACCACGCGGAATCTCCATAGCCAATTCTCTATCTGTCATTATGAAATTTGGGATTGCCTTTGGAACTACTATTATTTCACACGATCTAGGAATTTCCGTGATGTTGGCATCATTCGATTTTAGCAACGGATCTTGACGTAATACATTTTCATCGTCACTTAATAGGACAAAGCCGAAGCAAAAAAAATTGCTTTGAGGACCTGTGAGAGGTACCAATAAAATGAGTGCCTGTAACGCCTGAGATGGAAAAGAGTGCTCTCATAAGCAAATGAAACCAGAATGTGTCACTCAAACAAAACCCCAAGTATGGTTAAGAGCTTACCTCTAACCTGGAAGGAATTTATGCACGAATACTTACAAATGAATTTTGTTGTAGAACTAGTGCCTAAAAGTGAAAAATGTTGTCAAAAACCCTATCAAGGTGCGACAAGGGCCCTTCTAACATTTACGCCATCATACATTTCATATATGTATACAAACCACTACAAAACATAAGCAAGGAAAATGTATTAACAATGAAATGTCTATATTTATGTATTGCACGCAATAGTATAGTATACAAATCCTTTACAAAAATGCAATGAGAGTGGAGATATAGTATGTGAGGGGATATAGTTTTATAAGGGAGATATGTCATAAATATATAGAAACAACATATATCATTACTATGGGTGACTTAGCTAGGCCAACACAGTGGTAACAATCTAGCATAGCCATGGCCTTGGGGCCAACCAAAGTGTGTATAAATGAATGTGAATCTTAAGAATGGGTGGCAATAGCTTGAACACCATATTCAAGATTAGAAATATATTTCAATTTTTCTTGTGTAGAAAACAAATAAATATTAGTATAGTAATGAGAATCCTTTCTCTGCAGATGGCTACCCTTTTATTGTGACAAAAAATGTACATATTAAGTTTAAAAATAAAAGAATATTGTGTGATTCGTAATTCTTTTTGTGGGTGATTTTTGGGAGATATTCCTTTTAAAGTTGCTTTATAATTATCTTCTTTATGGACTATGATCTAATTGTATCATGAGAATCCATCCATCATAAAAATTCTATGAGCTCCAATTACTCTTTGCATCACCTGATCCATTTTTTGCAAAGAACAATTATATTTCCACACATAAATGAATTTCTCCATTCTTTTCCTATTAGGGACCAAATTAACAAGACATATAATGTACCCCAAGTTTTGATATGATTTCAAAAAGGGGGAAATAAAAAGGGCTTGGGGGACTAAATGGAAATAGTATTATTAATAAGCCTAAGTAATTAAACCTACTTAATTATCACTCCTTATTCCTTGCAATCAGTTCTAAGAGATGGGATATGTATCATTCCCATGAAAGTATGTGGTTTATTCTTAGCAAGCAAATATACTCCACAATTTTAGGCATGGAAGGGGGGGATTCATATTGATTCTTCCTATAGGTTAGCTCTTAGCTTAAGCTATTGTCCGACTACAAAATGAAATAATGGAAATGGATATCAAGAAACTAAGAGAAAATTATGATTATATATAGGGAAATTATTGCCATAAAAAAAACTAATTAAGAAATAAACCCTTGAAAGAAGTGGGATAGCTTAAAAATTAAAAACTAAATAATACAATCCAATTTTAGAAAACACATATAAATTTAAATAGTTGTTACAGTAAATTCGAATAACCCTCCGTAATCTAATATCAAATCACCAATCATATATGTGATACTTATAATCTAATCCAATAAGTGTTCATCGAAACAACGAGTATATGAGATTTATAAACTACATCAAATAACATACATTTAAAAGATAAATTATTTATTTATCAATCAAAAACTCATCATTGAATTTCAAAACTTGCTCAAAAAGGTTTTGTTTTTGGCCAAAATTCATTTCTATGCTTTCTCTATTTTTATATTTTCCTTGGAATGATCGACATTCCTATCAATATTGATCGATTTGTTGCATTCAACAGGCTTACAATTCTTTTGTCCATTCTTGAAATGAAGTCTGTAATTTATTTTTAAAGAATCTTATTATTATCATATAAATAAAACATGCTTTCCAATTCACAATCATATGTTTGTCACCTTGTGCTTTTCGTGGTTTTGTCACAATCGAATGATATTCATGTTTTTGTCACACTTTGGGCATGGAATTTGATTTCACATTTGCTAGAATAATGCTGAATTAATGATTGTCGTCAGCTAATAGGTAAGAGCAATAGAGCATTTTTAACAATATATTTATTGTAAAGCAACTTTGAATCTGATGAAAATTTGTGTCATGATTTCATAAGCAAATGAACATTCATGGAATGTGATTGAAAAAATATGTCATGTTATCAAAGTTTAGTATTATGTTTGAATAATATATTTTAAGAGTTTTGTTCCTCTTTGAATTACCTCAAAACCACAGAATTAAAGATTGGACAACGGTATCCTTCTGGCGAGTTTCGAAAATCTTTTTCCGTTCATTGTATTTTCGGCTGAACTGGAACCTCGTCTGGATATTATAGGCGGCTGAATTTGAACCACGACTGGCTAATTCTGACTGGTTACCAATTTCTTTAAATTAAAAAACTGTACTTTGGACGGTCATATGTCAAAAAGTTTGTGGCTTTCACCGCGTCAACTGTTCGGTGGAAATGTCACATGAACGCCTTTGAATGATTCAAAGGTACCCTAATTTAGTGTTGGTTTAGTTTAGGGTTTCTGGAGATCTTGCCAACGACTCGTATATGATAAGCCCCACAAAAGACATGTGATTGGATATTGTTTTGCCACGTGTCTTGACGGTTTACGTCTCTCCTCTTTGCTGACTTTGCACGAAAGGCTCAGGCTCCCGGATAGCGTATGTGCGTTCTAAGAAAAGAGCCTTCAACTGAAAGTTAGGTAGGTTAAGTTTTGTATTATCCAACGAAATGTTCATGCTCCACCGGTCTATATTTTGTATTATGCAAAGAAAGGTCACCAATTTTATGGTGGACCTTCACCCCAGTCTGTAGCCAACACATACTTAGCCAGTCGTGAAATGAATGGCGCTGTTCATTCAAGCAATCTAATATGGTGTCCAAGTTCTCCTTGCTCTGGTTTATTGTATTACCCGGGCTTCGAAGCTTTGCTTCCAAGGTTTCAGCGGTCGTTGGCTTGAATTTGGTCGGCGGTTTGTGGGACGTCTGAAAATTATTCGCTTGCCTGCATATTCTTGTTGTTCCGAATTCGAATTGTGAGTTTCGCTTTACTGTTCAGTTTGTTTCAGGTGTTAGAACATAAGCTATCTGATTGCAGTTTCGATGTTCGGAACTATCGATATTGGAATCGCAGAAGGATCTAAGAGGGCCGTGGAGTTCACACCGAAGATGGCAGATCCTCCAAAAGCCACCAAAACCACGCTCAAGAGTTTTCTGCAATCAGATCCCACCTTGCTTTCAACTAGCAATCGTTCATCAGACGAGAGTTTGGGCTCGAACAACAACTCAAGTATGAAATCGAGGTACAGCTTTCTATCAGCGGGCACCGTTTCCCCGGCGAGATTCAGTCCCGCTTCACCCTACGCCATGTCGCCGTGGAGCAACGCGTCCGCGTGTCCTTCCCCATGGACATTAATGTCTCCTCTGCACTCCCCCTTCTTGACGCCCTTGCTGGACGGCAGATCCTACGGATGCATCGCTACCTTGTTGAGACAAGACGGTCACGTATCAGCACTCGCTCTGTCTGGCAACGGCCTGCTTTACACTGGCTCAGACAGCAATAACATTCGTGTCTGGAAACACCCCACCCTTCACGAATACGGCTGCCTCAAAGCCGGTAGCGGGTACGTTAAGGCTCTGTTGGTTGTGCGTGACTATGTGACTATGTTTATGTGATAACATGTGGCTTTCTCAACTATGTTATGTGGATCTCCGTCTTTTATGGAAATTCGTTATCTCATATGGGCATGTTTCATGGGTTTTCGGTTTTATTTACTCTGTTTTCTCATGCTGATTATGAGCTCCATAATTCTCATTTTAAGTTTAATTGGAAAACCCTGAGGAAATTAAAGGTATTTGGGCCAGGCCGGGTCTATGGACTCCAAGCTCAGGAGTGCAAGGGGGTCGTTGTTAATAATCTAAAAGTGTTTCATACTCTGGGTTGGTTCATGATTTCCTCCGGGTCTTGGTGGTGTAGTGCAACACGATGATGTCTATGTCCTTCAGTCCTTCTATTAAGTCTAAGTTTGATTATCTATTGCTTTTATGCATCATTGTTAATCTAGGTTTGCCTATGTTGCTTCTCCCTTCGGTCTCTGCACAATATGTTAGGTCTCAAGTGCGGGTAGGTGAGAGTAAGTTGACGAAGGGTGGTATGACATCGTCCATTATGGTGAAGAACCCTCCTAGTGTTGGTGCCTCTAGGCGCGAAGGTCGTGGCTGTAAAAATCAAGGTGGTAAGGGTAACAAGAAAGGCTCGACGTCTGGCAACCCGCCACGCCAACACAGTAGAAAATTGAATGCACAGATCCTGCAAAACATTATCCATGCCTATTACGAGGGGACCCCAACCTAGGTGAAGCAAATGATCTCAACCTGGGAAGCTGAATTAAACCAGAAAGCTAAGATAGAGCCATTAACGGAAGACTAGAGTGGTCTGATCCTTGATCCTCGGTACACCCGCGGTCGCCTCACTCTGTATAAACTATTTTTTCACCTTTTCTGGCTCATGAAAAGCATTGTCGCCAAAGCAATGACTTCTCTCACTATTGTTGTGAATACGAACCTTGGTCTCAATGCCATTTAGAAAGAACTTAAGTTGATTCAACTCCAACTTCAACACTAGAATGCTAGCCTAGGCCATATTAAGCGCCACATTTTTTGTCTGCCTCAATCCAAACTGTCAAGCTCAAGTGCAAAAGATCCTACTCCAGTGGAATCATCAAATGATTAGATGATGGAAGGTACTGTCTATTATCATTTTTGCTTATGTTTTGATGTATATGTCAAGTGGAATTTATGTTAATAGTTTTATGCTTAATAGATGGTTTCCAAACTATAAGTCCTATAAGGTTTTGATAGTCAGACTCAGACTATTTAAGTTTTAGATGGCATATATTGCAGTTCGATGGCCAACAAACCTGGTTTCCCACTCGGTAGGTTGAGGCCACCAAACGTTTCTTATGATTGTAACTTGCCTGATTATTGAAATGAAAGAATGAATAGGTACTGTCAAGCTTACAAAAATAAATAAATTTATATAGCTATATAAAGAAAAAAATTCCCACTAAAAATAATAAATGACAATAAAATATATATATATATATATAGATATAGATACAATTTCCCTATTTTATTTAAATAGTAAATTTCTACTCTAACTTTTTATAAATATATAGATTTATACTATAAAGAAAAATAATATATACATATATATATATATTCAAAAAGTAATAAATAACAATAAAATTTAAAGATCAATATATATATATATATATATATATATATATAGATATATAACTTTTATATTTTATTGAAATATTACACTATTATTATAATTATTTATAAATATATAGAGTTCTGATGGGAGCCAAGGAGTGGGTCAGGGTGGCTAACCCTAAGTGCTTCGACCTTGGTTTGTTCCTTCATCTCTTGCTACCACGGTTTTTCCTTATAGGGGTTATTTTGCTAGTTTGTGGTCTTCTTGTGATGCGTCGAATGAGATTTCCATTGTTGAGGTATGCTATGGAGTTAGTTTGACCAATGTTCTATGTCATGATGTCATATGAACAATATGGGAAGTTGAGGGGGTGTGTTTTTTGGCGGTAGTTTGCTGCTCAACTCACATTTCGTGCCTTTCTTGCGACGTTTTTTGTCATCACCATGTGGAGTGGGATTCTTCTTAAATGCTTTCTGAATTTTTTGGGTGGTTCCTTCACAGTGGCTCACAACTTTCATTATCGTCGATCCATTTGGAAGTGTCACACTTCCATCCCTTCACAAGTCTCTTCCATGGTTTTCATCACAGTGCCCTACAAGGCTCTCTGTTGCTAGCTATCGCTAGGTTTTGGGGCATATCTCTTCCTCTTGAGGCTTGGTGTCGGGTCTCCATTTTGTTTATTTAGCCAGCTTCCTAATGCTTTATGGCATGGGTCTCACTCATATTTTTTCTTTTAAGATTTATGTTTCTGTTGGCCAGTCTTTGTGTTGTTTCTATGCTCCCTATATAGGTTTTTCTCGAGCTTGTATGCCCTACATATATATATTGCTTCTTTTTTAGGTTTTCAATGAGCCTACGTGCCCTGACTTATATATTTTGTTGGGCCTACTTTCCCATATTCTTTATACTCTCTCGCTTGGTTATTATTGACCTTAGGGTCCCTTTTTCATAGATATTTGTTTAAATTTCTGTCTTGTTGCTCCTCAGGATGACATACACACATAGTGTGTCTACAAAATGTAATTTTTATTCCCTATTTACATAATAAAAAATACATTTTTTTCTTTAGAAAATATTATTTATAAACATATAAATATATATAATTTATGTGTGTATTGTATAAATAAAAAAATTAACATATATAATAAATTAACAATTGACATGTTATAAAGTATTACTTAAACAACGAGGTTTGATTCAAAGTTCAAATCCCTCCTGGATTAACTCAAAAATAATAATAATGACATTTAAAGATTAAAATATTTTTTTATTTATATATATATATTTTTTTATATATCTAAATTCTACATTTTATTGAAATATTAAACTTCCATTATAATTGTTTATAAATATATAAATTTATCTTATTTAAGTGTGTATGTTATAAATAGAAAATTAACATATCATAATTGTGAAGACAAAAATAAACAAATAGAAATGAAAATTATTATTTAAAAATATTGTGCTTTATGTAAATTGACAATAGGACTCCTAACATCCTCTCAAAGCTAACTTAACTCATATTGGTGTCTTCCTCATTGTCAAGTTTGACATCCTGAGGCAACATTCTCTCACTGCAAGGAAACCATCAATTTTTTTAAGGTAAGTAGGTTTTAGCTTTTAGGGTTTTTTTTTTTTTATTATTATTACAAACCTCTTTGAATTTCTTGTGATTTCATAACTAATTTGAAATAAATTTCAATAGGATTTTAGATGAATTTGTGAAAATATTAGTGTTTGAATTTTAGATTTTTTTGTGAAATTATTTATATTGGTATTTGAATTGAGATTTGCTAACCTCATCTAATAAATTCGTCCAATAATGAAATTCGACTTTGAATTTAATCAATTTTGTTTATCAAATTTGGCGAGTTAAAAGATTGTGATTCGTACCAATTATTATGATTAATTTTTATAATTAATTCATAATTATTATTTAAAAAATCAAACTTTTTGAAATTTTATAATATGTAATAGATACATACAAGGGGCTTAGAGTAGATGGTGATAAGGCGTGCACTACCAATTTGAAACTTTGTGGGCAAAAATTTAGCTAAGTGATATCAAGTGATTTTGATGACTTAAATACCCTAATTCATGTCTACTCAAACTATAAGTTAAATGGTCCATTATCCCATAAATCACATAACCTAACAAACAACAAAAAAAATATCTAAAAAATACACTTTCACTTCCCAATTAAATAAAACTAACAATTAAAATAATTTTAAATTTTATAAATAAATATTTGTTTTTGAACTATGATCCTAAGTATTTCAATGAGTAATTAGTTACTTAATAATTTGTAAATTAATGAGTTCGACATAAAATAGTTCAATGAACTAGTGTTAATCATTTGTTCATTTCAATAATCCTATTTTTGTTTTATCCTATTAGACCCCACGCTAAAGTTCAACCGACTATCTACCAAAAATAAAGCATTCAAGGTTGACAAATGATTGATTTGAAATTTTAAATTTGCGTTTTCTTGCGAAAGAAGCGTATACGGAAATCCGATATTCTTTACCGTACTTTACCTACCTAACAAACAATTTTTTTTGTGAAGGAAGCTTATACGGAAAATCTTATTATCTTTACCCCACTTCACCTACATAATAAACAATTTAATGCAATCTTATTCCAAAATAAATATTTTAAAGCATAAAGTAATATTATAATTTTTTTAATATAATAATTATTTATAAAATTAATTTGATGATGAAGTTAGATTTAACGCAATCTTATTCCAAAAATAAATATTTTAAAGCATAAAGTAATATTATAATTTTTTTAATGATAATAATTATTTATAAAATTAATTTGATGACGAATTTAGATTTAAGTTGGAAAGATGTTTTTTTTGTTTTTTTATGTGATTTTTCCAAAAAATATAAACATTATATTATGAATTACAGAAGCATAAAATCTGAGATAATAAATTATTATTATAACTTAAGGAAAACAATATAATTATATATTTATTAAATGTAAAATTGACAAATTTCCAAGTTATTAAGAGAGTAAACTGCTCTATTAAGATATTATATTGCTAAGAAATATTAAGTATTTATTTTAATGTATAAAATACCAAAAATATGTACCAATTAAAATTAAAATAATTAAAAGAAATTATAATTAATTAAATTTTATTGTTTTGAAAATTTATAACTAAATAATAAAAATTAAGTCCACAGGGCTTTGGATTGACATAAATGGGTGTACAGTTAAGGCACTTTTTGCGATAAGTTACTAATTTAAATCCCTGTAGATGCTTACCTACCAAAAAATAATAAAACTTAAAAATATTTTTTAAAACATTTAATTTTTATATTTATTAAAATATTAAATTTATAAAAAATTATTTGAAATTTAAAATTTATAAAATTGAAAGCAAATTAATATAATAAATATATATAATAAGTATTATGAGCCATATTAAAATGTGCAAATCGATTCAAAGATTATGATTCACGTTGGTTATCAAATTATAAATGAATTTTTCTTTATAATTTAAAATTATATTAAAATAAATAAAAAATATATCATTAGATAATAATTTAACTAAATTAATGATAATATATTTTACATTTTATATTGATGAAAAAATAATACAACTAAAAGCTCATTAATTTTGTGTATACAAAATTTATACTTTCAAACTAACTTTATTATTTATTAAATACATATTTTTTTTTCCAAGGAAAAAAACGGTAACCTTTTATTAAAGAATTAATGAAAAGTTACACAAGCAGATGCATTGAAGCATTCCGTAAGCTGCCACATGGGCTCGAGTGCTTTCACACCCCACGCAACGTTAGAAGACTAACGTGCACAAAGAATAAGAAAAGAGAAGAGAGGAGAGAGAAAGAAAGGGCAAAAAACTGAATTCCGGCTGTGAGTAAAACTCACGCTTCAAGTTTTTCTCCCCTTTTTCTTTTCAACCTTGCGCCACTCTCCTTGAGTGGGCTCGATCGAAGCAATGACTAACTGTGTTTCTGCATTCTGTGGGCCTGTTTCTTTGTCTGAGTCTGAAGTATCTGAGTGGTGATGCCGTTTGATGCCTCCCATGCTTGGATCCATGCTTGTCATCTCTGCCTGATTTTGGTGAATCTTTGTGATCTTGTTTGCTGATGTAGCTTTGTTCCCACTTATTTCCTGCTGAAAATCATTTGGGTGGAGCTGTGGAACCTTTGACGGTGCTATGGGAGAGGATGCCGCGGCTTCGCCTCCAATAGGGTCATCGTCATTTACAAGTGGAGGATTGTCTTCCTCCTCGTCTTCTGTTTCTTCTTCTGGATTCACTGTATTCTGCCAGCCTCTTGGTTTTTTTGCTTGTTTCTTGTTCCTTCTGTTTTCCTTTTTGGCTTGAGGACAGTTGATACGGAGATGACCTGTCTGTTGACATCCTCGGCATCTAAAAGCCGTATTTTCGTAATCTAGTGGTTGTTTCCACTGGGAGCTGTTATGGATCAAGATGATGCTGTCAGGAAGCCCTTGACTGAGATCAACTTCGACACAAATTCTGGCAAAAGTGTGAATGCATCTAGCAATTCTTTCGACATCTTGCTTGATGTATTTGCCTATTGCATTCCCCATTTCTTCAAATACTTTGGGAAGCCAAAAGTGAAGCGGGAGATTATGCAACCTTACCCAGACCGGCATTTTGGAGACCACCATAGAGGAGGGGTCAAATCCCGAAAACCAAGGGGTCGTAAAAAGCCCTGCGTTACCCCAGAACCATGGCCCCTCATGGAGGACATGGTCTTTTTCCTCCACTGTGTCGAATTTTACAATAAAAAAACCCTTTGTGCATAAAAGGATGTCACAATTTGGTGTCCATGTGGAATGGATCCAATGCCGTAAAGCATCTGTTTTTGGCCAAAAGCCATTGAATCTACAAATGACTGCCAAAGAAGAGAGATCATCATGAAAGTTGTTTACCTCCGGCAGATCGATTGTCAGAACTGGGTTCTGCTTACTTTGCTCCACTATATAAGGACCAGGCAGATCTTGTGGTGGCACTGGCTTGTTGGTGGCTTCCCCTTTTCCTTTGACAGCGTCCTTGAACGAACCTGTGCCCTTTGAGCTAGATCTGAAGCTTCCTCCTCTCAGCCTCGTACTTAGAAAAATTGTTGAATCTCTCACTATTCCATAATGCTGCACTGTAAATTCTTCCTGTAGAGTGTGTCCTGCATAGATCAAGCTCAGCTGACTTGCTGATATGCCTGATAATTCTTGAATATCGTCCTTTATATTTTTTATCAGCATCCCTGTTCTTATTTGCATGCAGATTGTATTCCCTGACAGGGTTCTTATGAAAATTTGAATCGCTTCTGGACCGTCTGGCTCTGTCCCTCCAGGCGCTGTTTGCCCTTTCAATAGTTTGATGCCGCCCCTCGTTGGATCGGTGGGAGGCAGAGGATCTGTACCCATACATAGACTCTTTTTTTGTTTTTTGGCCAGATCTGTTAGATCCGGGCCAGATCTGTTGTCTTTGTGGACAAGGGAGAGAGGATCTGTACCATGCAGCCCCCCTTTCTTTCCTCCAACAGCAGATTCGATGGGTATGTCTGCAGATCCAAAAATCGTTGCCGTCTAGTTCTTGCATCTGACATAGTCAGTTAAACCCCGATCTATATGATTGCTCTTCAAATCTGGCGGATCTGTGGTGATTCTGGAGTTAGAGGGCTTGATACCTCCTATCTGCAAAGATCTAGCTATCTCTGCCTCCGCGTATCCACTTCCTCCGTCACCATCCATCAAGGATTTATGACCATGGAAACCCTGATACCTGTCTTGAAAAACCTTCTTCATGATGCTCACCTTGCAGATCGTGGTGCGCTTGATAAGGTCGTTGAAATCGGGGTGAGTGGAGGCGTATACCCAGTTCTCAGCATCGCTGGCCCATACGCAGGCCTCGCCACCGCTCAGCATGCTGAGATTAAGACTGTGCCGCGGCGTTTTGTCTCTCCCATCGATCTGCAGCCGCCCCTTCAGATCTGTCGCTTGCTGCCTGTAGTCTTCGGTCGACCATGTAAACACGGGCATCAGGCTTCCATCCAATTCTGTGGCTGCTCGAAGCAGGCCATTCTTGCCCAGGAAGCGAAAGCCGAAGGCGTCCATTCGAAACCTTAGATTCGCCGTTTGCAGAGCCAGAAAACATTTTTCAAATTAAATACATATTTACATTGGTTTGCGAGACATATTGACATTAGAACCCATTATCATGATTCTTTGTATTTTTATTCTCTTTCTTGAAAAAAAATCTATAATTATAATTTAAATTATTAAATATTAATAGATAAATAAAAATATATTTAATTGGTTAATATATGATTTCTATGATGACAAAATTATGAAACTCTAATTATTTATGTTAATGTTTTTAACATGTTGAAATATGAGGTTGGGCTATATTATTTATGTTAATGTTTTTAACATGTTGAAATCATTTATGTTAATGTTTTTAACATGTTGAAATATGAGGTTGGCTTATATCTAGACCTAATCTCAAGAGCTAAAAAAATCTGGTTATTTATACTTTATCATTGTAATGATAAAAAGAAAGAAATCTTATTATTTATACTTTATCATATGATAAAAGGGAAGTCATAATCACTTAGGTTAGTGTTTTTAATATGTTTAAATATAATGTCTTTATAATTATAAATAGATTGAGTTTTATAATTTACATGTATATTATTAATATATTTAAAAAATTATAATTATAAATAAGTTAAATTAAATGTTAATTATCTTATAAAGTTAGAACAAAATAACCAAATAAATTAAAAGGTTATATTATTTATAGAGCACATGTATGGTTGTGTTAATTTCTTTAAATGTTAATGTTTAAGGTGGTTCATTATTATTTAAGAATTCTACAAAATTTTATAAAAAAATCTTAAAAATTAGATTTTTTAATACTCTCAAATATTATAAAATATTAAAATATAATTTATTTATAAAATACTTATAAATATTAAAATATAATTTATTTATAAAATACTTATAAAATATTAAAATATAATTTATTTATAAAATACTTATAAATATTAAAATATAATTTATTTATAAAATACTTATATTTATAGAAATCTTAATTTTGTTTTTCCTAAATATAATAAGTATTTAAAAAAAAATAAAAAATCTATAAACACGTTGGTATTGGAAGGAGTGTGTTTTCAACCTTGATGGAAAGAAGTGTGGTGATTTATTAATACTAATTAAGAAAAATCATGGAGTAATAATAATTAAAATTAAACACAAAACTAGTGGAATATATCTAAAAGTAATTAATAGTTAAAAAAATATATAAAAATGTAGTAAAACGGATATTATAAAGTATTGAGTTAGAAAATTATACAATGTAAGATAATTAATTAATAGATATATTACTAGAAAGTATGGAAAGGTAAATAAAAGCTAATATAAGAAGGTGGATGTGTGTGAGAGAAAGATTTATTTTTATATTCTATATGAGTAATGATGTTATGATAAGAAATATTTATTATGAGCTCAACATATCATATTCAGTAATTTAAATACGTGGAGTGGATAATAACATTTATCTTAACTGTCGAAGTTAAACTTATATAGATATATATATATAGATATAGATATAATTTTATAGCAAATGACTTTCATTTTATATTTTAATAAAAATAAAAATAATGCTCAAAATTTATAAAAAAAAATCATTATAATTTTGCATGGTGAAACAATAATCTTACTTTAAAATAATATGTAAATCTAAACAAATTTAAAAAGGATGCTCTTGAGAAGAAGAACAACTCTTATATCTGGCGTAGCTTGATGAAAGCTAAGCCTTGGCTATGTGGCAATTTTAAATGGGAGATTGGTAGTGGTGATAAGATCTATATAGGTATGGATGCTATAAAGGGCATGGATGGAAACCACATTCTTTCTGTTCCATTGATTAACTATCTCAACAATTGTGGTTTTTATTCTCTAGCACATATTGGCAGCAATCAAGCCTCCATCTTATCTCCCACCAAATGGCTATACTCCTATGACATGGAGCTTCTTGTGGAGTATGTGGTTGAATGAGAACAATACTGTTTTATGCTTTGTCAAGCTAGAATAACACTGACCGCGATGCCTGGTAGACTAGCCTGGGGTGGGCTAGTGTAGGATGGTAACATTGTGGTCAAAGAAACATATGGATTTATTTCACAAGGTGTTGTAGTGGCTAAAACCACCCTCCAAAATTTTTCCTTAGCTTCCCTCCATAAATTGTGCAATTTTGTCTGGCAGCCTGTTGGGCTCCAGAATTGCGCAATTCTGCCTGTCAACCTTCACTGGAAAAACTGCGCAATCTCTCCGAGCAGGACTGCTCAGCCTAGAAATTGCACAATTCTGGGTAGTAGTCAGTTGTTCAGCCTAGAAATTGCGCAATTCTAGGAAGCAGTCAGCTGCTCAGCCCAGAAATTGCGCAATTCTAGGTAGCAGTCAACTGCTTAGCCCAAAAATTGCATAATTCTGGGAAGCAGTCAAATGTTCAGCCAGGAAATTGTGCAATCCTTCTTGGTAGCCAACCTAGATCCCTCCGAGAAATGCACAAATTTTCCCCTCAGTCAAGCAGGTTATTGCATGTTCCATTGGATTAACCGGTTCCACCTGGGATCGAGAAAACTTGATTTGCACGCATGGGCTTCTTTTCCCCGAAATAGCAAAAAGAAACATGCAAAAAGCATCCCTAGATTTTAGGGAGCTATTTTTAGCAGCTAGAGGTTACATGCAAAGATCATTTTAGAATCTTTCCTCCTAATGTCGCTTTTTCCTAAATTTGTGGCATGCACGTCATGAGCCTCAACCTTATTTATTTGATGCTTCATATCTCACTTATTCACATCTATCTTGGAGATCTGACATCCCACAACACATCCAGGAGTCTTCGACACATCCAACTCAGTGATTTATGGTTAAGTCCTCTTAACTTGTCTATTGCATCATTTTTGTTGCTTTTTTGTGTTTTCGCTTGTGTGAGTGATGTTTTCTTGATTTCTATGAACGCTTGTTGTCGTTTTCCTGCATATTATCTTGTACTAGCATCATTTCAGTTTTCATTAGCATCTCACTATTATTGGATGCATGACACTATTTTGCACGAACGATTGTTGATTCGGTGACTCGCTTCTCACACATGCATGTTGTTCCATTTTCTGAATTTTCATTCACTTTTTGCATGCACGATCATTCGCTCCTACTTACACTTAGTATCGCCATGCATCCACATTCAAATTTTCTTTCAGTTTCCCGTCGGCAGGTCTCAACAACTTTGGCCCGGACTCTGCCTCACCAAGACAACGTTGCGCAATCCTGAGAGGGAAGGCTTAGCCTTCCTCTTAGAAAATACGTATTTCTGCCCAGTTGCTATCCTCCAGTCTTGCAATGCGCAATTCTGAGAGGCAGCGACTGCTAGCCCAGAAAATTGCGCAATGCAATCGCTAGGCCTGTGACCCTGGCTAGTCTAGATTGCGCATTGCACAATTCCAGCAGCCAGCCAGCCTCCCGGTAGCTCGGACTGCCTTTTGCGCAGTTCTGGTAGCCAATCTCCCAGCCACCTAGGAAAAATTGTGCAATCCTTGCCAGTCAATCTCCAGATATGTTGCATGTTGTTCCTCAAGTTGACAGATTTCTTGCCATTCATGTCGGCATGTCTCCAGATCTAACAGGTGTTCATCCGTCTCTCAAAAATTCAATATCAATGGTCTCCAAGAGATCAGGATCAAAGGACACTGATGGAAGTGAAACTAGAGCAGTAGTTGAGTGAGTGTCTACAAGTCTATCGATCTATGAAGACACCAAGATGATTGTAGACAAGGACATCAAGTTGAAATGGCAAGAGGTAAATGATGCATTTGCAAGCACATTTGGGGAAGATCTCAAAGACCTCCAGGTCTATGTGAACATCCACAAGTCCAGCTTGTACTGGATTTCATGTAGGTATCCCGTGCTCCCATGCATGGACATGATACATTAGATTGTCTCGCACACTGACACTGAGACAATGACATTGAGTAGTGTCAGTGGGATGGAGATTGTGATCTTCAGGGCACAGGATTATGAATAGATGTATCATATGTCGAAGCCAGTGATCACCATGGAGACACCCTTTAGCATACCTAGCAGCAATGTCAACTCTAGAGATATCTTGAAGAACTGGGTGAAGGAGCTGACCAAAATCAGGATGACACCCAACTAGGTCCACAAGACGAAGATACTACAAAAGGTGTATCAATGCTTGGTCATATTTGCATGTCGCTTGTATGGCAAAGAGAGCACGGAAACCTTCCCGAAAATTTGGGTGATCGCGTTGGACCAATTGGCTAAAGAAGGGAAAGCATGCAACTAGTCTGACATGTTGGCTCACCAGCTGAAGGAACAGGTAACAAGAGCTCGACAACCACCCAAGGGTCAGCAGGCAGAAATCTACATGTCTGCTTCCATCTTCGATGCAATTTGTGCCCGTCACGAGTTCCTGGGCTTGAAGTGCGCATAAACATTGGCGAAGACCTTTGTGAATAGTTATTGTAAGATGTTGTCTGAATGTAGCTTCAGAGGAGTTATCACACAACTGTCTGATCATTTTGTCACCCTGGTGTACAAGATTATATTTGAACAACATCCACCCTACATGTCGAAGGCAAAAATGGAGGCATTGATTGATATATCAGATTGGTATGCCTCACTGTTTGACACCTTCATAGGAATGTACAGCGTGGAGAAGTCTCTGCATGTTCTACCAAATTTTTCCTTGGACAAACTCGTCATACAGGAAGTATCATATCACATCTCAATAGGATTATTAGCAAGGATGCACTGGAAGAACAAGGCACCTTGGCCCGCTCTTCCATTGCGGATCGGGTTATACGAGATACAGAATTTCAAGCATGTAGATGTCAAAGCAGAGGAGATCAAGAAATATCCCTTCGACGCTCGGACCTTCAACCCATATGTTGGCATTATGGCAGTAGGTTTGGAGCTATGGCACAGGTGTTGTCCTTGATGGCAACTCTCTTTGGTAACAGATCTCAGTGCAGGCTTTCAGAATGAAGGAAAAGACATATACGCAGGTTCATCTAGACGAAGACGCGTATACACGCGGGTTAGACGTTTCAAAGGCGCGTATGCGTATACATGCACTTTCATGCAAGGAAAAGCGCATATATGTTGGAGAAATTACCTTTGGTCCGTGGTAGTTAGTCCTTGGTATTTGAACCTATGGTTTTGGACCATGGTACCTCGTCAGACGTGTTGATCCCAAGTATTGGGTTCGTGGTATTGGTTTATTATGGTTTTGGACCGTGGTATTGTGGAAGGCCTAAAACTATAAAAGAGGAAGGAGATCATGTGGCAAGGAATCATCTGAATTGTTATTGAATATCTGATAAAGTGCTAGATCTGGAATACTGGTAATTGGGTTATGGTGCAGATCTGGATCTGAATGAAGGAGGAACCTTAGCGTAAAGAGATGGATAAGTTCTATTGATGGATCATAATCCTTAAGCTTGAATGATAGTATCTTTGTATGATTTTGATCTGTTATATGTGGCGCTTGCTTGATCTATAAAATTGATAATCTGGGTTAATTAGTGTTTGAATATCTGAAAGAGCGAATTATCCCTTATAGATTTGTACGCAGGTTCAGTAAAGCGAAGGCGCGTATACACGTCGTCTCAGTGAAGTAAAACAGCGTATACGCACAAATTCTTGATGCATGATTGATGCTATTTTTTGGATCCAGTCTAAAAATTCATGAAACGTGGTCCCTGAAAGAAAGAGAAGGTTGTAGCCTTCTGTAGGCCAGCACCTACGTACTAGTATCTTGGCTAGTGCAAGAGCTAAGGGGGTTGTAGCTCCCTTCCAGGAGAAGCTGGAAAACGAGAGAGGGTTGTAGCTCTTTGCAGGTTGTAGCCTGCGTACTGGTAAAGGACTACACCAGTACAATTGTAAAAATAAGTTTCTAATTAAAAGAAGATAGAGACGAATTGCAGCAGGTGGTTTTCACCCACATTAGGTTTCCACCTTATATCTTATGTTCTTGTGTATGATTTTCTTCTACTCTGTTTTTACTGTTCCTAGTTACTGGTTAATTGATTCTGATACACAGATTAACAATCAACATCTAACAGATAAATTAAATTATAAGTTTGCATTGTATACGCGGTTTTATTTCGACATAGTTGCGTATATATGCGGGTTTAATTAGCTGAAGTAGCGTATATCATATGAATTTGAAAAAGGGAATATTTGGCTTGATAATACTAATTCACCCCCCCTCTCAGTATTATTTCCAACAGTTGGTACCAGAGCAGGTCCTTCAGAAGAAGCTTGATCGCTTGAAGGAAGATCGTTCATCATGAGAAACTACGAGAGGGAAGCATCAATCAGGCCACCGATTTTTTATGGGACAAACTTCGTATATTGGAAGGTAAGAGTTACTGCCTATCTTCAATCTCTTGGTACAGAAGTCTGGGATATCATAGAAACAGGGTATACTTTTCCATCAGCAACTCCTACAGATCTGGCTGAGAAGAAGAAATATGAAACAAATGCAAAGGCAGTCAATACTCTATTAGGATGCCTATCTCAATCAGAATTTGTCAAGGTTATGCAGTTTAAATCCGCAAAAGAAATATGGGACAAGATTGTACTAAGCTATGAAGGAGATGATCAGGTAAAACGAGTAAAACTTCAAACCCTCAAAATTCAGTATGAAAATCTCAGAATGTACAATGATGAAAGTGTGGCTAACTATTTTCTTCGTGTAGATGAGATTGTTAATTGTATGAAAAATTTGGGTGAAGAAATAAAAGATGCTGTTGTCGTTGAAAAAGTTCTAAGATCTTTGTCACCTAGGTTTGAATCTAAAGTTTTTGCAATAGAAGAAAAGGAGAATCTACAAAACCATAAAATGTCACAGCTACATGGAATTCTAACTGCTTATGAAATGAGAAAAGGAGGTCCATCAGACAGGAGAGAAGCTGCCTTCAAGGCTTCCGGCAAAGGAGATTACTATGAGTCAGGGCACGTGTAACAAATATTTCATTATAATTGGAATTAAATAGTGGATCTAGAATTTCAAAATAACCAGAAAAATCATTTCTAGTGATGTCCTTGTAATAAAAATTTTCCAATTTTAATGAAATATGTGTTGTGTCAGAAGAAGAAGAAGAACCAAATTTTGTCAAAAATCTTCAATGGGGTGCTGGACGATTCCGAGGTAAGTTACCTTTAAAATTCTTTGCTTGTGGAAGAGTCGATCACTATGCTACCAAATGTCCTCATAAGGATAAGATTGACAAGGGGAAGGAACCTATTAGATGGAACAAGAAACATAATGCAAATAAGAAAAGCTATTACACTCATGAAGATAGTGATGGACTTTCAAATAGTGACGAAGATGAACGAGGTAGTGATTATAAACTTTTAATGGCTTTTGAAGATGATGATTACATGGATGCTATAGATGAAGAAGGTTTTTATGAAGAGATTTCTAATCTCAAAATTTGCTTAGAAGAGAAAAATGTGATTATTGATTCTTTGCAATGTCAACTGGCTAAAAGGGAAAAACATCTTGAAAAATTGGAATGTGAAATTTGTCAAAGGATCAGAAACTCTGGATGAGATTATCAATGTGCAGCGTTCTCCACTAATCAAGACAGATCTGGGATACAATGGAGAATCATCTCAAGCATCCACCTCCAAAAGTTATCTTGATGCAGCAAGGAGGAGTGAGCAAAGGCCTAATAGAAATCATCAGGTAAATCAGGGACAACTTACCTCAAGAACGAACAAAGACTATCAAGAAAATCGGGGGCAAACTACCTTAAGGACAAACATAAGCTACAACCAGCCACAGGTAAAATCTTCCCAATTTGCCTCAAGAATGGATGTTGGTAGAAACTACAATTGGTTGGATGATAGATTTGATAATCGCAAAAGTTTCTTCAATGGGCAATGTTTCTCTTGCCATAACTTTGGTCACAAAGCAGCTCAATGTGTTGCCTATAAGACAATCATGACTAGAGAAGCTCAAAAACAATGAAGTATGTATGGAATCACGAAGAGGACCTATAAAAAAATTTCCACCTTGAAAGTGAAATTGAATGTTCTATTTGTAATAACTTCGGTCATGAAGAGTCTGAATGCAGGAGCAGGTTTCGGAAGACAATGCAGAAGGAACAAACCCCAAATGCCAGAACATGGAGAATGAAGGAACCACAACCAGAAAGATGTGGGATAGATTTTTATGCAGAAGGACAGGAAAATCTATGGTACATCGACAGTGGATGCTCGAAGCATATGACAGGTGATAAAGAAAAACTTGAATCATATAGTGTTTTAGAAAAGGGAATGAAAGTCTCTTTTGGAAATGATACCCCTGCAGCCATAAAAGGAAAAGGCACTGCTAATTTGAAAGAAAGGGTCAAAGCTGGAAACTTTTTGTATGTTGATGGCTTGAAGCATAATCTCCTGAGTGTCAGTCAGATGTGCGATCAAGGAACCGAGGTAATATTTCGATCAAATGGATGTAGTGTTCGTGATCTTGATACAGGAAAAACAGTGATCAAAGGTAGAAGAACTCCAAATAACTTATACATATTTGAAGAAGGACAACAACAATGCTATTTGAGTAAGGATGATGAACACTGGTTATGGCACCGGAGGTTGGGGCATCTAAGCTTTTCACAAATAAGGAAAGCATGCAAATATCAAGCAGTTCGTGGTCTCCTAGATATCAAAATTCCAGACAACACCATATGCAAATCATGTCAGTTTGGTAAGCAAACCAGAACCAACTTCCCTGAGAAGGAAGGCTCAGCCGGCAGGCCTCTTGAACTAGTTCATACAGATGTATGTGGTCCATTTAGAACAAGGTCACCTCGAGGAGAAGAATACTTTATATTATTCATTGACGACTTCTCCAGGATGGTTTGGTTAGGGCTTATGAAACACAAGGACGAAGCATTCGAAAAATTCAAATCTTTCAAAGCCTTGGCTGAAAATGAATCAGATCACAAAATTAAGTGTCTTAGGTCTGACAGAGGTGGGGAGTTTACCTCAAATGAATTTTTCGATTTCTGTGAAGAACATGGAATAAGAAGGGAATTCTCTACAGCTAGGACTCAGCAAAATGGAGTGGTGTAAAGGATGAACAAAACGGTTCAACAAATGGCTCGTGATATGCTTGATGAGTCTGGAACTCCCGCAAACTTCTGGGGTGAAGCTGCATTTGCTGCGGTTGTTATTCTCAACAAAACAAATGTCCGAGTGAATAGCACTCAAACTCCTCATGAGCTCTGGTATGGTGAGACTCCTTTGGTAAAGCATTTCAAAAATTTTGGAAGCAAATGCTACATTAAGAATAATGATGAACAGCTTGGAAAACTTAAACCTAGAGCAGATGAAGGTATTCTCCTTGGTTATTCTCCCCACAGCAAAGCATATAAGTGTTACAATAAAAGACTTGGAAGAATTGTTGACAGCATTGATGTAGTGGTTGATGAAAAAGGATACATTCCTAGGCAAGTAAATTATGAAAATATCGAAGAAGATGAAGAATACTCTCCAAATCAGACTGATGATGAAGAAGAACCTCAAGAGGCACCAGAGGAACAGATAAGGATAGAAGAAAAGACTCCATCTAGGCATGTTCAAAAGAATCATCCAGAATCTCAAATTTTGGGGTAGAAAGAGGCAGGTGTACAAACAAGAAGAACAATTGCAAAAGCCGCAAGCTATTTGGCATTGCTCTCCTCCACTGAGCCACAAAATGTAAAAGAAGCATGCAAAGATGAATGTTGGGTCAAGGCAATGGATGAAGAAATTGAGCAAATCGAAAAGAACAACACTTGGGAGTTGGTTCCTAGACCAAAAGATAAGAATGTCATAGGGACAAAATGGATCTTTAAAAATAAGTTGAATGAAAATGGATAAGTAATCAGAAACAAGGCCAGACTTGTGTGTAAAGGGTATGCTCAACAAGAAGGAATAGACTTTGAAGAAACTTTTGCTCCCGTTGCTAGACTTGAGGCCATCTGAATGTTCCTTGATCTCTCAAGCTTTCAGAAGTTCAAAGTATTTCAAATGGACGTGAAATCAGCCTTTCTAAATGGAGACTTAGAAGAAGAAGTGTACATTGAGCAAACAGATGGTTTCATTCTTGGGAATGATCCAAATCTTGTATGCAGACTAAAAAAGGCTCTCTATGGTCTTAAACAGGCTCCAAGGGCTTGGTACTACCGTTTGGACAAATATCTTCATCAACAAGGTTTTTCAAAAGGATCAGCAGATAGCAATCTTTATATAAAAATTGAAAATGACAAATTGCTAATACTTGTTGTGTATGTAGATGATATTATCTTTGGCAGCAATGAAGAAGCTATGAATCAAAGCTTTGCCTTGGTAATGCAGAAAGAATTCGAAATGTCCTTGCTTGGAGAACTAACATACTTTCTTGGATTGCAAATCCAACAAAATGAAGGCGGTATCTTCGTGTCTCAAACCAAGTACCTCAAGCAGATTCTGAAGAAGTATGGCATGGAAGATTCGAAACCAGTATGTACCCCTATGGTTACAGGATGCAGTCTCAGTGCAAATGATGAATCAGAAGCAATACATCAACCAACCTATAGATCTATGATTGGAAGTCTACTTTATTTGACAGGTACCCGACCAGACATCATGCATGCAGTGGGAATAGTTGGAAGATTTCAGGCAAATCCAAAGGAAACTCATCTTCAGGCAGTGAAGAGAATTTTCAAGTATCTTCAAGGAACTCAAAACTATGGCCTATGGTATCCTAGAGATACAGATCTCACTCTTCATGTGTATACAAATGCAGATTGGGCTGGAAGCGTGGATGACAGGAAGAGCACAAGTGGTGGTGCATTCTTTATGGGTTCTAGATTAGTATCTTGGTTCAGCAAGAAACAGAGTTCGATTGCTTTATCTACAGCTGAAGCGGAATATGTGGCTGCTGCATCTTGTTGCACTCAACTTCTTTGGATGATGCAAACCTTGCAGGACTTTCAAATCACTTGTACACCACCTATCTCCATCTTATGTGATAATACAAGTGCAATCAGCATTTCAAAGAACCCAGTCATGCATTCAAAGACCAAGCACATACCGATCAAGTATCACTTTCTCCGGGAACAAGTGTTGGAACAAAAGGTCAAATTGGAGTATGTTCCTTCTAAGGAACAAGTTGCTAATATTCTCACCAAACCACTACCTAGGGAGACATTTGAATACCTCAGACAGAAGCTGGGAGTAGTTGATGCATCATCTTGCTGTTAAATCTTGTCTGTTTTAGAGAAAAATGGGTGTACGCGAGTTTCCTAAGGAGGGTCCGCGTACATACGCCGATTTGTGCAGAGACAGTCGCGTATATGGAGGTTTGATGGATAAGTAGGGTCGGGCTCTGGTTGAAGATATTCTGATATGGGTCTGACAGAGACCATCTGGCACAGGTTCAGGGGGAGCATATAATCTTCTAATAATGCATTGTTGGCATTATCTTAGAAGCTTTTGGTTCTAGTTCTTAGCTTTTGTGTGGTTTCAGGTGGAACAGAGGCAGAAGGAGAACATAAGGAAATTTTGGTTACTGATCTGAATGATGATGGACAGATGCTGCTTCTATCAGTTATTGGTGACTTTCATAAGTCTTGTTCTAGATATTTCGTCTCTATGTCATGTATCTCTTTTGTGGTATCTCTTTTATGGTGTCAAGGTCATGTAACGACCTATTTTGGTTTCCCCACTATGCCTGGGATGAACATGTAATGATCTTGGTTTTCATATGTAAATTTCTGATGTATCCCCACTTGGTTGGGTGATGGATGTATGTATTGAGTCTTTTGGTGATAGGAAGGTCTTTTATGATGCTTAAGTCATGGTTCTTCTTGAAGAACATCTTTTACAGATCTTGCCTACAGTCAGGGGGAGCATGGTCAGCACAGCAGGGCAGAAATTTTAGCATGTACTCAGGGGGAGCACAACCCTTTGCCCTTGATGACAAAGGGGGAGAATGACTTTGAGGATTTTGGGTTGCCATCAAGTCCAAAGGGGGAGATTGTTGGCATTATGGCAGCAGGTTTGGAGCTATGGCACAGGTGTTGTCCTTGATGGCAACTCTCTTTGGTAACAGATCTCAGTGCAGGCTTTCAGAATGAAGGAAAAGACATATATGCAGGTTCATCTAGACGAAGACACGTATACACGTGGATTAGACGTTTCAAAGGCACGTATGCGTATACACGCACTTTCATGCAAGGAAAAGCGCGTATATGTTGGAGAACTTACCTTTGGTCCGTGGTAGTTAGTCCTTGGTATTTGAACCTATGGTTTTGGACCATGGTACCTCGTTAGACGTGTTGATCCCAAGTATTGGGTCCGTGGTATTGGTTTATTATGGTTTTGGACCGTGGTATTGTGGAAGGCCTAAAACTATAAAAGAGGAAGGAGATCATGTGGCAAGGAATCATCTGAATTGTTATTGAATATCTGATAAAGTGCTAGATCTGGAATACTGGTAATTGGGTTATGGTGCAGATCTGGATCTGAATGAAGGAGGAACCTTAGCGCAAAGAGATGGATAAGTTCTATTGATGGATCATAATCCTTAAGCTTGAATGATAGTATCTTTGTATGATTTTGATCTGTTATATGTGGCGCTTGCTTGATCTATAAAACTGATAATCTGGGTTAATTAGTGTTTGAATATCTGAAAGAGCGAATTATCCCTTAGAGATCTGTACACAGGTTCAGTAAAGCGAAGGCGCGTATACACACCGTCTCAATGAAGTAAAATAACATATACGCAGAAATTCTTGATGCTATTTTTTGGATCCAGTCTGAAAATTCATGAAACGTGGTCCCTAAAAGAAAGAGAAGGTTGTAGCCTTCTGTAGGCCAGCACCTACGTACTAGTATCTTGGCTAGTGCAAGAGCTAAGGGGGTTGTAGCTCCCTTCCAGGAGAATCTGGAAAATGAGAGAGGGTTGTAGCTCTCTATAGGTTGTAGCCTGCGTACTGGTAAAGGACTGCACTAGTACAATTGTAACAAGAAGTTTCTAATTAAAAGAAGATAGAGACGAATTGCAGCAGGTGGTTTTCACCCACATTGGGTTTCCACCTTATATCTTGTGTTCTTGTGTGCGATTGTCTTCTACTCTGTTTTTAATGTTCCTGGTTACTGGTTAATTGATTTTGATACAAAGATTAACAATCAACATCTGACAGATAAATTAAATTATAAGTTTGCATTGTATACGCGGTTTTATTTCGACATAGTTGCGTATATACGTGGGTTTAATTAACTGAAGTAGTGTATATCATCTGAATTTGAAAAAGGGAATATTTGGCTTGATAATATTGATTCACCCCCCCCAGTATTATTTCCAACACCATATGACCCACATTGCCTTGTGAAAGACCACTGCTTGAGAGTACAGTTTACTTGGATCCACGAGGCATGTCATTGGGCATAGGAAGACCCATGGAGATATTGTCACAAATTCTCCAGACCCAATGAACTAGTCGGCCTCGATGTGTAATGGTGTGTGAAGCAGCATCCCGGAGAGCACCAGCAACAACAGTAGCAGAGGTAAATATACGAGTGCACGACAAGGGCAAGAGGAAAATTGTCAATAGCATGGAGGAGGAACAAAGCTGCAAGTTCTGAGTATACCCACTTGTGCAGAAAGTATATTTGGTAATAGAGGCAAAGAGGCAACAACACGATAAGGGGAACATGCAAAGGTTGAGAGAAAAATAGAGAATGGAGGAAACAGAGAAGGAGTTGCATGAGTTGAAGGAGCAACTCCGGAAGGAATAGGAGTTGCGCAGACAGGAGAATAAAGTGCAGCCGGAATAGGTACAACAGCGGGTGCAACATGTATAGACAGATGAAACTGCGCCCGTATAGGTAGTCGAATCATCCGAACAACTGGCATCAGGCAGACAGGGTGAGCCATCACAGGAGCAGGAATTTGCTCAAGAGATTGAACAAACACTTGAGTAGATGGATACGGACATGAAGCAATAGGAGTTAGAGCAAGACATCGACCTCATGCCTCACCACCAAGAGGTCGATCCACCAGCTTCACCGGATCCACAAGTGGAGCAAGTCCCAAGCGACCAAGGAGACACTGAGATCCTTGGAGACAATCTGGAAGAGGAGATGCAGAACATCTCATTTGATGAATCAAAACATAGAGTTGTGTAATCTCACAGAGTCTCGACTCCAGATGATCACACATCTCTTGCGTAGTTTGAGGAACAAGTGGTCGTGTCTAACGTGCGCAAACATCCAGTAGCATTGGCTGCTGTTACTAGAGCATATGTCGAAGCTAGTAGCTTGAGCGTTAGCTTCCTGATAGCTAAGAATGAGTGAATGGATAAGGAGTTACATATGGCAAAGCAAGGAGTAGAATTGGTAACAACATCCACCCAAGCAGAGTTGAAGAAGGCAATACTGGATGAATTCCCTTAACATGGTCACGTGGGCGTTGTATTCTAAGTTTGGTACCATGCATAAGGAAGTTGTCCATCTCAACGGTTGGCAGTAGCAATGTGCAAGGAGAGCACGTATCTTATCGAACATGCATACTGTTGTTGATTACATGCAAACATGGACAATGATATACAAGGGAGACCTGCTACACTTGCCTAAGATGATGAAGCCTAGAGCAGTCGAGCTGAAAGCATGAATCCAGAGTCAGATCCAGAACTATGAAGATCCCCCACAGCTCATCACTAGTTTATAGGCTTCCCATGCATGGGTATTCAGGAGTATGGATGTTGTCATGCGCGTGCATGTGATTCCATATATTGGGACACTCACCTAGGCGAAGACAAAGGCATGGGTCCTATTGGAGCTTGACTCGTACTTTGACGAGTTGATGCGTATAACCACCATCCCAGACTTGGTGATCAGTGGATACACCATGCACAAGTATGTTGTTGGTCTGGCCGCACTCAAGACAATGATGCGCATGTTATCAGATGAGTTGGATAGAGGAGTAGCGTGCCTGGATGCTATGGAGGCAAGAGTTCGTTTCCAGAAAGATGTCACCTTAGAGTACTCAGACACCATCATAGACTACCAAGCTTGGCATTAGTTCACTACTGTCGACCACCACGAGGATGTCGAAGAGTTTGTCTTCTCACAGTTGTCCGAGTCATAGTGATGTCTTGCATGGCGTGCTCAAGCCTATTTTGTCTCACATGGGTACATGTGTAGATTGTATGCAATGTCTTGTCAAATGTAAGTTCAAGTGTCGATTGTTGGATGTAACAATCATAGGGTAGATGAAGATTCATGAGCGTAGATGAACTGTCACAAAGAGGAATGTCAAGGGCCACCCCACTCTTTGCTATATAGTCCCTCATAAATCATTGTACAGGATTTTGGTCAGCCAAGCTTCCAATAGGAGTATCTTAGAGAAATCTTGGACAGTATTGTAACGAGCTTCAACTTCTCCACTGTGCAGAGCTAGTATATCTCTTTGGAGGAGCAGGCAGTTTGACTGTAACGTTCCACTATGGGAACTAGTGGTTGGACATGGATGTATTGTATGACCGGAACTTACACTTCTTAATATAACAGAGCCAACACATTTCATGCATATGTCGTATTGTATTCCAATTATCTTATTTACTCTACATGATGTATGTATTTGTTTGCTTACTCATGCATGTATGGACTATTATGTATAAGTATGTATGAATCTTACTGAAATGTGATGATTGGTTTAACCATCACTTTGAATTGCTCACTAACCTGCTTTCCAGTTTGTGATGCATCTTCACTCGTGTGTTCCCTTCCAAGCCGCGTACTATTACAGGTTTCCAAGGGGTGCACTCACCCTACTTTCCGTGTGTTGGAAACGTTCATGCACCTTCCTTTGACTCACCGCAGCTGTCACAACCTTGCTACCAACAGGGACATATTACTTGCCTTTGTGTGAAACCGCGATCAAGGCAATACCGTACGACCCACTGCTGGGACTCCTACACCAAATGGTTTGAGGTCTAATTGGGAATTCTTACGGGAAGATCCCCTGACATGTTGGCGGGTCCAGCACCATCAACATTTCTAGCGCTAGAAGGAGGGCCAAATGACAAGTTGTGTCCTCTCATTCTATTTTGAACCTTTGCACATCTATCATGGATCCTGTTACACTCATCTCTCCACGATGTGTTTTGCATGCCGAAACTCTCCACATCATGAGGGAGTTCAAAGATATCTTGTCCGAATTCAGGTATGATGGTGAAGGCAAAGTGGCCTGGCCTATGTTCTTACATGACTTCCTTTCCATTCTTGATGAGGAAGATGGATGTTCTTATGAACAGGCTAGCCTGCTGCTTGCACATGCACTTCAGGAATCCCCACGACGTTGGTGTTGTAGCCTACCAGCTGACAATGTGCACTCACTTGAGCATTTTTTTGATCTCATTGAAGACACTTTCCATCATTTTGATCGAGAATATCTTCACCAAAAACTGTTACAACAACAGAAGGCTCCGCGTGAATCGCCTATGGATTTTTGGCAGCACTTCCGTGATTTGCAGTTTCAAGCTCTGGAAAGCCAGATGAAATTTCCTTATCTTTGGGATAGATTTGAGTATTTTCTTAACAAATCAGTCCATCCTAAGAAGAAGTTTGAGCCCAAGCCTCGCTTAGCATACTTCAATGATGGAGTTGCGCAATCAGAGATGGACACGGTCACTGTCACAAGTGATTGTCTGTCATCCCCTCATCAAACAACTTCACCACTGCAGAGTGATATGAGAAAGCATGCTCACACATCTATTCAATTATCACATCTTCCCAACATCACTTCACTAAATTTTCATGCAGATATGGTTGTGATTCCATTGAGTTGTCATATGCATTTTGTACCAAAACCTCCGTCTTCGTACTCGAATGATCCTCCGAATGATACTTTCTTGTGTTCTTCCATTCCGGACTCTACACTTGTTGTGAATGAGGGTCAAACCATCGACAAAGTTGGTGTTGCACAACCAACATGCATTGTCATTCATGAAGAGTATGATTGGGAGCTTGAGCATGAACACTTGGCGAAGAATGACTCCTTTATGTCCGAGCCTCCTCCGTTCTTCCCTGACCTCTTTGGTGAACCTACCATCCATGTTTCACATGTGTATCTCCATCTATGAATGCGCCCACTGTTGATCAGTCACAAGACACACCAAATGTCAGTCCATCATCCAACAAAGAAGAGGATAAATTATTCATTGAAAATCCACTTGAATTTTCATCCGCCTTTTCCCAAAATACAGAGGGTGAATTTGTCCGCTTCTCATATACCCCTTTGTTTGATTCATCAGATTATGAGGATGCCAATGAAATCATTGATTTTACTGATCATAGTTGGTGTGATCTATTTTCTCCCGTATTTGATCATGATGATGATTCTATCACGGTTGATTTTTCGAAGCCGCTGGTTTATGATGATCTATCTGTCGACAAAGTCGAAACCCCCCAGACTGTCGAGGCACTTTAGCCCAAGCTGATAGTTATGTCAAGTCCTTGCTGTACTGGGTTTGGTTTCACTTCCGATCAAGAAATTGTTGAAGCACCCAAGGCTCCTCATCACTCATTTGTATGAATTGAAGATCAATCTCACACATAGATCATACTTCCTCCACTCAAACTACACGATCCCATTGCTCATGCATTGGAGGAATCCTACATTGCAAGCACACGTGCACGACGTAAGTTGTCTTTGTTTCTTTCATTTGCTTGCATGTCATAGTCAAGAGTATGCGTATGCTTCACAACTGCACGTAGTGTCGCACAACACCATGACAAGTCCACGGACTGCATGTCATGTACTTGAACTCACTTATGTTCTATGGACACATTGAAACATGGAGTGTGTTTGTCTTCATTGTTATATCTTTCTTGTTTGCTGGTTCGTAGAACCGGGTTGCTTGCGGACCATGCCTTCACCAACATGGGTCAACCAATGCGCCAGTGGCTGCATTGGAAGTATCACTTCACGTGATCAGACCCATGCACCATTAGCTTAGGAGTAGGAGTAGTGATTGCTTTTGGTTTTTTTCTTACATGCTTGTTTTCTTACTTACCTCACATGTTTGTTTGTTTGCTTACCTGCTTTGCTTTTGCATTTACTTCTGCATTCGCTCTATTTTATGTTTGTTTTCTTGTTTCGTGCTTGTAGGTTAGTTTTGCATGAAACCGTGTGTGACTCTTGAAACAAGCTGGGTAAAGTACAAGCAAACTTGTACAACTATCGACATTTGGTTATCTGTTGTCCTCTCTCTTATGTAAGAAATTATTATCTTCATTACGTGATATGTCGATGGAAAATACGTACCGTTCAAAGTAAATCTTGGTGAAAACACAATGCTTGCATGCTAACCAGTGTCACCTACTCTAGTCGGTTGTTTTTGGGTTAACCCTTGGCAGCTCAGTCAAGTAGAGTAAGATGAGGGGGAAAAACTTAACAGGCACGTTAGAGGTATATAATAAACTACTTCTTTGAAGGAATAACCTCTTCTACTCTCAATAAGTCGGGATCCCTCTTCCGCCTCTGAAATGAATAAGTGTTATGCACAGTTAAAAAAATGAAAAAATGAAAAGTGAAAAAATTCTAAATGAAAAATGAATAAGGCAAAAGAAGAGAAAGGTTTCCTGTGCAGAGAGGTGATGCAAGTAACTCCACCAAGAAACTGACCAAGTTCTCTGGCAACGGAGAAATGCTTGTGTTCTTACATGACTCCATCGGGGTACTGTCCAGGTCTGCGGGTAGCAGAGCAACACCATAGATGAAACTAAGACTCTGACGACTATACTGCTTGTGCACCAATATACCCCTCTACCCCAATCGAAACAACTATGTTGGATTGGCTTGGAATGTGTGTCAATCGACCAAGAGCTTAGCAGATGCTACATCTTACAATCAAGAAAGTGCGGAAACCAAGACGAACTGAGAACTGAACAATACTTCTGGATGTGTTAGACTTTATTTTCATGAACAAGATCCACTAAAAGAGCTGGAGTTCTACCACTGTGTTGCCAAGTGTTGTAGCAGATACAACCACCCTCCAAAATTTTGCCTTAGCTTCGTTTCGGAGCCTCCCTACCAACCATCCTCGGCACCATGTCTTGCACTGTCAAGTACATAAGCTTCAATGGTTTTCTAGCCTGTGCATGATAACTTGTTGCATCACCCTCACAGGTTGTTTCCCCAGACTTGGTCCAGCTGTAGGTTGAGAAGCTCCCTCAAGAAATTACACAATTATGGAGTGGAACCAACCTTCCCTCTAGAAATTGCGCAATCCTGTCTAGTAGCCTGTTGGGCTCCAGAATTACGCAATTCTGCCTGTCAACCTTCACTGGAAAAATTGCGCAATCTCTCCCAGCAGGACTGCTCAGTAAAGAAATTGCGTATTTTAGGGCAAAAGTCAGCTGCTCACCCCAAAAGTTTCACAATCCTTCTGGGAAGCCATCCCAGCTCCCTCCCAGAAATGTGCAAATTTAACCCTCAGTCAAGTAAGTTGTTGCATGTGCCATTGGGTTGACCGGTTCCACATGGGATCGAGAAAACTTGACTTGCATGCATGGGCTAATTTTTCCCGAAATAGAAAAAAGAAATATGCAAAAAGCATCCCTAGATTTTACGGAGCTATTTTTAGCAGCTGGAGGTTACATGCAAAGATTGTTTTAGAATCTTTCCTCCAAGTGTCGCTTTTTCCTAGATTTGTGGTATGCGCGTCATAAGCCTCAAAATTATTTATTTGATGCTTCAAAGCTCACTTATTCACATCAATCTTAGCGCTCTGACATCCCACAACACATCCAGCTCAGCTATTTAGGGGTAAGTCCTCTTAACTTGTATTTTGCAGCATTTTTGTTGCTTTTTGTGTTTTCGCTTGTGTGAGTGTTGTTTGCTTGATTTGTGTGAACGCTTGTTGTTGTTTGCATGCATATTAGCCTGTACTAGCATAATTTTAGTTTGTGTTAGCATCACATTGTTGTCACATGCATGACACTGTTTTGCACGAACGGTCTCTGATTCAGCGAATTGCTTCTCACACATGCATGTTGTTCTATTTTCTGAATCTTTCATTCACTATTTGCATGCATGATCATTCACTCCCACTTACACTCAGTATCGCCATGCATTCACATTCACATTTTTTTCAGTGCCCGTTGACGAGTTTGGGAAACCTTGGCCCAAACTCTGCCTCACCAAGGAAACATTGCATAATCCTGAGAGGGAAGGCTCTGCCTTCCTCTCAGAAAATGCACATTTCTTCCCAGTGATTGTCCTCCAGTATTGCATTGTGCAATTCTGAGAGGTAGTGATTGCTAGCCCAAAAAAATTCACAATGCAGTCATTGTGCCTGCAACCTTGGCCAGTCTGGATTGCACATTGTGCAATTCCAACAGCCATCCAACCTCCCAGCAGCCCAGATTTCCTTTTGCACAATTCTGGAAGTGAGTCTCTCGGCCTCCCAGGAAAAATTACGCAATCCTTACCAGTCAATCCCCAGGTATGTTGCATGTTGTTCCTCAAGTTTGCTTTGGTTTTAGCTGACAGATTTCTTGCCATGCATGTCGCCATGTCTCCAGATCTAGCAAGTGTTCATTCGTCTCTTAGTAGTTCAGGATCAATGGCCTCCAAGAGAGCAGGATCAAAGGACACCGACGGAAGTGCAACTGGAGCAGCAGTTGAGTGAGTGTCTACAAGTTTGCCGATCTATGAAGACACCAAGATGATTGTAGACAAGGACATCAAGTTGAAATGGTAAGAGGTCAATGATACATTTGTAGGCACATTTGGGGAAGATATTGAAGACCGCCATGTCTATGTGAACATCCACAAGTTCGTCTCGTACCGGATTGCATGCAGGTATCTCGTGCTCCCATGCGCGGATATGATAAATTGCATCGTCTCGAACACTGACCCTGAGACGATGACATTGAGCAGTGTCAGCGAGACAGAGATTGCCACCTTCAGGGCATAAGATTATGAACATATGTATCATATGTCAAAGCCAGTGATCACCATGGAGACACCCTTCAGCATACACAACAATAATTCCAACTCTAGATATATCTTGAATAATTGGGTGACGAAGCCGACCAAATTCAAGATGACACCCAACCAGGTCTACAAGACGAAGAAACTACGAAAGGTGTATCAAGACTTCGTCATCTTTGCATGTCACTTGTATTCCCAAGAGAGCACGAAAACCTTCCCGCAAAGTTAGCTGATTGCGTTGGACCAACTGGCCAAAGAAGGAAAAGCATGCAACTGGTCTGACATGTTGGCTCACCAACTGAAGGAACAGGTAACAAGAGCTCGACAACCGCCCAAGGTTTAGCATGCATAAATATACATGTTCGCTTACATATTGGATGCAATTTGTGCCCGTCAGGAGTTCCCGAGCTTGAAGTGGGCATGGACATTGGTGGAGACCTATGTGAACACTTATTATAAGATGTTGTCTGAATTAAACTTCAGAGGAGTTATCACACAGATGTCTGGTCATTTTGTCACCCCAGTGTACAAGATGATATTTGAACAGGATCTACCCTGCATGTCGAAGGAAACAATGGAAGCACTGATTGATATAGCAAATTGATATTCCTCATCGTCTGGCACCTTCATACGGATGTACAACATGGAGAAGCCTCTGCATGTTCTACCAAAGTTTTCCTTGGACAAACTCGTCATGTAGGAAGTATCATATCACATCTCGATAGGATTGTTAGCCAGGCTACACTAGAAGAAGAAGGCACCTTGGCTCGTTCTTCCGTTGCAGATCAGGTTATACGAGATACATAATTTCAAGCATGCGGATTTTGAAGCACAGAAGATTAAGAAATATCCCTTTGACTCTCTGAGCTTCAACCCATATGACATGCATTACCTTGTGAAAGACCACTGCATGAGAGTACAATTTACTTGGATCCACAGGGCATGTCATCGGGTAGAGGAAGACCCATGGAGATATTTTCACAGCTTCTCTAGACCCAATGAACCGATCGGCATCGCTGTGGAGTGGTTAGTGAAGCAGCATCTCGGAGAGAACCAGCTGAAGAAACAACAAAGGTAAACATACTAGTGCTCGACAAGGGTAAGAGGAAGATTGTTGACAACATGGAGTAGGAACAAAGATGCAAGTTTCGAGCAGGCCCACTTGTGCAGAAAGCATCTTTGGCAATAGAGGCGAAGAGGTAGCAGCGCGATAAGAGGAATGCGCAAAGGAAGAGAGAAAAATGGAGAATGGAGGAAATAGAGGAGGAGTTGCATGAGTTGAAGGAGAAAATTTGGAATAAAGAGGAGTTGCGGAGACAAGAGAAGGAAGGACAACATGAACATGTACATTAGGGGGTGCAACATGTACAGATAGATGAAACTGCGCCCATACAGGTAGTTGACTCATCTGAACAACTGTCATCAAGTAGACAGGGTGAGCCATTGTAGGAGCAGGATTTTACTCAAGAGATTGAACAAGCACTTGAGAAAATGGATATGGACATGGAGAAGCAGGAGTTAGAGCAAGACATCGACCTCATGCCTCACCACTAAGAGGTCAATCTACCAGCTTCACCGAATCTAGAAGCAGAGCAAGTCCCAAGTGACCAAGGATACACTGAGATCCTTGGAGGCAATCCAGAAGAGGAGATGGACAACATTTCATTCGATGAATCCCAACATAGAGTTGTGCAATCTTGTAGAGTATCGACTACGGATGTTCACACATCTCCTACGCAGTTTGAGAAACGAGTGGTCGTGTTTGACGTGTGCAAACATCCAACAACATTGGCCGACGCTAGTAGAGAATATGTCGAAGCCACTAGCTCGAGTGTCTACTTCCTGATAGTTCAGAACGAGGGAATGGCTAAGGAGTTATAGATGGTCAAGCAGGGAGGAGAATTGGTTACAACATCCACCTGAGCAGAGTTGAAGAAGGCAATACTGGATGAATTATTGTCCCTTGACACAGTCATGTGGGTGTTGTATTACAAGTTTAGTACCGTGCATAAGGTTGTTGTCCATCTCAATGGTTGGCTGTAGTGATGTGCAAGGAGAGCATGTATCTTATCGAATATGCATGCTACTGTTGATTACATGCAAACATGGACAATGAGATACAAGGGAGCCCCGCTACACTTGCTTAAGATGATGAAGCCCAGAGTGGTTGAGCTGAAAGCACGCATCCAAAATTAGATCCGAAACTATGAATATCTCTTACAGCTCATCACTAATCTACAGGCTTCCCATGCATGGGTATTTAGGAGTATGGATGTTGTCATGCGTGTGCATGCTATCCCATCTATTGGGACACACACCCAAGTGAAGACAAAGGCACGGGTCTGACTGGAGCTTGACTTGTACTTTGACGAGTTGATGTGCATAGCCACCAGCCCAGACTTGGTGATCAGTGCAGACACCATGCACAAGTATGTTGCTAGTCCAGTGCACTCAAGACAATGATGCACATGCTATAAGACGAGTTGGACAAAGGAGCCTGAGCAGTGTACCCATATGCTATGGAGGCAAGAGTTCGTTTCCAGAAAGATGTCACCTTAGAGTACTCGGACACCATTGCAGAATACCGAGCTTGGAATCAATTCGCTACTATTGACCACCACGAGGATGTTGAAGAGATGGTCTTCCCATAGTTTTCCAAGTCATAGTGATGCCTTGCATGGCTTGCTCAAGCCTATGTTGTCTCACATGGGTACATGTGTAGATTGTATGTAATTTCTTGTCCAGTGTAAGTTCAAGTGTCGATAGTTGGATGTAACAGTCATAGGGTAGATGAAGAGTCATGAGGGTAGATGAACTGTCACAAAGGGGAATGTCAAGGGCCACCCCACCCTTTGCTATAAATATTCCTTCATAACTCATTGTATAGGCTTTTGGTCAGCCAAGTTTCTAATAGGAGTATCTTATAGAAAGCTTGGACAGTATTGTAATGAGGCTTAGCTTCTCCAGTGTGAAGAGCTAGTATATCTCTTTGGAGGAGCAGGTCATTATGACTGTGACATCCCGCTATCGAAACTAGTGGTTGGACATGGATGTATTGTATGATCGGAACTTACACTTCTTAATATAATAGATCCAACACGTTTCATGCATATGTCGTATTGTATTCTAGCTATCTTGTTTACTCTAAATGATATATGTATTTGTTTGCTTACGCATGTATGTATGGACTATTCTGTATAAGTATGTACGAATCTTGCTTAAATGTGTTGATTGGTTTAACCATCACTTTGGATTGCTCGCTAACTTGCTTTCCAATTTGTGATGCATATTTGCTCATGTTTTCCCTTCCAAACCGCGTACTATTACAAGCTTCCAAGGGTCGCACTCACCCCACTTTCCGTGTGTTGGAACCTTTCATGCACTTTCCTTTGACTCACCATAGTTGTCACACCCTTGCTACTAACAGGGACATCTTCCTTTCCTTTGTGTGAAACCGTGGTCAAGGCAATACCATACGACCCACTGCTAGGACTCCTACACCAAACGGTCTGAGGTCTAATTGAGACTTATTACTTGGGAGATCCCCTGACATGTTGACGGGTCCAACACCGTCAACACAAGGGAATAGGACTAGATCAGTGAGTTCTTGGACATCCAAAATGTTGAAATGGTAGGCGCCCCGAAATTGAAGTTGTTTACATGGCTCGTCCTACATAACCAAATTCTCACTTGGGAGAATTTATCCAAGAGGATACTTCTGAGACCAAGAATTTGTCCTCTATGTCATGGTGTGAATGAAAAAGTTATGCATATGTTTCTGGTTTGTCTCTTTATGCTCTCAATCTAGGCAGAGGTTACTAGTTTTCTCAAGATTGATACAAAGGTGGTAAGGTCTTCTATAGATTCATGTCTTAGTCATTGAATTGCACACCATAAAGAATACAGATCTATCCCTATGTACATCTTTTAGGGAATTTGGCATTGTAGAAACACCTACATATTTGAAAGTAAGGTTCTTGATGTGTAGATTTCTAGTGTGAAGATATTGGCCTATTTTCAAAAGTTTGGGCCATTCAGGCAAAAGCCACTGAGGAGATCTTGTGTTTAGAAGGAACTTGGGCTTTCTTCCCTGATTGGTTTTTTCGACGAGGCTTCTTCGAATGGAGTATGTGGGTGTGGGGCATATATATTGTTCAATCCCTCCTAGTCCAACCAATTCTTCTAGTATGGGGGTTTCAGATCCAATAGTAGAGCAAAGATGGTGGCACTCTAGGGTGTGTTGAGGTGCACGTCTTTGCTAGCTCTGGAGGAGATTGAGATAGCAGGGATTCAAAAGAAGTAATTGATTGGACACATGGTCGATCTTCTTTTGTGGTGCCTTCTTTATTTCACTAGATGTCACAAATTAAATATTTAATGGAAAGCTTTAAGAGTCTGTCCTTCACTCATGTTTATCATGAGCAAAATTCTAGGGAAGATCTCTTTTTGAACTAAGGTATCTTTTCTCTGCCTGGTCAGTTTTTCTACAATGTATTGGTTGATGGATCGATCAAATGCTCGAGAGCCTTCTTCTTCTAAGGGACGCAACATCTACAAGTTTTTTTTTGTGTCTATTTTTTTTTTCTTTTTGGTCTCTTCTATCTTCAGGCACTTTTGCTACAGGATACATGTCTCATTAGGCATCTAGCAAGTTGTGCATTTATTTCCCGTCCATCGACCCATATTGCTCACACATCTTGGTAAGGTGTAATATGTTTTATATGTTGGGTTAGTTTTCCTTTTATGGATCCTTGTGTTTCCAACTAGTATGTCTCTTTTAGTAGCATATTTGTGGATCATTTTTGTATGTTTTCTTAGTCTAGGCTTTTTGGTCTCATGTGGACTCGTCGTTCTTGCCCATAAATTTCTTGGGCCTTCTGCTTTCTCTAATCTTTTTAGGAATATTCTAAGCATTGGGGTATATAGACCTACAAGTATGTAATTTCATTTTTATTTGAATGAAAATTTAATTTCTTTTAATACAAATCTAAACATATTTATAAAACTATACATTCATAATCAACCAATAAAAATTAAAACTTCTAGATTTTGGTAATCAAAAAGATATGTGATACATCCTTAGAACACCATGATTGAGGTGTAAGATGATCCGCATTGTCTACCTAAAATTAGAACACCGTGATTGAGGTGTAGGATGATCAACATTGTCTACCTAGAATCATGATGGCACATCATTAATGCAATGTTTTATACAATCAGCCTTTTTCATTATGAGTCTACGCAATGTATGCAAAACATCATTATATTATTGAGAGATGGACATTTTTACCCATGACAATAATTCTTCAGAATGGATTGTGTATACAAATCATCATGATATTTTTGAGTGATGGACAATGTTCACCTATGACAATAACTCTTCAGAATGAATTATTTGTTTCACAATTCCATTTTCAGCTCTAGGTGTGAGTATTTTCCTTTACAACGTTCTCAAAGCGCACACGCTTTTCCCATAAAATTATATGTATGGGTATGAAAGAGGGAAAACTGGAAAAAAGTTCGTCGCTCACGTCGCATTTGGTTCATTCTGATTGTGTGAAAGCGATTTTTTTGGCAAAACAGAACCTGCCATCCTATCATGTCAATCGTGTACTTTGGTTTCGGTTGTTGGAGATATGGGTGAGAAAACTGACAGACGAAGATATTGAATGACTGAGATTTGTTGACATTTGTGTGGTTGCAAATCCATTGTCAACAATGGTCGCTGTCATTGATCGTGTTCTATCTGTGATAAACGGTTGTAAATAAATTGAAAATAAAGTTCATGTATATAAATGTCATTTGAGGTCAGAAATAACGAGCCAAGTTTTTTTTTTTTTTTTTTGTTTTAATTGCAAGTTTTATTTCTGATGTTTTTTAACATTAAAATATTTAAATATTCTAAAATTTTATGGATAGAAATTAGTTAAATCATTGATTTCATTTTTGTCCGATCATATTTTAGAATATTTTCGGATTTAAAATATTTTTGAAAATAATGGAACAAGTTTTTTGTGGTAGGATAACATACTCAGAAAATATTACATAATCAAATCAAAAGCGAAAGAATTGATTTCACTTTTGTTCATTAGATTCAAGAATATTCTTAATTAAGTTCACATTAAATTATATAGAAGATCCTAAATTTAGTTTGTTTTATTGGTGACAAAAGTGTGTTTTGTATTTGATTTTTTTTTAGTTCAAATATATAATTTTTTGAAGTTATTTAAATTGTATTTTTAATATATAAATAAATTTATATTAAAAAAACCGTGTTTTAAAATACTCAAAGTATATAGACTAAAACAAAAATAAAATCCAAGTTAAAACAAAAATAAAATAGGAATATTGGAAATCCTTTAAACATGTTAAAGTCTCTTTAGATATTATTCTAATTTCCTTTTGTTGTTCAAAGAGGCTATCACAATCCAGTAACCAATATATACAATGTTATATGACCATTAATGAGCAGGGGCAATGTATGTCACTCGTTAGATTTAAGCAGGTACATTATCTAATGCCTCGCATATTAACGGCCCTATAGCATTGTATTTATTGGTTGCCTGAAATAAAAGTACATTTTTTATTTAAAAATATATATTTATATGATATTTGTCTAGTTAAATTTAAATTTAAAAAAATGGAATTGAATTGAGAGGTATATTTATAATGTGTCTATTATAATAATTAAATTAATTAATATAAATTTATTTTAATTTAACATTTTGAATATTATAAAATTTAATTTATTTTTTATATTTAATATGTAAAATTTAAAATATATTTAATTAATTAATTAATTTAAATTTAAATTATTTTAAAATCAATTTATATTTATCTAAAACTTTAAATCTAAAACAACTTTTAAAAAAATCATAATTTTTTCTTTGTGATAAATACATGTAACATATAACATTTGCCTTTTTCATTTAAATTATTCTCAAATTTCATTCATATTTTTTTATTTATTTTTGTTTAGAAATTTTATAGGTATAATATTCTCAATGAATGTTAGATTAGACTTGTTGAGAAATCAATGCTAGTAGAATTAGGGTTAGATTTCTCTTTCTTCATAATTACTTGTGAATTATATTGGCTTCTTTTATATATTTATTATATTATCTTTCATTGAGCAATTACCAAATTATGTGTGTATGAAGATCACAAGAACAAGAGACACAAGATGTAGGCACTCTACCAGGGAAAAACACCTATCTAGAGGAAAATCCAGTGAAACTTCTTCCTTCAGTAGTTAAGACGAGATAATCCAAGACTCTTCAACCTAGACACATAACTCCTCCAACCACCAAGTCATCCTTTCCTTCTAACAACTTCGATCTAGATCTTCGACCTTGCAGCGACAACACCTCAACCTAACAAATCCAGAATTTCGACCTTCCAGCAGTAGGATCTTTGACCCAACACTTTCATAATTTTGACCCTCCCAACAACAGAACTTCGATCCAGCAAATAACCCAGTAAATTCGCATAGAGAGAGAGAGAGAGAGAGAGAGAGAGAGATAGTGAGAAACTTTGACTTGTACTTCTTCCTTCTTCCCCTTTAACTTCACACTTTTTTTCTGCACTTTCTTGATGTGTATCAAACTTGTTGAGTTGATTTCCAAATAGATCAAAATGCTCTTGTGTATATAGCTTCTTATGTGGGTCGATTTGTCCTCTTGTAGGCTGACTCCATTAGGTTAGAGCCGAATTGGTGTGGAGGTGACAAAATACATTTTTGACTCAATATTAATTATTTTTACTTGATACAAAAGCCCAAGAAGGGTCTCATTAAATGTACAATGACTCTAATGACTCATTATAAAACCTAGAAGTCCATAATGAGGACTTTGACCTATAAAATGATGACCCAAGCATGAAACCCATGCTTTAATAAGTCATTCTAATAATAATAAAAATATATTTTTCATTTTTTGGCTCAAATATAAATATGAAGACCGAACCTAGTTACATTCTTCAACACTCCCTGTTAACTAGGGAGATATTAATAATTTATACATGTATACACAAGTACAAGGAAGATCTCAAAACACAAGAACTACGAAGAACTTTGGCACATAAGGTGCCATAGACTAGATTCCTTACCAGGGCAATCTATCCGGGTGGGACTAAGATGGACTAAAGATTTCAGTCTTTGTAGGTACCATTGGGCTTACTTGCTAACCATCAACCCAAATAACTAGGTGTGTAATGAAAGGTCAGAGCTCTATGACCAACGCCACCCTCCCTACTTTGGGAATTAGACACTAACACATATGCCAGCCAGATGTCCTCCCAGACATTTTGTATCACAGAAGATGCCTCCTCAAGTATCTTCCAAACATCTTTCGTTAACGAAATCAGTAATATTAACCAAACCAAGCATGCTTCTTAAATATTCAAACTACTTATTAGGAAGAGACTTTGTTATCACATCAACTACCTATTCGTTGGTCACAACATACTGTAGCTTCATGATCCCATGTTGTACCAAACTTGTAATATAGTGGTACTTATTGTTGATATGTTTCGTCTTTGCATGGAACACGAGATCTTCAGACATCTTAATGCTTCTATTATTATTGTAATTTATCACAATAGGACTTAGAGGTTTCTATAACAAAAGCTTCCTTAACCATACGACCTCCTTTCCTACTTCACATGCAACCATGTACTCAACTTCAACACTACTTAAAGTAACAAGAACTTGTTTTATACTTATCCATGAAATCATTGTAGATCTGAAAATTAAACATCCACCAGTAGTGCTTCTTCCATCGGTCTCACTGCCACCCCAATCAGAATCTATAAAACCTTTCAGCTTGAATTCCTTGCTATCATGCTTTAGGTAGTGATGAATAGTACCTCAAAGATATCTCAATATATGCTTGGCAACTACCCAATGATCATGATGAGGCTCAAACTGAAATTGACTAAGAATGTTCACAACAAAACATATATCTGGTATAGTGTTTACCAGATACATCAAAGAAACCACCAAATTTTGATAGGAGTTAGAATCTGCAATACTTGAGTGAGATCTTCTCAACTTCTTGAGATTGGTGATCATGGGAGTAGTCATTGGCTTGTAATCCATCATACCAAATTTCTGCGACAACTTAATTATATACTTTCCTTACCCTAAATAAATCTCCCCAGGTTTCTGCCATACTTCCAATCCTAGGTAATAATGCATTAGATCCAGATTCTTAATCTCAAATTCGTTGCCAACATCTTCTTACATTCTTGTATCCTTCTCTCTACCCCTGTAATAAATAAATCATCCACATATAGTAGAATAATGACTGGATCATTATCCACAACCTTGATATAAAGATTTGGATCAACATAACTTTTGACGAACTTGATTCTTAGAAGGTATGTATCCATTCTTTCATACCATGCCCTAGGAGCTTGCTTCAAACCATACAGGGCCTTCTTGAGTCTACAAACATGAGAGTCTTTTCCATTTATTTCAAATCCTTCAAGTTGTTCAATATATACTTCTTCATCGAAGGTCCCATTTAGAAATGTTGTTTTTACATCCATTTGATGGATATTCCATCCCATTATTGCAACCAAAAAAACTAAAGATCTTATAGTAGTATATTGTTGTAGGTGCAAAGGTTTCTTCATATTATATGCCTTCCTTTTGAGAGAAGCCCCTTGCAACGAATCTAGCTTTGTACTTGTCTATGCTTCCATCACCAACGTGATTGATCTTGCAAATCCATTTATAGGTGACAAATGATTTGTTACGAGTTCTAGGAACGATTTCCCAAACCCCATTCTTCATGATGGATTGATATTCTTCCTTCATATCCTTCTTGCATACTTCTTGACGAGTAGTTTCCTCAAATATAATTGGTTCAACTTCTATTAGTTTTGTCATGTATGCAACATATCCAGAATATCTTTTTGGTCTTTTGCTTTCTCTAAAATTTCCTTTCGTAGCTCTATGTCCTTTGGCATCTTCAAGAATATATTTTAACCAATTTGGTCTCTTTGTTGTGTCAAGTACGATCACAAGTTAAATAGGATCACTTGGTCCTTCTTCTTCTTCTTCTTCTTGATTTTTAGTAGGATTGTTGTGATTTTTTGTTCTTCGAATAGTGCTATGTCTTCGTCATTAGAACCAATAGGAATAATTTGGATCTTCTGTAGGTGATTTTTATCAAATATAATACCCATGCTTACTTCAATATGTCTTC